>CM076582.1:1656697401-1657361936 GCA_034641835.2 Pinus albicaulis | reverse complement strand
CTCCAGCGCAAAGGTGTTAAGTATGAGTGGACTGAGGAGTATGATAAAGCTTTTTCTGAACTTAAACGATTATTGACTAGTGCACCAATTTTGCGAGTACCGGATATGGAAAAAGATTTTACTGTGTACCGACGCATCTAAGCAAGGGTTAGGCGCAGTATTAATGCATGAAGGAGGCGTAATAGCATACGCTTCGAGAAAATTAAAAACCCATGAAGAACTTTATGCTACGCATGATTTGGAGTCAGCCGCGGTGGTCTTAGCTTTAAAGATGTGGAGACATTACTTGGTAGGGAGAAACTTTGTGCTTAAAAATGACCACCAAAGTTTGCAGTATTTATTCACCCAGAGAGACTTAAATGCAAAACAAAGACGATGGAGTGAACTCCTAAGCGAATACGATTTTGTGATTTCTTATATAAAAGGGAAAGAGAATGTTGTAGCAGATGCTTTAAGTAGAAGACCTCGAATATTCTCCCTCGTACCTATCAGGGTGATCTTGAGAAATCAAGTGCTTGAACATCTTGTAAGAGATAGTTGGTACTTAAAAATAAGGTCGGGGCTCGAAAGCAACCATTCGAAGGAACCTAAGTTCGAAGGGTATGATTTGGAAGAGAACGGAATTCTACAATTTCACGGAAGGATGTATATACCATATAGTGGAGATCTCCGAAACACCATCTTGAAGGAAGCACACCGAGCAGTGTATTGTGCACATCCTGGGGTAAAGAAGATATATGTTGACACTAAGAGACTCTTCTTCTAGTCAGGCATGAAAAACGACATTGTCCAATTTGTCGCTAGGTGTCTTGAATGTCAGCAGGTAAAGTTGATCATCGTCACCCAGCAGGTCTCTTACAACCTCACGACATCCCTATGACCAAATGGGAGATAATTTCTATGGATTTTATCGTTGGGCTGCCTCTTACGCAACAAAAGCATAATGCCATTCTGGTTGTGGTGGATAGATTAACAAAAAGCGCCCATTTCATCCCACTAAGAGATACTTATGAAGTAACTGATGTAGCTCGGGTATTCATAAATGAAATTATCAGATTTCATGAAGTACCTAAGAAAATCATATCTGACAGAGATCCTCGGTTCACATCAAGGTTCTGGAATTGTATGCAGTCGGCCTTGGGAACTCAGTTAAATTTGAGTACAGCATATCATCCTGAGACCGATGGACAGACAGAAAGGGTAAATCAAGTACTCGAGGATATGCTAAGGATGTATGTTATGGACCAACAGTCACGCTAGGAAAAGTACTTACCCTTGGTAGAATTTGCTTACAACAATAACTATCACAGTTCAATCGGGATGCCGTCATTTGAAGCATTATACGGAAGACCCTACAGAACGCCGTTGAGTTAGGACAGGTTAGAAGATCGAATAATCGTCGGACCAGACTTGATCCAAGAGATGGAGGATCAGGTAAAACTGATTAGACAACGATTAAAAGAGGCTTAGGATAGACAAAAAAGTTATGCGGACACTCACAGGACAGATAGAAGCTATGTAGTAGGAGATCAGGTTTTCATCCGCATCAGACCAAATAAGAGCACCATTCGGTTTGGGAGGGGGAAAAAATTATCCCCCCAGTTTATAGGACCATTTGAAGTCCTGGAAAAAGTTGGACCTGTCGCTTATCGTCTTGCACTGCCACCCCACCTGCACAAAATTCATAATGTATTTCATGTATCTGTCTTACGACACTATATTGCTGATAAATCTCATCACCTTCAATGGAAGGAACTGCAGGTATCGGACGAGGGAACCCTAACGGTCGAACCATTACGTATTCTGGAACGTAGAGTTCGACAGCTCAGGAACCGCCGGATAGACCAAGTTAAAGTCCAATGGGACAAGTATAGTCTTGGATCAGCGACTTGGGAGGATGCTGAGACTTTCTGCCAGAATTACCCCAGCTTATGCTAAATTTTGAGAACTAGAAACTTTATATGTATATATGACTGCTCTAATTTTGATACTTGAAATTTTGAAATACTACGTAAAGATGAGTTTTTACTTTGCTGGTACATGGATACCCATAAAGATAGAATGCTACTTCACTCTAGTGATACAGGATATATGTTGTTTGTTTAAATTTACTGGTGCATGGATACCGATATGCGATATGTCATTTAAATTAACATTGCAAGAATATGAAATCATAGATTAAACATTATAGATGAAACTATCTATTGATGAATTTCATTACATTTCAAATATAATTAAAAGAAAGGAAATAGAAGAGTAACTACATTTTGAATATGAAAAGTGAAACATATTGGTATACAGATTGAAAATGGTTAAAACAATGCATCATAGATAGAACATGTATGAACTAAACAGAAGCAGTATCTGAAATAAGAAATTTTATTGGACATATTGATACCTATGTGAACAAAAATTATTTTTATATATATAAGTTCTAGGAGCGATATCATAAATATCTAAGTATTTTGAATATGTAAAGATTGTTATATGGGCAACAATTGGTTATGAACAATATAGATGCATATGCTGTAATATGTGTACGAGTGTTTACATTGCAGATTATGTACTAGTGATTACCATGCAGAAAAATAGATTACCGAAGCAATCTACGTGATGACAGATTTCCAAGAACAGTTGAGACTCCCTGAGATCCCACGATAGGGTGTTGACCCTGGTCCTACTAGGAGGGGTGGAGGTGTTGCCCACCGTTTATCCTCCAATACCTGGAGTCATGGGAGGACTGTGCAAGTCACGCCCCCCTAGACGTGTGATGATGACTGCCGGATGCCTGCAAGCATGTCAGGTAAACATAATCGACACTGACCTCCTTAAGGTCTATGAATAGATCAGTAAAACTAATGCCATGGCATATTCCTGTAGAGGACGGATAGGATGGGAGTGGAAGAGATTAGAAAGGATAGCATGATTTTAGAAGAGTTTGGCGATGCAGTTGAGATGGTAAATAACAATTAAATTACACATACATACTTATTCAAACAGAAATTCAAATCTTAAAATTACAAGCATTCTACAATCACCCTAATCCCTAAAAACACAATATTGATATGAGTATATGAAACCCTGAACTTCAGGACGAAGTTTTTTTGAAGGGAGGAAGTATGTAACAACCCGTTCCCGAGTTATACACAATGATATTAGCGTGTGTACGGTATTGGCATTTGATAGCTACACCTGCCTATCTCACACACATCGCACTAGTACACCTAACTACTAATATCAAGATTAACATAAATTGGGAACTTAATATTAAGATTTCGATTTATATTAAGTTCAACTAAGTATAAATTTTATGAAAAGGGCCAATAAAAGAAAATGATATAATAAAGTTAACTCCTTAAGTTAAAATGAGTATGCAATATTAAAGATTAATATTAAAAGTACTTAAAATAAAGTCCCATGCTCTATAAGTAAAAAAAACTATATAATCCCCACCTTCATAAATATATATTCGTATCCACATTAATGTGGATCACCTCTCCATAGAAACATTTAATATCAACATAAGGATGGATAAGGCCTCTGGGAGGTTAGAGGTGGTGGAGGAAGGTTGTTTAAATTATATTCCTATTCAAATATAATGAAAAGTATACCACCATAAATACATATAATATCACCATTAATAATGATAAGATCTCGGGAAGTAAGAGGCGATGGAGGGAGATTATTTAAAGGAGGTGATATGGAGGTGAAGAGGGGGGGGATGTTTTGAGAGAAAAGAAACGAATTCTCGCTTAAGTTAGATTGAATTGTCCGGGAAGGAGTCTCTCGGGTTCTTGGAAATCCGGGGCACGGGGCAGAGAAGACATCCTTTGGGTCCGGGATTGTTCCCTGATTGGGTCGGGAGGATTGGATTTTCCCGTGAATCTGTCTCACGACATCACCAGTGCTCAACAAATCTTCGACTCGCTTCGAGAATTGTAAATGTGTGCCGAATTATCGTGTATTCCTCTACGTCTAGATTAATCATGCAACCCCGAAATTTCAAATTTAATTGTTACAATGTTTCATTAAATCCGTTTTTACTTAAATTTAAGTTCGGATAGGTACAATTCATAAATCGGTGAATAAAGTCATTACAATTATTTTTTAGCAAATGAATCTTTAGAAGGAATACATTTGCGGACATATTTAGAAAACAACCGAAACAAAAATTCCGAACCCTCCGAAGGTTTTCTCGACACCCGTAAGAGCCTCCCGACTCCCTCTCGCGTCTGTCCGTGTGTTTCACTACACAATACCCACGCCGGACTTTGTCACTCTCTGTGGGCTCGCGTGGGTTCGGTGCGCCGCCTTCTATGGCTCTCTCGCGTCCCTCTTTCCCTCGTGCTCTATCATTGTCGACTCCCTCTTCTCCCTCTCGCCTCTACAACTCCGCCCCCGCAACTCTCCCTCTCGAAATCGACTCTATTCCTTCGCGAATCGATCTCCTTTGGGCATTTAGTGTATGTCCAACTTGCTTTCCAAATAAACCTCAAGCATTCTTTATAATCTTCTCGTTGATGAATCAACGACCCGTATTATAAGTCTAATCAATGGCTAAGATTAAAACTTGACTTGATCTTCGTTCTCTAGAAGATTCACACTATGTCTTATTAATACCCTTTAATTATTTAATTTCCCTAAGTTTAGACTTAGGGTCTCCATTAAAATAATTAATTATTTTAATAAGACATGAACCAAGTGAAATTTCCACAAACGTTTTCTCGGGTTCTTTGGAATATTGATGTCCAAGCCTCCTTACAAAGTTTGAGACTTAGAAAATTTCCGATGCTACAAAAATCAACACTCCCTCTTAGCGAGGAAGGTGTTCTAACAATATGCCCTACCGCATGTTGCTCGCTTTTGAAGCATCCTCTACACCGCCGATCTCTCGGCTACCGCCCCTCATCCGTTGCGCCGCCGCTGTCTCGTGTCGTCGTCCATGACACTCGTCATCGCCTCATTTGTACTCGCAGCCTCCTCTGAATCCCGATCCTATCCATTCCCTCGCTATCGAAATGGATTCTTGATCATCCCCATCTTCTCTTTGAAGTAGACAAACTTGGTCTTCCCCGCAGTTTTCGTGAGAATGTTTGCCACTTGTTCTCTTGTTGGAGTGTACCCTGCAACCGTACAATTCCTTGTTGGACACTGCCTCTAATGAAGTGACACTCGACGTCAATGTGCTTCGACCGATCATGAAACATAGGATTTTCAGAGAGCTTGATGCAAGTCTAATTATCACATAGAATACTCGGGTCGTTTCCATTTTCTCCTTTTGTAGGTTCATAAGCGCTTTTCAAAGCCATATGGCCTCACACGAAGCCGTGCTAGCTACAATATATTCGACCCTCCATTGAGCTTAGCAACACGGATTTCTATTTCCCGCCGCACCCGTGAAGTCATCCCCGATCCAAGAATAAAATAGTACCCACCGGTACTCTTCCGATCTATTGGACTCCCCGCCCAACTCGCGTTGGTGAATCCACTTAACTTGATGTCATTGCCACGGGTGTACTTCAATCCAAGCTCGATTGTTCCTTGAAGATACCCGAGAACATGCTTGGTTGTTGCCCAATGAGCCCTCTTAGGTTCCACCATGAACTCGACCGAGGGTATTTACAAGCATAATAGATGTCCGGCCTAGTGTTTACGCGATACATCAAAGATCTTATGAGTCGCCTATATAGAGTAGGATCAGCCTCATCGTCTTTGGACGTGTCGATTTTCTTCCAAGAGGTGATCATTGGAGTCATCATGGCTCTACAATCCTCCATCTAAATATCTTCCGAATTTCGTAGTATATCTTTCTTGACCAAGAAAGTGTAATATCCCCAAAGGGAAATAACCAAGAATAAACGTAAATATGCCGTACGTATATAGAAAATACAATGCCGAACTGCATCATGGAACAATTACACATAGAATGCCGTAAAACCGAGCCATTTTATTAATCCGAAAGTACATAGAGAGGAGTACAAGAAAATCGTAATGAGGGCAACCTATCCTTGCTCAAGCACAATGAAGAATCCTCTCGAGAAAAAAGGAAATGGCTACTACGAAGCGCATCCCGAATTTCTTTGGAAAAGCTGCAAATGTAAGCTGCTGGCTATTTCCAGGTGAGCGCGCTAGGGGGCGGTCCCTTGCCGGAATGAGCTAAAAATCTACAGATCACCTATACTCGCTGCTCCGGACAAAACCCAGAAACCGTGAAGCAAATGGACCACCTCCGAAAATCGCCCCCAGAAACCCTCCTCCTGCAAAAACGCTGTGCCTTCAGGAACAGCTCAGAAGCTCAAGAAATATGCTGGCAAAAGGGCTGGATCTACCCACAAATCCTCCAGATGAGATGACCAACTCCTCGAGGCTGAAAACACTGAAAAATGCTGCCAGAACCCCACATAAAGACCCTACTCATCAGATCTGCGTCCTCCCTGACTGGATCTGCGTCCTCTCTGCCTCGTCTGGATGCGAGTCATACAAGGCTGGATCTGCTACTATCTCTCCAGATCTGCGTCCCACAAGGCTAGATCTGCTGCTAGCTCTTCGGATCTATGCTAGATCTGCCAATATCTCCTCAGATCTGCAACCTCAAAGGCTGGATCTGATGTTATCTCTTCAGATCTAGGCTGGATCTGCCAATATCTCCTCAGATCTGCAATCTCCCAAGCTGGATCTAGTGCTACCCCTCCAGATCTGCAACCTACAGAACCAGATCTGCAAATATCTGCTCGGATCTACAATCTCCAAGGCTGGATCTATCACTGTGCCTTCAGATCTGCGTCCTTCCTCTTCCTACTGGAACAGCGTCCTCACTCCAAACTGATCTGCGTCCTTCCTGGCACTGCTTTGACTGGTTTTCACCGCTAGATCTGTGACCACTAGAGCTTCTTCCTCTCAGAGCTCTCCACACAGCGCTACGGCGAAACATAGAACTGAAATTAACCTTACTGGGCGGGCACTGCGTCCCCGAAAATGAGGTGAAACCGAAATAACCTTACCGGGCGAGGAGCACTCAAGAGTCCCCGAGGGCTAAGGGTGAGATCTCAAGCCCAGGAGACACTCGTGCACTAAACAGTGCTGCAGACCGACTAAACAACCGGCGTGCTGAAGCAGACAAAAGTCTAGCTCTCAATATCAATATCAAAATATGCATGCTCCAAATGAGGTGAGAACCTCTCCTTTTATAATGTCAAACTCCCTCCAAAACTTAACTCTCCTTTGACCTGCGCAGTTTACTTTGGGTCAGCCTGATGCCTCCCCCATCATACTCATGTGGACCCCCAAGGCCCCTCTCTTAAGTTACAACGTCAATCTACTAGGAAAAGAACACTTTATTATAAAGTGAGGTGACTAAAGTGAGGTGACCCCTCTTATTTCTCACTTTATTTATTACTTCCAACTAAAGCGGCAAAATTAAACAAAAATGGAATATTCCAATTAGCAAGGCTAATTGGGAATATTACAAGTGGACCCCCAAGGCCCCTCTCTAAGTTATAACGTCAATCAACTAGGAAAAACACTTTATTTTATAAAGTGAGGTGACTAAAGTGAGGTGACCCCTCTTATTTCTCACTTTATTTATTATTTCTAGCTAAAGCGGCAAAATTAAACAAAAATGAAATATTCCAATTAGCAAGGCTAATTGGGAATATTACAGTCTCCCCCCGCAAAACGTTGCTTGTCCTCAAGCAACTGAAGTGATGGATGCTGTAAAGTCCGCTCGCTCTCCCAAGTGGCATCCTCATCCGGCAAAAATTGCTTGTTCTCAAGCAATGCTTGAACAAGCCTACTCTCTAGCTGATGCTCCCCGCCAATACTGCAAAATGTGCCTGGGTCCCACTGAAACCTCTCTGTCTCCTGTATCACCCTGATATGAAGGGACATCTCAATGCCAGGATCCCAAACTGACCTCTCATGGTACCAGCCAATCAATAGTCCTCCCGGATCCCATCGCCACTGTGGCCAATAATCGCACAAGTCCCGTGACTCGAACTGCTCACTGCCTCTGGCTATGACTAGAGACCATGACCGCTGCTGCTCTGCATCTATGCCTGTGTAAGCTGGCCCACCAACTGTGAACCAACTCGTCACCTCTCTCCAATCAAGGCATGAAGTGAGGAACATCTCTCTCATGTGGATCCTCCATCCCCAAGCAATCATCCAAACCAAATGAGCCACCTCCTGACAAGGCAACTCCTGAAAATCTCCTTCCACCTCAAGCTCCGGTAATGAAGGTGGGCTGAAAGTCTGATCTTGGGCTGCAAAATCATTGCCCTCCAATGGCAAAGTGAAGAACAATCCTCCAAGGAAGGTCCCTCCAACAACGAAGAACAAGCTGGCCCACAACAATTCATCCATGAAGAATAGGACATGTGCTTCATGGATCATCCTAATGAGATGTTTGCTGAAGGTGTTACATGAGGATACATAATGCAAACAATCCCTCACAAGGATACAGCGCAGTCTCATCCACTGCAACCTCAAAAAATCACATGGCAAGCAATGTACAAGATCCATCACATCTACTAATGGATAGTAAATGGCTGAATATGACAACAACATAGGGCCAAACACTTGCCCATGGCTGTACAATGGATGAATATCAATCTCATGGCCCACATCAAAAGAGAACACATATGCAGTAGTGGTGGCCATGCCTCCTCCCATGCTCCTATTAGAACATGTAGTGCAGAAAATACTCAAAGGCACATTCAGCTCATGTGTCTCTTTCATAATCAAGCCTCCCATACAATTCTGACCATATGCTGGAAGTAAGATGGCACATGGATCCGCAAATGAGTCCTCCATAGTGTTTTGGCATGTTATGAAGAAGAATGAACCATGTGCTGCAAGAAGATAATCCTCCTCATGCTTGGAAACCCAAGTCAAGAAGAATATGCCATAGATGTCTCTATCATCATTACCTCCTCTTTGTGCAACAAATATGAAGTGACCCTGGGACCTATGGGTTATAGATCCACCATATCTCTGCTGCGCACACTCCATCCATAATGTTCTGCTCCAAGGTGACAACGCTGGGGGCTCATGCAAATAAGCTCCTGTCAATACAAGACTCTGTTCTCTGACATGCTCCCTGTCAGAGACTCCTCTAATACTGCTGCAACAAGTGTGGAGTACTTCCCAAGATGGAAGTGCTTCCCTGTCATCATCAAAGATCAAGGAGATAGTGCCATCCCCTCTTCCTGCAACATCATGCAAGGTGTGAGAGCAAATCTGCCCTTGCTCTCCCAGAAACAAACCAAGCAACCAAACAATCTGCTGCCTCCCCATACTTCCATCATACAACTCATGTGATGAAGACATAATGAGTATCATAGCAACACCATGCATACATACTCCATGTTGCTCAATGATGCACGTATCCAGCCATCTTTCCTCCACCCTCCGACTCTTAGGAAGAGTGTTTGCCAAGAGATGGCCAAACTCTTTCAAGAGTAACCAGCGCAGCCAAGCCTCCTGCTGCCTGGTAGCACAGATCTGCAAGTAGCCTCCTAACTCCTTGCTCATCATCCCCATCCACTCAATCACTTGTGGATGCCTCCTCCTCCTCATCCTGGTACTCCTCCCATGAGGGCTACCCTCCTCCCGAATCAAATTTCTGATTTTGCACTTCATGGGATTTTGAAATATAAACTTCTCAAGGATCAATGAGACCCTATCAAGAATCAAATAGGTGGTAGGCAAAAACCTCCCATCATGATGTGTATGGCTCAAGGGTTGTCCAACACAAGCATGAGGGATGTTATCCATCCGAAGATGTCCTCCATCTTCTATCTGCCCTCGTGAGAAGGGAACCAAATCATTGTGTTCCATAGCCCGCTCCACCGAGCACCAACTCAAAATCTCTCTCCATCCAACCTCAACATATGGATGCTGTACCCTGTGCAACTCTGATCGTCTCCTACCGCTATCCAAGTCAACATATGAGATCTTACTAGGTGGCTCTGCCTCTCTCTCTCCAACGGGAAGAGATGACTCCACAATACGGCTAGTCCCATCCATGCATACCTGAAGGGAAATGATCTGATGCTGCAATGTGCTCTCGGGTTGTACCATCAGGGAATCCAGCTGTTCCCCAATGTGGACCAACTTGGCCGCCGACTTGGCACAAGTCACTCTCATACCCTCCAGCTCTTGGTTCTGCAACATAATGGTCTCCCGTACTGACGCGGCCTTCTCCCTCAAAGCTCGAAGGTCCGTCCGAAGCCAATGATACCGCTGTCTGCGACCATCATCCAATGCCTCTGTGTCTCCTAGTGCCTCATCGATAGTAGATATATCTCCTGATACCTCACCCATCTGTCGTGTGCTGCTACCACCCGAAGACTCGGACATGGCTCCAGTCATCACCTCAGTGGATGGCTCTATCGGGGTAGGCTCTACCTCCTCCACTACGATATCAACCGGCACGGTCAAGGTAGTCTCTAATGATGGTGAGTCCTGTGTCTCACTAGGTGTAACCTCAGACTCTCTGCAACCCTGTGTTCCCTCATCCTCTTCTCCACTGCTCTAGGAGAAGACCTCAATGAAGTGTGCCTTCCCTGCCGTACACCTGTGTCCTCGTGCCCATGGCTCCCGGCAAGTGAAGCACACCCGCTTCCTCCTCAGCTCTCTCCTGTCCTCATCATCAAATTGCCCTCGTCCAGGATTCGCCTTGGGAGGCGGAGCCGTCATGTCCTTACCCTTAGGCTGGAAAGCCTGTCTCTGGGGATAAGGTGTCCGAGTCCTGGGTAAGACATCCTGTAAGTCCCGAGTCCTGCTGATAGCATCCTGAAGGGTAGCCGGTCTGTTCGACCGGACTAGGCTACGAAGTGGCTCTGACAGCCCCTCCACGAACATGCAAACCATCCGAGCTGCAGATAAATCAGGTACCAGCACCGAAATCCTCAAGAAGTCCGAAATGTATGTCTCTGCACTCCCAGTCTGTTTGAGCTTGGTCAGCTCAACAACAAAATACTGATCCGGATCTCTCCTGTCAAAGTGCTCTACCACCCTCCGAGTAAACTCGGCATATGTCGTCACTGTAGAATGCCCGAGTGTCACCATCCCATGGAACCACCAATCCCGGGCCTCACCATCCAGATGCAATGTTGCCACCTTAATGGCCTCTGACTGCTTCATCTGGTTAAGCTGGAAATAGATGTCCAGCTTCTCCACCCAGGACTTTGCCGAACTGTTTGATGAGCCATCAAACCTGGGCAAATGAAATCTACTAGCTGCACGGTGGTCATCACGGTGGTATCCGTGCCCCTTGTGCTGGTGCTGCTCAGGGGGTCTGACACCACATCGGAACTGGAAGTAGCGCTCCCAGGGGAAAGCATCCATGAATGCCTGACCCATGCTCTGCCAATCTGCAAAAACGGCTGCATATTGAGTTGGACTCACATCTCCTGCCATTGGCATTTTCTGCTAGGTGCCTACAGGCTCCTCAGAAACTGCACGGCTGCTGCAAAACCATACTGCTGTTTAACTTCGACCTTCGATTTACCCACTGAGAACTACTCAGAAGATTCCAAGAATTTGGGAAGGTGATCCTTGTCCAAAACCCAGAAAAACCCAGAAAACGTTTCTCCTAATTCCAAACTTCAAAATTTGACCTTTTTTATTTTGGCCCTTTTTCCAACTGCGTTTCTGGTATTGCAACTGCTATTGCTCTGTATGATCTCTTTTCCGATGTCATAGACCACAGGCTGAGCCAGAATTATGCTTTGATACCACTGTAATATCCCCAAAGGGAAATAACCAGTAATAAACAGAAATATGCCAGACAGATATAGAAAATACAATGCTGAACCAGATCATGGAACAATTACACATAGAATGCCAGAAAACTGAGCCATTTTATTAATCTGAAAGTACATAGAGAGGAGTACAAGAAAATCAGAATGAGGGCACCTAACCTTGCTCAAGGCAAGTGAAGAATCCTCTCAGAAAATAGGAAATGGCTACTACAGAAACTGCATCCCAGCTGCTGGAAGAAACTGCCGTAAACTGCTGCTGCTGGAGTGAACTGAAGCTAGGGGCTGATCCCCTTGCCGGAATGAGCTAAAAATCTACAGATCACCTATACTCGCTGCTCCGGACAAAACCCAGAAACCGTGAAGCAAATGGACCACCTCCGAAAATCACCCCCAGAAACCCTCCTCCTACAAAAACGTTGTGCCTTCAGGAACATCTCAGAAGCTCAAGAAATATGCTGGCAAAAGGGCTGGATCTACCCACAAATCCTCCAGATGAGATGACCAACTCCTCAAGGCTGAAAACACTGAAAAATGCTGCCAGAACCCCACATAAAGACCCCACTCATCAGATCTGCGTCCTCCCTGATTGGATTTGCGTCCTCTCTGCCCAGATCTGCTGGATCTGAGTCATATAAGGCTGGATCTGCTACTATCTCTCCAGATCTGCGTCCCACAAGGCTAGATCTGCTGCTAGCTCTTCAGATCTATGCTAGATCTGCCAATATCTCCTCAGATCTGTAACCTCAAAGGCTGGATCTGATGTTATCTCTTCAGATCTAGGCTGGATCTGCCAATATCTCCTCAGGTCTGCAATCTCCTGCCGGGATCTATACACAGGCTCGCATCCGCAACCCACAGTACCCGCATCCGCAAATATCTCGAAGCCGTACTCCACAATCTCCAAGGCAAGGATCTATCACCGTGCCTTCGTATCCGCGTCCTTCTCTTCCTACCGGGAACGCGTCCTCACTCCAAACCGACCGCGCCCCCCCCGCTCGCTCGAAACCGCGTTTTTCTCGCTAGATTCACATGAAATCTACCAGAGGGCTTCTTCCTCTCCGACTCTCCACCTGAAACTGCTACTGAAACTGAAAGATAGAACTCAGAAATTAACCTTACTAGGGCGGGCACTCGAAGTCCCCCGAAGCTAAGGGTGAAACCAGAAATAACCTTACCAGGGCAGGCACTCGAAGTCCCCCGAGGCCAAGGGTGAGATCTCCGACCGGAGACACTCGTGCACTAAACAGTGCTGCAGACCGACTAAACAACCGGCGTGCTGAAGCAGACAAAAGTCTAGCTCTCAATATCAATATCAAAATATGCATCCTCCAAATGAGGTGAGAACCCAAGGCTAGATCTGCTGCTAGCTCTTCGGATCTATGCTAGATCTGCCAATATCTCCTCAGATCTGCAACCTCAAAGGCTGGATCTGATGTTATCTCTTCAGATCTAGGCTGGATCTGCCAATATCTCCTCAGATCTGCAATCTCCCAAGCTGGATCTAGTGCTACCCATCCAGATCTGCAACCTACAGAACCAGATCTGCAAATATCTGCTCAGATCTACAATCTCCAACGCTGGATCTATCAGCATGCCTTCTCGATATAAATCCTTCCTCTTCCTCTTTGAACAGTCCCACTCCTCCAAAGGCGGTCTGCGTGCTTCCTGGCTGCTGAAGCTGGCTACTGTTGTTTTCACGCTGAATCTGCATGCATGACTAGAGGGCTTCTTCCTCTCCGACTCTCCACCTGAAACTGCTACTGAAACTGAAAGATAGAACTCAGAAATTAACCTTACAAGGGCGGGCACTCGAAGTCCCCCGAAGCTAAGGGTGAAACCAGAAATAACCTTACCAGGGCAGGCACTCGAAGTCCCCCGAGGCTAAGGGTGAGATCTCCGGCCGGAGACACTCGTGCACTAAACGATCTTATGGACGAGCTAAACAAGCAGCGTCTTTGAAACGGACAAAGTCTAGCTCTCAATATCAATATCCAAAATATGCATCCTCCAAATGAGGTGAGAACCTCTCCTTTTATAATGCCAAACTCCCTCCAAAACTTAGCTGCGTCCTTACTCTCCTTTGACTGCGCGGTTGCAGCAAATCCCGACTGTGCCTCCCCATCATACTCATGTGGACCCCCGAGGCCCCCTCTCTAAGTTATAAAATCAATCACTAGGAAAAGAACACTTTATTTATAAAGTGAGGTGACTAAAGTGAGGTGACCCTTCTTATTTCTCACTTTATTTATTATTTCTAGCTAAAGCGGCAAAATAAAGCAAAAATGAAATATTCCAATTAGCAAGGCTAATTGGGAATATTACAAATATGGCTGGAATCCCTCACTATTGGTACACTGCGTGGTTGAAGCTCTGTGTTGTAATTCTGCCCAGAAATGTTGTTGCTGCTCGAAATGATCTGTTGCTAGGGCCTGCTACACTGCTCAGAAAATTTTGGGCCTTAAACCACGGACTCTACTCAAGAAACCCACAAAACCCCGCAAAGGGTTTGCCAAATACTTGACCCCGGAAATTGGCCCTCTTGGGCTTGGTGTTGAGATTTTGGATAGCATCGAATGTGCTCTAGTTCCGAAACTTTGTAGAGGGGGCTAGAACACATGAGATCTCCAAGACCCAGAAATCGTTTGGAGAAATTCCACCCGGAACCTAAGTTATTCAAAATATTAATTATTTTAATGGAGACCCTAAGTCTAACTTAGGGAAATTAAATAATTAAAGTGAATTAATTTAGACATGTGGGCGAGAATGTTCTAAGTGACGTGGATCAAGTTTTTTCTAATGTTAGTCATCGATTAGAGATTAGATCACAGTCATTGAATGTTCAACGAGAAAAGTATTAAAGGAAATCTTGGGGTCAGCTGGAGAACACACACAGAGTGGCAGCAATTGAGCTAAGTCGAAATTCTAGGGCGCGGTTTGCTAAGAATTTTCGAGTGAGCTTGCAGTGCAGTGAGGGGCAGATCGGCAGTGGGATTTCAGATCTGAGGCCAAGGATACATTGGCAAAGAGGCAGATTCGTACGAGAGCAGCGCAGAGACCCAGCAAGGGTGACGCAAGCCAAGCCAGAGCAATGCAGAGACAACATAGGCTCAGCCAGGGTGACGCAGGCCAAGCCAGAGTTGCGTAGAGGCTGCGTAGACTCAGCCTGGGTGATGTAGGTCCAGCCAATGCTGCGCAGAGGCTCAAGCAGGGCCGTAAGGCTGACGCAGTGTCAAGAGAGGCAGCACTGAGGTTCCAGTGAGCCAGAAAGCGCTTGTTTTCAACAGATCCAGAAGGTATGAAGCCTCAGTTGAATAAGCCATATTTTTTGTCTCCAAGTGATAGAGGTACATCTGTCCAAATTTTCTCTGTTTGGGCAAACCATGTCTGGTGCCCTTGAATGTATTCAGAATTCTGCATAATAATAAAACCCTCTAAGACTTGTTGCACCGGTTTTCCCGCATTGGGTTTTTCCAGGGACATTCTCCAAAAAATATTGTGTGTCCTTTGTCATGTGTGCTTTATTCTTCCGTACTTGATCTGTATGTATGTGTAAAGTTGCAGTGTGTTTCCTTCGCTATTTTCTGAATATTTCTGAAAATAGACTGTAGAATTAAAAACACAAGTAGGAGAAGTAAACCAGATTTCTGCAGTAGAAATTTATGTTAAGTAGTTTCAGAAATTTTCACATGGTATCAGAGCCATTGCAGATCAGGGGGAGCTGAAGCCATCAACGAAGTGACAAAGCTTTTTGCTGCAGGAAGGTGGCTAAAACAGCACAGATCCAGAAAAAGGCAGCGCAGCACCAGAGGAACAGCGCAAACCCAGCAAGGGTGACAGAGAGCATGTCTAGCTGACGCAGAGGCTAACGCAAACCCAGGAGGGTGACGCAAAGCCTGTCTAGCTCACGCAGAGGCTGACGCAAGCCCAAGAGGGTGACGTGGTCTGAGAGAAGGTGACGTTGTGCCAATTATCGTGGTTGGAGGTGCAGTTTTTTATCTTCGAAGTTGTTGGTCAGGCATTGTTTCTGCCAGTGCATAACAGTGTCTAGCGGGGTTGACAAAGTAAGGGGAAACAGTTCCTTAGTAGACTTTCTAGCCAAGAAGTCTAAGATCCAATCAACAGAATGACTGGAGAGGACTAATTTGAGTTATGGTGAAGGATTTCCGGGAGGGAAATCACTTGTCAGAGGGAGCATATTCTCTAGAGGGTTTCTATCGCCAAGGAACCTAGATGGAACCTAGATCTAGTCTCTTTCTGAGAGCAACAGCAGAAGAAGGGAGAAGAGCATCCGTTCCGACAATTTTTCTTTTGAGCAAAGATGGCCTCTCATGGATTGAGGGATCAGAACAGGTTAGATGGTGCATCCAATGTCACATGGTTCGGGTTCGAGTTCGGGTTCAACAATGATTAGGTTCGGTTTGAGTTCGAATTTTTTGATGAGGTTCGGATGAGGTTCGCCATTAGGCTCGACTACATATATTAATTTAAAATGAATTATAGGATCCAATAATAAGAAATCAACATCAGTAAACATCAAAAATGCTATCACGGACATGGAAACTGCAAGGAAAAATTACAAGCTTGAGTTGTGACATCAAGTTATGAGTTTTGATCTATGGACTTGGTCAATGACTATAAGGTTCGATGAGGTTTGCCGAACCTCAACATTTTTTTAAGGTTCGCCAAAATTCGAACCTCAAGGTTAAAGTTCGACGAACCTTGTAACATAGGGTGCATCTAACTTCGTCATCTAGAAGGCCAGGATCCTATTTGTCCTGGATGAGTATCGCATCAAAGATTATGCTAAGAAGGTTGTGGTCATCCCGGTCGATGTTGATCCATTGAAGAAATATGAGGAAGCGCAAGCAAAGGCCAAGCACTTCATTATGGACGGGGTGAAGGATCATGTGGCCCCACATATTTCCGAGAAGAACACGGCAAATGAAATGTGGACAACATTGACTAGGATGTATCAAGGCACCTCTGTCCAGAGGAATATGCTTCTGGAGAATCAGCTGCGACTATTTCAGATGCACATGGGAGAGGAAATCGATCCCTTCCTCCTTAGGATACAAGTAATTCAAGATCAACTAGTTGTTATGGGGGCAACTCCTGATGAGGGTCTCATGGTGAGGACTACCCTGAATGCAGTCACCGATGATTGGGAGACCTTTCTCCAAAGTATTTTGGACAGAGCACAACTTCCAAATTGGGAGGACATATGGGCAAATCTTTGTCAAGAGGAGATCAGGAGAATGACCAATATGGGCAGCAGCAGCGGAGGAGCCAAGATAAAGAAGGAGGAGGAGGAAGATGCGTCCCTTGCATCGAAGGGATAGCAGCAGCAACAATGGAAGAAGAAGAAGGACCTCTCAAAGGTCCGGTGCTTCAGATGTGGCAAATCGGGACACTTCGCCAATACTTGTCCACAAAAGAAGAAGGGCAAGGAAGATTCAGATTCCAAGGTTGCGGCAGCCAAGGGGGATGATAGCAGTTATGATGATGTGGCCATGAGTGCTCATGTACCTTGAGAGAAGAGGTGGGGCGACATTGATTTGTAGTTCTCTTGAACTGCAGATGAGGGGCAGGATCCTTGAGGTGCCCAAACTCTTGCATCATATACGAGCTACGGGAGCCATTAAAGATAGTAACAGGATGACTAGAGTTAGTTGGTGCAGAGGATCATCGAGGCACTTTGGCACTGCTGGGACGCTGAAGACTGGAGCAGTGCAGAGGAGAGGTAGCAGCAGCGTGGAAGCAACAGCACAGAGGCAGTGCTTACACAGTGCAGAGCAGCAGACAGCACAAAGCTTTAGAGGGTCAGCGCAGAGCAGCAGCAAGGGTGCTTCAGTATCGAGATGTAGCCAAACTAACTTGTCTGTTAGTATTTTGGGTGATGTCCTTCAGTTTCTTACTTCTCAACAACTAAGTTGCAGTGCAGCAGTTAGCAGTGGCAATGCTATGGGTAGCATGATGTAGCATTCGAGAGGGAGTTGCAGTATAGATGAGGCAGTGACTGTGGCAGAGTCATGGGCAGCAGTACAGAAGGCAGCACCGCAATGGATTAGGGGCACCAGCCGAGCATTGGACCGATGCCTTGGATCAGAGTAACGCTTCTAGATTGAAGTGTTGCTAGAGCACATTCCTCGCTAAGAGGGAGTGTTGAGATTTTGGGTAGCATCGGATGTGCTCTAGCTCTGAAACTTTGTGGAGGGGCTAGAACACATGAGATCACCAAGAACCAAAAATCGTTTGGAGAAATTCCACCCGAAACCTAAGTTATTCAAAATATTAATTATTTTAATGGAGACCCTAAGTCTAACTTAGGGAAATTAAATAATTAATGTGAATTAATTTAGACATGTGGGTGAGAATGTTCTAAGTGACGTGGATCCAGTCTTTTCTAATGTTAGTCGTCGATTAGAGATTAGATCAGGGTCGTTGAATGTTCAACGAGAAAAGTATTAAAGGAAGGCTTGGGGTCAGTTGGAGAACATACACAGAGTGGCAGCACTTGAGCTAAGTCGAAATTCTGGGGCGCGGTTTGCTAAGAATTTTCATGTGAGCTTGCAGTGCAGTGAGGGGCAGATCGACAGTGGGATTTCAGATCCGAGGCTGAGGATACATTGGTAGAGAGGCGGGTACGTACCAAAGCAGCGCAAAGACCCAGCAAGGGTGACGCGGGCCAAGCCAGAGAAGCGTAGGCTCAACCAGGGTGACGCAGGCCAAACCAAAGCTGCGTAGAGGTTGCGTGGGCTCAACTTGGGTGACGCAAGGCCAGCCAGTGTTGCACAGAGGCTCAAGCAGGGTCGTAAGGCTGACACAGTGCCGGGAGAGGCAGCACTAAGGTTCCAGTGGGCCAGAAAGGGCACGTTTTCAGCAGATCCAGAAGGTGTGAAGCCTCAGCTAAATCAACCATATTTTCTGTCTCTGAGTGATAGAGGTAGATCTGCCGAGATTTTCTCTGTTTGGGTAAACCATGTCTGGTGCCCTTGAATGTATTCAGAGTTCTGCATAATAATAAAACCCTCTAAGACCTGTTGCACCGGTTTTCCCGCATTGGGTTTTTCCGAGGACATTGTCCAAAAAATATTGTGACTTTTTTCATGTGTGTTTTATTCTTCAGTACTTGATCTGTATGTATGTGTAGAGTTGCAGTGTGTTTACTTCACTATTTTCTGAATATTTCTAAAAATAACTTGTATAATTAAAAACACAAATAGGAGAAGTAAACCAGATTTCTGCAGTAGAAATTTCTGTTAAGTAGTTTCAGAAATTTTCACACTTGGCTCACTGAATTGTTGTGCAATTCAGTCCTCCTGGAAATTATGCTGTTGAAGGCCACCAAAATGCCTGGAAAATCCCTATTAGGAAGCTCTAAGCCTCCCCACCAAATCTCCTGTCAAAACTCCCCTCATTCCTCAACTTCCGGAGTGTCCTCCTCACAAGACTGCGCAGTCATTACGTTGCTGGTGATGCCACTGCGCTACTCTTGAAGGGACTGCGCTATGGATGAAGCTCACAGCTGCTGGACTGAATTGGACAATGGTAAAACTCCTTCCTTGGGCTGGCACTCGAAGTCCACCAAAGCAAAGTTTGGGATCTCCACTCAAAGGCACCCGCATGCTAAACAACACATGCAGACTTGGCTCATTGCTCAAGCGTGCTCTTGTCCAAAGTTGCCCAACGTTCCCTTGGGCCCCACCTCATGACTATGTTGCCTCTCTTCAAGCCAATCACTGCGTTGTCTCCTTATGGGACGTAGTCCCTCCTCATTGGGCCTTCGTTCTCCACTAAAGCCACAATTTTTGCCTTAAGTCTAATGTGAAAGGCCTATAGTTTCCTAAGTCTAATTGTGGGCCCCCAAGCCCACATCCTTTTGGCTAAAACTTTAGCAAAGTAACAAAATTGTCAAAATTAATATTCTAATTAGCGGAATTGCTAATTAGGAATATTACTGTCCTCCCCGCCAATATGTTGCTTGTCCTCAAGCAACAGCAGTGATGGATGTTGGAGGATTTTCTCTCCTTCCCAGGTGGCATCCTCATCTGGTAAATTCCTCCATCTGATCAAGAACTCCTTGATCACCCTGTTCCTCAAGTGCCTTTCCCGGGAATCCAAAATGGCCTCCAGCTGTAGCACCAAGCTCCCCTCATCATCCATAGGGGGTAGCTCATTAACCACTTTATTTATTAATTATGGCCCATTTATTTATCATTGTTATATTATTACATCATATTATTCCCTTAGGTACCTCCCTTTGTACCCTATATTATCCCCCCTACGTATACTACATAGTTGTTGTAACTTACTGCCCCAAGGCCTTCTTCAGGCAAGATATGTGAAAAATGTTGTGCACCCGGATCCCCGTGGGTAGCTCCATCTCGTAGGCCACCTCCCCCACCTTCCGAGTGACTTGGCATGGTTCATAAAAGCAGGGCTTGAGCTTCTCGGCCTCCTTTTGCTTGAGTGTGGACTGCCCTCTTTTCTCAACCACCATCGAAGCGATCACACTGAAGACTTTATCTTCACTAATCAAGTAAGTATATTTCATTCTATAATCAAATTTGGTAAAATGACTTTTTTTTTGCAGGGAGATCTATAAGTTGGTTGGCTTACCAAGATTCCTTGCATGAGGAGAATAATCATAGTCCTCGAAGAAAGTAAAGTCATGAAAGTCCTCCAAAGGTCAAGATTTATCTGAATACATGGAAAGGGATAGAATGGCTCAAAGGATTCTTATGAAATCAGTCAAAGTCCTTACATCCCTATATAAGAGGATTGGAAACATCAAGAGAATATACGATAAGTTGAAAGAACTAATCTATGCAATAAAGAAGGTCATGTCGCTTAGACCTAATTTACACAAAATTTGAAGGTATCAAAGAATGAAGGGATATCTTCATAAGATCTCAATGGCGAGATCTGGAAAAGATGATACGATGGGAGGGGTAACAAATGTCCGTGAGACAAGAAAGTTACCTCATTCAACTCGTGGTTTCTATGCTAGATGGAAAAAGACAAATCAAGGGGAAAAGTGTTGAAGGATAAAAGACTCAAATATTTGCAGAGGGAAAAGGGAAGTTTAAGAAAATGTGGAAGAATTATGGACATTACAGGAAATATGGTCCTAAAGGGACATATCACTAGAAAGGATGGAGGAAGCTGAAGAAAAGAAGTTCAAGGAAAGAGGGAGTAAAAGATCTTTACTATGGTTAAGATAGTCTCCCTCACAAAAAGTATTTTCATGGCACCTAAATCTTGTATAGGATATGACTACAATAAATAATAAGATGCGATGTGACATCATGGAACATTAGAAACAAGAGCTCGTGACATTATCATGGAGATTAGACAAAACAATCCATGACAGTCAAATATGAAGGATATAGCTCTTGGGAACCTCATTGGAAACTGAAGGAAAGGAACAAGTCATCCAGGACAAGGCTCATCATACATCAAGTCAAAAAGGAAAAATTTGTCGGATAAGGATATGCAAGGTCCTCAAGATTCTCTGATGGAATCCTCATCGGAGGATTCACTAATCTAGAGAGGTAGCAAGTGTTTCATCAAGAACTCCACCTTGTGGAATTCATGGGTGATGGTATGATGACAAAAAGTTGATTAAGGGATTGAAGATCTTCTCAAGCAAGGAAGCTGTTGAAAGAAGCTTAGATGACCTGAAGCCAAATGAAGTATGTATGCGTGTATTTAATATTATAATGTCATGTCGTATGGTTGCAAGTAACATTGATCACTACTTCTATCCTGAGAAGTATGTTCAAAGGAAAAGGATCTACTACTTTGAAAGGATGTCGAAAGGCATAGTTCACACTAGATGAAATCAACATAATATGTCCTCATATGGAGGATGAGATGATTGAATACAATTTAGGAACTCTAATTGGAAGCTCCTGGGAATGAAATAAAGTGTGTAAAGAAAGAAAGGAAGAGATCGTAAAAAGTGCGACCATGGTAAAGGCAATCAACATCCTTGAAGACCAAGAAGACTTGACTGGAAAATCTCTCAGAAAGATATGTAGACTCTGATGAAAGTCTGAAGAAGATGAAGACCCTTGACAATACATATATTTAGGAGATGTGTCAACATATGTGAAGGATGATGATACCTACAGGAAGATGTCATTATGAAAGACCATCACTAAGGTATTTTTTTATTTAAGTGTTCATGTTTATAATTTAATAATATCTGGATGAGCTTATGCAAGGCTACCAAAGGGAAGTATATATCTTCCACTGTTGACAACCATATGGAAGGATGAAAGATCATTGAAAGAAATATGGTATGGAGATAGCAGCATGACATGAAGCCAGACCAGATGAGAAGATTGATGAATCACTCCCCGAAGGAATAATGACATGACTCGTGGATGAAAGTGATGGATGGTTTGTGCCCTATGAAGAGATCCCAAAGATGAAGACTCCTCAACAAAGAAGAAATTCATGACATTAAAGGAAGGAGTTCTTCAGAGAAGTTGGATGTCCCATTATTTTCCTAAAGAGCTGCTACAGGTCCCTGATTAAGAGGGAGCCTAGAAATAAGTTTCTTACTTGAAAGAAACTTGGTAATTCCTAAGCCGAAAGGGAGCTTAGTTACATTCCTTGTATATGAATGAGTACATTGGAATATGTCCTCCCTAATTAAAAAGGAGTGATAGATACGGTTCCCTAATTCATGTGTCATGCACTAGACCAAAACTAACAGACGTAAGTCTTAGTGAAGGCCATGAGAGGGAGAGATAGACACATCATTCTTGTCTTCACTTGGGAAGAAAGAATGGAGGATTGGGTAATCATCCGGCATCCGATACTCTTTGAGGATGTATTAGGGCATCCAAGATAAGAGTAGTCGTGAAGGGACCGATATTCTTTGAGGGCTAGGAATCCAAGATAAGAATAGTCCTGGACATACTCTAAGTGAACCCAAGTGGGGTATGTTCCAAGAGAGACAATTATGAAGGTGAACCCGGGTGGGGTATGTTCCAAGAGAGACAATTATGAAGGTGTCTATGAATCATTGGTCTCGCCAGCATTGGGGCTCAAGATCTTGTGGACAGATAGAGCTATTAGTCAAGACCTTGCTATGTGGCAATATTGGTTGATATGATGTTATACAGATGGGTTACCAATCTGATTCTTCTTATGAGAGATTCTTCAAATTGAGAATAACCAAATACCATTATGAATACCTCCCTAGTTAAGAGGGAGTGTGAAAAGTGTAACTAGGTTCAGTCTTCATAATGACATGTAATTATGATTTTATGTAAAGAATAGACAAAGGAAAATAAAATGTATTAATTGTATTACTTGCATCATGGATTTCATGAGCAAGGATTTTTATTTATAGGTCAAAGACTTCTTCTTGATGTCTTTAGGATTTTGTCATCTTGTCATAAAGATAATTAGAGTCATGTAAATGAAGTCATGTTACACTTAGTAAGCGTCTAGAAATCCCTCCAAAAGACAAGCATGGTGCTCCTCTTTTGAAGTCAGCCTCCAATCTATCTAAAGATCATGTCAGCCCACATCATAAAGACACAACAGTTCACTTGGTTCATGTTGGCTAATATTGATGGACGAAATACTATATAAAGGAGGCTAATATTTTCGCATTTCCACAGTCAAGGAACTCGGTCTCTCTGAAATTTTCGGTGTGAAGGTACAATCCAGAAGTTCAAACATCTCTTTGTAGTTACAGAAGGGTCAAAGCATCTCAGATCCACTGTGATTCTCGGCGGGTGATCTCAGTGTCGGATGGCACAGCCAATCAGAGACTTCGAAAGGCACTTCAAGAAGATTGACACAGTCTATAGTGTGGATCATAGCAAGGTCAATCTTTGGTCTCCACAAGAATGTGCCACTGTAATATTGGACAGTACATATGACTAAGCATCAGTAGATTCTGATCTCTATAGGAGCTCGGTCTACAAGGACATAATGGCTCGGTAAAATAGATATGATGCAGTAGTTTGGTGATGTGACAATGTGACACTATAACGCTATATGAACACAGTGAATCTTAGTGACAAGAAAGTAGATCTTGGTGTCAAGACAGTAGTGAAGATCTTTGTATCAAGATAGCGAATCTCGGTGTCAAGACAACAGTGAAGATCTCAATGGAAGAAGAGGACTGTCAAAGAGAACATGTGTCTTGGTCTTGGAGTGGCTACTAGGTCAAGGGTCTTGGTCTTGGTATTCGTCAACTGGAATCTCTATAAGAAGAATTTTATGTGGGTTTTCCTCTCAAAGATGTTGAGAATTTGGTAGGGCGGTGATTAATTCAAATTCTCTACTTGATAATTACTTGTGAACTTACTTCTTTTACTTATGTCCTTTCTTCTTAGCTTAGGATACCTTTCATCAAGTCAATTATCAAAAACACAAGAAACACAAATTTAGGCTCTTCAAGCCAGGGCCAAAACCTCTCCCTCTTGGAGAGGAAAACCCACAAGAAATTCTTCTTATAGACTTTTAGATGACAAGTACCATGACCATGACACAGACCCTAGACCTTGATATGCCTTCAAGACCTTGTCACTACTTATCCAATAATCCTTGAGCTTGTCCTTCTTTCTTGCACCTTTCTGCACCATTCAACACCAGCCTTAGAGAGCTTGGTCTCTAACCCTTGATTTCTCCTTTACGTTAAATCCTTCTAGACTTCTTCTTATCTGTCTTTATGCCCAAAACAGAGCTACGAGATTCTACACCATTGATCCTTCCTTCAACTTACTAGTAGCCCTGATCTTTACATTTACTTCATACCTTAGATCATAGTCCTTGATCTGAATCTGTTCTTTTGCTGATCTATCTTCAATCTGCAGATATATCCTTCCTTTATTGCTACATTGTTCAGTCTTGAAGCTCGCATTAACCACAGACCAATCTTCACACTAAATACTGTTACTATTCTCGGACTTACCATAGTCCCTTCTATGCATACATCATATACTTGATCTCGCACTAATTGCAGGTGTATTTCTTCGACCTGATCTCAGACTTGTCTACATTCTTCAAGTGAT
Organism: Pinus albicaulis; assembly: GCA_034641835.2. Lineage (NCBI taxonomy): Eukaryota > Viridiplantae > Streptophyta > Pinopsida > Pinales > Pinaceae > Pinus > Pinus albicaulis. The sequence goes on along the minus strand of CM076582.1, from coordinate 1,657,337,128 downwards.
ATATCTTTGTCCCTTCTACGCATCAACTGCAAGTGTATGTTATCTAGTTCATCTCAGACTTACCCGAATTCTGTGTCCTCAAATGACCGCAGAGCTACCTTATATATATGGACTTCTTTCATCTGTTTTAGGCCGACCCTACAATTAGCTTGTAGGCCGACTTGTCTACTGTTTCTAGGCCGACATGAATAGCTTATCTTCCAAAGATAAGGAGGATGTCTTGAGGGTTGATTTGAGCATCGTACTTAAGCCATCTTCTTCACGGTTATATGCAACGTCTTGAGGCATATTCTTTTGACTAGACTCTTCATATACATGACTCTTAATTACTTTTATAACCAGAAGACAAAACCTAATAGACATCGAGAAGAAGTCTATTGACCTATAATAAAACCTTGCTCATGAAACCCATAAGGCAAGCATACCAAAAATATATATTATCATCTTTGTCTTCTTCTTTACATAAATACATAGGCAACATAGGCAACATGAAGACCTATCCTAGTTACACTTTTCAACAAAAGAATGAGAGGTTTTGGTCTAGCTCATAACCTAAATTTTGTGTCCCTTGTCAATTTTATGTTCATGCATTGGTTACTCTTTGATGAAGAAGAACACTAATAACTTAACATGAAGAAGATCCTAATCTAAACAAGTAAAAATGCATTCCCAAGAAGTAACTAATAAAGAGAAATCTCCTGATGCAAATGCCCTAGATTTCTCAACAAAAGACTCGTCCATCAAAGTCTCCTTGTTGTCGGCCTCAAACAAATCATCATCAAGTCGGCTTACAAGTCGACCTAACTTCATATAAAGACACTTCTCTTCAAGGACTCATGTCGGCTTATTACAAAGTTAAACTACTATATATAGGAATGTAACCTTCGACCAAAATTGCAGACATGAACTTGTGAGACCTCACAGACAACTGTGGATTACAAAAGGAAGTTCGGATAATGGATTTCGGTATACCACAATGAAAAGAAGTCGGATTTTTTTCAGAGAATGAGGATTGGTGAAACTACAATCTAGAAGAGATGTAACTCGCTCAAATTACAGAGAAGGTTTTCAATGGAATTGTAAATTTATGTAGATGTTCTATGCTTGATGCAACTTTACTTTCTCTTCAATACTAGACAGCAGTCACATAAATCATTAAGTAAAATGCTGATAGAACATACCAGTGGATCAACAGAAGACAAGCCACAAAAATATATATTTGTTGGTGCGTTACGGCGATCAGGAGGATGCTTCAACCAGCAAAGTCTCCTTGGTTAGCCAGCCCAGCATGTGTCACAACAACCCTCAAAACAGCCAAACGGTCGACTCAAAGTCAACCCCAGAAAAGTCAACGCAGAACAACAGCAAGTAAAATTCAACGCAGCTCGGTCTATGGTCAACCTTTGACCTCGGTTCTTGTGCCAAAATGTACGAAATTCAGAAATCGAAGTCTATGCCAAAATTCAGCTCCTTTTGACAATGTGTTGACCAAAGTCACAAACGCTGGTCAAACCTGCGGTGGAAACCCTAGCCGCAGCAGAAATATAGTTGTCCTTCTTTCCCACGTGTGAATAGAAAACTGCCTCCAAGGAGCTCGAACCAATCAGAAAAGGAGAGAGAATGTGTGAGGATGAGATGAGTGAAATGTCCTCCAACATTGTCTCTATTTATATCAATCACTGAGGGTGTGTGACACATTTGTTGGGGGTGTAAAACCTTAAGGCCGACCTGCACATATTTTGAAAGTATTAAAAATAAATTCAAAATAAATGTTCTTCTCATCGGATCAAGATGATCTTGAGATCAATCTTGCACCTCTCCGAAAGAGGAACCCAATAAAAATATTGGTGTCTTCATCTGAGCATCACAACATGGAGTTTGGACCTAGTTATCCAATTTAACACTCCGTCTCAACTAGGGAGAACTCCATCCACCTGTGCAATCAAACATCGTGCGTCATCCCGTCGTAACTTGCATTGCTGGCCTCTTTATTTCAGAACAGAAGTGGGTAAGTCACAAAGACATCATTCCCGACTGACAGATTCAGCCCAGAGGTCTGAAACCTCTATACGACTCACAAAGAGTCTCACAGCAACCCGAAGTTGGTTTATCTGATACGAAGTCAGGAGGTCTGAAACCTCACTAGACTTGATCCCAGATCAAGTGGTTGGACCGTGCCATCCTAAATAGAGAGTACGGCAATCTCTGATGCGTCCATCAGTCTTTGCTACTAGTCTCTAGATTTTCCCACCTCACTGGCCAAATGAGAGGTACTTCCCATGAGCCCTGAACTCAATGTGTAGGATGCATACGGGGCACAGATAATGAGAGGTGAACCAACTCAAACATCATAACGGTGGGGCAGAAGCACCACAAGGTTCGGCAAGCCCAGCCCCGTGAGTGTTTATAGCTCCGAGAAGCTATCCCCAAAGCCCCCCAGAGCTCCCAGAGCTCATCGTCCAACAGGACCCACATCATAGGGTCGTTCCACGATACTAAGACTCTCACGGAAGGTTAGGAACTTGACCTTCCCCAGGGGCTTTGTGAGAATATCCGCGACCTGCTCATCAGTTCCTATATGATCAAGCCTTGCAGCGCCTCGCTGTACCATAGCCCGGATAAAGTGCTACCTGATATCAATATGCTTGGATCGATCGTGGAATACGGGATTCTTGGATAAGCGAATCCCACTCTAGTTATCACAGAGTATCACGGTGGTATCTAGCACATGTCCGAACAACTCACTATAGAGCTTTCGCAACCAAACTGCTTCACAACAAGCCATACTCGCTGCAATGTACTCGGCCTCCACGGTGCTCAAAGACACCGACTTCTGCTTCCTGCTCATCCATGATATCGAAGCACAACCAAGATTGAAGCAACATCCCAATGTGCTCTTACGATCCATCACACTGCCAACCCAATCGACATCAGTATATCTGAGTGTCACGCTCTCGGAAGTGTATCTCAGCCCATAGTTTATCGTGCCCCAAAGATATCTCAGAAGATTCTTGGCACCAACCTAGTGAAAGTGATGAGGCTCAACCATCTGTTGACTCAAAGTGTTAACTGCAAAAAATATATCTGGACGGGTGTTCACTAAGAACATCAGGGCCCCTACGAGTTGACGATACTCGGTAGGATTTGCTAACAAGGGCCCAACAGCGCTGCCGCTCAACTTCTTAAAGTTGAGCTCCATCGGTGTCGACACGGACTTGCAGTCCACCATACCAAATCTTTCCAGAAGCTTCACAATGTATTTTCCATGAGAAAGGAAAATCTCGTCAGGTCTTTGCCAGACCTCCAGGCCTAGGAAATAGTGCATCAATCCTAGGTCCTTCATCTCGAACTCAGCAGCGAGCTCCCTCTTGCACTAATGAATGAGAGGGTCAGCACCTGTCAGAAAGAGGTCATTGACATACAGCACCAGAATGAGAGGTTTCTCCCTGTCAACCTTGAAGTAAAGGTTCAGATCAGCATTACTAAGAGTGAAGCCCAGCTTCATCAAGTAGCTATCTATCCTCTCGTACCAAGCTCTGGGTGCTTGCTTCAGCCCATAGAGGGCTTTCTTCAACCTACAGACATGGGTGTCCCGATCCTGGACTTCGAACCCCAGAGGTTGCTCCACATATACCTCTTCCTTTATCGCACCATGCAGAAATGCGGTCTTCACATCCATCTGATGGAGACTCCATCCTTGCGTAGCAGTAAGGGCTATAATAGATCGCATGGTGGTATATCAGGCCACAAGTGCAAATATGTCATCATAGTCTATGCCTTCCTTTTAAGAGAAGCCACGGGCAACAAACCTTGCCTTGAACTTTTCAGCACTTCCATCAAATTCATGCTTGATCTTGTAGAGCCATTTCGAGGTGACAACTGCTTTGTCCTTCGGTCTTGGAACCACATCCCAGACATCATTCTTCATTATGGACTCACACTCTTCGTGCATAGCATCCTTCCAGACTTGATGCTTTACGGCTTCCTCAAAATATCCAGGCTCAGATTGTACAATAGTACTCATGGCTGCTAGATACCCATGGTATCTACTCGGCTTCTTGCTTTCACGGAATTTCCCCCTTGGGACCATATGTCCCTCGACATCCTCGAGAGTGTCCCTGAGCCATGATGGTCTCTTTCCCAGTGAAGGAGGTGGATCAATCGGGTCCATCGGTCCTTCAACATCGGGCATCGTCCCATCCTTCGGTCCTTCTTGATTTCCAAGCCTTGCTTCATGGTCTTCCTTAGATCTCAGAAGATTGACTACTTTCCTCAGGGAAGCATCTTCGTCAAAAGTGACATCGTGGCATATCTCCACTTCCCTTTGACTAGGCACATAGACTCTATAGGCCTTCGAAGTTTCGTTGTACCCCACAAACATTCCTTTCTTCCCAGAAGTATCTAGCTTGCTCCTCTTCTCTTTCGGCACATGAAAATAAACAGGACATCCAAAAACTCTAAAATGTGAGACGTCAGGTTTCTTACTAGAGAAAACCTCTTCGGGAGTTTTGGAGTCCAGAGCGGAATGCGGGCATCGGTTTTGTATGTACACAGCAGTGTTCGCAGCTTCTCCCCACAGAAACTTTGGTAGACCTTGGTCACATAGCATGGCATGGGCAACTTCCACAATGGTCCTGTTCTTTCGTTCAGCAACGCCATTTTGCTCAGGAGTATAGACAGTTGTGGTCTCCCTCTTGATGCCAGCTTCTATGCAAAAGTCCTTGAACTCGTTTGTCTCATATTCAGTGCCATTATCAGTTCTCAAAATCTTGATCTTCTTCCCTGTCATATTTTCCACCAAGGCTTTGAAGGTATGGAACCACATGAAAGCTTCATCCTTCTTCTTTAAGAAGTATATCCAGGTTTTGCGAGAGAAGTCATCTATGAACGTCATATAATAAGAGCATCCTCCCAAGCATGTCACAGGCAGCATACCAAATAGATCAAAATGGATCAATTGCAAGACATCAGATGCCTTTGTGACACTTGAGGGGAAAGGTCCCCCTGTATGCTTTCCTTCGGCACAACCTTTACATACACCTTCATGTTATTTGAAAACTTAGGCATCCCTGTCACCACCTTCCTTGCTTCGGGAAGGGCCTTGTAGTGAAGGTGTCCAAACCTCCGGTGCCATAGTTCAGTCTGTCGGATAGTATCACATGCCATTGCTCCCAGTGGACTTCCTCCAACCTGGTAGAGTGTATCAACTCTAAACCCAATCGTGATAGCTTCCTTGAAGCTCTTCTTCCACATGCGCACCTTTCCATCAGTGAATGCCACATTGAAACCTTTGTCTTCCATGGCCGATATAGACACAAGTTTTTTCTTCAAATTTGGTACATAGAGTACATTCTGCAAGCAGAGGACTTGACCTTGAGACAAGTGCAGGGTCACAGTCCCTGTCCCTTTCATGGGATATGTGGCATTATCTCCAAGGATAATTTCTAGATTAGTATCCTTCTCAACCATATCAGAGAGTGCTTCCTTGAACTCAGTGATGTGCCTTGAGGCACCACTATCTATCAACCAGACATCCATAGTGTCGGGTGGAGATGCAACAGAGAGGGCAGATACAAGAATGTATTCATTTCTTTTATCAACATTTGATTCCTCATACCTGGAGTTTCTTGACCTTTTGAAAGGTTGATCATTTCCGCCGGAGGGAACCTTCCTCTTTCCCTTGAACCTGTTGTTCCTTTGATTGCCATTCCTCCGATTGTTGTTGTTGTCATCACCATCGGGAGAATCCTTCTTGAAAGGACATTCTCTAGCATAGTGACCTAGCCTATGACAAGTGAAACACTTGCCCTTCTTTCCTTGGGCCCCTGCTTTTCCTTTGTTCTTTGGACCACCAAAGTTCTTCTTTCTAGAATGAGCAGCATAGGCAGCATTTCCTTCATTTCCATACTCCTTCATTCTTGTCTCTTCTTGAACGCATCTCGATAGTACTTCGTCAAAGTCAGGTATCACATTATTATTTAGAATGGTAGTGTTGAACACATGCCATTCGGATGGGAGCCCTCCAAGTGCGGTGAGTACCATCTCTCGATCAGCTATTGTCTCCCCAATAGCCAGTAGATTGTTCCTGATCTCGGTCAGCTTCAGAAAGTATGATTGGACAGACTCATCCCTGCCTTTCTTCAGATTCTTCAATTGATTCTTGAAGAATAGTACTTGATTTGCATTGTTGGCCTTGAACATGAGGACCAACTTATCATACATCTCTTTGGGTGTGCCTAGCTCAAAGATGTAGGCCACCAGACTCTTATGAATGGATTCCCTAATCATCAGTTTTGCTTTGATCTCCCCCTTCTTGTACTTTTTTTTTGCAGCAACAGTAGCGGCAGATGGAGGTTCTTGGATTTTACCCTGCACATAGTCCATGACATCTTGGTCTTCCAATTTAAGATCCAATATCATCTTCCAAGCATGGAAGTCATCCTTCCCAGTCAATTTGTCATCCTCCTTGAAGCCATAGTTTGTGGAACCCATTTTCTTCTTCGGTGATTGCTACAAATTAGGACTTTGTCTTCACCTCACCTCTGATACCATGTAAATTTATGTAGATGTTCTATGCTTGATGCAACTTTACTTTCTCTTCAATACTAGAAAGCAATCACATAAATCATTAAGTAAAATGTTGATAGAACATACCAGTGGATAAACAGAAGACAAGCCAGAAAAATATATATTTGTTGGTGCGTTATGGTGATCAACAGGATGCTTCAAACAGCAAAGTCTCCTTGGTCAACCAACCCAACATGTGTCACAACCCTCAAAACCGCCAAACAGTCAACTCAAAGTCAACCCCAAAAAAGTCAACGCTGCCCAAAAAAGTCAATGCAAAACAGCAGCAAGTAAAAGTCAACACAACTCGGTCTATGGTCAACCTTTGACCTCGGTTCTTGTGCCAAAATGTATGGACTTCAGAAATCGAAGTCTATGCCAAAATTCAGCTCCTTTTGACCATGCGTTGACCAAAGTCAATGCTGGTCAAACCTGCGGTGGAAACCCTAGCTGTAGCAGAAATATCTTCGTCCTTCTTTCCCATGTGTGAATAGAAAACTGCCTCCAAGGAGCTCGAACCAATCAGAAAAGGAGAGAGAATGTGTGAGGATGAGATGAGTGAAATGTCCTCCAACGTTGACTCTATTTATATCAATCATTGAGGGTGTGTGACACATTCGCTGGGGGTGTAAAACCTTAAGGCCGACCTGCACATATTTTGAAAGTATTAAAAATAAATTCAAAATAAATGTTCTGCTCATCGGATCAAGATGATCTTGAGATAAATCTTGCACCTCTCTGAAAGAGGAACCAAATAAAAATATTGGTGTCTTCATCTGAGCATCACAACATGGAGTTTGGACCTAGTTGTCCAATTTAACAGGAATCAAGTGACAGGGTTTTGGCATACCACAAGGAGACAAGTTCGGATAAATTTCAGAGATGAATTTGTGTGATCTTAGAAGCAAGTGCAATGTGAAGTTCGGTGTAAATCTCAGTAGGCAGTTCGGATATGATAGTGAAGAAATTCGGATAGATTTCAAAGTAAGGTAATTTGGATCATCTTCAGAAATTGAGTTGGAATCATCTTTAGAGATTGGGTTTGTAGTTCTTCGGTGAAGTCACAGTCACAGTCATGTCATAACTTCAAAGAAGAATTCAGGCTCAGTGATATGTCTATGGTCGAAGCATTGATATGTATAAGGGCTGAAGCATTTATATTTTCATTGATATGTGTAAGGGTTGAAGCATTGATAAGGTTAAAGCAGTGAAGAAGTACATTCGGTCTTCAACTCGTTGAAGAAATGGAATTTGGTACAGCTGCATGGTTGACTTGTGGAGGAAGTCTTGGGTCTAAGTTGTGAGGGTCTTGGTCATCTCATCTTGTTTTGAACCGGGTTTTCCCCTAGAGTGGTGTTTCGCTCTGGCTGCGTACCTACATCTTGTGTCCTCTTCTATTTGTTGCTTGGCATTAGTCTTGATGATAAGAAAAGATAAATTGAAAGAAAGAATATTAATAATGAAAACATCACAAGATAATGTCATAATAAGAAAAATCAATTAACTTGCCACTCTTTGGATTTCTCAACATCCACCACTTTCATTTCTTTTGCCTAACTTGACCAAGGGATCCTTCTAAGGTGTTTTCCGGGGGTGATCTCACTGACTTTTCTTGCAGCCCAACTTTGATACCATGTTAAATTTTCTTAGGGCCATATTGTTCTCTGCTTTAGATAATTGCATTCATCATTCACATATAGAATTCACCTCGAACATCATTACATCATTTGCAATTATGAATAAAAAACAATAATATCATAGCAGCGGAACATAAAGTAACATAAGAAGAAAAGCATGCACAAAGAGGACACCGAGAATTTGGTTAGAGACCAGCACAAAACCCCACAATGGGAAAAACCCATCCCAATTCTTCTTCTTCTATTAGATAGGCCTTGAAAGTACAACAGTGAATTACACAGTACAAATATGATCATCAGGTTGCCCAGGGCCTATTCATCACTTCTAAACTACGTTTGTGAACAAGTCTTATCGAGAATACTGCTATAGTTGTACTAGAAATCACCATCACTGCTTTTGGACTGAACAATACCCTATATATACTTGAACTGTAATGACAATTGAGTCATACACATATTATTGAACAGTGATATAGCAAAGTCAAAAATATGCCAATGTTGCAACATAATTGTGATTTCATAATGCCATACATGGGAGATGTCATAAGTAAGAGATGTTAACCTTGATATTATACCAACCAACGTAAGAGATGTTAACCTTGATATTATATCAACCAGGGAATACCATGCGTACTGTGTATGCTGAGATTACTATGTTGTAGCAAGACTGAACATTCACAGAGGCAAGGAAGAGACTATCACTGTAAAAGACTGAAGGACAATCTCATAAATATATATACATTGTAGAGGATCGATGTCACATATAACATAGAAGAGTTGTGAGGCAATTCGGCGGAGGTGCCAACATATATATCGCAGGGGTATGGAACAATGTCACGACCATTGTATTGTGCCGACACCAATGGTGTCAAGACTATCACAGAGTGTCATGATCAATGGACTAAGGACTGTGACAATATTAACATATGAAGATCATATTTGAACAGATGTCAATACCTTATGTTGAGGAACCATAATATAGAGATGTTACACCAACACTGTTCACAGCGATCCATTTATACCAATGGAGCGAGATGCTCATCATATAGGAGTTACACAGATCAATTTCCATAAGAGTTGTGAGTGTCATACCGATCTATGAATGTCATATCATATTAGAGTGCGAGAGACATATGTAAAGATCAGAGGATATTAATGTAAGAAATTATAACCCATACAAAGATTGAAAGTAATGCCATAACAGAAATGATACGAAAGAACAGTCTGTTGAGATTTCTTTTAATTAAATTTGGAGAAAATCTCATGAATGTGACAACAATAGGATTTGTTGTTAAATTGACTCCATCTAATTCTGATGTGGAGTTATTGCATCCTATATTTGTTGTGAGTGAATTTATGATTCAGTTTCTACTCCCAGCTATAAAATGTAAGCCCGTAGAGGCAAATGAGCATGAGGAATGTGAGGTGAGTGGAAGAGATGTGCAGATGAAAAACTCTATTGTTGTAATTCTCCTTTTTTGCTGAATGAGATTGCCGATGCCCTTGTTTGGTGGACGTAGCCTAGATTGGTTGGGTGAACCACGTTAAAATTTGTGTCTTTATGTTTTTCTACTGTGTGTTTGTGTGTTTTATTTATGTTTCCACTCTGTTTTGCTCAACAATTGGTATCAGAGCACTTTGTTGAGCTGGTACGTGTGTTGAGTCTGCTGCCTGTGACAGAGAAATCGTGAGGCTGGGTATGTGAACCCAGGCAGTGATTGCTGTACTCAATTTAACAATTGATGTGAATGTTTTCTGCGTGGACTGTGCAACCGTAAGCCGAGCACGTTGTGAGCTGGAGTTGAAGCACTGTGCGTGAGCTAGATCAACTGTCTGGTTCTTCGCAGGTGTAATGGCCGGAACTGTGGACTGCAGAGCCGCACGGAGTAGAAGACTGAATACAGAGTCGTGAGCTGTGACTAGAGCCGAGCTGTGTTGAAATCTGCCGTCTGTGTGGAGGAGCCACAGCAAGGCCGTGTTGAAAACTGCTGCTGCTGCCAGCGTGTCCACGGTGAGGATGATTCGGAATGGTGCCTCTGTAAATACTATGAAGGGCGTCAGCTTTTATGGTTGAAGTTTTTTTTTATAGCCGTGAGCAGGAAACAGTGAAGTGAGCAAGCTGCGTTAACGTGTGACATATCCCTTCACTGCGTTGAACGCTGTTGAACGGTGAGGGCTTGCCATTCATATCGTTTTTTGGTAAATACTATTTTTTAAATCGGTTCAATTTGCAATAATGCAATTGCCATTTTGTTTTTTAATCGATTTGTACTTTTATATATCAATTTGAATTATATTGAAAATCGATATGCAAAATCGATTATATTGAAAATCGATATGCAGTTTGGTATGCAATTTGGTATTAATCGATTTAAATGGGGGTTATAAGTTTTGGTATATCGATTTGAATTGTGATATGTCAATATGGCATCATATTTGGTAGGGCCTAGGGCCTAGTTCTTTTTTCTTTTTTTTTATATAAAAAGGGAAAGGCATTTTTTAATCAAAATTAACTTTTTTGATTCAAATAAAATCTTCATTTATTAAGAGTTGGAATTGGAGATTTTGTGACACGAGCTACTAAACATGGCAAAAACACAAAGTGCTTGGTTTGAGATCGAGAAGTTCAATGGGAAAAACAACTTCGAGATCTAGAAAGTTAAGATGTATGATCTACTCGTGCAACAAGGCGTGGCGAAGGCGCTATTGGGAAAAGCCAAACAGCCTTACACTATGATGGATAACGAATGGAGTGACATGGATGAAAGAGCACTGAGCGGCATTCGATTGTGTTTGGCGGATGATGTTTTGTTTAACATCGTGTCAGAGAAAACTGTTGCTGGTTTGTGGACAAAGCTTGAAAAGTTGTACATGACAAAATCCTTAACCAATAGGATTCTTCTAAAGCGAGAGTTGTACAGTTTGCGCATGAAGGAAGGTACGACGATAACTGATCATCTGAATACCTTTAATACTCTCTTGGTGCAGTTAGAAAGTATAGAAGTAAAATTTGAATCAGAAAATAAAGCTGTAACTTTATTATGCTCGTTGCCCGAGTCATGGGATCATTTTGTTACTTCTATAAGTCTTAGTTCATTAGAAACCCTTGAGTTTGATGATGTTGTTGGAGCTTTGTTGTCTGAAGAAACAAGGAAAAGGTCAAATTCAGAAACCTCTACATCAGAAGCAATGATGGTCAGAGGTCGTTCTAAAGAAAGACGCTTCAGTGAGCACAACAACTCGTGGTCAAAATCGAAAGGGAAGAAGAGTAAGGTAAAGTGTTGGTTTTGTGGCAAATCGGGACATTTGAAGGACTGTTGGAAGAGACAGCAAACATCCAAAGGAGACTCTTCGACAGAGAAGAAAGAAGCAAACACGACAGATACAGGTTCGGCATCCGTTTCAGGTATGAGTGATGAAGTGTTATCAGTTAGTTTGTCTAATATGATCAACACTAGCTGTTAGATTCTGGTGCGTCAAATCACATGTGCATTCATAAAGAGTGGTTTAAAACTTATAAATCAATCAATGATGGAGTTGTTTACATGGGAAATGATGTCTCATGTAATATTGTGGGAATTGGAAGCATCCAGATTAAAATGTTTGATGGGACAAATAAAATTTTAACTGATGTAAGACACGTGCCTGAACTCAGAAAAAACCTCATTTCACTAGGAGTACTAGACACAAATGGATATAAAACCTTTATTCAAGGTGGAGTAATGAAAGTTTATAAAGGAATTTTACTAGTAATGAAAGCAAATAAGGTTGGAAATCTTTTTCAGTTAGAAGGAAGAACAGAGTCAGATCATGCTTCTACAGTATCTGAAAACGACAGTAATTCTATTCGATTATGGCATCAAAGGTTGGGCCATATGAGCGAAAGAGGATTAAAAATTTTATCTGATCGTAAGTTACTTCCTAGTTTAAAATCTTCGAAGTTAGATTTCTGCAAACATTGTCTATATGGGAAACAAAGCAAGCAGAAGTTTAAAATTGGAAAACATACTAGTAAGGGAATCCTTGATTATATCCATTCTGATGTTTGGGGTCCATCTCCTACAACCTCATATGGAGGATCGTCATATTTTGTATCTTTTATTGATGATTTCTCTAGAAAAGTGTGGGTAGAAGAAGTCTGATGTATTCACAGTTTTCAAACAGTTTAGAGCATTAGTTGAAAACATCACTAGAAGAACCATTAAATGTTTAAGAACTGACAATGGTGGTGAGTTTACTTCAAAGGAATTTGATAATAATTGCAAGGACGCTGGGATCGAAAGACATAAAACTACTGTATATACTCCTCAGCAAAATGGAGTTGTTGAACGCATGAACAGGACTCTTTTAGAGAGAGCAAGAAGTATGCTTAGTAACGCCAATTTGCAGAAGGAATTGTGGACAGAAGTGGTTTCTATGTCTTGTTACTTGATAAATCGATCACCATCAACTGCAATAGGATGCAAAATTCCTCAAGAGGCATGGAAAGGTCATCCATGTGATTATTCTAAACTGAAAGTTTTTGGTTGTGATGCATATGCTCTAGTTCTGAAACATCAGCATTCTAAATTAGATCCTAAATCAAAAAGATATATCTTTGTTGGATATGGTGATGGGACTAAGGGATACAGGTTGTGGGATCCTACTACTCACAAGATCATCATTAACAGAGATGTTAAATTTAATGAATCTCCACCTAAGCTTCAACACATTCAGTTTGAAACCAGTTCAAATACTGATGATACTTCAGATGAACAAGTTTCAGATGCAGATCATGAACAAGTTTTAGATGTAGATCATGAACATGTTTCAGATGCAGATCATGAAGAAGTTCCTACAGATAATAATCAACAAATTGTGGAAGTACCAGAAACATCTTTAAGGAGGTCTACGAGAATCAGACGTCCTCCTAAAAGGTATGATGATTATGTTACTTCAGTGGCTTTAACCGCTAATGATGATGAACTTTTGTGCTATCAGGAAGCTGTAGAAGGTTCTAACAGTGGTAAGTGGAAAGAGGCTATGAAGGACGAGATGAAGGCATTAGCCAAGAATGCCACATGGGATCTGGTTGAACTTCCTAAAGACAGAAAAACTGTGGGATGTAAATGGGTTTACAAATTGAAAAGGGGTGTTGATGATAAAGAAGACAGGTACAAAGCGAGGCTGGTCGCGAAAGGTTTTTCTCAGAAAGCAGGAATTGACTTTCATGAGATATTTTCACCAGTTGTAAAAATTGTTTCAATTCGGATTGTGTTAGCATTAGTTGCTTTACTTGATTTAGAATTACAGCAACTAGATGTTAAAACTGCATTTTTTACATGGAGATTTAGATGAGGAGATTTACATGGAACAACCGGAAGGGTTTGTTCAAAATCGCAACAAGAAATTTGTCTACAGGCTCAAGAAATCATTGTATGGTCTGAAGCAGTCGCCTCGACAATGGTACAAGAAATTTGATTCTTTCATGATGAGTCAAAATTATATAAGAAGTGAATATGATCATTGTGTTTACTTTAAGAAATTGAGTAATGGCATGTTCATTATCTTAGTGTTATATGTTGATGATATGCTTTTATCAAGAAAAATCATAAGTGAGATCAACAGGTTAAAGGCTCAGATGGCTAGGACGTTTGACATGAAAGATCTAGGAGCAGCAAGAAAGATTTTTGGCATGGAGATTTTCAGAGACAGGAGCAATGGTAAGCTGTGGTTATCACAGAAGAAGTATATTGAGAGAATACTCTTGAGGTTTGGTATGAATAATGTGAAGCCTATTTCAGTCCCTTTAGCTTCCCATTTTAAGATTTCTTCAAGCTTATGTCCTAACACAAATGAAGAAAAGGAATATATGTCTCAAATTCCATATGCCAATGTAGTAGGTTGTTTGATGTATGCGATGGTTTGTACATGACTAGATATTTCACATGCAGTTGGAGTTGTCAGCAGGTATATGGAAAATCCAGGAAAAGAACACTGGTCAGCAGTGAAATGGGTGCTTCGGTATCTGAGAGGCATAAGTGATTACTGTATCACTTATAGCAGAAGTAGTGAATTTGTTTACGGATATGTTGATTCCGATTTTGCAAGTGATTTGGATAAGAGAAGGTCAACTTCAAGATATGTCTTTACTCTTGCAGGTGGAGCTATAAGCTGGATGTCAAAGCTACAAAACATTGTTGCTTTATCCACTACTGAAGCAGAATACATAGCTACTTCACATGCTTGCAAAGAAGCGGTTTGGTTGAAAGGTTTGTTTGGTGAGTTTGGTAGGTTCCAGGACAACATCAAGTTATTTTGTGATAGTCAAAGTGCAATTCACTTGGCTAAAAATTCGGCCTACCATAGTAAATCAAAGCATATACCTATAAAGTACCATTTTGTAAGACAAGTTATCACTGAACAGGGAGTCTCTCTTGAAAAAGTGCATTCAAAGGAAAATTGTGCAGACATGTTCACGAAACCAGTTTTATTAGAGAAGCTACGATGGTGTCTGGCTTCTCTTGGCTTGCAGAAAAGATAAAAATAATAATGGAACAGGGTATCAGGCTAATTGTTGTCAAGGTGGAGATTGTTGAGATTTTCTTTTAATTAAATTTGGAGAAAATCTCATGAATGTGACAACAATAGGATTTGTTGCTAAATTGACTCCATCTAATTCTGATGTGGAGTTATTGCATCCTATATTTGTTGTGAGTGAATTTATGATTCAGTTTCTACTCCCAACTATAAAATGTAAGCCCGTAGAGGCAAATGAGCATGAGGAATGTGAGGTGAGTGGAAGAGATGTGCAGATGAAAAACTCTGTTGTTGTAATTCTCCTTTTTTGTTGAATGAGATTGTCGATGCCCTTGTTTGGTGGACGTAGCCCAGATTGGTTGGGTGAACCACGTTAAAATATGTGTCTTTATGTTTTTCTGCTGTGTGTCTGTGTGTTTTATTTATGTTTCCGCTCTGTTTTGCTCAACACAGTCATGTAGAACATAATAATGAATATGAGTCATAGTCTTGGAACATAGGTCTTGAAACGGGTGAGAGAGGAGATCTGAAACAAAGGCGAGGACATATAGATTTGTAACCAAAGCAAAAGAGTGAAGCCCTGCCTTGTAACCATTCAACGTGCCAGACAACTGTGACATCCGAACTGTGCACAAGCTCAACTCAAAACCTTGAATATCATGCGAAGATCTTAGAGAAAATACCCAAGCGAAGATTGCAGACCAAATTCGCGCTCCTTTTCGAGGATCACCCTAATGGGTATTTATAATGGTTTGCCATTTATGAAGGGTCGCAACCTTTGGATGGGCCAACATAAATCCATTGAAGCCGACTTGAAAATAAGATTGAATAAAATAATTTTCCCTCCAATAAGGCCGACATAAACTTGAATTTATATCTTATAATTTCCCTCTAATGATTTGAGTTGACTTGGAGATCACAATCAAATTTATTTTAATAATAATTTTGAAATCAAGAGATGGCTAGGGAATTTCTCCCTAGCTGCCAAAATTAACACTTCTTTCATTCTTGATACTGGCTAATTGTCCAATGTTCTTGATGGTGAATAGTTTGGAGAGAGCTTCATACATGCCTTGCACAGTATCTATGTTGGATATGTAGGGGATTAGAGTGTACTTTACTCCATCCACAATTAGATTCATGGCCAAGATGTCAATTTCCTTGTACTTTTCTTTTCTGGCATCATTTGTTGGTTTTTGAACTTTCCCTTGAACAAATTCAATACTTTATGTTTTGCAAGTATGAGATTCGTCCTTTTCTTCCACGCTCTATAGTTGGTGGCTCCTTCTAGCTTATTCTTTGTATTCATTGAAGTTGCCATATATTTTTCTAGATGTTGATTCTTCTCTTCTTCTTATGATCTTGTCTTGAAACCTTTCTTTTGATCCTTCCTTCTTTCAATAGATCTTCAAGCTGCCTTTTTCCTTCTCTTTTACCTTAGCTCTGATACCATGTTAGAAAATCGAAAAGGCAGAAAGATTTTCTTGTGATATACTTATATTCTTATTTGCTTTCTTTATATTCTTATTTTATCTTCTTCTCAACAAGCAATCATCAAAATAAAACATGAAGATCAAGGACACCATATATATGCACTCAGCCAGGGTAAAACCCCTATACAGGGAAAACCCAGTCAAACTCCTCCACTAGTAGATTCAAATCAAACTAGAGACAATCCAAGACCTTAGACCAGACCAAAAGACCTTCCTCCTCCACCAAGTCGACCTTCCAAGATGATGAACCAAACACTAGAAGTCAACTTTTGTCAAACTGCTTCACCCAGCTTCAAGTCAGAGTTTCGACCCTACTGCAATCTCGCAGCTTCGGCCCACCTGCAGCTTCAGATTTCCACGTGTGGGACACAAGAGAGAGAAAATGAGGTTCTTCCTTCTTCGCTTAGGGTTTCTTCTTCTTCTAGGCTTCTTTGCTCCTTATTTTGCACTTCTTTCTCTTCTTCTAATTACAGATCGAACTTCAGTGAGTGAGTGACCAAATAAGGTCATGTAGTTGCCTTTATATAGTCTTCTGGGTGGTCAACTACCCTAATGAGGCTGACTTGTCTTCTTTGAGGTCGAATTGGTGGAGGAGGCCTAAATGACTCAACTTACATCAAAATAAATTTCTTTCATGATAAACAAAGCCCAAGAAGGGTCTATTACATGATGATATGGACAAGGACTCTTGACATAAACCCTAGAAGCCTACAATGGAGGCTATGACCTATTAATCATTGACCCAAGCATGAAACCCATGCTTCAATAAGTCAATTTCTTTTATCATAAAATTTATTTTTCTTTCTTTTGACAAATACATTACATTATGACTCGAATACAATTATGAAGACCAACACTAGTTACATTCTTCAACACATGCGTCATCTTCTAGCCCTCATTGATGAAGCATTGACTTGATTATGAGCCCTAGTAGACCCATGAGCCCATTGCTTGTGCCCCATAGCCATTTGGAGCACCACATGATGTTTTGCTTAGAAATCAAGGGGACACACCCTTGATCATTATTCATGGAGCCCTTTTCTTCATCATAGCACTTTGAGGACTCATTTAGGTTGTCCAGTGGCCCTCCTACACCATTGTTTCATCATTTCGACTAGCTTTGGAATCTGGATGGCTTTTCACTCACCTTATGAGCTATTTGGTGGGCTTGTCACCAAAGACAGGTTATTTTGCACATTAAAATATTATTAGGGGCATTATTGGGCTAATTTTAACTTGAGGAGGCTCATATAAATAGAGCTAATCCTCATTCATTTGGATTATCATCACTTGAACTCGAATATCTCTTCTTGAGAATTTGGCACTTCTTTCTTAATTGCCTATTGGAGATCTCTTTATGTGTTTCGATATTTTTGGAACTCTATTTTGTTCTCTCTTGGAGCTTGTTACCACTCAAACCAGCAGGGGACCTAAGTGGGTTCCTAATAGGGCAACTGCTAGGCTAAGGGCAACGATGGAGGCTTAGCCCACTTTCACCATGGTTAAGACTCTCTGCTCTTTACAGACTTTTACCATGGGAGGAGTCTCGGTAGTGTAGGAATCACTTGTAAAGTATATGTCAATGGATAGGTGGAAAGTGATCCTGGAAACCCTTTCCCTAGGATGGAGTGAAGAATGGAGCTTCCTTGCTCTTCAAGCAAGGGACTTGGTCCACTAGGGGTAAGGGATGAGGATTGGAGGGTTGAGAGAGAAGGAATGGGCTTATAGGCGAGGTTCTCAATCCCTATAATCCTTGGGCAACTTGGATTCCCAAATGGTTCGTGACGAATAATCCTTATTGAGAAGTAGGACCACACAAAGCCAAGTGGACCCAGCCAAAGTTTGGGGATGGAATACAACAACCAATGATGTTCCTATCCTGGACAAGGTGAAAGGAAAGGACCAAACAAGAATATTTACTTCAAAAGGTTGAATTGATCCTGTTGAGGTCTAGCCTTGGGGATGCTTGGGCAAAATTCGATCCTAGAGCTAGGGCTTAATATTCCCGAAGATTCCATAGTTAGAATTGCCTCAAATTCGGAGGAGAGGGGGGGACCCACTAGTGCAGTAGCCTGCAGGAGATCAAAATTTTTCTTTGGGTCAATTCCTGGGAAATTGATGCCTTAGGTGACCTTTGAGGGCTAGACCTGGAAAAAGATTAAAAAAATGTGAAAAAGGTGAAAAGGATGACCACCCTCTTTAGGGATCAATGTCTAATCCTCTTGGGGATATGGAGTCAAGGATGATGATGAGCAAGAATTTGGTTTCTTGATCAAGGAGGCCTGGAAATCTTGCTTCATCTAATGTTGAGAGAAAGAAAAGAAAAGTGACCTTCAAGCATTTATACTTCAAAAATAATGATGCAAGATTATCGAGATAAATAATCTCTAGGATATTTCATTCATATAACATTGGCCCATACATTAAATTAGCTAAGACATGCTTAATTCCACATTTCAATCATGCAGAAACTGGCCCTAATATTAGCAGTATGCAGCAACAAGAATAACAACATTAAAATTTACTTACAACGTTATAAAGTATATCCAACCAGCATTTCGTTTGCAAGACAAAGCTCCAAGACAAGAAAACTAGCCCAAATCCATACATCAAAATTAATCCATCTCCAAAAATGTCCACCAAGGGAAAAAATGTGAAGTTCTTTATGATTAGAGATATCCCAAGTCAAGTGATGATACAACTGAATGTATCTAACAACAATATATACCCTCCTAAGGAGTTTGAATTACCCTATGGGCCTACATTAGCCACTAATGATAAAAAAATGTGCAAATGAAACCCCTATTGGTGACAAGCCCACCAAACTAGCTCACAAATAGAAAAAATAAGCCTCACAGAGGGCCAAATAATAATATGTACATGTCGTGGGGCCTTCCAAAGGCCTAATAATGCCCTGAAGTACCAGAATGACGACTAAATTCCTCAAAATATGATGGACAAGGGGGTGGCCCCTTATTCTCCAAGTAGTAGACCTATGGTGCTCTCAGTGAGTGCGGGGGCACACAAATGACCCCATGGGTCTCCATATGAATCAAAGATGCATGAAGATCCTATACAAGGGCTCGAATGATGGAATGAACGCTTCCATGACATCGTACACGTCCTAGGACACCTACTAAGAGTGTGGGGCTCCTATGGGGCCTGTTGGACATAGTGTACCAAGAACATCACTATCATCCCAAAAGTGGATCACTAGTAGTCACTTAACATCCATGAGGAACGATGGAGTATTATCTGCTACTGTGGAGGCCCATGGCTCTCTATGCACACCCTATATGTGCCAATGCAGCCCTCTGGGGGTTAGGATCCCATATGAGGAAACCAAACCCAGATGGAAACCACCTGCAATCCCATATAAGATCCAATGTGTACCCTAGGCTTCCAATACAACCATTCATTAGAATAATCGTGTAAAAGGGCTTACAAATCATGGACAACAAAGTGGACACTTCACAATAGCATGCCCTTCCGTAGTGGGCTTTGGCATATGCTAGTGTCTCCATACTCCAAAGGGGGTTAGCCATGTACCTTATTAAATGGTTTCAGCCCTTAAAGTGGATAGTAGATCCAAGGTACATCCTTTGAATGGGGATGGCAAGTGATAAACAAGTGAAACGGAGTAGAGAATGAGAGGGGCAATCTTGGGCCACATATCAGGGCATAAGGGCAGCCATATAAGGGGAAGCCCACACTAGGGTATATAGTGTGTAGGAGGGAGAAATCGTGGTACATGAGGTGTCCCGACCTTGATTTTTCCACCCTTCTTTATATGTCTTTTGTCTTTTATGAATTTTCTTTGATTAACTACTCGGGGCTCAAGGATAAGAGCATGATGTGTCAGATATAGCAGTGATTACCCTTTTTAAGGTAGGGCGGTTCATTTCCCTTTAGGGGGTTGAGATAATCATGGGTTCCTGTATGACAAAGGAGGCCCATCTAGGACCTATGGAACCAGGGTGATGGCC
Organism: Pinus albicaulis; assembly: GCA_034641835.2. NCBI lineage: Eukaryota > Viridiplantae > Streptophyta > Pinopsida > Pinales > Pinaceae > Pinus > Pinus albicaulis. The sequence goes on along the minus strand of CM076582.1, from coordinate 1,657,316,926 downwards.
ATGGGTAAGGGGCAAAGCTCATGCATTGGATTTTTCCCACGTGCTAATTATTTTCGTCTTGGCCATCTTTTGCAATTTGTGGTACAATTTCCTGTTAAGTGTGGCCAATTATGCTTTTTTCTTTTTCTTTTAGCTACTTCAACCTCCGGAGCAACATTCCAGGCCTAACCCAAGGTGGGGACTGTGAAAAATCCTAGATCTGAATTCCTACTGCAACAAATCTGAATTACTTCTCCTATTATTTGATAATTATTTCATTACATTGAAATACCGAAGTAATTACTAAAGCAGTCTACACAAATAATACTGTGGAATAAATCTAAGTGCTGAAACAATATGAACAAAACTCAATGAAAAACAACCACATTGACACGGTTATTTTTGGACTAATTCCTGGAAAAACACTACTTGGGAAAACCGGTGCAGCAGATCTGAGGGTTTGTATTATTAAGCAGCAGAATCTTGAATACAACTAGGGTGCCAACATCCAGCAAACCCTTTAGATAAATCTAGACAACAAAAATGACTGTGAGATATACCTCACTCAGCAAGTCTCCGGCAAATCAAAAACAACTTTGATGAAGCCCTCACTGCCTCTGCGTGATTGCTTACACTGGATCTGCGTAAGCCTGCATAGGCAAGCCAGAGGGACTGCGTCACCCTTTCCTATAGCTGATCTGGCTGATCTGAAGCTGGATCTTGGCCCTCTTGGCTCAGAACCCCAGCCTCTATCCTTCTCCGGACTGACTCCAAGAGACAATGTGCTGGCTTTGCGTGATTCTCTGCAATAACTGCATCACCCTAGCCAAAAACTGCGTTGTCTCTCTCTCCTGCGTTGATGTTGCCTCTCTCTAAAATGTATTCTTGGCCCTCCTGGCCAATCTCTACTTCTGCCCCTCTCTGAATCTGATCACTGAATCAAATCACTTAGTTAACCTAGCCCTAGTGATTTGTTCTTGATCAAAAATTGTGTCTCCTCACACAAATTCGAAAATGCTCAATGGCTCAAGTGTCAAGCGTATTTTCCATAGGCCCCTCACCCTCCTTCTTATAATCTTTCATTGACTCTTCAACGGCCAAGATTAAAACATAATCAAAGGCTAAGATTAATCTTGGAGGTGATCCATGACTTTATCTAGAAGATTCACACTTGATTTAATTAATACACTTTAGTTAATCAGTTTCCCTAAGTTTGGACTTCGGAAAACATTAAAAAATGATTAATTAATTTAATTAAATCATCTCTAAGTGGAATTTTCCAAAACCATTTATGGGTTTTATGGAATACATGTGTCTTAGCCTATATACAAAATTACAAGGCTAGAGCACATCCGATGCTACCATAAATCAACACTCCCTCTTAGTGAGGAAAGTGCTCTAGCAAAACAACTCAATGTGCTACTAATCTAACTTCTGTAACATCTCTGCTGTGTTGTTGATGCTGCTCACCAACACTGCACAAAAAATGATGCAACTGTACTACTGCTGACTCTGCTTGCTGCTGCCAATTGCCATTGTACTGCAACTCCCTCTAAATTCTGCAACCATGCTGCTGCACTGCGTGAACACTACTCTGCTCTGCGCTACACCATCTGTGCACTACGTTGTTTCTGCTCAACTACTGTTGTTGCTGCACTGTTGCTAATTGCAACAGAAAAACATCTGAAATTTGGACAACTAAATCTGCTTCTGAAGAATGAAACTGACTGCTGCTAATTTCTGCACTAGCTCTCTGAAGATACTGTGTTGTTGCTGCTCTGCACTGCGTGAGCACTGCTCTGCACTACCCTGCACCAGTGTGCACTGCGCTGTTGCTGCCTCTTCTCTGCGTTGATCAGGCTCTAGTACTGCTAGCCACTGCATCATCTACTCTTCTTCTGTTGTTGTTGCCCATCCTACTACTGTCTTTAGGCTACCGTAGCTCACATGTGATCCAAGAGTTTCGGAAATACTCAAGGATCCCGCCTCCTTGTAGATTCTGGATCTACAAATCCAAGTCAGCCCACTTCTCTCCTTTTGGAATATGAGCTAACATAGCACAATCTTTCTCTGCCTCAATCTTGGCAGCTCCTGCATGTGGATCTTCCTTCTCCTCTTTATCCTTTTTTCTTAAGAGGACATTGTGTGGCATAGTTCCCCATTTCTCCACACCGGAAGCACTTGATCTTGGATAGATCTTTCTTCTTCTGCTTCTGTTGCCCTTTTGATGCAAGGGCAGTGTTGTCTTCTTCCTCCTTCTTGACCTTTGAACTCCTACTACCATCTTCCAAGTGGATTTTTAGGAGATCTCTCCTCAACTCCTCTTGTTGTATTGCTGCCCACATTGCTTCCCATCCTGAAAGCCTTTCTCTGCCCAATATACTTTGGACAAAGACTTGATAATCCTCTAAAACAGAGTTCAGTGTGAGCCTTACTAGCTCTTAGTCGCTAGGAGCCGATCCTACTACAGACAGTTGATCTCGGTTTTCCTAATTCCGAGACAAGGAGGAGTCAAAACGCTCTCCCTTCTTCATCCTGATATTCCGCATCTTCTCTTCAAGGTATATCTTCCGCTGCTCGGAAGATCCTTGATACAGCTTTTCTAGCCCTACCCACATTTCTCTAGTAGTGGTTTTGGTTGCTATTTGAGGTACAATGTGATCCTTTACTCCATCTAGGATCAATCTCTTGGCTCTAGCCATATTCTTCTTGAACTGCCTAAGGTGTGCTGCATCAAGAGGTTCTGTAACTGCGTTGTCTATGAGGGCTTTCAAATCGTGTTCATCAAGTAGAAATTCTATCCTTGATTTCCAGATAACGTAGTTGGAGGCACCCTCCAATCTATCTTGGTCACGCAGTCCGTTGCTAGCCATCTCCTCAACTTTTGATACCTTGCTCTAACCCTCTGCTCAGCTTGACTTACGCACTCCTTGTGGAGTAAGTCACTTCTTCTACTATTGCACGGGAAAAAATGAGTTTCTTTGAGTAAGAAACCCTCTGAGATCAAGAAATCCCAAACTGTGTTTTTCATAATTTTCTGACGCTTATACACCAGCTCTTACTGTTGTGCAGTAACTGCGTCCTTCAACTACGCTGCCTCTTCTGCAACTGAAAAAGCTTACCCCTCTGTCAACTCTCTCAGAGGGAGCCTTTTTTGCACTGGAATGCCCTCCTGGCCTGGACAGCGTAATTTTCTGGAAAGGTCTGCTGCTGCTTACGCAGATCCCAGACTCTACAGCACTGATCTGATGGTTCTCTTCGTTTCTCCTGCACTTCAGCTTAAATAAGCTCTGATACCATGTGAAAAATCCTAAATCTGGATTCCTACTGCAACAAATCTAAATTACTTCTCCTATTATTTGATAATTATTTCATTACATTGAAATACCGAAGTAATTACCGAAGCAGTCTACACAAATGATACTGCAGAATAAATCTAAGTGCTGAAACAATCTGAACAAAACTCAATGAAAAACAACCACATTGACACAATTATTTTTGGACTAAGTCCCCGGAAAAACCCAACTTGGGAAAACCGTGCAGCAGATCTGAGGGTTTGTATTATTAAGCAGCAGAATCTTGAATACAACTAGAGTGCCAACATCCGGCAAACTCTTTAGAGAAATCTAGACAGCAAAAATGACTGTGAGATATACCTCACTCAGCAAGTCTCCGGCTAATCAAAAACAGTGCTGATGAAGCCCTCACTGCCTCTACGTGATTGCTTACGTTGGATCTGCGTAGGCAAGCTAGAGGGACTACATCACCCTTTCCTGTAGTTGATCTGGTTGATCTGACGCTGGATCTTGGCCCTCCAAGCTCAGAACCCCAGCCTCTATCCTTCTTCGGACTGACTCTAAGAGACACTGCGCTAGCTCTGCGTGATTCTCTGCAGTAACTGCGTCACCCTAGCCAGAAACTGTGTTGTCTCTCTCTCCTGCGTTGATGTTGCCTCTCTCTGAAATGTATTCTTAGCCCTCCTGACCAATCTCTGCTTCTGCCCCTCTCTGAATCTAATCACTGAATCAAATCACTTAGCAAACCAAGCCCTGGTGATTTGTTCTTGATCAAAAGTTGTGTCTCCTCGCACAAATTCGAAAATGTTCAATGGCTCAAGTGTTAAGTGTATTTTCCATAGGCCCCTCACCCTCCTTATAATCTTTCATTGACTCTTCAACGACCAAGATTAAAACATAATCAAGGGCTCAGATTAATCTTGGAGGTGATCCATGACTTTATCTAGAAGATTCACACTTGATTTAATTAATACACTTTAATTAATCAGTTTCCCTAAATTTAGACTTAGGAAAACATTAAACAACGATTAATTAATTTAATTAAATCATCTCTAAGTGGAATTTTCCAAAACCATTTCTGGGTTTTATGGAATACATGTGTCTTAGCCTATATACAAAATTACAAGGCTAGAGCACATCCGATGCTACCATAAATCAACAGGGACAAGGAGATAGGGAGGCTGACCCTATATGGACCCATGGGGGCTATGTGGACCCAGGCGCAAAAAATGATGAATGGGAGTATAATGAGAGGAGGAGAGTAGTACATGCGAATAAAGGAGCGGGACCACGCACCCAAAGTCGAGGTTTCCCAAGTAGTACCACCCTAGAACCAAATGGTCAATAAAGGAGATCCCACAGGACTAAGGTGCAAGGTTAACACCTAAAAGAGATCAAGGGGACAGGAGCACAGACTAAGCCCACTCTTTCCGCCAAATCCCCCTATCAATCCATGCCCATAAGTATCCATGATAAGTAAACTCAATAGCCAATTACCAAATGACAAGACATACCTTTAGATTCGGGAGGCCCACCTTCAAACATATGATCAATACAGGTGGATGACGGACCACATGGCTGGCTCAGGTGGCAGAGAAATGGCACAACGAGCTAGTAGGAGGTTGCAAGGGGTTGTTGGCTGTCGGCTGAGATCTATCATGGAGAAAAAATTCTCCTAGGGATATCACCCACGAAGTGGTGCGTTACGTAACAGAGCCATCCTCTTGATCTTGGATTGGATATATCCCTTGTTGTCTTGTAAGTAATCTTGTTGAATATTTTTACATGAAAAATGTATAATGTGTGGAAATTTTTTAACTAGCTCTTTCTCTTGTGCCCTAATTATTGAATATCATTTTAAAGGATTGTTAGATTGAAAATTTGTACATGCCACTCATTGATAACAAGTAGATGAATGTTCATAGTAGAGTAGAACTTGTTTTCTTTCCATGAAAATCCATAAATATTGGGTGGGTAAATGCTAGAGAGTGCTTGCTAGGGCATCATTTTCTAGCCTCCTTGAAGACAATTTCGGCCAAATTTCAAATCACATAGACTCCATACCCGAAGGAAAAGGCACTAATCCGAGTAAATTTGGTGATCACCCCTTCTTCCCTTCTCTTTTTATCCTCCAAACTTTTCGGCCTCCAAACCTAGACAACCTAGCTAGGGCTTCCTGCGAAATTCATTAGAGGGACTATTTTTCGAAACCGCTTGGATAAGCTACTACTTTGTTGTCTGCTCTAGTGATCCTCTAGGTTTCATGCAATTCCCACAGTTCATTCTCAAGAAATATCAAGCCCTAGCGCCAACTTTGAAACCCATATTGAATGTTTAAGTGTGTTGGCTTTCTTGAGGGTTTTGGCACATAGTATTCAGTGGAATAAATCATTCAAACCCTTTCTTTCATCCCACCTTGACCTAGAGAGAGCTTTGAAGAATTTTCTCCCAAGATTATCCATAAACCCTAGATCTCGTGTGGTCACATTTAAGGTCCTTCTCAAGAATAGTGAAAGCTTATGTAAAGGGATACAACCATCTTACAAAGCTTCTTGAAAGGTCTCTATCATCCTAAGAGCCTTGACCTTAGGTCTTTTGTCATCATTGAATATCATAAGCCATAGGTCTAGGTCTGCTCATAGGTCTTTCTTAGAGAGCTTGTTTGCTTCTCTTGGAGCATTGAGCCTTTATTTGAGCGCCTCTTTTGAATGGGCCTTGGAAATCACATCATAACTTGTCACTGGTTCTATCATTATTGGTGGTTTCCATCATACTGGGACTCTTCCCATCGGTGAAAGTCCGTAAAGAGTAGGAGACATAGGTTGTGGTGACAATGGGCCTTTGTCCCGTCACACAATCTGGTAGGGGTCCTAGGAGGGGTACCTAAGGGACAACTAGTAGACTGAGTGACAACAAGCCATAAAGAACTTTGGCTAGAGGTAAAAGGCCCTAGATACTCACATTGTCGAGGATGGAATTAGCTATAAACATGCATCAACTTAGCAAGCTCATGAAATTTTCTTATGAAAGAGAAATTTCAGCTAAGGGGAAATTTGTTGCAACCAAGGAGAATGGCTCCCTCGCTAAGTGGGAGTGTTGATTTTTGTGTAGCATTGGAAGGTATTCCCGCATGTCGGGAGGCCTCCTAAGTCATCCTACGAAAATTATAAAAATTAAAAATTAAAATTCTGATTTTTTGGGCTTCATGTAGGCTCCAAAGTGTCAAGTCAGTTGTAGAACCCATAATTCGACAATCTAACTAGACAATTTATTTCAACTTTCATAACAGTATAAAGGCCTAATTTTAACATTTTGTTTAGAGAATAACTGGAATTTCAAGGAGAATTTCAGTAGAATACCTAGCAATCATTTGTAGCAGTTCCTGATACTACAGTTACCCAACCTGACCTTACCTCCCAGCCTATCTAGGGTCTACCTGTACGGTCCCCAGACTCAGAAGATGATCTTCTGGCCCTCCATGCCCAGAATTCCAAGAACAAACAAGACTCTGTATCAGTATCACTGTCAGAATTTCTTCCTGCTCCATTCAATCTTTCCCAACAATTTTTTTCCCCTTCAATGCTCCTTTATTCCCTTACATTCTCCAACCCACAGCCTCTCCACCTCTTTGTTGTCGGTCATTCTTATCTTCTCGACCCTTCCTCCCCTTTGGTTAGAAGCGGTCACATATGCTCCAACCCATAGCCTCTCCACCTCTTTGTTGTCGGTCTTTCTTATCTTCTCGACCCTTCCTCCCCTTTGGTTAGAAGCGGTCACGTTAGATTTGATTAAGTTGGTTATTTCACCTTTAAATAATATGCTTGCCGACAAGTTTTATTCCATAGATTTTATTTAGGGGTTATACCTTATTCAAATATTTATGTCCTTAATCCTTTTAATATGTTTATATTTATTATATTTCTTTTAGTAAAGTAACATATATATAATTATTTTGGTTAATATATGAAAGAAAATAATATGTATTTTAATTCACTTTTATTTTATACAATTCCTTTGTATTTATTGATATGTATACTATTTGAACAGTGCTTTGATTAGCGTCATTTATAGTGGTGGTATACATAACAAGTATCCCACTCTACATATTCATTACATTCCTGTGAGATAGGAATTAATCTCGATAATCATTTTTATTAACCTAGACTTGGACAATTTCCACATTGGCTGGTATATATATTAGTGCAATACATGCGGTTCATGCATATGTGTCTATCATATGCATACCTCGTATGCTTGCTAATATTCCTAGGTTCCTGTAATTTGATAGGTCATTACATTAGCCCCACCATGAAAAGGTGTGACTCTTGGTCAAATCACCCCATTTGACTAGGATATATACATAATGAGAGTTCCTCATTTCGACCACACACAATACAACAACATATCTTCTCAAGCAGCCACATAAAGAAGCAGAGAGGAGGACAAATTGACTAAGTTTGACCAAGTTTGACCATTGACTGAGGCTGACTGCAGAACTTGACCACAGGCCGAAGTTGACCACAAGTCTGAGCTTGACCACAGGCTGAAATTCTGACTGTTGACCAGCGTTGACTTATCTATTCTTGGGTAATTTGACCAGCATTGACTGGCTGGTATTTGACCAGATTTGACTGGTATCTTGGACTTGGATTTTAATTTTTAACACAGATTTCTAGATGATTTATATAATTGTGAACCTTGCTGAGATTTCTCCTAGAACAAAAGAAGCTGGGTTTTCTCCCAAGTTTGGGTTCCCCAAGGAAAATTTGTTGTCTCTATTGTGCATGGTTGTCGCTTTATGACTTTATTGTTTTTCGTGCATTAATGTTGAGGTTTTCTGAGTATAATTGCTCAATGGCTTAAAGATAAAATTGTTAAATATCATTAGGAAGTAATTATAGATCAGAAAATTGGCTTCTACTGTTCATCTTGTAGAAAATTCAACATGTGGAAATCTGTGAGTAACTTGAACTAGAGCTATGAAAATGGGCCTAATTTCTAAGTAAGAAGTGCATGAAAACATTAATCTTACAACTGAAATCACAAAGTGAGAAGCCAACCTCTCCATGTGATCTTGGAATCATTGTAGCTTTTGCAATCTTTTCTTCAATAAAATCCAATGTACCCGATTTATCTTCATTTGCACTGACAAATTTCCCTGAACTGCCCTCCACCGAAATTATCAATTAAAGTAAAATCAGTCCAAGTACATGAATAATACAAAGACAACAAGAAATTGTGTGTATACACAAAGCACACTTACATATACGGACAAACTCATACTTAAGAGATATGTGCATATAACTAAAAAACTGTCACCCCTAGTTGAAAGCCTTGCTTATTATTTTATTATTGGTTCATCATAATTATATAAGCGTTGTATTCAAATGTATAATTAAAAAATAAAAATAAAACTTTTTCAAATCAAAAAAAGAAAGATTACTATGAAATAATTCTACACTTCACTATTTTTATGAAAGTGAAATTCATAAATGTTACAAGATGAGTAAACCCTCTTTCTCTCTCTCATGTTACAAGATGAAGAAAAAGGGAAAATTGAGACACCTAGTGGAAGCAAAAGATTGTATATGGACAACTACAACGCAAGGAAGAAAACAGGATCCAAACACACAAAGGCTCAACATCCCATGACAACACATGCATATTTTAGCACAGCTAAGAAGCAACATTCAGAGAGTAGGATGTGAAACAGAAAAACAAGAACAGCCTAATGAAGACCGGGAAAAGGGGACATGCCTGTTCTGTGGGAACGGAAAGGTGGAGACTGAACAACAATTCTTCCTGCATTCTGAGACATACAACGACAGCAAGAAGAGAATAAATATGCAAAACAGCAGTTGGAAGGCAGCACTTCAAGAGGACCAAGTAAATGGCACAGCAAGGCAGGGCACAAGAATGCTGTGTGTTAGGGGTAAGCTACAGAAAGCCACCACAGCTGGGTAGGAGACTCTAGAAGGCCAATTCCTAAGTAGTAGTCCATAGCTTCTTTGTACCATACTCTGGCTCTCGCCTTCACCTTGCTCATTTATCTCCTTTTACTTTTGAGGAAAATGTCGCATTGAAAGTAAGCACCTTTTTGTAGGCAAATTGGCCTCAAGGGTGATTTAATAAAATCTCTCTCTCACACACATAGACTATCATGCAAAATGGAAAGATGGAAAGATCCCAAGGAGGAATGGGAGTGCTGGACATGGCTAGTACATGGGAAAAGGAGAGGTGCAGACCAATCAACATTTCCTACTTCATTGTGGGGCATATAACCATATCAGAAAGGGGTGGCATTAGAAGATAGCAGTTGGGAAGAAACAGTCCAATAGAAACCAATAGCAGATGCAGCAAAGAGAACTCAGGACAACAACAATGATGTGCATGAAACACAATCTGCTGAGAGCCAACACATTTGCAGTATACAACGTATCTTTTGGGGCTGAGGCCAGATAAGTAACGTTACACTTGCCAATATCTACATCAGGATTATATATATATATATATTAGGCCTATTCTCTTTCTTTATTAAATTTGTAAAACAAATGTTGCACAATCAGTAATCTCTCTTATAACATAGGCCAGCTTCCTTTGCATATGTTTTAATAAAATTCTCTATCTCTCTCTCTCTCTCACACGCACACAAGCGCGCGCACACACACACATCTAAATATACAAATGCATGAACAGAAATGTATGTGTATGTGTGTAATATCCCCAATTTTGTGAGCATGGAAATCACTAAGGAGCTTTTGGTAATATTAATTAAAAGGGGCGAATATTATTTTTGGAGAAAGGCAGCCAATATTATCTTATTAAAAGAATGGTGGCAAATATTATTTTATTGGGAAATGGTGGCAAATTATTATTTTATTGGAGAATGGCGGAAAATTATTATTTTATTAAAATGGCGGCAAAAAGTCACTTGGTGGAAAATGGCCCCCACCAATTAAATAATATTAAAAAGGAGTCTAGAAGCATGGGGAGAAATTATAAAAGGAGGATGGATTCATTTGTTAGTCATTCTATTCCTATCATATCTCATTGACATTGAGAAGAAACTCAAGCAAATTTGAGACTTAAGGGTTTCAAGCGAAACTCTAAGCTAATTTTGGTGGACGTCGAGTGCCACTCTAGCTAACTCTTGGGGAAGATCACTTTAGGTCTCCCATTTAGGTTTATTGTAGGGTTACATAAATTTCCAAATCAAGAGGCCGAGCTTCCAAGGAGATTGTGTTTGCATCTTGGATTTATTGTGAGATGACAGTGCCAAAGCTTGTCATTTGTAGAGATAGAATTGATTGTTTATGCCCAAGATGTTGAAATTTGGCAACTCAGGGAGAAATTCCCTCCTTTGGGAAGCCCTTCTCACCTTGAGGAGACTCTTCTAGCCTTTGGAAGAATTTAATCTGCACACGGGGAAATTATTATTGGACCATGTCCCATCAAAAAGTACAAGTCGGCCTAAAGGAGGAAATTCGACCTCATCAACCACATATAAATACACTTAAGGTCACATCACTTGGAGATATCACATCACATCATCCATTCTTCTTCTTTGGTTCATACAAGTCTAAAAATTGCAGGGTTCAATCTCACATGTGCGAAGAGGAGAGAGAGAGTTATGTTGACTGTGTTGACTTTCTGTTTTGGAACCTTTGACCAGCATTGACTTTGGGTTTTGGACTTCGTTTGACTTGGTTTTTTATCTAGGATTTGGACCTGTTATTGGAGGTTGAATTTAGTAGAGAGAAGGCCGAATTTTTCTAGGCACTTTGACCACATTTGACAGCAAACCTGAGGAATCTTTAACCGCAGGGTTGATCTTGATGTTGACTGATTTTGAGGCAGAATTTTGTGACTTGTTTTGACCAAGTTTGACTGAGGGAAAAAGGTCGAATTCTTTGTTGCCTTGAACAAACTTTTCGAAACACATTGACCACTCTGTTACCAGAAACGGAACGGCCGGGGGCGTTTTGGGAAAAAACGAAGCTAGAAACGCAACCGTTGGGGAAATGCCATTCTGTACGGTCGTTTCCGTTCTCAGTGCCCAGAAACCCGTTTCTTGCGAAACGAGCTGCGAAACTTATTGTTTCTTACCACCGTTTCTCCACCGTTTCTCTAGATTGGTCTTAACGAGCAGCAACACTGGTTGTTTCTGCTTTAACAGCAGTTCCAAAACTTAAAACTCAAGTAATCTATTCTAAAACTACAATGGTTTTTTTAATAAATTGTAAATCCATAAGAACTCGAACTCTCCAGCTCTAAAACTCGAATTGATTATCTATAAACTATTCGTATTCGTATTCTGTTCCAGAAGTTTTTTAATAAATTCTAAATCTATAAGAACTCGAACGCTCTAGTTCTGAAACTCTAGTTGAAACTCTAGTTGATTATCTATGGACTGGGCGCATGCAAAAGAAACTCCAGTTGTTATTTCCAGAAGCAATGTTTTTCAATTATTTATGGGGCAGAGGAGAGTCTATTGCCATTCACGGGATACAGCGAAAGCGCAGATCAGAGCCAATTGAGCAGCTTCATGCACCAGCGAGTTAGCTTTAGCGATCTCAGCCTTCAACATCGATCTCAGCTTTCAGGTGAGTCCATCGGACTAGTGATTCCTAACATAATTGAGCAGCTTCATGCACCAGCGAGTTAGCTTCAGCGATCTCAGCTTTCAACATCAATCTCAGCTTTCAGGGGAGTCCATCAGACTAGTGATTCCTAACATAATTTTGATTTTGATTGATTGTGAGGTAAAATATTCTTGCCATGTTAAACGTTGTGAAAAATTTGTTTAAATTTCTATGAATCTGTTTCTGTGTAAGTGGATTTGAAAAGATCTACATATTGTTTATAAACTTATGGCGTTTAGGCAGTTCTGAATTATGGTTTTAATTAATTTCCATGAAGTTATCCATCTTTCAGCATCTGAGTGATGAAAATTATCAAAACTGTGACCCCATTAATTGTGAATGGCAATTGCAAAACTGGACGCTTTGCTGTAGTTTCAGTTCTTTGTTTACATATAAAACAATGATAGTTTCAGTTCTTTCTTTACATATAAAATAGTGATTGAAGTTTACTAGGATTTTAGAATTGCTAAACTTTATTAATTTTAGAACTGCTAAACTATGGTATTTTTAATTTGATTTTTGTTAATTTGACCAAATGCGCTTGATACCCAAAATTTTGTTCTGAAAATTCTAAAACCCGCGTCTACCCCTAGCTTCTCCAGGGCATAGCTTGCTCTTGGATGTTCTTTTCTGGTTTATTATTAGGTTTGCTTTTCAAAAACATCTTTGGAATGTGACTATGCTCTTGCTCTTCAAGGTCTGGGCTGCACTTTTATATTGTTAACATTTAATTATGTGTTTTTCTCTCTCCTCGTTTCTTATATGCGAAACCTTAAAACTCCGTTTCTCGTACCGTTCTCGTTTCTCGTTTCGTTTCCCGTTTCTCGTTTCTGGTAACATAGATTGACCATTGACTGTTGGTTGGTTATGGCAGAGTTGACTGTGGTTGACCTTGACCACAAATTGCAAATTTGAAGTTTGACCAGATTTGACTTTCTTGCTCATATTCGACTGGATCTCAGTTGGTTGATTTGACTATTCAAGGCTTTGACCTTTGACTCATTGTTGATGTACTTGGACTATGTATCTCTTTGTTGAACATTTGATGACAATCTAATAGAAGAAGAATTTGGAAAGGGTTTTCACCCTTGTTGGAAATACTGAGAGGGGGGTGAATCAGTATTTCTTATCAATTAGTCACTTATTAATATTTTTGGAGCATAAACAACATATAAAGCATCAATACATCAAGAGAACAGTGCACCAAAAGTTTTTAGATGGAAACCCTTCCAGGATAAAAACCACCGAACGTTAGAACCCTTGACAACCCTCAAATGCAGGCAAAGTGGGTTATAGACATATCTTATCCTTTGCAATCTTGGGATGGTCCAAAGCCACAGAGATAACGTTCAAATGATCGAATTCTTTTGCACATAATTATAGTTCAGATTTGATGAGTGGTAATTAGAGCTCGGGTCTTTGTAGAAATATGGCTAGATCCCAACCAACAGTGCGATATATTCAAGGAGAAAGCTAGCTGCAAAATAATATAGGTCGAGCACCACTATAATACGTCACAAACCAAAACTCGAAGTGATAAGCTCACACCACAGGAGCTAGAATAATTGTCAAACTTCAAGTTGTCTTTAACTAATCCGTAGCAAAGAATTGATCAAGAGAATGCGAGAGATCAACACATGGTTCGTTCTTCATATTTGCTCCAAGAAAATAAGTCTCAAAGGATCTGAAATGAGCACAGAACCAAGCCAAGATCCTTCAACAAGTTTGCTCTTTTGCTGGTACATAAATCGTAGAAATTTAAGAGCAAAACAATGCAGATCATAGCATAATATACTTCAAACTCCACCTGCCAAGAGATAACCCAACGAATTCCATGAACTGAACCAATAAACCCAATAACCTGCCTCTCGTCTAATCTTCAACGAACGTTAGGGCCAAAATTAAGTTCAGAGCTTTACAACAAAAATCATATGCGTTAATTATTACAAAGTGATGGCAAACGAATGCCATTATATAGATTTTGAGGGGCTCATAAGGAGGTAGCCGAATTGCAATTTTGAAGGGAGTCAAAGGTTTGAAATTCGAAAATTATGGAAGGGGGAAAAAAAATTTGAGGGTTATTTGAATTTAAAATTCAAATACCTTTGGTGCCAAAACCCTCTTCTAGATTTTCATTTTTTAAATAGATTTGAAAAAACCCTCCAAAAAAAAATAACATTTTGCCATAAGAAGGATTTTTTAATCATTGGAGAAGAGCCTCATTATTTGACAATAGTCTTGGCCAAAGAAGTGTTGCCACATCATCATCCTTTGGGGTATTTGCCCACAAGTTGGGGGTTTCATCTTCAAACAAGCATAACTCCCAAACTGTGAAGGCTCTCATGGCATGCCACATACCATCGGAATCAGCTCAACGAGAAGAATCCAACACGAATGATACAGACTCAAAAAGATATGATTTTCCATGTCATTTTGGTCAACAAAGGTGGGGCATCTGCTGGTGCTGCTTGGGTTGACATCAATGACAACCACATTTCAACAATCCCCCCTTATGTCATTGATGGCAACACATGTACTCCCCCTGCGAACATTGCTCCCCTCAACTCCATGCCTTTGATCCTCCTATCCTGTTTTCTCTCCCCCTTTGACATCAATGGCAAAGGGTGACTCCCCCCAACAATTTGCCTAGTGTTGTGAACCTGTAATCTGCCTCTACTCCCCCTGTCTGTTGGGTTGTATGGAATGGACATCTATGTGAACCTGGAAGAATCCCAAGCTTCTGCCAAAGATACTCAAAAGTTTCTCGCGGTAAAGGTTTGGTGAAGATGTCAACTATTTGCTCTTTGGTCCCAATATATTCCTCCTTTATGTTCCTCTCTGCAAATTGTTCTCAAACAAAGTGATACTTAATAGGAATGTGTTTTGTTTTTGAATGCATGACAATATTCTTGGAGATGCTTATGGCGTTCGTGTTGTCACAGAACATCGGAATGGGCTCATCAAACTTCACCTAAAGATCCTGCAATGTTTATTTCATCCAAAGGACCTGAGTACAACATGTTGTTGCTACTATGTATTCTTCTTCTGTTGTGGATAAGACACTGCTTCTTGCTCAATCATGATACAAGACAACCACCTAAGTAGAAGGTTGCTCCACTAGTGCTTTTACGATCATCAACATTGCCTACCCAGTCTACATCAGTATAAGTTGTGATAATTAATTCATTTACTTTCGGATACCATAAGCCAAAATATGTTGTTCCCTTAAAAAATTCTCTAAACTGCAACAACATGGGACTCTTTTGGTGTTGCTTGGAACCATGTTACCTGTCCAGTTGCCTGCATCACATCTGCCTTGGAAGTTGTCACATACAATAGACTACCAATCATAGACCTAACTATCTTTGATCTTCATCTTTGGATATATCATCCATGCTCAACTTGCAACCAGACACCATTGGAGTGGTAATCGGTTTGTAATCTTATATCTGAAATCTCTTCGACATTTCTTTCATATACTTTGTTTTATAGATGAATATGCCCTTGTCTTCCTGAGATATCTGAAGTCCCAAGAAGAAAGTCAACTATCCCAGTAATGACATCTCAAACTCACTTTGCATGTTTGATGCAAACTTATCGCTTAACCTGTCATCATCGTTGCCAAAGATGATGTCATCCACATAAATTTCGATAATAGTCAAATTGTCTTGCTCAACCTTCACATTAATGTTGCTATCGCCATTTCCTCTTTTAAAACCTTGTTTCTGCAACTACCTGTCTAGACAAGCATACCAAGCTCTAGGAGCTTGTTCGGGACCATATAATGCCTTCTTCAGCCTGCAAACATAATCTTTCTTATCAGTGAGCAGGAATCCTTTAAGTTGTTCTATATAGACCTCTTCTTCCAATTCTCCATTTAGAAAGGTTGATTTTACGTCCATCTGGTACACCTTGATCTTTCTCGAACATGCATATGCCAAGAACATCCTCATGGCTTCCATCCTGGCGACGGGTGCAAATGTCTCTTCAAAATATATTCCTTCAACCTGTGCATACCCTTTGCAGACTAATCTTGCTATATTTCTAGTGACATGTCCATCCACATCCAACTTGTTTCTAAAGACCCATTTTGTACCAAAGACATTTTTATCCTTTGGTCGTGGAACCAATTCCCATGTTTCATTATCAATCTGATCCAATAATTCATTCATAGCTACTATCCAATTTTCATCATGACTATCTTTTTCTAAGTTGTTAGGCTCATATTTGGATAAGAGTGCAAGATGTGCTTGTTTTGGCATATGTATTTCTCGATTTCTTCTAGTTCTTATGCCTTCATTAATGTCCCCAATGATCTAGTCTAAAGGATGGCTCTTTTGATAGCATTTCCTAGGATTGTTGCAAGATGCTTGTTGATTATTTCCTGTCTCCTCCTGTTTGGAAGTTGTTTCTTCATTTGATTGTTCTTCCTCTGAGGCTTCCTCTTTGACCTTTTATGGTTCTGCTTTTGTCTCTAGTTCGCTTGAGGATAAGCTTCCTTGTTCAACTTTAGTCCATGAACTTCATCAAATGTTACATTGATGCTTTCAACTATCTGGTTGAGTCTCTGATTATAACATATGTATGCTTTACTTTTGCGTGAGTAACCAACAAAAATGCATTCATTTACCCGAGAGTCAAAATTTTCAGTCTTCTAGACTTCCCTTTTAATGCAACATTTGCTTCCAAAGACTTTGAAGTGTTTGAGATTTGTTGGTCTTCCCTTCCATAGTTCATACGAAGTCTTATCATAGTTGCTTCTAAGCAATCCTCTGTTCAAAATGTACACTGTTGTACCTACTGCTTGAACCCAAAATTTGTTATCCAATTTTGAATCATTCAGCATTGTTCTAGCCATCTCTTCCACGGTTCTATTTTTCCTTTCAATGGCCCCATTTTGTTGAGGTGTCCTAGCTACTAAAAACTGCTTTTTTATGTCATGTTCCTCACAGAAGTGTTGAAATTCTTTGGATGTGCACTCGCCTCCATTGTCCGACCTCAAACATTTGTTTTTCAAATCAATTTCATTTTCAACCATTTCCTTGTAGATTCTAAAACATTCAAATGCTTAGGAATTTTTCTTCAAAAAATTGATAGTTGTCATCCTGGTATAATCGTTGATCATCGGCATGAAGTATCGTTCACCATTTAGTCCATTGGTCTTCATCGGTCCACATAGATCAATGTGTACCAGTTCTAATGGTTTTGATGTGGAATGTTCCTTGGTCTTGAATTCAACTCTTGTTTGTTTGCCATGCATGCAATGCTTACATGAGGCGCTGGTAGGTTCTGAGATCTGGGACATTTCTCTCGCAACTTCCTTTTTACTAATTCTCACAAGGTTGTCAAAGTTTATGTGTCCCATTCATCTGTGCCAGAGCCAACTTTCATCTTGTTTTGCCTAGAAACAACCTTTGTTAATAGTCTCATCCAAAGCGTATATGTCATTTGGAGTTCGATCTGCAGTTGCCACCAATTTGACATATTTCTCTCTCCTTATTTCTTCTTTGAATCAAAGAGCAGTGTGTGTCCTTGATCACACATTTGGCTTACGCTTAGCAAACTATGATTCGTGTTTTCTATGAGAAGCACATCCTTTGTTGTAGCATCCTTTCCTTCTAGCTTGATTGTGCATGTTCATATAACATTTGCAGATCCATTATTTCCAAAAGATATTGTTCCATCCTTTCCTTCTTTCAGAGATATGAATTTGTTTCTATCTTCGATCATATGTGTTGAGCAGCCACTATCAACAAAACGCACATTCTTCTTGCTTTGAGCTTTTAGGGCAAGTGTGCAACTCTCAGTTTTCTTCTTCCAGACTTTCGGAGGAGCATTTTGACTTTGTTGCGATTCCCTTGGGGGAGTGGCTAACCTACGATCTTTAGCCAAATGTCCAAATTTGTTGCATTTATGGCATTCTACTGCATTGCTTAAATATCCAAACCTATTATAGTTTTTCCTATAATCCTCTCAAGAATTTTTGAGATAATCAATCCTGAAAGATTTTCCAAAGTTACTTTTGTTCCTACCATATGTTGAGATTTTGAAGTGTTGGGGTAGCATCGGATGTGCTCTAGCTCCCAAACTTTGTGGAGTGACTAAAGTACATGAGATCTCCAATACACAAAAATCGATTAAAGAAATTCCATTATGTTTAAGAGATATTTAATTAATTAAGGACCCTAAGTCTAACTTAAAAAAATTAAAAGATTAAAGTTAATTAAATTAAACATGTGATGAAAATGACTTAAGTCACACGGATCAAGCATCTTCTAATCTTAGTTGTTGACTCAAGATTAGATCGCAGTCGTTGATGTTTCAACGAGAAAAGTATAAGAAGAGGGCTTGGGTTCAATTGGAGAACACACACACTGGGAGAGCACTGAAGCTAAGCTGAGATTCTAGGGCGTCGTTTGCTAAGAATTTCAGAAGTGTTTCAGCTGCAGCGAGGGGCAGTATTGGAAAGGGGGATGGTCTAGTCCCATGCCAAGAGTACAATAAGGGCATAGGAGCAATCCAAAGCAGCGCAGAGGCAGCAGCTACGCAAAGCAGCCGAGAGCCCAGCAGGGGCAGCGCAGAGACAGCAGGAGGGCAAGAGGGCTGACGCAGGGCCAACTAGGGTAGCGCAGAGGCAGCGTAACTCAGTCTAGGGTGACGCAGGCCCTTCTTGAGCAGCGCAGAGGCAGACGCAGGCCAGGCAGGCTGACACAGAGGGCTTCGGAGCAGCGTTGGGGTTTTAAAAGGCCGGAAAGGGGCTGAGTTCTGTAAATCCCGTTTGAGGGTGTGAATCAGTCATATTTTTTTGTCTCCGGATAGAGGTATTGTTGTCATTTATATTTATCTGTCGGGTTAACCAGTTTGGTGCCCAGGATTGTTGTACTTAGAATCTCCATAATAATAAAAACCCTCCAGAAGCTAGCAGCACCAATTTTCTCGCATTGGGTTTTTCCGGGGACATTTGTCCTGAAAATCCTTGTGTGTCACTTTGTCCATGAGCATGTTATTCAGTATTAGACCTGTATGTGTAGGTTGTTAACTATATTTACTTCGATGTTAATGCTAAATTTTTTAGATTAATAACTTATGTAAGTAGGAGAAGTAAATCAAGATTTAACAGTAGGGTTTCTTAAGTTTAAGAAATTTTCAAACCATAGGCCTGGCAATTTACAGCTTTATGTCCCAAAAATCTGCAAGAATAATAGACACCAAGAAAGATGGTTTGATACTTGAGGGGGATATCTTCTTTGTGGTACTGTCCTCCAAGAGCCTTCTTTCAAAATGTGTTGTTGCTCTTGAACCTTTTGTTTTGCTGGGAAGCCTTATCCCTTCTTGATATGCCCTTTAGTAATTTCTACATAGGTTTTATGTTCATCTCCCTTTTATAAACTTGAGCCTTTTACAAATGCTTTCTTATAGCCCAAACCTGTCTTGTCACTGTTAATTTTGGACAACTAGGTCCAAAATCCATGTTGTGATGCTCAGATGAAGATGACAATATTTTTATTAGACTGCTCTTTTGGAGAGGTGCAAGATCGCTCTAAAGATCATCTTGATTCGATGAGCAGAATATTTATTTTGAATTTATTCAAAATATGTGCAGGTCGGCCTGAAGGTTTGAAGCCCCAGCAGTTGTGTCACACACCCTCATTGATGGATATAAATTGGTCAATGTTGGAGGACATTTTCACTCATCACATCCTTTCACATTCTCTCTCATCATCTAATTGGTTCGATCACCTTGGAGGCTCTTCTCTTCACACGTGGGAAATTTCAACAAGGATAAAATTTTGTTTTTGGCCTAGGGTTTCTACCACAGCGTTGACTTTGGTCAACGCATGGTCAAATTGACCTGAAACTCTCCCAATCTTTTGATTTCCTCAATTCGCATTTTTTGGCACAATTCCCGAGGTTGAACGTTGACTTTGACTTGGCAGCGTTGACTTTGTTGTTGCTGTTGTTTGCGTTGACCATTGATTGACAGCGTTGACTTTTGGGGTTGACTGATCTAACTGTCCTAGAGGGTTGTGTGACACTTCTAGTTGGCTGATCGTATTGAGACTTTGCTGGTTGAAGCATCCTGTTGACCGCCGTAACGCACCAACACACTTATTTTTTGGCTTGTCCTCTGTCGATCTATTGGTATGTTCTAGCAGCATTTTACTTTCTTGTTTATGTGATTGCTGACTGATATTGGGATAAAAAGTAAAGTTGCATCAAGCATAGAACATCTACAAAAATTTACAGTCACTATATGGTCTTTGACTGTTGATGAGCTCATCCAATGCTCTAGAGTTGTTTTAAAAATTTTGCTGGACATTTCTTTGTGCTTCCTTTCGTAGAGAGACTATCGACGCTTCTAAATATTCCCTTGCATTGTTGTTTTCTTCAAGTTCTCGTCTAAGGGAGTCTTCAATTTATATGGCTTCTTCCAATTGCACTTTAAGGTTGATGATGATCTCTTCTGATTCTTCATTCTTCTTATTGAGGCTTCTAACATGTTCTTTTAATTCTTTTAGTTCGGCTTCTAGTGTTGTGACATTTCCTCTTTCAACCTTCAGATCCTTTATAACTCTTACCATCTCGTTTTGAAATTCCACCTCATCCATCTCTTCTTCATCATCTTCTTCCTCTTCAGGAGCTTCCTTCCTATTGTCCCTAGCCATGAATAACACTCTTCCCGTCTCATTCTCTTCATCATTGTCGCTTTCTTCTTCATATAAGAAGCTGTCTTCTTTAGCATAAAATATTTTCTTAAAGCCTTTCCTTTTACCTTGCTTGTTGAATATTCTTTGATTTTTCTTTCCTTTCCTAGGTGATTCTTGTTCATCAGAGTTCATATGAGGACACTTAGTAGCAAAATGACGAATCTCACCACAATTGAAACATATTAAGGGAAGCTTACCCTTGAATTTACTTGCTCCTCTTTTTAACTTTCTCACAAAGTTAGCAATTTCTTCATTAGAGTATTCATCATCGCAACAACTAGAGCTTGCCTTTGATTCCTGTTTTTCTTTCTCAGTCTTCTTGGATGTTGTGAAGGTTGCTTCTCTATTAGATGGACTTTCTTGTTTTGTTCTCAATTCATAAGCTATAAGTATTCCATGCAATTGGTCCATGCTAATCTTTTCTAAATCATCTCTTTCTTCTAGCACAGAGACTTTAGCATCAAACCTCATTGGAAGTGATCTTAGTAACTTTCGGACAACTACCTTGCCATCCATTGGTTCTCCCTGTCCTTCTATGGGATTCACTATTTCATCAACACACAAAGAGCAAGTTGCAATGTATTCCTCTTTGTTCATTTCCAGCTGCTCAAATTTACTTTGGTGGGTCTAGAGCTTGGCCTCCTTTACCTTCTTGTCTCCTTCATATATATTTTGAAGCTTGTCCCAAATTTCTTTTGCTGATTTGTAGTGCATCACTATGACATGTACAGTTTCTGACAAGCCATTCAGGAGGGAGTTTTTAGCTTTACCATTGCTTTCGTAAAGTTTTCAGCCATGATCATCCGAAGGATGAGTCGAAGATTGTTGGTATTCGGTAACACAACATTCCAAACGTCAAATCCTTGTGCTTGAAGATATGTCTTCATCCTTCCATTCCAAAATGCATAGTTGTTCCCATTAAGTACTATAAATCTCTGCTTATTCCACTCCATGATCGCCTTCCAATTGTTAAACTGCTAGTGAAGGAACCTGCTCTAATACTAATTGTTCGAAATACTAAGAGGGGTGTGAATTAGTATTTCTTATCAATTAGTAACTTATTAATCTTTTCAAAGCATAAACAACATATAAAGCATCAACACATCAAGAGAACAGTGCACCAGAAGTTTTTAGGTGGAAACTCTTCCAGGAGAAAAACCATCGTATGTTAGAACCCTTGACAACCCTCAAATTCTGGCAAAGTTGGTTGTAGACATATCTTATCCTTTGCAACCTTAAGATGGTCCAAAGCCGCAAAGATAAGGTTCCAATGATCGAATTCTTTTGCACAGAATTATAGATCAGATTTGATGAGCGGTGATTAGAGCTAGGGTCTTTGCAGAAATAGGGCTAGATCCCAACCAATAGTGCGATATATCCAAGGAGAAAGCTAGCGGAAAAATAAGATAGGTCGAGCATCACTGTAATACTTCACAAGTTGAAACTTGTAGTGATAAGCTCACACCATGGGAGTTAGAACAATTTTCAAACTTCACGTTGTCTTTGAGCAATCCACAATAGAAAATTAATCAAGAGAATGCAAGAGATCAACACCTGGTTTGTTCTTCATATTTGCTCCAAGAAAATAAGTTTCAAAGGATCTCAACTGAGCAAAGAACCGACCCAAGATCCTTCAATGCATTTTCTCTTTTGTTGGTACAGAAATGGTAGAAATTTAAGAGCAAAACAATGCAAATCACAGCATAATATATTTCAAACTATACCTGCAAAGAGATAACCCAACGAATCCCATGAATTGAACCAATAAACCCAATAACTTGCCTCTCTTCTGATCTTCAACAAACATCAGGGCCGAAATTAAGTTCAAAGCTTTACAAAAAAAAATGATATGCGTTAATTCTACCAAGTGATGGCTAATGAATGCCATTATATCTATGTTGCACAGGGACCCGTCCCCGCCATAATTTCATGTCGTTCCCTCCGTTCCGGCGTTCCGGGGACCTTGGAACTCGTCGGAAACGTTCCCAATTTGTCGGGGACTCCATCGGGGACTTGGGGACTTCAAGGTCGTCCCCTAGCCATCCCTCAAAAATTTGGGGACTTTTTGGGGACTTCCAAAACGTCCCTCGATAAATCAGGGACTTATGGACGTCCCCAATAAAATTTCAAATCATAAGTTAAAAAAATATTAAAATGTTTCATTTTTATAAAAAAAAAAATTAAAACAAAATTTTAATAAAATTCAAAATTTTAAATTAAAAAAATGTAAATTTCTAAATTACATTTACCCTAACCTAAAGGCTAACGCATATACCTATCAAACATAAAACATTTACGATTTACCGTTTTACCTGTTGGCAACTACACTAGTGACTATATTATTTTTAAATTTAAATTTTTGTCATTTTGGTTCTTGGACTATAGTCTATGACTATAATTTATAAATTTATAATCCATGGTTTTCTACTTCTAGACTCTTAATTTGAGATTTATATTTAAATTTTAATGAATTGTTCATGTTTACATCTTTATTAAATTTTACTACTATTTACTTTTACGCTTTAGCTGCTATTTAAATTTTGAAATGATTCATCATGCATCAATGATCATAGAATGATTATGTAGATATTAGACAATAGTAGATTGTAGGTTGTAAGTTGTATGAAATTAATAGTACTTCTTAAGTTATGCAATGAAGACGAAATTTGTTTTTGTGATGCACAATTCTCAATGACGATTAGATACTATTAGACTATTAGTATTATTCTTTAGATTTATCATTTTAGTATTTTATTTATTTTGATTCATGTTTAATTTTATTTTAATTTTAAATTTTTAATAAATATTAAATATAATAAATAGTTGCTGCACTTGCCGTCCCCAACCCGCCGTCCCCTTAAAATTTGGGGGTGCGCTCTAGCCGTCCCGGAAACTCGTCCCCCCATCTCCCCGTCCCCACATCCAGTGCAACATAGCATTATATAGATTTTGAGGGGCTCATAAGGAGGTGGCATAATTGTTATTTTGGAGGGAGTCAAAGGTTTGAAAATCAAAAATTGAGGATGGAAAAAAAAACTTTTTGAGGGTTATTTGAATTTAAAATTCAAATGCCTTTGGTGCCAAAACCCTCTTCTAGATTTTGATTTTTAAAATGGATGAAAAAACCCCCCCAAAAAAAAAACCTTTTGCCACAGGAAGGATCATTTTAATTGTTGGAGAAGAGCCTCGTCATTTGACAATAGTGTTTTCCAAAGAAGAGTTGCCACATCATCATCCTTTGGGGTCTTTTCCCACAAGTTGGGGGCTTCATCTTCAAACAAGCATAACTCCCAAACCGTGAAGCCTCTCTTGGCGTGCCACATACCACTGAAATCGACTCAACGAGAGGAGTCCAACAAGGATGATCCGGACTCGAAAAATTGTGATTTTCCATGTTATTTTGGTCAACAAATGCAAGGTATCTACTAGTGCTGCTTGGGTTGACATCAATGACAACCACATTTCAACACTTGTGGGGTTTTTCCCTGGTCCTTGACCAAATCATTGTGTCTTTATTGTTCTTCGTTGTCTTCTATTGTGCATTTGGTTTACTGTTCTATCTACAATTGCTTACTAATATTGGTAGATTGAAAATATACCAAATAATTGTTTGCTATTGGAAGAAGAATTGTTATAAGTGATTGTTGCAACATAGAACATTGAAAAATCAGCATGGTATCAAAGTTGAGGTCAAGACAAGCCCAAGGAGACGAGCAATCACTCCTTTGAAGGAATCTGATTTGAAGAAGCTTATTTGATTTGGTCAAATATGTCTACCTCATACTTCAAGATTGAAGAGAAGTTGAATGACTCATCTAACTATGTTGTTTGGAGTTGGATGTGACTTTGGATGAGAAAGATGTCTTGGCATATGTTGAAGGTAAGGTACCTGAGCCTCCTGAGAATTCTTATGTTGTTATCAAAGCCAAGTTTAAGAAAGGTGAGATCAAAGCTAAGAAAAATATTATTGATTCGATGAGAGACCATTTGATTATTTATATTTCAAAGTTCAAGAAGTTCAAGGAAATGTACGATAAGTTGGTTGGAATGTACAAAGTCAACAACTTGAATCATATTCTATCCTTGAAAAATCAAATCGAGGACATCAAGATGAACAAGGGGGAGACAGTGCAATTATATTTCATGAGGATATCCCAACTTAAGGATCAATTGTTGTCTGCTAGAGAAATTACATCTGACAGAGAGTTGGTTCTAATTACCCTTGGAAGTCTTCCACCGATTTGAGAGACATTTATTACCACCATTAGCAACAATGAATGGTTCCCTTCATTTGATGAGTTGTTGAGCAAGTGTACTCAAGAGGAGACCAGGATGATTCTAGAGGGAGAATTTAAAAGCATGAAGAAAGGGAGCCCGTTGCATTTGCTTCTCAAGCCAAGCAGAGGAAAGAAAGAGGAGGTCCATCTAATTCAAGAAAGTATACCCCAACATCCAGGGATTCTAATAGAAGAATTAAAAGGGATGTGTCACAAATTGAATGCTAGAATTTCCACAAGCTCAATCACCTTGTCCTAGATTGTTCGTAAAAGAGAAGTGCTCCAAAGTCCAACTACAACAACAATCGTGGCTACAAAACTACAAGTCTAATGATAGAAGAAGAAGAGGATCTCTTGCTGATTGAGAAGAAGGCCATCATCCTCCCAAGAGATCAAGGAACTCAAGGTATGGAAATAATGCAATTGCTACTCAATCTGAATATTTTCTCATTTCTACTCTTTCTAGTTCCTCTCCTCTGGTATCGTTTGATAATTGGTTAGTGGATAGTGGAGCATCTAGACACTTTATTGCTTATCGTGAAGTCCTCTTAAACTTGGTTGGAGGGAGACAAACTTGAAGATCATTCTTGGGGACAATTCCACTTGTCCTGTGAAGGGGTTTGGTTTTGTTTTATTTCATTTGGATTATGGTCAAACTATACATCTTCAGGATGTTCTATATGTGTCGGGATTGAAAAAGAACCTTGTGTTTATATCTGTCGTGGAGGACAAATGGATGAGAGGTTGCCTTCATAAGAGAAAAGGTCCTCACTTGGCCAATGGAATCTCTCTTGAGGGATGCATTCATTTTGGGATCGAGAATTGAAGGCCTTTACAAATTTAATGGAAGACCGATACAAGAAATGGTTCATGATATTAATCATCAGTGTGAGCTATGCCACTGAAGGTTTTCTAACCTTCATTATGGTGCCTTGCCTAAGGTGAGGAAGATGGTTTCTGGAATGCCAGAGGTTCAAGCAAATCACGATGGGGTTTGTCGGGGATATGCAAGTGGAAAGAGGACGAAGGGACCATTCCCTTCAAGCAGGAGCAGGTCCAATGGAACTCTACAACTCATTCATTTTGACCTATGTGGACCCATGCCAGTGACATCTCTTGGTGGCTACCTATACTATATAATCTTTGTGGATGACTTCTCTCGAAAGACATGGATATTCTTCTTGAAGCACAAGGACCAAGAATTTGATATGTTTAAGGGCTTCAAGGCCCTAATAGAAAATCAAACAGGAAAGAGAATCAAAATCTTCAAGTCCAACAAAGGAGGAGAATTCCTTTCAAATGAGTTCATTGACTTTTGCAAGAAAGCAGGAATCAAGAAGGAGACCATCTTACCTTATAACCCCGAGCAAAATGGAGTGGCTGAAAGGAAGAACAGAACCACCATCATGGAAGCTGCCCGAGCTATGTCGCATGATCAAAAGTTGTCAAAGTTTCTATGGGGAGAAGCTACAAATACTATAGTCTATATTCAAAATAGGACTCCTCATCAAGCCTTGGGTGACAAGACACCTAAAGAAGTTTTCACAAGTGTAAAACCCGATGTTGGACATTTTAGGAATTTTTGGTTGCCTTGCCTACTTTCATGTTCCTAAGGACAAGAGGAACAAGCTAGAAGCTTTTGGAAAGAAAGGCACATTTGTTGGTTACTGTGAAAATTCTAAAGCTCATAGAATATATGTGCTTGGTCAAAGGAATATAGAGTTTAGCAAGGATGTGACATTTGATGAAGACGTTGCCCTTAGGAAAGCAAGAGACTCTCCTCCCCTTACCAATGTTGAGAAAAAGGATGATGACATGGATATACAAGAAGGCCCTTCTATGCCTGGACCAGAGCCTAATCTTATTGATGATCCCTTGGAACCTATGGACCCCTTGGATCCCCCTCCGTTTGATCCTCCCACTAGGAAGAGACCACTTTGGCTTCATGACACCTTATAGGATGTTGAGAGACATATTGCTGCTAGAGGAACCTTCAAGGAAAGCAAGAAGCCATGTCAGTATCATGGATATGTTGTGGCTATGAGTAATATTATACAAGTTGAACCAATGTTTTAAAAATCGGAACCGGTGACCGGACCGGTGGACCTAATGAACCGGGTTTCTAACCGGAACCGGTCTAACCGGGAGCGGTCAGATCTCAATGAACCGGTTTTAAAAAAAATACATTAAATAATTATTTTTTAATAAAAAAAACTATTTTAAGATTTGCAACCATGATTCCAAGCCAATAGAGACAAAATATGCAAAGTTTGCTCATTTATATACCATGCAAAGGTGAATATATCAAAATGGCACCGAGTGCAATATATATCATCGAAAAATACATAAGCAATGAGGCTCCAAATGGCCCATAAAGTCCAAAAACAATGCTACAAGCTATGAGGCCATTGGCCTAATACAAGACTACATATTAGTGATCAACAACATGATCACTCCTCACCATGATCAAAATCATCACCACTACTAGACAAGGGATCATCAACATGAGCTACATAAATAATATGGCTCAGAGTTTGAGGACTCCTAAAACTTCTCTACAACTTTAGTAGTAGTAATAGTAGTAGCAAAAATAGACATCAAAACTACAAATCACTCAGCAACATGGTCTCTCATGAAGCTCATCATTGATTCATCGCTACTAGAAATGGGATCATCAACAAAAGATACATAAACATCATCTAGCTCAAAGTCTTCAGACTTGGATTGCTCAACCTTATAACATGATAGAAATTGAAAAAGTTTAACATGCCTAACCAGTGATTTTGGTTTGAGTGAAGGGTTCATTTCCTCAACCTTAAAATGCAATAGAAAAATATTAGTATGCCTAACCAGTTGTTTTCCTTTCAGTGAAGGGTAAATTCTTGTTAAGGCCACGGTAGGGGAGTTCAACAATCAATACCACCAACATCAACAAAGTTCAACAATCAATGCCACCAACATCAAGGTTCTTAAATGACTTCATGCTCTTGATCAAATGCCAATCTCGTACCCTTACACATGATAGAAACAAATGGAAACATTGCAAACCCCAAAACCATGAAACCCTGAAAACCATTAAGTCTGCTGAATTTTGAGTGAAATCTAAAATTCTAGTTTCTCCATATGAAATCCAATGAGGACGAAACCACTCTTAAACATCCCGAGTCATTTCATGGTAATGTTAAAAATTTAAGTAAAAGGATGAAAATGAAAAATAAAGGAAATGTCACTTTTACTTTAAGAATTTAACATTACCATTAATTGCCAAGAGGATGGGTCAGGAAAATGAGAGGGTAGGCAAAGTCAAGTGAAGCCCCCCTTGCCCTCCTGAAATGGTAGCACAAACTTGAGCATGGGACACCTAACCGGCCGGTTAGGTACAAAACCGGCCGGTTAATGCATTAACCGGCCGGTTTCATACCTAACCGGCCGGTTAGGTCCGGTTAACCGGGATTTTTTGGTGAGATGCCCCCTTGAACCCGGTTGCAGGGCCGGTTCCACCCGGTGACTTAGCTGACCGGCCGGTTTGGCCGGTTATCGGTTCAAACCGGCCGGTTTTTAAAACACTGAGTTGAACCACATACTTTTGAAGAATTAGTGAAAGAACAAGTATGGAAGGATGTTATGGAAGAGGAATATGAATCCATTAAGAAAAATGATGTGTGGAAAGTGGTTCTGAGACTTGAAGGGAAATCTATTATGTCTTCAAAACGGTTGTACAAGATCAAGCATGATGCGGATGGAAGTATCGAGTAATATAAGGCGAGATTTGTAGCTAGAGGTTTCTCCCAGAAAGAGGAATAGGACTATGATGACATTTTTGCACAGGTTGCCCACTACACTACTATTCGTTCTACCGTTGCTCTAGCTGTCAGTCAGGGATGGACACTTCATTAAATGGAAGTGAAGATTGTGTTTCTACATGGCATACTCAAGGAAGAAGTATATGTTGAGCAACCACAGGGCTTTGAGGAGCATGACAGGAAGACTCATGTATGCAAGCTAAAGAAAGTGCTTTATGGATTGAAGCAAGCCCCCAGGGCTTGGTACGCCCGCATTGATAGCTACCTGATGAAGGTTAGATTTACAAGGAGCAATGCTCATTTGAATCTTTACTTCAAGGTCATCCAAGGTATGCCCCTGATTTTGATATTATATGTTGATGATTTATTCTTCACGGGTGGAGATCCTCTTATTCTCGAGTGTAACAGGGAGTTCGCCTCTGAGTTTGAGATGAAAGACCTTGGTTTGATGCACTACTTCCTGGGCATAGAGGTTGTAACAAACAAAATTTGTATGCTCAAAGGAATGCTCTGATACAAATGTAACGAACAAAGTTCGTATACTCAGAGGAATGCTCTGATACCAATGTAACGAA
This sequence comes from Pinus albicaulis, assembly GCA_034641835.2. Taxonomy (NCBI): domain Eukaryota; kingdom Viridiplantae; phylum Streptophyta; class Pinopsida; order Pinales; family Pinaceae; genus Pinus; species Pinus albicaulis. Next base: position 1,657,287,646 of record CM076582.1, on the reverse strand, counting down.
CAAGGTTTGTATACTCAATAATCTTCAGAATACTTCGAAGACAAAGACATCCATTGTAGGACAAGTAATGTATATTAAATAATGTCTATATAATTGATGAGATGATGATTACAAATGAGAGCGAAGACCTGCTTATATACCTAGGCAGATACCTCTTTATTAATAGTCATGTCCTTAGGGACATACCTCTTCATTAATTAAATACTAGTTAATTAATCATTATTTATTATTATTGTTGTTTACATTATTTGTATTATTATATATATATTTTATTCATAACATTGCCTTCCTCTTCAAAAAGCTTTGTCCCCAAAGTGTATTGTTGATAAGGCGCATCATTTGTTTCTTTGTCTTTTGTATCTTTTGGCATTCTTCGACTTGTCATTTTTGTTGATACATGATGATAGGATTCTTTGAGCGATAAGTAAAATTGTTGAACTGAGAATGGACCTAATCATCCTACATCAATCTTTTGTGGAATCTTTTGGTTAGTAGAAACTTGTGATGAAATTTTATCACCGGATTGAATTGTTCAAACTTCAGTGTTCTGTGGAACATAAGTTTGTTGTTTATGTTCTAAGTGATACAAATTCGTAGATTGATTGAGGTGTTTGTTCTCGTGATTCGGATGTAGACAAGGAGTTCTTGGTTTGTCTTCCCTTTATCATATGTGTGGAAATATTCTGATTTACTTTAGGTGATGATGTTGTTGAGTTGGTTACAGAACCTTCACTTGGGATGTTCATCATCTGAAATGCAACATCTAAGTGTGTCTTTTCTTCGACTAGCTTGTCTTTTTCTAGAGTTGTGATATTCACTGGATCGGTATTTATTCCTTTCTCTTCAACTTGGACTTCTACATTCGATGCTTCCTTCTCGATAAGTTGTTGTACCTTGTTTTCCAATGACTTTTTATCCTTCATAAGCTTCTTAATTTGCATCAGTGTTTTTTCACTATGGTCTTTAAGCCGAGAAACTTCTTCATTTTTGTCAGCAGTGACCTTGTCAACTTCTCTTTGGATATTTTGTAGTATTTTTTTACCTTCTTCAGAAATTACTTTTAAAATATCTTGTATGTCTTCAGGTGTTATTGACTTTGGCTTCAATGTAACATCCTGTAGTGTTATATTTTTTTCTTTTTGTATGAAAATGTCAAAAAATTCTTTTTCGTATTTAGGATGAAGGATCGTAGAGTTTCCATCCAAGGTGAACCCAAAACAATGTCACTATCATCAAAAAATAAGGTTTTCGCGGTGAATTGCGAGATAAAATTATAATCCCTAATACTTAGTTGTAGATTGTTTATGTCGTATTGTTTTTCACTTGTATCAACAAAATTCGTTTTAATTATATTTGATTCAGGAATCACTAATTGGTTAGCACATTTAGTACTAACATAATTACTATCTTTAGTAGGACTGATAGAGATTATTATATCTCTTCCTGCGAGTGATCATTTGATTTTAAATAGTGTATTAACACATTATTAAACGTTTTAAGAAATTTTTCATTACTGGTCTCCATTTTTCTTTTTCAGGATGAGCTTTAGGGTTTTAAAAATAACCCTCTCAATCCTTATAATAATACTTTTTCTTTATTTCTTATAATATTGCCCTCCCTTTTTTTCTTTTTTTTTTAAAAGAACCTCAAATACTCTCTTTTCTTTAACTTTATATGATTTTTTTTTAAATTATAAAATATGTTATTTATCTTTTCCAAAGGAACATTAGGTACCTTTTTCACTTCGCATAAATTTATCCTATGTGTTGGTGCTTAAGCTATTTAACCTAATTTTACCCAACGATTCAATGTGGGTATGCTTCTAAGACTCGATTTTCAAATATGTCTCAAATCAAGGTATTTTCCACTTGTAAAAATATGATGAAGTCGTGATTAATAAAATCGAGCCATGTTTCTTCGGATTCAATAATTCCCAGCATCTTGTACCATGAAATCTGTACAGAGATCTATACATCTTGGCGGCGCAAGTAGGGGAATTGCCAGGGTACATAGTTCAGCGACTGGAGAATACAGGACCAAGATGCACAGTCATTTGTTTGAATGCCAATGAATAATGTTGTTGTAGAGATGATGGCGTGGTCGATTTTTGTTGGACGACAACAGCTGCAGACAATTTGTTTGGCTTGATGGCAGTTTTCGACTAGGTTACGGTCATGTGGCAGCTCCGACAAATGTCTGCCTGCGCATCTCGACGGTGGTAGTAGTGGAGTCGTTGCGCCGACTATGTGCAGAAGAGGCGGGTGCAGGTAATTTGTTATTTTTTTTTAATTACTTCTCTCGTTTTTTTAATACATTTTTTAATTCCTTTTCTTTAATTTATATTTATAATAATTTTTTAAATATAATCCTTTTTTTAATATTTTTTAATTATATTTTTATATATATTGTTTTTTGGTAAATTCTATCTTTTTAATAATTTTGTTATTCCTTTTTTTAATATATATTCTTTTTTTTCCTTCTTTCTTTTTTTCTTCTTTTTTTTATATTTTGACTATTTTTTTTCTTTAATTTTTTTAATCTTAAAAAAAAAAAATGGGCAAAGGCTCGAGGATGAAACCTGTGAAACGGAGAACCTCCACGCTATGTAGTGAAACGCTTCAATCAAATGACAACAAAGTTGAAGGAAGTTAATGGCCAAAGGTCGGGATCAACCAACGTGGCTCTGATACCAATGTAACAAAAAAAGTTTGTATACTCGAAGGAATGCTTTGATACCAATGTAACAAACAAAGTTTGTATACTCAGAGGAACACTCTGATACCAATGCAACAAACAAAGTTCGTATACTCAGAGGAATGCTCTAATACCAATGTAACGAACAAGGTTCGTATACTCAATAATCTTCAGAATACTTCGAAGACAAAGATATCCATTATAGGACAAGTAATGTATATAGAATTGATGAGATAATGATTACAAATGAGGGTGAGGGCTTGCTTATATGTCTAGGCATATACCTCTACACCAACGATCATGTCCTTAGGGACATACCTCTTCATTAACTAATTACTAGTTAATTAATCATTATTTATTATTATTATTCTTTATATTATTTGTATTATTTTATATATATCTTATTCATAACAGAGGTGTGGAAGAGACCAAGTGAGATTTTCCCTTCTCAAGGGAAATATGTTGTCAAGCTACTGGAGAGATTTGGAATGGTAGAATGTAAGTCCATGGCCACACCGATGGAGATGAACTTCAAGAAGCTGTGTGGAGAAGCTACAGGACCTGACTTGGCAAATTTCTTTGAGTACCAACAATTGATTAGAGCATTGATGTTCTTAGTGAACACTAGACCGGACATATGTTTTTTTGTCAACACTTTGATTCAATTCATGACTGAGCCCCTACATGCACACTAGGTTGTTGCCAAACATGTTCTGAGATACTTGCATGGGACTATTAATCTTGGATTGAGATATATTGTAGGAGATATGAGACTACATGGATACACTGATGCTGACTAGGCCAAAAATGTTGTTGACAGGAAGAGCACATAAAGGTGTTGTTTTAGCCTGGGGTCTGCCATGATATCTTAGATGAGCAAGAAGCAGAAGTTTGTTGCCCTTAGCACAGTTGAAGCTGAGTATATTGTTGCTAGCATGGCTAGTTGTGAGGCAACATGGTTGAGGAAGCTCTTTAGAGAGTTATTTGAGCAAGTTTTGGATACGACAATGATATATTGCGACAGCAAGAGTGGGATCCGACTGGCAGAGAATCTTGTATTTCATGACAGGTCCAAGCACATTGAGATTAAATATCACTATATCTGAGATATAGTGCAGAAAAGAGCCATAAGACTCCATCGCATTTCGATTGATGAGTAGATAGTTGATATTCTTACAAAGTATTTTCCGAAAAAGAAGTTCTTGGTCTTCAGAAAGCAGTTTGTTTTTTTGGACGTGACCCTCCCGAGAAAGAGTCACGGTTGATCGAGGACAGTGATCTATGCTCTTCCCCCCTGTTTGAGCTCCCAGTGTGGGAATCGAGCTAAAGATCTCCTAGGGTTGAAAGAACCCTCGACAATAGGTGTGTGTGATCCTTACCCCGTACAGTAAGTTGTATCTCTCCTATTGTCACTATAGGGTGTGTGAGATCCTTGTCATTTATGGCAAGTTGTATCTCTCCCTATCAGTTCTTGGACATGACTGAGTATACCCCAGTATGCATCCTACCCTCAAGCTGGGCTTGTAGGGATCACCACCCATCTAGCCAATGGGTGAGGATACCTACGTGTGTGTGATCCTTACCATTATTGGTAAGTGGTATCTCTCCCAAGTGATGGGATACTTTCCTCTTAATACCTTGGATTTGGATTGTCTCTCCCTCATCATTCATACAAAGTATTGTTTTCCCGAAACAGTCTACCCATGCTTGATGAGATTCTAACCAATCCATTCCTATCACCAGGTCGTAAGTTCCTAAGGCTGTGACATATACTTTTAGTTTGGTCAAACAGACTCCTAGATCAACTTTGCAATCCTCAACACTTAATTCTACTAGTTGAAATTCTCCTGAAGCCATTTCTACCTATCTGAAATCATTTTGTTTGCAAGCTGCCAACCCACATTTATTTAATGTATATGATGAAATAAAACTATTAGTAGCACCAGTGTCAACTAAAATTTTGAGTTTTGTTCCGTTGTTGTTGACGACGGCATGGATTCTATGATTGCCTTGGGTATTTGATGATGGTCCTTTTCTTGCCCTCTGTGAGATCTCTGGACAATCATGCTGAAAATGAGGTCCTCCACATCCCCAACAATCAACCTGGGTTGGCCCCCCTGATTCTGATTGTGAATTTCTAGACCAGGAGTTCTGTCCCCTGGTGCCACTTCCTCTCCCATTCCTTCTCCTATTAATAGTCCCTCGAGATTTCCAAGGACTGATGTTTGATGATTCGGCAGCTATAGTATTAACGGTCATGGGAGCTCCTGCTCCTACTCCTCTTGGGGTAAACCTGTTACCATAAGGAGGTGATCTCGAGCTACTTCCTCTGAAGAAATTTCGAGGAGTCTTTCCTGTAAATCCCCGCTGTGATGGTTTTGTTGGCCTGAATTTAATCCCTAGATGCTCTTCTGCATAGCGTGCACATTCAACCACCTCTGCCACCACTGATGAATTCCACATTCTTACCATAGCCCTGATTCGAGGATTTAATCCATATATGAAACGCTCACTTTGACGTTCATCCATATCTAGATAAGTGTTATAGCATCATTTCTCACCTTGACTTGATTCATGATTGCTTCATGGCTTTATGGGCACCCATTCCTACAGACTTGGACAAATTCACTTAAAAACAGTGGAAAATCCTTCATACGCGACTATGCCCGTGTTTTTCCGCGTGTATACGCGAGTACAGCTAGACTTTTCCGCGTATGCCATTTTTAATGATTAAAAAATATATAAAAATCCCTAATTTCGCGCTGGGTTGATGGTTACTCAGGTAGTTCAACCACCCCAGCCCGTGGCCAACTGTTTCCAACTGCTGAAACTACTTGGAGGGACTATTAAAAGACCTCATATGTATGGCCTAAGGGAGAGAGAGAATTATTATTATTATACTCTGTTGGTTCCCTATCCAAGTCTGATTCCCCGTGCCTCCTGCACTTTCCCGGTTCATTTCAGGAAACCCTTGTTTCCTTGAGATACACATCCCTTTATATGTTATCTCGTATGCACTCATTTGGAAGGAGTCTTAGCGAGGCAAGGGCTGGACGGATCCGGACGACGGTCTGCGAAGGCCTTGGAAGGATCAGATGATCTCTCCACTTACTTTTGTACGTACTATTTTTATAATACAGAAGTATCATGCTGTTCCCGAAGTAAACGTGTTAGTGTATGCTTTAATGTATGAAGAATATTTGTTATACAAGCATTTATGATGATTTATTTAATGTTTTATATGAATCTCGCTAACATATAGAGTAGAAATATATTGTACAACTTGTCCTTTGTGCTGGTTTCTTCTTGTATTTCAGGTGAAAGAGGAAGGACGGTTGCAGGGAGTTTGAACTCCACGTGGATCTACTTCAAACGTGGGACCAACGGGTAAACCTCTCGTTCTGCTCTATTTCGTTTTCATGACTGTGCATGATCGTGTGAGTCTCTGTTAAGTAGTACGCCCCTGCTCTGTGGAGGTTGAATCCCAACCAACCTCTAGGGTGTTAACTCACAACATAATGGCGACTCCGGTAGGGGAGGAGGTTCTTCTCAGTTTTCTACGGGTCCTTTCTGGCAGCCTGGTGCCTCATCAAATCCAGGCTATTCTTTTCAGAATGTGGGAAATCCATCCCATCAAGGATGGAATTCTCAGGCTCCGCCGCGATTACCATTTCTGGCAACGTTAAACTTGCCAGACTTAGCGAAGTTAACTAATGACCCGATTCAGTATAGTCCGGGTTGGCCTCCGGTTCCAACCAAACTTCCTTCAGACATTCCTAAGTTTGAAGGTAAGAATGGTGCAGATCCGGCAGACCATGTCACCACATTCCACTTATGGTGTTCATCCAACTCTCTGATCGACGATTCGATTAGATTGAGATTATTTCAGCGCACCTTAACTGGAAACGCAGCGAAGTGGTATATAGAGCTTACTGGGGGCAGTTTCGCCACATTTGGAGAACTGGATGTCACTTTTCTTAACCATTTCCAGTTGCCTGTCAGATATGAGGCTGGGACCGAACTCCTGGCTAATTTTAAGCAGGATGAGGCAACTCACATTTCTGATCATATTCAGGAATGGAGGAGAAGGAAGAGGCTTATCAAAGCCCATATTCCGGGTGAGTTCCTTCTCGAGTGGTTTTTGAAGTCGCTTCAGTCAGATATTTCAAAAGATGTATCCATGTCAGGGGTATATTCCGAGGAGCAGGCCATCTTTAGGGCCCAGCAGTTAGAGTTGATCTATTCTCAGTCTGGCATGCTTTACAAGTATTTGCCCAATGCTCCTCGCTCCAAATTGGATCTATCGAAACCCAAACCTGGTCCGCATGGTGACGGACTTGTCGGATCGGTCGGTAGTAGTGCAGCCAGCCTGCTTTCTCAATTGCAGCAGTTGTCTTTACAATCTGCTTCTTCTGGTCAGGCTGTGCCTGCTGATTCATCACCTTCCCAGTCTTTGTCCATTAATGCTGTCCAGTCTTCTGAACCCAAAGGAAATCAATAGTCCGATGGGAAGAAGAAGGGACGTAATAACAAGAAGAAGGGCAAGAATGGGAAGGGCAATGCAACTAAGACCAACGAGCGTGTTGGTGAAGGGCAAAAGGAGAAAAAGAAGGTTAAATTTCCGTGCAAGCTTTGTGCTGGAGATCATCTCATGCACCTTTGCCCGAAAATTCAGGATGCTCAGCGCCTGTTATCTCAGCAGGGTTCTTCTAGTTCCCAGGCTGTGCTAACAAACCCTTTTCCCCGAGGGCGGCAATTGGTGGCGCGCGAATCAGAATCCTGGGGCTTCCTCTGGAGGTCCCCAGGAAGGGGAAATTCCATCGAATATCTTTATGATGAGTGCTCACGTGGATGTCGCTACGAGATCCCGTGATTATAGCGGAGAGGAATCTTCGAAAGCTAAGGAAGTTCCTGATGCTACTGAGCCGCTTCATATCACGAAGCCAACTGTCGAGTCTATGCCTCGGATGCCAAAAGCATCTTCTAAGCGGTCAACAATTAATCCGAACATGAGGGCTGCCCAGAACTACTCGATTGTAGAAGATCTGGCGCAGAGTCCTTGTGCTATGTCAGCTTTAGAGGTACTCCAGTCTTGTCCGGCTCAGCGCAGTGCTTTGCTCACTGCCATTGGAGCTATAGATCCGAAAAATTCTCCTCTGATTACCTTTGATATGAAGAATTTTAAGAAGAGACTTCCTCATCATATGGCCTTCCATATTAAATCATCGTACCGGAAGACTAATATCTTTCGCACGGTCGTTGATGAGGGTGCTTCTACTTGCGTGATGTCTCTCACATGTTGGAAGACACTAGGATCTCCCAAAGTTGTTCCATCTAGCACCATTCTTACTGCATTCGATGGCCATTCTCATAGGCCCCATGGTATTGTCCCGGCTTTGCCCATCTGTGTTGGGGGCAAAACCGTTAACATAGAGGTTGAGGTAGTAGATGCGGCCTTGGACTACAACCTTCTGTTGGGGAGGAACTGGATATATGATATGGATGCCATTGCATCTTCACTATTTCGGATAGTATGTTTCCCCCACGAAGGGAGGATAGTCACGGTGGATCAACTGGACTGTCCTCCTGTAGACCTGGATGCGCCTCCTGACTCATCTGTTCCTAAGTTGGATAATACCAAGGCGCCTATCGAGAATTTAGGAGTGGGAATGTATTCTTCCCTGATGGGATCTTTTGATCTTCCTCCTCCTAAGGTGTCTATCAATGCTATTTCATCCTCCAAGGCTCCCCTTCGAAGAGAGTTCTTTCGAACTCATTATTTTTCGGACCCTTGGACCTTACCTTCCCCAACCGCCCCTTTGGAGGAAGGGCAAGTGGGTGGAATGGCATTCCCGATTTCTGCAGCTGAGATTGCATATCAGTCTGTTGTTGACACTGCAGAGTCTGATCCAGCTCCTCTTTCGCGGGAAGAGTTGGATGGTGATGTGGCTCCGGCTTGGACGCTTACTTCTTCTTCTGCCCAGGATTGTCTAGATACCACTCTTCCATCTGAAGAGGCCATCCTGGAAGCAGTGACGGGTATAGAGAGACCGTGGGATGACTTGCATCATCGGTCTTACTTCCTACCTGACTTGAGCGAAGTCGAAGCTAGTTTTCCAAGTCCTCAGTCTCCTGGACCTGTTCACCCCGTCTTGAGCCCCTTAGCACCAGCACAGGTTTATGCTGAAGGGAACATGGCTGTGATCTCTCCGACTATCCCGGTGAACATCTCCAGGAATCCCAACATTATCGAGAACGTTTTCATTGGAGCTGAATGTTCCCGTGAAGAAGTTCAAATCTATACAGAGCTCTTCAAAGAGTATAGGGATGTTTTTGCTTGGTCTTATGAGGAAATGCCTGGCATAGACCCATCTATCGTCCAGCATGAGATCAAGACGTATGAAAACGCTAAGCCGGTCAGGCAAAAACTTCGTCAGGTTAATCCTAGGAAGGCAGCAGCTATCAAAGCTGAAGTTGAAAAGCTGCTCAAGGCGGGATTCATTTTCCCAGTTCCTCTGACTGAATGGGTTTCAAACCCCGTTCCTGTTGATAAAAAGCAAGGAACAATTCGAGTATGCATCGATTTCAGAGACCTGAATAAGGCGTGTCCTAAAGATAATTACCCCACACCTTTCATTGATCAGATTATTGACGACTGTGCCGGTAACGAGATTTTTTCCTTCATGGACGGTTTTTCTGGTTATAATCAAATTACTATCCGTCCAGAAGATCAACATAAGACCGCATTTATTTGTCCCTGGGGTACGTTTGCATATAAGAAAATGCCTTTTGGTCTTAAAAATGCTGGAGCTACTTTTCGGCGGGCCATGTCTTACGCCTTCCACGACATCAAGAAAATCATCGAGGCATACTTAGATGATCTAGCTGCTCATTCTCGAAAGAGGATGGATCATCCAGGTCACCTCCGGCAAATATTTGAAAGATGTCGTTTTTATAAAATTCGTTTGAATCCGAACAAGTGCGTTTTCGCGGTAACATCTGGTCGGCTGTTGGGATTTATTGTGTCTAGTGAAGGGATAAGGGTAGATCCCTTCAAGGTTGAGGCAATACTTCGGTTGCCTCCCCCGTCTTCAATTCGTCAGCTTCAAAGTCTCCAAGGGAAGTCTAACTTTCTTCGAAGGTTTATCGTTAACTATGCTGAGATTACAAAGGGATATATGAGACTGTTGAAGAAAGGAGTTCCTTTTCTTTGGGACGACTACGCTCAACGCTCATTCGACGCCTTGAAAAAGGCATTGACCTCTACTCCTTTACTGAGTCCACCCGATTATAGCAGAGATTTTCTTTTGTATCTGGCTACAGCAGAATCTACCATTGGTATGGTTCTGGTTCAGGAGGATGATGCTCTGGCGGAGCATGTTATTTACTACCTTAGTCGAGGACTGGTAGGACCTGAACTGCGATACACCCCGATAGAAAAATTAGCCTTGGCAGCAGTTCATGCTGTGCAGCGACTCCGGCATTATATTATTCTTCGCAAAACTTATGTCTTGGCGGCTGCCAATCCATTTCAGTTTGTCCTCAGCAGGCGAGTGATTGGGGGCAAATATAATAGATGGATTGTGATTTTACAAGAATTTGATCTAGAGTTCATGTCTGCCAAATCCAAGAAGTCATTAGTTTTTGCGGAATTGATCTCCGAGTTGCCTTGTGGAGAGGCGATGATCTATGATGAGTCCTTTACGGACGAACACTTGTTTCTGATCTCTCCACAAGATCCTTGGTATGGGGACATCATTGTATATCTCCAGACTGCGAAGTTTCCCTCTTCTTTTTCGAAAGATGAGCGTCGTAAGCTGCGTCACTTAGCTAAAAGTTATCTGATTATTGGTGATGCTTTGTACCGTCGAGGGTTTGATTCAATCCTAAGACGCTGCTTAACTTTCGAAGAAGCTGAGGCTGTGCTCAATGATTCTCACGGTGGAGCTTGTGGGGGTCATTTATCAGGGCTTTCTACAGCCCAAAAGATTTTGCGTGCTGGCTACTTCTGGCCCTCGATTTTCAAAGATTGTATTGAATCGGTCAAGAAGTGTCATCCTTGTCAAGTGTATACTCGAAAAATGCGCGCTCATCCAGCTCCGCTTTTTCCAGTCGTTATTGTCGGACCCTTTACAAAGTGGGGTATGGATTATACTACTTGTAACCCGCCTTCGGCAAAAGGTCACAAGTACATTATCGTAGCAGTAGACTACTTTACGAAGTGGGTCAAAGCTATGCCTACTTTTGGGAACGATGGTGAGACTGCAGCTCTTTTCTTCTTCAACCAAGTCATCGCTCGTTTCGGTATACCTAGAGAGATTGTCACTGACCATGGCAGTCACTTTCAGAATAGTATGATGGCTGAGTTGGCTCTCAAATTGGGTTTCCGGCAGGAGCATTCATCTCCATATTATCCTCAGGCCAATGGGCAAGTGGAAGCCGTGAATAAATCCTTGAAGACAATTCTTTAAAGGACAATTGATAAACATAGATCCAACTGGCATATTATGCTATATCCTGCACTTTGGGCATACAGGACGTCAGTTAAAACTGCAACTGGCTTTACTCCGTTTCAGTTAGTCCACGGGGTGGAATCCGTATTTCCCATTGAATGCGAGATTCCTTCCCTTACACTGGCTGTTGAGCTTCTTCCTGACACTTCTAGTCTGGCAGAGCGGCTTCTTCATCTGGAACATCTTGATGAGCAGCGTCGAGATGCCGCCACGTTGAATGGAGCGCATAAAAACCGAGTCAAAGTCCAGTACGATAAGGCGGTTAAGCCTAGGGTCTTTTCCGAAGGTGACCTTGTTTTGGTCTATGCCCAAGAAAAAGATGCCTTAGGGGCAGGAAAGTTTAAATCGATGTGGTATGGCCCCTATATCGTCAAAAAGGTCCTTAAGAAAGGAGCGTATACCTTGGTTGACTTCGAAGGGAACGAGTTGCCGGAGCCCCGAAATGGGCTCTATTTGAAGAAGTACTATGCCTAGTCTTTGGCCTGGCATTTTGCTTTGTATATAGTAGTTTTTGTCTTGTACATATCTGTTTTGATTTTCGATTTTTGATGAGATGGTGATGTTTTTTTGATCTGCTTTGGCAGGTTGTGTTGATGTCATGAGTCATTTTGGTTTCGCCGATGGTGCTAGTAGACACACCCGGAACTTAGCTTCCACGGCTTGGGTGCTTCATTATCCTTCCGGTCAGCTGTTGGTATCAAGAGGGGTCTGCATTGGTCCTGCTTCCAATAACGTAGCAGAATACACTGCAGTCATTCATCTACTCTCGGAAGCAATATCTTTGGGTGTTGATTCGTTGGTAGTTTTCTTGGACTCCCAGCTGGTGGTGTCGCAGTTGAACAACACTTATCGGGTACGAGATCCAGTTTTATTACGATTGTTTTTGAGGATACGTTTGTTACAAAGGTCATTTCAATTTTTAACATTCATTCATATTCCTCGAGCTGACAATTGGTTTGCTGACTCATTAGCTAATCAAGCTTTAGATTGGCATATTAATCATTCAATACAATAATATTTAATCATCAAAAACATCATACATTTGATACATTTATCACATCACATCAAACATCGCTGTATATATATCATCGGTATGTCAAAAAACTTTACAAAATTTTGGATCCATCAATGCCGTACAAAACTTGGGCTTATGCCCCATCATGTTCAGTCTCAAAAAATATACAGTCATCTAGTATGTGAAATCTATCTACTCCTGAGGACCCTGCCCGGCGTTCCTATAGAACATCACTGCAGTGGCCACACGGCGGAACAGTCTAACCCAGTCCCGGGGTACTCCTACAACCCGTCTCTGGACGGCTTCTGGCAAGTCCTCCACAGCAGCCAGAGGGATTTGGCGGGTCAGTCCCTCCAAGTTTCTCTGCACGGCCTGGAGGGTCCTGTCAGAATCCGCTGTCTCTGCTTCACCTCTGCGGCGTTTGTGACGTGCTAGGCCCTCAGGACGAACTGGTCCAACATCTGAAACATGATCATTTTTCATTTGTCAGTCATTATGAATCCAATCCAAAAACATGTTTGTTTTTCATTTTCATATATATTTGAAAAATCCAAAAAAAAAATCATATAAGTTAAAATTTTGAAAAAACTTACCGACTGCTCCCCATGCTGCACCGGGTGGAAGTACTAGATCTGGATCTCCTCGGAAATCCATCCCGGCATAGGGATAGTCATCCACTGCGATGATTTGTTCTCTCCACCATAAGAAGAACTCATCGTCCCAGGTGGTTCGGGGTACCTCGCTGCCCCCCAATCTCTTCATCATGTCTGCTCAACGGGCAATTCTTGGGTCCCGAGGGCTGCTGATAGTTGAGATGACTTTGGGTCTCAAAGCTGGAACTCTCGAAGAAGAAGAATGTAGTCAAAATGGTTCCATAGCCAAAATGTTTTGTTTTTGTTTGGCGAATGGAGGTCAGTTGTTGTTTCATGTTCTGTAGCAGGGCAGTGCACCAATCATACACATGAATTAAGCACTCTACAACTATACTCATGTGCGTCCTGGACGCCTGATGTAGTGAGGCAGATCCTGCCACTCTGCCGATGGTGAATAGGAGGATCTTTATGTGCAAGTCCCTGATATCTCTGATTGCAATTTGTGTGCCAACTTTCTTGGAATTTTCTATGCAATAGATTTGGACATAGTCCTCCACGGTTAACCCTCCCAGGGGCTTTCCGTGCAGATCCACTGGGTCTCCCCTCCTGGAGAGTCCCGTGATGAAGTATATATCTTCCACTTCTATGCGTAGTGGCATTTGATCAATGATGAAGCAATCCTGATCCGGTTCCCAATAATTTACCAGCATTTCAAGCAATCTCACATTACTTTTCATATTGGGCATTTTGAAAAATTTGAATAATCCACGGTTTCGGAGGACATTTTGTGCTGTGCGATCTTCCATGACCTCTTGGTCTATTGCACTATGCTCGCGTTCCCTCCAAGAGATAGTCATCCTGAAAAATTTCATTAAAATTTGCATTAGAAACTTCTTTTTGAGTTATGGACCTACGCATACGCGACTTGTTCTGTGCACAGTCGCGTGTATACGCGGCTCCACTTCATTGAACCCGCGTATGCGCAGATACGCATTTTTTAAGAAGGGTTTCTAGGCAAAAATTCACTTAATTTTAAATTTTAAACGGACAAAATGATTAAGCAGGATGAATAAGGAGCCTACCTGAAGTTTCGCTGAATTCCGACGGTCGGTTGTTCCTGATTTGACGAAACAAGTTTTAGCTCCAGAGCTCTTTTTCCAAATCAGCTATGCAATAATGAACCAATTGAGAGGTAATTTGTGTATTTATGGCTAAAAATTGAAAATTTTCGCAAAAGTTTCTTTATGCTTATTTTTTCGATCTGTCTTATGCTGTATAACTCGATTGCTTGGAAGTGCCCGGTTTGGTATATTTTCAGGTACATTTTGACGATTTTGATATTTTTCCCGGTTTTTGATCCATGATTTCAGACTCTTCACGGCAGGTATATGATCTTCACTGGCATATAGGTTAGGGAATCACTTTCCGTTGCATCTTGCATTCTAACCTCCATACTGATCACTTGCCTTAGGGTCGATCCCATCAGGTCATGAGTATTACACCCATTTCACTCGCCGATTATTTAATCATGACTTGATGGTAGAGCCTTCCTTTACATGGGCTTCCTAGTTAGTTCCTCGCTATCACTTGTTGCCCATGCTGCTTTTTATGTAGGCTCGAGAGTCCTCTTTAGTCCCGCCATGTCTTTTGTGTTGAAGCTTCATTCTTCTCCTTCATCACTTATCATTTTTCTGGCTTATACCCTAGAGGCTCCCTGGTGTCGTTAAGTTGTATTACTGCATTGCATATTGGTTGCTTGTTTATCCTGGCCTTTAGCCGGCTTCATTTGGACTCGATGTTTAAGCCAACTTTTGACCTTGACTTTCTGTACAAGTTAACCATTGCATGCACTTAGCTATCACGACTTGACACCTTTATACCCATGGATGGAACGTTCCTCTGAGTATCACTGACCAGTTTTCGCCACCTTGCATTGAGCATAGGATTGTTCCAAACCCCGGAACTAGTGCATCTGCTTTTTTCGATACTCGTTCTATCCATTGTATCATAGCATTCTTTTATTCTTTTTCAGGCTTATTATGAAAAAGACAAAAAATTTAAATATAACAAAAAGAGCGGGAACGGGATGTATCTTCGTTATTTCGATGGCAGTACAGAGTCAGTTTTGTCGCCCTTGAACAAAGCACATATACTTATATATATTTCCTTCATTTGGGATGGTTCTAGTTTGACCTAGGTTCGGCCTTTACCATGTTTCACTTGTCAGTTCTCCCCCGGTTGGTTATCTCTTCCAATCATATGGAGAGTTTGTTTTGCCTCCTGCAAGACAGACTTATACAGTGTCACTTTTTACTGCCATGGTCATCACGGAGTCGTGCTTTTGTTCAAGGGAAGTCTAGCCTGAGTCGGCCATTCTGCGGTGTCTCTTGACTCATTATTCAGTCGGCCTTCCCGGTCTTGTTGGTATCATGTTCTATCACATCAGATGTTTTGGTCTTCTGCTCGTGCTGGTTTGAGAAGGTCCCCATTGACTTCTTGCCGGCGGGTTTGTCTCTTATCGACTACGACACATTGCTCTGAGAGCAAACCTAGAGCCGCACCTTGGGCCTATTTCCATCATTGATAGGTGACCTCGTGCTCGGCATTTGATCATCATCATGGGTCTTTGACTGAGTGGTTTCCCCTGTGTTCGACGTCAGCACACATTATCACACTTGGGATTCGTGCAGTACCTTGATTTCCATTTGACCCTATCGGTGGATTTCTCGCCTCTGTGTCGGCTTTCATTATTGGTTGGTTCAGAGGGTTTCTTCCGTGCGCTAGCTTCATCTTGTGCACGTCGGAAACGTACTTCGGTTTTGGTTCCATCACTCTCCTTCGTCCGATTCCTTCCAAATCTTGGCCTGCGGGTTACACTCGCGCTGGACTGATGTGGGATGCCTTAATGCCTTCCTTCCGGCAGATCTTTTCCCATCGACTCCGACTCATTGCTCTGGGAACAAGATCTAGAGTCTTTTTGTCAGTACCTTAGGGTTTGCAGTCATCAGTGGCAGACTCTTCGCTATCGACAGTGGGGATTCATTATTGCCTCCTGATTGGTAGATTCTTTCAAGTGTTCGACTTCAACTCATTCATTCACACTTGTCGGATTGTACTGGGGCACCTTGACACTCATTATCATTATCGGTGGGTTGTCTCGCGTTGGTTAACGGGAAACATCATTGCCCGGTAATCCAACGATTTCTCACATGGTCGACTTCAGCTCATTTATTCCCAGTGTGTAGAATTGTGCCGTTGTGATCGGTGAAGACCTCGGGTTGCATCGGCATTTCTCGGTTCACTGTTGACAGTTCTCTCAGTTTCTGCCAGTGTTGCCATCCACCCTTATATGTTGCAGTTCAGCACAACATCATCTTATATGTTGATCCCCGAGTTGCGTGATTGTACCGTTTGATCCGCCTCTTATGATCCGGTACTTGGAGATTCAGTTACTTGATCAGACATCCAGTTGCACTATCTTTGATCAGCTTTCTATATGCGATACTTGGACATTGATACAGATTTGTCTTTCCGGGCCCTGCTCAGATGATTCACTATGTACTTTCAGTTCAGTTATACTTGTATACATGTTGGATCTATTCAGTACTTTCTATATATATGATGTATTTTTGACTGAGCATGGGTATGCCCGCCTCAGCATGTGTTGACTCTCTGGTTTCTTTCATTGGTTTTTGGCAGGCTGAAATCTGGTGAAGTCCCCTCTTGTCCTTGCGAAGTTCTTTCTATGTGCATAATACATTTCGGCCATCATGTACCCCTTCTGACCTCATATATTAGGGGGCATCTGTTATAGCATCATTTCTCACCTTGACTTGATTCATGATTGCTTCATGGTTTTATGGGCACCCATTCCTACAGACTTGGACAAATTCACTTAAAAACAGTGGAAAATCCTCCATACGCGACTATGCCCGTGTTTTTCCGCGTGTATACGCGAGTACAGCTAGACTTTTCCACGTATGCCATTTTAATGATTAAAAAATATATAAAAATCCCTAATTTCGCGCTGGGTTGATGGTTACTCAGGTAGTTCAACCACCCCAGCCCGTGGCCAACTGTTTCTAACTGCTGAAACTACTTGGAGGGACTATAAAAAGACCTCATATGTATGGCCTAAGGGGGAGAGAGAATTATTATTATTATACTCTGTTGGTTCCCTATCCAAGTCTGATTCCCCGTGCCTCCTGCACTTTCCCAGTTCATTTCAGGAAACCCCTTGTTTCCTTGAGATACACATCCCTTTATATGTTATCTCGTGTGCACTCATTTGGAAGGAGTCTTAGCGAGGCAAGGGCTGGACGGATCCGGACGACGGTCTGCGAAGGCCTTGGAAGGATCAGTGATCTTTCCACTTACTTTTGTACGTACTATTTTTATAATACAGAAGTATCATGCTGTTCCCGAAATAAACGTGTTAGTGTATGCTTTAATGTATGAAGAATATTTGTTATACAAGCATTCATGATGATTTATTTAATATTTTATATGAATCTCACTAACATATATAGTAGAAATATACTGTACAACTTGTCCTTTGTGCTGGTTTCTTCTTGTATTTCAGGTGAAGGAGGAAGGACGGTTGCAGGGAGTTTGAACTCCACGTGGATCTAATTCAAACGTAGGACCAACGGGTAAACCTCTCATTCTACTCGATTTCGTTTTTATGAATGTGCATGATCGTGTGAGTCTCTGTTAAATAGTACGCCCCTGCTCTGTGGAGGTTGAATCCCAACCAACCTCTAGGGTGTTAACTCCCCGAAACAATAAGGAACATATTTTACAAGCTCCATAAACCTTATCTTGTATTCTTCCACAATCTTACTACCCTAGATTAGTGTATGGAAGGCTCCGGCTTGCTACTCTTGAAAGAAAGGTGGTAAGTATTTTGCACAGAATTGGTCCTCAAACAACTCCCAAGGAACGATGTTTGATGTGAGATGTAGTTGCTTTTCAAGACTTTCCCACCAAATCAGAGCATTCCCTCTGAGTTGAAATATAGCGATCTTTGTTTTAGAGGTAGAAGAATATTCTCTTAGTGCGAAGCATCTTATCATCCCTTCTAACCATACTTCGGCATGTTCTCCATCTCATCCTCCTGAGAATTCAGGGAGTTTAATCTTTTGCAGTTCCCTGGAAATATCTTCCCTAGGTGGCTTATAATCATAATCTTTAGACTTTTCTGAATGTCTTTCCTCAAGGTGAGGTCGCTCTTCTTTGCTGTTGGCCGACTGCGACCTTTTTAATGTTTCCAGAATGACTTCTAATGAGCGCATTATGGTAGTTAGCTTAGGTGTTGGAGCGACTGGTGTTGATGTCGATCTAGGTGGTGGCGATGGTGATGGTGTTGGCGATGACGTTGGTGGAGGTGTTAGAGATGGCGATGCATCTCGCTGTCGTTGCCGCCTTTGATACGTTCTTACCATCGTGGCTTTTCCTGAATACATAATAAGATTTATGAGAATCGGGTAAATTTTAGACTAACTAAATATAATTTTCGTAAAATTGAACTTACATACAGGTATAGTTCTTTTGCTATTTTACCTGCAGGCAGGTCTTACTGGTACCGAGGTCAAGGAGGGTGGCAACGCGACCTCCTTGTCCTAATGCAGGATATTCTATGCATAATAATTCTTTAGTGAATGCAAGGGTCTCGATAGATAATGATGTATTTCACAATATTTTTCTAAGTGTATCTGATCCTAAATATGGTTATAGAGGGGTTGTTGACCTTAATTCATTACCGATGTGTGTAAACCAACAACAAGAAAACATACCCTCTAAAACAATTTATCAATAAATCATAAAATATTGTCTTTTCATGCATATTAGATACCACTAACTGTTAAAATATTAATCTATCAAAATAATTTTATAGTCAAGAAATCATACTATTATCTTGATACTAAAATAAAAATAAAATGTAAAAACTTTTCTTGCTATCTCATAATCTTATATATATAACACGTGGAGGCTTTAATATGATTTTTAGCAAGGATGAAAACTAAAACGGTGACTCTATCATTGCTGGTGGGTCCGGCGGGGGTTATGTTTACGGAGGATATATCTACAAGTTTAGACAGCTCCACAACTTTCCAAATTATAAGGTACCTATGTCAATCCGTACATGCATTAGATGGCACCTCGGGACATTTATCCTATTTCACTCTGTACCAAAGGGATGAGCAGCGGTGCATGTCCTTGTTGCATCGGTTAGCTTTCCATCTCCTCCAAGAGATGCAGCTTGCAGCAGGACTACGCATCCCCAGGCCTGTCGAGTGCCCTTCCATTTCCTTTGGAAATTTTGGCCACGAGTTCGAGATTCAGCAAAGTCGTTAAACCGTTCTGAGCAATGGAGAATTTGATGTTCATACCAAGAAGATTTAAAACATATGAAATCAAAATCGATTTCAATATATAAAACCCTCAAAATTGAAGAGGCTGAAGATGAGAGTGGCAGTGTTGTCGGCGGATCTCTCGGGCGCCAATGAGAGCAGGAGGAGAGCCATCGTTAGTGCAGGTGGAGGGGCTATCGTCTGCCCTACGAGTGATCGTTGTTTCAAGTCCGAATAGTAGTGTGCAGAAGACCGATTCTATTGCAGGCTACTGGAGATGCTCCTCTCTCTCGTAGCTTGCCACTTTGATGTGCTGCGATATGTTACACGTAGAGCTTGGGAATGACTATGTGTAATATACCTTATAAGAAAAATTAATAATAAAGCTGCTACCGTAATAAACTCCAAAAAATCATGTCAAACCTTCTCAATTGAAAATGAATCATAAATACCATTTAAATGATTAATGGCAATAAACCCCATTCAAATAAACCCTCACAATAACTTTAAACATAACCCAGTTATCCATTATTTTATTGACCGGCTCACACAATCATTATAACTGCATAATGGAGAGGTTTTTAAGCAAATAACAAGACATTCAATTGATGCGCCTTGGCAAAACTTCAACTTAAAATAAAATAACTGAACCAACTAGGGTGATCGGGGAGATCACCAAAATTGGGTTTGCCCACTAGGGTGAAATCGAGTTTCACCGAAGAGTGGCTGAGGGTCTCACCTGAAACCCCACAACTTGAAAACTCACTTGAGCTCTCAAAATATCAAAGAAGAGAAGATCAAATTCCATGTCTTGCTCTCGTTCCTCCTTCTCTTTTTATAGATGGCTACTTGGAAAAACCATGGGCAAATACCTGGGGTCAAAACAACCAAAAGGAAAAACTAGGGGCAAGTACCTGGAGTCAAAACAATCTAAAAGGAAAAACCATGGGCTAGTGCCGCTTATTTACTATTTTATTTATTATTCTTCTACCATTAAGACTTGGTCCAACCGGTTAAACGGTTGGGGATATTACAGTTCCCCCTGCCCAAAATTGCTTGCCCTCAAGCAATTTCAATGTTGGATGTTGCAATATGTGCTCTCCTTCCCAAGTGGCATCTTCAACGGGCAAATATTTCCATCGTACCAAATATTCGCGGATGATTCTACTTCGAAGCTTCCTTCCTCGAACCTCCAACACCTCCTCAGGAACCAGTTGAAGATGGCCCTCTTCATCTAATGGCGGTAATTCTGGTGATGATTTTATGTTGAATGCCAACAATTCTTTTATTGCCTTTTCTATCTCATCCTTGTACACTTTGGGGTGCCGATAAGGGGTAGTGATGACAACTTGGACCCCTTCTTCTAGTTCGTTGATGTGCTCAAATCCCCTATCAGGTGGACGTCCTGGGGGAATATCTCCAAATACCTTCCGGTATTTTTGCAATAGTGTCATAATATCAGGTGAGTACTCCCTGTGTTGTTCCACTGGTTTCTTCTCCATGATTCGGCACTCTACTTCCCATACAATATCCCTCTGTCGGAGGTCTACCTTCATCCGATTGGATGTCACAACCTTGGGAGGATATGCATGCATTCCTCTCAACTTCACCTTTTTACCATCTGGTCCTGTGAATGCGAGTTCCAAGTCTTGGTAGTTTACTGTATGAGTTCCGATAGAATATAGCCATTGTACCCCCAATACTACATGAGAGTCTGGGCAATCTACAACAAAGAAATTATCTGTAACTTTGTAGTTTCCCATTGCTAGGCTCATGTTAGGAACTATCTTAGTGCAGGACATGCAGTTGTGCTCTTTCTTTCCAGGAATCAACACTGTGAAGCCTTCAAATTCTTCAGTGGCTAGTCCCTTTCTGGCTACGAATTATGCATCAATAAAGTTGTGGGAGGCCCCACCATCAATTAGCACAGTAGCCTTTTGTCCTTGTATGGTGCCCCTAACCCGAAGGGTGTGATATCTTGGGACCCCTGTGAGAGAGGAAATGACTCCTTCCTGGAATTCTTCCTGTATTGCTCCCATGCTTTGTGATTCCCCTTGATCGAGCTCTGGATCCTCTTCCTCATCTCCGCTTTCAGGAAATACTTCAATATATTGGGCCTTCCCTTTAGTACACCGATGTCCCGGTGCCCAAGGTTCTTGACAAGAGAAGCATAGCCTTCTCCTTCTGAGATCTTTTCTGGTCTCATCATCCAGCTTCCCCTTACCAAATGGTTCATGTTGTTGCTGCTCGACTTCCTTCCCTTTTTGAGGAATAGAGAATGTAGGTAGGAATCTATTATTGGGTACTGCATCCTACATATCCCTTGCACGGTTGATTGCATCTTGCAAGGTGGCGGGTTGGTAGGCCCTAACCCAACCTCGTAGGGGTTCTGACAACCCTTCTATAAATAACATGACCAACCTAGTCATGGAGAGGTCGTTAACCATTACTGCAAGCCTCTGGAATTTTGCAACATAAGATTCAAGGTTCCCTATCTGTCGGAGCTGGGTTAGCTCACGGAAGTATATCTCAGGATCCTTCCTATCAAATCTTTCTATTAACCTCCGTGTGAATTCTGTATAAGAGATGATACTGGCATGTCCCAGAGTGGTCATACCATGTTGCCACCATTCGTGTGCTTCTCCATCCAGATGAAGTGTGGCATACTTGATGGCATCCTTTTCCCGCATGGGATTGAGCTGGAAATATGTATCCAGTTTCTGTACCCATGACCGTGCTAAACACTTCAACGATCCATCAAAATAAGGAAGAGTTACCTTCCCCACAACTTTCTGCAGATCTACGTTTGACTGATGGCCCCCATATGTGGTTGCCTTCCTTTGTTGTTTGCTCCTCATATAGTAAAAGTCATTAATGCTCAGGGTTGCTTTCACGTTGGGAGGCAATGTATCATATTCTTTCATCCAGGCGGTAACTGTCTCTGCAATAGGTGAATGGCAGTCTTGCTCCCTGGAGGAGTCATCCAAAAATGGAGGCATGGTTGGCCGACTAAAAGGGCTGCTTCGAGTATTGATATACTCCTGCGATGGACCATCCCCACCTGAATGGGAACTTCCTTCCCCATTATTGCTTTGCACATTAGGTTTCCCACTCTGTGCTTTAAGGAGTTCTATGATGGTGGCTTGAGTTTCAGCGATCTTTTGTAAAGCATCTTCAAGTTTAGTATTCTCGTGATCACCCATGGGTCTTTCTTCCCCTTCATTTTTTCCTTGACTCCTAGCCCTTTTTCCTTCCCAATTAATAGTGATACCCTTTCTTGGCATCCCACAGTTGGCCAAGATAAGGCTCCGATACCATCTGTAATATCCCAAGGATCAAAATTTTAAATAAATCAACACATCACACAATACCACAAACATAAGAAATTGAAGCTCAATTGTGAATCCTGAATGGATTCACCACATAAATATTACCGCGGGGTTTTCGTCCCGGGATCAATAATAGAACTGGCCAGGCCAGGTTCTCAACCCAAACATAATAAAATAGATAATCCAGAATGCCCTAAATGCCTAGCTTCTCTCCCTTTTTATAGGCTTGATGGGTCAATACCAACAAGAAATACCATGGGTCAATACCATGGGTCAATACCATCAAGAAATACCATGGGGAAATACCATGGGTTAAAACCACGGGTCAATTCTATCCACTTTGACGGGATCAAGAAAGGGAATATTACAAATCCTCCCGCCCAAAGATTGCTTGTCCTCAAGCGATCCACTTCTATCGACAACAGAAGCATTTGTACATTAATACCAGGATCCCATACAATCCGATGTATCCTCCACGTTGAATGATCCTGAATGGATCCTTCAATACCTGGATCCCAAGCAATCCTTTGGCCAATCATTTCCCCAATGGATTCTCCTGGATCCCAATGCCACCTGAATCCTGGGACCTGTGGGTTATGGTACCATTTCAACCCTCCATCGTTGTCCGTACCAAAGGGCCCAAGCTGCAATATGCCCTCGGCTGTGACTATCCTCCCCTCAAAATGCATGATTCTCTCCTCATTTGATTCTCCTTGAGTGTATTCATCCTGGACCTCTTCACATGTGAGGATGAGTTGTCCATCCTTTCTGGTTGTCAAACATGGAGGTACTGGTGGACTGTTGTCTATACCTAATTGCCCATACCCTTTATGGATGTCCTCCATTGTATTTATAGATTCAACTACCACATCATCAGGAGGAATTGCATCCTTCCTTTCGTCATGTACTTTTTCAAGTTGACTGATCAGCTTGTCCTGCAAGTTTCTCTGAAGAGCATGGTGTTGTTGTTCACCATTTGTATTTGACTGCTCAGATCCTTCATAGGTCCTCTAATTTTGTTATCCTTGTTGCCTCCTTATTGTCTGGACATGAATGGTCAAGTGCCCAAACTCCCTTGCATACAAAGCATAAGCCTTTCCTCCTTAGTTCATTCTTGTTGTCTCCAAAAATCTTTGTTAGTTCCTCCTTGGTTAACTTCTTTCTAAGTAGTTTGATGCTCTGTTTGATTAACCCCTCAACTAGTTCATAAGCAGCAAGTGATGCAATTAGCTCCTTCCTCCAAATGGCCAACAATTTGGATCTCAATTGTTCGCAGATGGCCCTATCTTCTCCTAAGATCGGAGACATGATCTTTTTCATGTCTGTTTTGATGTAGTTTGGATGAGATGTTCTAATTCCATTGCAGAAGTATTGGAGCATTTGAAGGATTAAATCATCACACTCTAGATCCAGCATAAGCATACCAAATCTGAATTTCGCCATGCGTTCCAAAATTGTGCGCTTCTGGAAAAAAAGTAAGAATGGTGGTGTTGTGTTGTCCAACCCTTGGAGTGCTTCTACCATTACCCGAAAAGTCCTCCTCATGATGTCATCATTGTAGGGCAATAGTGGTGTTGTTAAGGCTATGATTTCACTGAGACAAGAAGCGACGGTGAGTCTAACATTTTCACAAGAATGCTCCAAGAACCTAGGTTGTATCAAAGCAAGCATGGATGGCTTCAAGGCCCAACTTGACCCTTCCCATTCTGATTTATCTATCAAGCTCAAAGCCACATTTAATCTGTCTAGCTGTAGGAGAACATCTTTTGACTTTGTACCCTGCAATTTGGATCCAAGTTCGAAGAGACACTTGCTTGTTACATCTTCCTTCCGGATATCTTTTGACTTCTGAAGAATAACATGGACCTTTCGAGAGAAAGGCTTGTCGCTCTGTTCTTGCTTCTGATTTGTATGTTGTTGCCATCTTTGATCCACAGAAGTATTGTAGCCCAAAGAATCGACTGATATATCATTATGTTGATTCTTGTGGCGTTTCCAAAAACAAAATGATGACATTGGCATCAATGGATCTCAATACTTAGCTAATGAGAAACCTGAGAATGATCCCTGTCTAGCAATAGCTTCCCAACCTTTCAACAATGACCATATTTGCAAGAAAGACATGAATAAATATCATGGGTACATTCATAATATTCCATACAAATGAATAAATATCATGGGTACATTTATTCATAAGAGGCTATATACAAGCTATAAATGATTTTTTTTTAATCATGCCTTCATATATTTTCACAAATTTAACCCACATACATATAAATGATTTTCCCTTCACTTATATCTCCCAATAAAATAATTTACTGCAAAATAAAAATCAAACTAGGGTGATAAATATCACCGAAGTGAGAAATACTTGCTAGGGTGAAAAATAAATTTCACCGAAGTTCCTTGCCTAAAATTCTCAGGCTGGCAAGATGCACAGCTCTGATACCACTGTAATATACCTTATAAGAAAAATTAATAATAAAGCTGCTACCGTAATAAACTCCAGAAAATCATGTCAAACCTTCTCAATTGAAAATGAATCATAAATACCATTTAAATGATTAATGGCAATAAACCCCATTCAAATAAACCCTCACAATAACTTTAAACATAACCCAGTTATCCATTATTTTATTGACCGGCTCACACAATCATTATAACTGCATAATGGAGAGGTTTTTAAGCAAATAACAAGACATTCAATTGATGCGCCTTGGCAAAACTTCAACTTAAAATAAAATAACTGAACCAACTAGGGTGATCGGGGAGATCACCGAAATTGGGTTTGCCCACTAGGGTGAAATCGAGTTTCACCGAAGAGTGGCTGAGGGTCTCACCTGAAACCCCACAACTTGAAAACTCACTTGAGCTCTCAAAATATCAAAGAAGAGAAGATCAAATTCCATGTCTTGTTCTCGTTCCTCCTTCTCTTTTTATAGATGGCTACTTGGAAAAACCATGGGCAAATACCTGGGGTCAAAACAACCAAAAGGAAAAACCAGGGGCAAGTACCTGGAGTCAAAACAAAAAGGAAAAACCATGGGCTAGTGCCGCTTATTTACTATTTTATTTATTATTCTTCTACCATTAAGACTTGGTCCAACCGGTTAAACGGTTGGGGATATTACACTATGAAACATGAATTAAAATTGATGTATTTTATTTACTATAAAAAAATTCGAAATCAACTTCAATATACAGTGTTCAAAAAATAAAAAATTTAAATATATATTGTTTGCTCACCAAACAATCTAGGCGGGTCAAAGTCTTGAGGGGAAGATTTGACGCCGCACTGCTGGCTTCGGTTATGACACTCATACAAGAACGTATGCCGGATGCCTATGAAGTTGTTTGCATTAAGGGAAGAAATCATGGTGGAAACGGTGGAGGAAACGGGGCGGTCGAGCAACGATTACAACATATCAACTTCTTTCATGTCCATCCCAATTACTGCTAGATTACCAAATTCTGGTTAACTTGCCATAGTTGTCCATTTCCTCTAACTAAAACATATTGTTAGGCCTTCAAAGTATGAGGATGAGCATGGTATGTATGAGTATTATTCTCAACAGAGTACCTATAAATTAGATATTGTTACAAACTATTGTCTTACTTAAACTTTAGCGTAACTGTAGGACAATATAATGCAATCGTATTCCTTATAGGAGTATCAATGCTTTGGCTGAATATGAAGAGCAATTGCAAGCAATACTCTCTAGTTTGCAAATATTTTAAGAATGCCTCCTTGTCTCACGGTGAACCCATGTATGAGGCAAGAGCAATAATCCTTTTGGGCAGATATTCATATTATACCATTTGTAATACCCTATATTTGATCAATTTGTGGCTAAAGATATGCATATGCAACACACTACTTCTCTTAATTCAAATCAAAATTTTGAGAATCGCCTCCAAGGTTTAAAGTGAAGAGATGGAGGCAATACAAGCTTGGAAACCCATAGAAATGATTAAAATACCCTAAGATCCATGGAGTCTAAAACTGTGCTCTGATACCATATGTAGACACCCAAAACAGTGACATTTATCCTAAACTTTTCTTATATATTTAAGCATAAATCCAGATGGATTGAGACCCGCAGTAAAATTTAACTCGCATAAATAACAACTTTAATTCATAGAAGAATACCTGGAACGAATTTGGTGATTTGTTGGGTTGTGGCTCTTCCCATGGGTGCCGCAGACGTGTTACCAAATCAATATTTTCCTTCCAGCCAATCTAGGATTTTCCAAAGCAATCCTAAATCCAGAAGATATCTCTTCTGCCCCCGTGCCCAGAATTCCAAGAACAATGAAGACTCACTTCAAAACATATTCACACCACTCACTATTTCCTCAGACAATAGTGTAGAAATTAGCAAAGAAAAACCTCTTCTCCTCCTTCATATTCCTCCCCCTTTTATAACTTTGATTCACCTCCTTCACTTATATAGATATTATAGTCATTTATGTAGATATTTCCTAAGTCATTTATGGAGATATTATAGTCATTTATGTAGATATTATTTAAGTCATTTATGGAGATATTTATAGTCATTTATGTAAATATTTATAGAGTCATTTATGTAGATATTTATTAAGTCATTTATGTAGATATTATTTTGATTAATTATTTTAAGATTAATTTTATTATATTTTGTTTTTAAATTAATTAAATTAACTTTATAATTTTAATCAAATTATATTATTATTTTATTTGTTCACTCAAATATAATTTGTACTTAATTATATTTTTATATATTTTTTTTATCAATGCTCTACCATGCATACGTATATAAGAGCGGTATATGTGCTAAATACCTAGCTTGATATTTCATTATATCTCGACAAGATAGAAATGCATTATGATATTCAATTCGTTACCCTAGCTCAGATATTAACTAGATATTTATTAAAAGTCTCATTCGACATATTTATTATATCAAGGGAGTTAAGGATCTATTTTCATAATTGACTTATTAACCTACTTAGCTATTTTCAATACTAGCAGGTATGTATACTAGTGCGGTGTATGTGATGTAAGCATGTGTAGCTATCATATGCACACGTCGTGTACATGCTAATATTATTTTGCTTATAAATTGGAATGGGTCATTACACTCCACAACCCATTTTGGTGGTTGAATCAAAGTTAGCCAAGACAATGTTGCTTGTTTCAGGGGTTTTATTCAGCAATTGGTTGTACTGAACAAAAACCATGTCATTCAACCGCTTTTGCACCAAACAGTTCCTCTTCTTAGTGTGTATACGCTCAAACACACTCCAATTCCACTCACACCCTAGAGCACTACATGTCTGGCTAAAAATTCGAATTGCAATTTTTTGCAATTGAGGGCATTCACTACCAAATTGTTGCCACCAATAGGCTACAAAAGGGGTGAAAGGAAAAAAAGTATTAGCAAATGAATTTGAAACTTGAAACTTGGAGTAAATTGAAATCGAAATGAGTAAATTATTAATATAAGAATTTGTAAATTTTGGCAGTTCTTACCTGGAGGACTCTTTGCTCTATTTCTTACAGCCATAGAAATTCCAAAGGTATTGACACTCTCACCGAAATTCAAGAGCTTGTTATGAATTTGATCTTGAGTCTTGGAATCTGGGACCATGCGCTCAATGCAATTATACAATCCCCCTAAAACCTCCCCGTCAGCCTCAAAATTTGTAGTGTCATGGTACCTTCAAAATTCAAAAAACAAAAACATATTCATCAAGTCAACAAAACTAAAAGTTAAAACTTATAACTTATAAGCAATGAGCATTGAAATCCAAAATTACATACCTTGGATTTAATTAGTAGTCAGTTGCATGTAAAGGTCTATGGAGTTTTTTGTTCCATCTTTCATCAATGATTCTCCATAGAAGAATGTATTTTTGTCTTTTATCCCCATATGTTGCCTTTATTTGTTCCTTGGCCTGATCCAAGGCCTCATAAACAAAACCCATGTCAAGTTTATCACTATCCACCATCTGCAAAACTCTGACAAGAGGCTCACTAAATAGCACAATCTCCTCTACCCTTGACCAAAATCTTCTGTCAAATACTTGGTCAACCATTTGTTTCCCTTCACCGTTTTTTCTCCACTGAGATGAATTCCATTCATCACATGAAAACAACTTCCTCAAGTTCATTTTTTGTTGAACAAGGGATTGCAACGAAAGGAAGTTGGTTGCAAATCGTGTGATGGCTGATCGAACAAGCTCTTTACCCCCCTGTGTGCTTTCTCATAAAGTTCAAAAACCATGAGTGGTTGTAGATGTACCTAGTTATGGATTTTGCATCTTCCACACACTTCTTCACCCACTCAATTTTGCCAATATCCTCAAGCATGAGGTCCATGTGAAAATTCCCAGATCTAACAATCTCAGGAATCCTACCGCAACCAACTGAATCTACTTCACCTACTTTGTAAATTTCATTACAAAATTATTTCAGATTACTTCTTGAAACATTGAAGTAAATTATTGAAGCAGCCTACAACTAATTAAATATGATTCTGAAACAATGAAACTAAGCAAAGAAAAATATACACATAGGACACCATTATTTTTGGACGAAAGTCCCCAGAAAAACCCAATGCGGGAAAACCGGTGCAGCAGATCTGAAGGTTTATTATTATTAAGCAGTATCAATTTTTGAATACATCGTTGAATACCTCCAAGGTTATTCAGATATAGAGAGAGAAATACTGGCAAAAACATTGTGAGTTTTACCTCACTCAATCACTGGAAAATCCGGCCAATCCAGACACTAGATGAGATGCCCCTGGAGGTCCCTGCATTGGCACTGCGTCACCCAAGTAATAGATTGATATGCCTCCCAGAATTTCAGATCTTAGCCTCCCAGTCTCACACCTTGGCTCCCAACTTCTGAAACTGATTCCATGACAAAATCTTGGAAACCCTCTTGGCCTCTGCGCAGCCCCTACGTAGCCCTGCGTGGCTTTTCTTCAGCCTCTCTGGCTTTTCATTGACTCTGTTGGATCTCTCTTTGCCTCTCTCTGCTGATAATTCTTCGGCCGAGAAAAAAATCTCTCTCTGGAAGCTATCTCTACCCCTTTGCGCTGGAATCACTTAGATCTGATCTTCGTCCGAGCAATTGCTCCGTCAGAAGAATTTGATCTCTAGATCCACTCGGTGTGTCTTTCCAAACGGCCCTCAAGCCTTCCTTTATAGTCTTCTCGTTGAGACATCAACAGCTAAGATTGTAACTTGACTTGATCTTCACTTTTTCTAGAACATTCACACTCTGTTTTATTAATACCCTTTAATTATTTAATTTCCCTAGGTTTAGATTTAGGGTCCCCATTAAAACAATTAATTGTTACAATAAAACATATTCCGAGTGGAATTTTCACAAACGGCTTTTGGGTTCTTTGAAATACATGTGCCTAAGCCTCTCCAAAAATTTGGAGACTTAGAGCACTTCCGATGCTACCAAAAATCAATAGTCCAAACAATGGGCTGCACATGTAGACCACCAACTGGTGGGGTGTTTTTCCTCCAACATCTTTCTCGCTACAACATAGTTAGAGGCATTATCTGTAATAACATGTACAACATTTTCAACCCTTACTTCCATAACTACTCCATCCAAAAGACGAAATAGCAATAGTGCATCCTTCACTTGATCAAATGCATCAATAGATTTGAGAAACATAATACCTTTTGACAAGCAATTAAGAAATTTAGCATGGCGCGAGATCTACCATTAGTCCATCCATCAGACATAATTGTGCATCCTGTTTTGGTCCATGATTGCTTGAAATCTGAAAGGTACTCTTGTATTCTTTGGACCTCATTTTGTAAAAGTAGTCCCCTGATATCATGAAAGCTAGGGCCTTTGAAGCCTGCTCCACATGAAGTTATAGCATCAATTATGGGCTAATAATATGTATAATTAGTAGCATTAAAAGGTATTCCTACATCATACCACCATCTAGCAATGCATTCATATGCAGCCTCCTTCTCTATCTTCTTTCATTTAGCATCAAGGGTTGGTTGAGAACCAAGGGTGGTGCGGGGTACAAAGGAGTCAATCCCTTTATAGGTTGTTGTCCTCTTCAAGTTTAAAGCACTTGAACTTACCTCTCCAACTCTAGTAGGGAAACTAGAGGAATCTTCAAAACTGGGCACATATTCTTCAGAATCAGAGTCATTAAGCATAGCATCATCATTTTTAAACTTTGCATCTCTGCTTTAAGATCATTAGAAACATTTTCACAATGTTTTACTTGCCCTCTCCAATGTGTTGGATTTTCTTTAATTCTATAGATCCCCCACCCTTAATTTTTTTCCCACAATAGTTGCATACTTTTATCCCTTGTTCATTTAAATGGCAACGAACCCTAGCTGGATCATTCTTGCTTTGGGGTTCATAAGGAAGAAATGAAAAATTTGCATAGAAAACCCTAGGGTTTTAAGAATTCAATGGCATTTTTATTTTTTAAAGAAAAATAAAAGAGTAGAGGCAATGAAATACCTGGAAATAAACTATTCAATCAGGTCCAAAAACTCCCTCGGAAATTTGCCAACGAAATCCCTCAAAATAACCCTACAAATTTCAATAATTGTTGAGAAAAAAATAGAAGAAAATAGCGGCCACAATTTGTTTCCAACAAAAAATTACAAATCTGAATTTTGCATAAAAACATTAGGGTTTTAGAATTTGAAGGGAAAAAAAAATAGATTTTTGAATAAAAATAGAACATTAATGGTTGAAAAAAATACCTTGAATTTCCCTCTTAATTTTCTAAAGAAAATTAGCACCAAAATCCTCCAAAATCAACGTGGAACAGCCCCTACAAATCTGCATAAAAACACTGGGGTTTTTAATTTTTTTGAGAAAAAAATAACTGATTTATGGCGAAAAATGGAACAAAAAAATGGCAAAAAATTCCTTAATTTACCCTCTAAATTTTTTGGAGAAATCCAGCTCCAAAATCCTCTGAAATCAACTATGCAGCGGCCTCAACAAAATTTTAAAAAAAAATTCCAC
Organism: Pinus albicaulis; assembly: GCA_034641835.2. NCBI lineage: Eukaryota > Viridiplantae > Streptophyta > Pinopsida > Pinales > Pinaceae > Pinus > Pinus albicaulis. Next base: position 1,657,256,130 of record CM076582.1, on the reverse strand, counting down.
TAGCTACAAAAACCACTTTAGAAAACCCAAAGATCTCTGGGAAAAAAAAAATCTTTGAAGTAGCTCGAAAATCTGCCAACCCAACAGCTCTCCAAGACTCCAATCAGCTCTTCAAATCTAAAAAAAAATCTCCCTCAGAACAACCCTGCATAAAACTCTCCAAATTCTCCCCACCAAACTCGGCTCAAGAATTGCAAGAGACTCGAATGAATAGTGTGAGTGAAATATAGGGGGTGGGAGTGTTTAAATAGATTTAGGGGGGCGCTAGAGTAGAGAATAACAATTAAAAAAAATAAAATAAAATAAAAACCGATTTTTTAATGCCCAGGCCGCGCAGTCCTGGGCCCTGCGGACCAGCGGAACCGGTCATTTCTAGTTCGGAGAGCCGGTTCGCACTAGTTTTGCCTCCAAACTGATCAGGCCAGCTGGTTTTGTTGGAACCGGTTCAGTTCCAATAACACTAGATGCAGGTGTTCTGCCACTTGACTCTTGAGGGTCAAGGTGGGAAGATTAGGGGACAATAGGTGTGCGTGACTCTTACCGTTTGAGGTAAGTTTATCTCTTCTGTTGTCATTAGATATAGGTTGGCATATTTATCTCCCCTATGATGATTCTTCTTCTTTAGATCAACAGTATTTAGCAGATGAGCAAAGATATACAACGATGATGACAAGACATTCAAGATGTAGTCGGAAATTCCTCCCTAGCTGAGAGGGAGTGTTGAAATTTGGCAGCTCAGGGAGAAATTCCCTCCTTTGGGTAGCCCTTCTCACCCTAAGGAGACCCTTCTAGCCCTTGGAAGAATTTAATTTGCACATGGGAAAATTATTATTGGACCATTGTTGGAAATACTGAGAGGGGGGTGAATTAGTATTTATTTTCAATTGTTATTTTTACCAGTTAGATCACTTATAATTAGAACACAAAATGAACAATAAGAATAAATACTTTTATTAATCTCTTCTTTACAATAAATCCAATACAATAATGTGTACTAGGCACCAACCTGTATTTTTCCAAGCACCGACTTGGACTTCACGAGGCTCCGACCTCTAGGGCTCCAACCCTATCTTCCAAGGCTCCAACCTTGTCACTTTGAGGCTCCAATACAGGCACCAACCTAGTTTTCTTGAGGACTCCTATCCTCTAGGGCTCCAACACACAGCTTCAATTCTTCAAGATAAGTTTGGTAATTCTTCATGGCTCCCAATATCTTCTACAACGAGCCCTAACAATATCTACACCTTCAGCACTGCCCTCAAACGATCTCTAAGGCAGTCAACCCATCAATGACAAATTTGTCTTCTCGTGAAGGTGCCACCATTGCTCTTCATGTTACCCAAACAAGATTCTCCAAGGTCACCTCATGATGACTTCAGCACATCATGGTCTTCAATAATCCTTCCAAGATCAGCTTCTATAAGTGTCTTTAGATTTCTTCAATAATGCCTCGAGGTGTGCTCAAGGATATCTCAAGACTACTCCAAATCCTCTTCAATATGTATATCAAAATTTCCACCAAGAAGTCTGCACCAAGATGTTAAAATGCTCTTCAAAGGTTGCTCCAATGGACTAATGCAATTAGTCTCCAAATACACCAAGATTAGTCTTCAAAGGAAGTCTTCACAAATTCCAAAGATAATACTTCAATCTGCCATCAATGCCAACCCAAGTCTGCTTCTAGGACTTCCAAAATGTCTATAAAATGTTGCTTCAAAATCCTTTCAAGGGCTGCTTTAATGACTACAATATCTGCTCCAAGACTCTTCAAATCTGCTCTAAATGATACAAAGAACACTACTTCAAAAGATACAATGGATGCTTCTCCAAAACCGCAGTCTACAAGGTCGAAGTGCAATTTAGTCCTTGAAGGGAGGCTTAACTCCACAAGTCCGAGCTATACCAGTCAAATGACAGTCCACTGTTCCGGTAGATTTAAACTCTGAATCTGGTCTGCGGTGAGGTCTGAAAGATTCAATATTCCACAGATAATAATAGGTCCATGTTGTATAACACAGAACTGTGATAATGTATCGAGCTGTAAGGTATCATAAATCCTGTCAGAGCCTCCAAATAGGTCCGAGCTATTTGTCCTTCAGTCCAAGCTGCTGTAGGTGATCAATCCAAGTTTTAATAAGTCTGAGCCTCCTACAGGACAGTCAAAACAGTGATCCGAGGTAAGGTTTGTGTAAAGAAAAATGTCACTGTAGTTTTGTCCCTCCTCAGATCCAAGAAGAGGTGTCTCCCACAAGTGGCAGTTCACACAAATCCGAGGTTTGTTGTTCACACAAATTGATGACTGTTCTACAGTCCGAATCTACTACAAGAGAGTTGTAATTATGTGAAACAGATTCGAAATCGTATACTGTCCTCTCTCTGAGATTGCTTCAAGATCCGAACTTAAAAGAATTGCCCAAACAATAATTTCTTGTCCTCTTCGGCCTCTTCTTATCTCTGTGCTTCTTCTACGAATAGATCACTGAAATTAGATGCACGAATGAAGGTTTTAATGTCATATTTATAAACATTTTGCTCTTTTGACGAAGAGACATGTCTATTGGCCAAGGGACATGAACCGACAAGTTGGCTTAGGTCGGCTAGCCTTAAATAATATTTTTTTCATCTTAAAAAATCATTTTCTCCCAATCTAAGAAGAGTTAGAAGGTGTGTAATACCTCGTTGGAAAGGGGAAAATGTCCTCTGTGAGCTTATGCCAAGTTCTTCCTTAAATGAGGTCATTATATCACCAAGAAAATTATATTTGTGAAACTGACATTATTTTATTCATGGCAACCATTAGGATTTTATGTCTAGGGTTCCTTCTTCGTGGACTTAGGCCTTCACAGCTTTTAGGATAAGGGAATCTTTAGGCAATCATCATTTAACAAGATATTTAGGGCTTAGGGCATCCTATTTGCCAATCAACATTTATTCATGCATCATATAAGGACAAGGTCTTTCATCAATGAGTAGAAGGGTTTCATGGTAAGGGATTCATCATCATTAGATCATCCAAGATAGATCATTGGCATCTAGGGCTTCAATAGATCATGCATCATTGGATTATTAAAAATAGGGATATAAATGTAGCTAGGGAAATTGGTATATGCATCATCTTCATGCTTAGGGTTTGCATGAGGTTAGGGCAAAATCACGAAAGGATTATTCATCCATCACAAGAATATTTGCCATCTCAACAATGCCATATTGACATCAATGACAATCTTTGACCAACAACCATGTCACATCAAAAAGTACAAGTTGGCCTAAAGGAGGAAATTCAACTTGATCAACCACATATAAATACACTTAAGGTCACATCACTTGGAGGTATCACACCACATCATCCATTCAACTTTTTTGGTTCGTACAAGTCCAAAAATTGCAGGGTCTGAGCTCACACGTGCGAAGAGGAGAGAAAGAATTTTGTTGACTTTCTGTTTTGGCACCTTTGACCAGCATTGACTTTGGGTTTTAGACTTGGTTTTTGATTTGGGATTTGGATCTGTTCTTGGAGGCCGAATTCTGGAGAGAGAAGGCTGAATTTTTCTAAGCATTTTGACCACATTTGACCGCAGGGTTGACCTTGATGTTGACTGATTTTGAGGCAGAATTTTGTGACTGTTTTGACCAAGTTTTACTGAGGGAAAGAGGCCGAATTCTTTGCTGCCTTGACCGAACTTTTTGGAGCACCGTGACCGTTGACTATTGACTGGTTAGGGAAGAGTTGACTGCTGTTGACTTTGACCAGAAATTGCAGATTTGAAGTTTGACCAGATTTGACTTTCTTGCTCATATTTAACTGGATCTTGATTGGTTGATTTGACTAGTCAAGGCTTTGACCTTTGACTCATTGTTGATGTAGTTGGACTATGTATCTTCTCTCTGCAGAACATTTGATGACAATCTAATAGAAAAAGAATTTGGAAAGGGTTTTTCCCCTTGTTGGGTATTTCCCTAGTCTTTGACCATATCACTATGTCTCGACTCTCTATTGTTCTTGGTTGTCTTCTATTGTGCATTTGATTTACTGTTCTATCTACAATTTCTTACTAATATTGAAAGATTGAAAATATACTGTAATATTCCCAATTAGCAGCAGCTAATTGGTAATATTAATTTTTGGCCATTTTACTTTATAGAGTTAAAGTCAGTAAATAAAGTGGATTAGGAGACACTCAACTCACACTTGGGGAAATAAAACACTACCTAAAGTCACTTGAGCACCTTTAATTAACATCGTGGGGCCCAAGGGGGTCGAAGTGACTGTGTGGGAATAGTGGCAGCGTGGGCAGCGTGGGTCCTAGGCAGCGTAGAGATGGATGGACAACGTGGCCAAGAGGGACAATGCAGTATTGGTGGGGCCTAGGAGAGAGAAAGGCACTCCAAGCATAAAGAGGGAAAGAGGCCCTTCATTTGCTCATCTATTATGCATCTTTGTTTTGTCTATGGACATTGAGCACGCTTTTGCTGTTGAGCAAAGTCTGCAAGTGTTGTTTAGCACACCGGGTGTCTCTGAGCGGAGATCCCAACCTCAGCCTTGGGGGACTTCGAGTGCCTGCTCGAGCGAAGAGTTCTATCATTGGATTTTCAGGTTGGAGCTACAGCATCTACAGCAGGTGTTATCACCCAAAAAATTTCAAAATTTTAGCTTGAAATGTGTCAAGTTTGTTTTTAGATTGGTTGGGTTGCATAACATCATAAAATGATAAATTTTATGATGAACTTAGGTTTTAAGTTTTGTCTTAGGATGTTAGAAATAAGCCCAAGCCACATCAAAAGAATAGGTTTTGAGTAGATACCTTGAAGTGACCTTAAATCCTAAATCTGGCCATCTATCAAAAAATTTCTGAGTCCACAGCAATCTTAGTACAAATTTAACAGAATTCGCTACGGAAACACCTACTAGTTCCGTAGCAAAATTGACACTTTTCAAACTAAATGTGCTACGAAAGTTGTGTCGGTCTACAACGGTTTTCTCCATAATGATGAATGGTTAAACTTTGAGAGTCTTAAGGTCATGCTGTCAGAAGTAAGGTCATCATTTGAAAGTGCCACTCCCTCATTTTGTCACCTTTCTCTCCACATTAGAATTTCATTCCTTAAAACAAGTTACCTAAGCTCCTCTCTGTCATTTATTTTTTAACCTTTGCATGTATCAGTTAGTTGTCACCTTTGAAAAGTTAGCTTTGTGACAAACAGCTTGCTGTCCAAATTATATAGCTGTCACATTTTTAAGAGGGCAGTTTGGGTTATAAAAGGAAATTGCCATGAAGAGGAAAGAATAAAAAGAGGCTATGTGTTTGGATAGGAGCCTATGGAATTTTAACTGATCATGGACGACCTCAGCTTCACACAAGCTTTCATCCAGACAGGTTACATGGATTTCTACCAAGAGCTACAAGGAGATTTTTGTGTTTCTTGGACTGTTTGAGCTGTTGGTCTCAAAAGGAGTTTTCAGGCATATGAAGATGAGTTTCAAAAATCTGAAGGAGGTTTTTTCTAAGAACATAACAAGGAACAAAAACCTCTTTCAGTTTTCTCCCAGGTGCTACCAATTTGGAGATTCGAAGTTTCCTTTGGGACCTATTTTCAGCATTCTGAATTTTTCCTGTTTTGTACATGATTTTATAATGTAGATTCCGGACAACTGAAGCTGGTTTTCAAAAAACTGAGAGAGGTTTTTCTTATAAACATTCTTATCTACAAAAACCTCGTCCATTTTTGTAACAGCTATCAGGGATCGAGAGATAGGTGCTCAGGAGTGCAGCCTTCTTTTTCAAAAAAAACAGAGTGATTTTTTATTGGTTGATGAAGTGGCTTAAGGTTAAAAGTTTGTTTCTCAAAGAGGGCAAGAGGTATTTTTAACCAGATGTTCCTTATCAGGTTTCATACTATCATCTCACACATCAATGGACCTTTTCTAGGCCTAAAATCCAAATTATGTGAAGTTTGTGGGCAATTAGGCAATTCCACAGCGAGTGCCAGGCTTGAAGCCCAGTTTTTGCTGCGAAATTTCTGAAGAATTCTTTCTGGTTTTAAGGTACCCAAAATGATAAGGAGGAAGAGTTTTGAAGGTTGTGTTTAATTGATTTTCATCACTAAACATCCTCCAAAAGTTAAAAACAGCAGAGGAGTACCACATATTACCTTTTTGTGTGTGCTAGTAAACTAGCTACTTTCGTAGCTCAAAACAGAGTTTTGACAGCAAGGTTAGTTCTCATGATTAATGTTGGTAAAAGGGAAGAAGGTAAAAACATGTTTAAAGTTGTTCCTCACCAGAGTGTCAAAGATTATCAGATGATGAAAAAGAGTATTAGATTTGCCAAGTGGAGACTTTCAGTTAAAGGTATAATTTGAAGACAATAGTCTACATGTGCCAGATCATCAAACTGATATCCCCTTGATAATAGGCAAAGTTACTTCACGAAGGCACTCATCATATTAATGTTTTGATGATGGCTAACATGGTTAAAAGATAGGATTCCTTTCGAGGAAGATTTGGATCACTTTGGTTTAAATGTAATAATTAGGTGTGTGAGTCATAGTAGGACTCTAACTCTTAATTCGAAAAGATGTCAGTCCTAGTTTTATGAATCTAGTTAGTAGTTAGATTTGGTGTCAGTTGTAAAATCTAATGGTCTAGCCACTTGGCAGACTTGATGTAAAGGCTAGATGCCTATAAATAGTGAACATTTCGATGTAACAAGGGTTGGAAAATGTTATAGAAAATGACTACTTTTGTAAATGTTGTGAAGGAACTGATATATACAGAAGCAATTTAACTTTTCTGAATCTGAGATTCTTAGTGTACTTCAGTGAGTTTTATCTTTTATCTTTGATTGTTTTACTTCCATAGTCTTAACGCTTATTACTCAGAATTCATGGAGGAACATGCTCTGACTTCCTTTAAGTGTTAAACTATGGTGAATTGAGTTTCTTGGGTCCTATCTTTGGATGTTTTCCTTCAATGTTTTAATACTTATTACTCAGAATTCTTGGTTATTCATGCTCTGACTTCCTTTAAGTATTAGGCTTTGATGAAACACTTTTAATACCTTCCTTTTGAATACCTTGATGTATCATTACTCAGAATTCATGTACCACATGCTCTGACTTCCTTTGAACCTCAAGTTATTGGGATTTTTTCTGACTGTGTCCCTCTTTCATTGAAGTATATACAAGCCTCAGTTTTATAAGAAGAGCAATTGTTTTCTTTATCCCTGTCACTGACTCCATAGCCCAATGGTAGCAAGTCTCCATCTTTCAACCTATAAACATACAAAAATCATAAAATATAGAGTTAGCCATCTATCTACATCTTTAATCAATATCATTAATCCTTGAGAGAGCCCTCTCAGGTTGAGGAGGCTAAGCCTCAGCTAAAAGATTGGTTTGAGATAGTTACATTGAGATTGACTTGATGAGCAGCCTATCAGGTCCTATTTTGGTGATAACAGCAGGGATTACGCACTTGCTTGGGCAGCGCAGTCTTGAGGAGAGACCACGCAGTTCTTTGAGGAGGTAGTGCCGGGAGCTGATATTTATCAGGGGATTCAGCCTGGAATAGTGAGGAGGGATCAGCCCTTAGCTATTCCATCATTTTATCAAAGGAGGAGGCCACCATTTCCAGAGACATCTTCAGGGCCAACGTATTCCACTGGGACAGCGTGATTTCTCTAGGGAGGTGATTTTTTGGGGTCATCCATTCCACAAACCCTTTCTGGGCTTTTCTGGGTATTGAGTGAGGAGCTCATTCCCAAAGTCCCATATTTTTCTGAGCAAGAGAATAGCCCCAAAGAGTCAGCTTATTCCAATATCAACAGCAGTCCAACAGTAGCAGCAGCAGCAATTGGAGATAACGCAGTCATTGCTAGAGCAGCCATTCTGGGAGTATTTTCTGAGAGTATCTCTAGCTTGCCTTGTGCAAGCCAAGGTGCCATCATTCTGATCACCTTTGTACTCACCTCACTTTCAGTTATATAATAAAATGGCTCAGCGTTCTCCATGTTTTGCATTCTATGTATGATGTCTCTCTATTTGTTGTAGTTTTATGTTTATGTTATTTTATATTGTTGTTTATTTCTACTTGGAATAATACAGTGGTATCATAGCTCATAGACTTGGCTCAGCCTGTGGAGCAGATTGTCTATGACACCCGCAGGAAAACCATACATCACTTACCGGGAAAGGAGGTATAAGGACCAAGAGAGGCATCTTGAGGCCACTTTTGGAGAAGATGACTGCATTCCGGTAGTGGATACAGAAGAGGAAGAACCCATGGCAGAGCAGAAATATGAAGGGAAGGAGTTCAGGGAACTTCTCCTAAAATCTGTGCAGGAGTTGTCAAGAAGGATAGAGATGGGACAGAAGTTCAACGCAGACCAGAGACAGTGTGAAACCCCAAGGGGTTTCTACACCGGAGAAGGGTCTGACACATCCCATCACTTGCAGGAGCACCTCACAGCGCAGTAGATGGCATCACTGAATCCCCCACGTTCCACGATGCCCACATTTCTAGCTACAGGCACGGGGGCAGGAGCACCTCAGGAACTGGAGCTGATTCACATGGGGGATTATTTTGCCGAGTATCAGTCCTACGGGCGAGAGTTTGGTGAGGCTCTCACTTTCCATGACTTTGTGCAGCTCAAGAAGGACACCAAACCCCGTAACTAGAACAGAGGGGCCAGATACACACAGGATGGGGATTTCCAACGTACAGTGGGCAGATTTTACCTACCAACATTTGATGGATCCTCCAAGTGTTCGACAAAGTCTTGGGTGGAGAAGTTGGATATCTACTTCCAGCTCAATCAGATGGCAGAGGCAGAGGCCATCAAGGTGGCAGCACTGCACCTGGAGAGCGAGGCCCATGATTGATGGTTCCATGGGATGGCCACGCTGGGGCACTCAGAGGTGATAGCATATGCTGAGTTTACACGGAGGCTGATAGAGCGGTTTGATCGGAGGGATTCAAAGGAGCACTTTGTTGAGTTGATTAAGCTCAAGCAAACCAGGAGTCCAGACACATACATTTCTGAGTTTTTGAGGCTCTCCGTGATGGTACCTGACTTGTCTTCAACCAGGATGATTTACATGTTCATCGATGGATTGGCAGAGCCTCTTCGGGGGCTAGTTAGATCGACGAGGCCGGCTACACTTCATGACGCAGTTGGGAGGACCCGGGATTTGCAGGATGCCCTACCCAGGACTAGAGCTCCTTTCCCCCAGAGACCGGCATTTCAGCCGAAGGGGAAGGACATGAGGGTTCCACCTCCAAAGGAGAACCAGAGCCGAGGGCCTTTGGATGATGAGACCAGGAGAGATTTGAGGCGGAAGAAGCTATGCTTCACATGCCAAGAGCCATGGGCACCAGGACATCGTTGTGCCGCGGGGAAGGCACACTATATTGAGGTTTTCTCCGACAGTGATGGAGAAGAGGATGAGTATGAGGATATGGAGGCAGGAGGCAGCAGTGGGGTACAGAGAGGAGATCATCCGCCACCTCCACTACCAGGAGAGAGAGGTGCAACGTTTGCACCTACCGGGGAGTCCTTGCTTCTTTGCGAGGGGTTCCCAAATACTTGACACTGCGTGTCCGAGGTACTGTGCAGGGACAGCGTGTTTCGGTATAGTGGACAGTGGGGCTAACCACAATTTTATTGATGCACAGTTGGTAGAGCGGAGGAGCATACCAACAGAGAGCTTTGATGGGTTTTCGGTACTGGTTCAAGGTGCCAGAACCATGCAGTGTGCCAGGTATGTGCCAGCCTTGGCAGTGACTATGGGGAATTAGACTCTGACAGATCATTTCTTTGTGGTGGACATTTCGGACACCAACGTGACATTGGGAGTGTAGTGGTTGATCACGCTGGGGAAGGTCACCACAGATTGGGAGACCCTGGAGATGGAGTGGACGGACAAGAAGACCGGGAAGCACGAGATGATTTGGAGCATGCACACTTATCTGCCACAGACAGTTTCAGCACACCGGATGGAGGCAGACTTCCGGAAGGGAGACATAGAGTGGGTAGTGGAGTTGCGTGTTTCGGAGGCAAGGTCTACAGGGCAGGCCGTACACCCAGATGTGCAATCCATCTTAAATAGATATGCCATGGTTTTCGGAGATATACCACCAGGGCAGCCACCAGATCAGGGGTTTGAGCACACCATTGAGATGGAGCAGGGCATCCAGGCGATGATCACTACACCCTATAGGCATCCTAAGGCCTACCGGGATGAGATTGAGAGGGCCATTCATGAGCTCCTAGCGCTGGGGCACATCCATCCTAGCACTAGCCCATTTGCTTCTTTTGTTGTACTGGTGAAGAAGAAGGATGGCACACTGAGGATGTGCATTGACTATCGGGCTCTCAACAAAAAGACCATGAAGAACCGATACCCCATTCCACGGATAGATGAGTTGATGGATGAGTTGAGGGGATCGAAGTTCTTTTCGAAGATTAATTTGAGATCCGGGTACCACTAGATTCGCGTGAGGGACCAGGATGTTCCCAAGACCGCTTTCAGATGTCATTACGGTCACTTCGAGTTCTTGGTGATGCCCTTTCGGCTAACCAATGCACCCGCCACCTTTCAGTCCTGCATGAACCACATCTTTCTTGGTCAACTGAGGAAGTTTGTGTTGTTATTCTTTGACGACATCTTGATATATAGCCAAACATGGGAGGAGCACTTGCAGCACATTCAGGTTGTGTTGCGGATATTGGAGGAGCAGCATTTCTATGCTAAGCTCTCAAGTGCGAGTTTGGATTGACAGAGATGCTTTATCTAGGGCATATCATTGGTGTGGATGGAGTGAGAGTCCACGAGGAGAAGATCAGGGCCATCTGGGATTGGCTAGAGCCGAAGAACATGACAGAGCTTCGGGGGTTTGTAGGCAAGGCACCTACTACCGGAAGTTCATCAAGGGATTTTCCCAACTTGCTGCACCCCTCGCAGATCTTACAAAGAAGGGAGCATTTAGTTGGACAGACACAGCGCAGAGGGCCTTTGACAAGCTCAAGGAGGTGATGAGCAGCTGCCCAGTTCTGTGTTGCCGGATTTCACGCAGCCTTTTGTCCTTGAGTGTGATGCATCAGGAGAGGGGGTAGGCGCAGTTTTGATGCAGGTAGGCCACCCCATAGCTTTCGAGAGTAGAAATCTATTGCCGCATGAGAGGTTATATCCCATATACGACAAGGAGATGCTGGCTATTATGCATGCACTGGCCAAGTTTCGACAGTACTTGGTGGGGAACAGATTCAGGGTGAGGACTGACCACAACAGCGTTAGGTTCTTTTTAGAGCAGAAGCAGCTGCAACTTGCAGGAGAGGCAGCAAAAGTGGGTCAGCAAGATCCAGGCATACGATTTTGACATCGAATATGTCGAGAGGAAGAACAACGTGGTGGCCGATGGTCTCTCACGCAGACCGTCAGCGTTGTCCTTGATGAGTTTAGACACGAATTGGAGGGCCCAGTTGCTGGTAGAGTACTCCAAAGACCGTTTTTCCTGTGAAATATTGGACGGATAGGTCACTGATGACAGGTACAGGGTGATGGATGAGGTGAAATACTTTAGAGATTGGATCTTCTTAACTGGGGGTTCTCAGCTCAAGGAGAAGGTGTTGCATGCTTCAATGACTCACCACTACCAGGCCACCAAGGGTTCACCAAAACCTACAGGGCCATCAGAGAGAGGTTCTCTTGGAAGGGCCTCAAGGAGGACGTACTCCGGCATGTCAAGGAGTGCAAAGTATGTCAACGGAACAAGGGGGAGATGAGCCATCCAGCAGGTTTTCTATAGCCTCTTCCCATTCCAGAGGGGAAATGGGAGAGCATATCAATGAATTTCATCACAGGGCTGCCCGCAGTGCAGGGCAAGGACTGTATCTTTGTATTCGTTGATCAACTGACAAAGTACGCGCACTTCTTTGCCATATCAGCACGGTACACAGCAGCTCAAGTGGCAGAGTTGTTTTTCAGGGATGTTTTTAGGTTGCATGGTCTTCCAAAGACCATTGTCAGTGGCCGGGACAGTCGTTTCATGGGCAGCTTTTGGCAGGAGCTCTTTCGATTGGTGGGTACAGAGTTGACTCTAAGCACCAGTTACCACCCCTAGATGGATGGGCAGACGGAGATAGTGAACAAGTGGCTGGAGGGCTAGTTGCGAAACTATGTGACAGGGCAGCAGAAGGCATGGTTACGATGGTTGCACTTGGGGGGATAATGCTACAACACGACGTATCACATGTCCATTGGTATGTCTCCATTTTATGCTTTGTATGGATACCATGCTTTGTCTTTTGTTGATGTGATGTTTGGTGCTAGTAAGGCCCCTAGGGCCAAAGATTGGATCCAGGAGAGCCAGGATATACTCCGGGCCCTCAAGGACAACTTAGCTACAGCACAAAATCAGCAAAAACTATATGTTGATAAAGGACGGGTTGAGAGGCAGTTTGAGGTAGGGGACTTGGTCTACCTCCGGCTTCAGCCATACCGGCAGTCCACACTGAAGAAGAAGGGGGCCGAGAAGCTCAAGCCCCGCTTCTATGGACCCTACAAGGTGATATGCAGGATTGGGGAGGTTGCATATGAGTTGGAGTTGCCCACAGGTAGCAGAATCCATAACACCTTCCATGTATCTTGCCTGAAAAAGGCATTGGGACAGCAGGTAACCGCAACAGAGGAGCTTCCACCCACAGATGATGAGGGGCATTTGGTACTACAACCAAAGGCCATCATAGATACCTGGGAGAGACAGCTGCAGAGCAGGACAGTCAGGGAGTATTTGGTAAGGTGGAGGAACTTACTAGATGAGGATGCCACTTGGGAGAGTGAAAAGATTTTGCACCATCCGTCATTGCAGTTGCTTGAGGACAAGCAACGTTTTGGTAGGGAGGACTGTAATATTCCCAATTAGCAGCAGCTAATTGGTAATATTAAATTTTGGCCATTTTACTTTATAAAGTTAAATTCAGTAAATAAAGTGGGTTAGGAGACACTCAACTCACACTTAGGGAAATAAAACACTTCCTAAAGTCACTTGAGCACCTTTAATTAACATCATGGGGCCCAAGGGGGTCGAAGTGACTGCATGGGAATAGTGGCAGCGTGGGCAGCATGGGTCCTAGGCAGTGCAAAGATGGATAGACAACATGGCCAAGAGGGACAGCGCAGTTTTGGTGGGGCCTAGGGGAGAGAAAGGCGCTCCAAGCATAAAGAGGGAGAGAGGCCCTTCATTTGCTCATTCTATTATGCATCTTTGTTTTGTCTATTGACATTGAGCATGCTATCGCTGTTGAGCAAAGTCTACAAGTGCTGTTTAGCACACCGGGTGTCTCTGAGCGGAGATCCCAACCTCAACCCCGGGGGACTTCGAGTGCCTTCTCGAGCGAGGAGTTCTATCATTGGATTTTCAGGTTGGAGCTACAGCATCTACAGCAGGGATTACGCACTTGCTTGGGCAGCGCAGTCTTGAGGAGAGACCACGCAGTTCTTGGAAGAGGTAGTGCCGGGAGATGAGATTTATTAGGGGATTCAGCCCAGAACAGTGAGGAGGGATCAGCCCTTAATTCCATCATTTTATCAGAGGAGGAGGCCACCATTTGCAGAGACATCTTCAGGGCCAGCGTATTCCACTGGGACAGCGTGATTTCTCTAGGGAGGTGATTTTTCGGGGTCATCCATTCCGGAAACCCTTTCTAGGCTTTTCTAGGTATTGAGTGAGGAGCTCATTCCCAAAGTCCCATATTTTTCTGAGCAGGGGAACAGCCCCAAAGAGTCAGCTTATTCCAATAGCAGCAGCAGCAGTTGGAGATAACGCGGTCATTGCTAGAGCAGCCATTCCTGGAGTATTTTCTAAGAGTATCTCTAGCTTGCCTTGTACAAGCCAAGGTGCCATCATTCTGATCACCTTTGTACTCACTTCACTTTCAGTTATATAATAAAATGGCTCAGCGTTCTCCATGTTTTGCATTCTATGTAAGATGTCTCTCTATTTGCTGTAGTTTCATGTTTATGTTGCTTTATATTGCGGTTTATTTCTACTTGGAATATTACATATACTGGATAATTGATTGGTATTGGAAGAAAAAATGTTATAAGTGATTGTTGAAGCATAGAACATTGAAAAATTAACACAAGATTAGAGGAAATCATTCAGTGGCAGGAGGTCGAATTTAGTGTGCGAATTGTTCAGAGTATGAGTGCCAAAAAGGGAATTCGATTCCTCACTATATGGTGGCCAAATTTATCATTAAGGGAGGCCAAATTCTTCCATCTCTCCAAGAACACGTTATTCATTTCAGAATTCCAGTACCAAGAGGAGATCGATTACTGCCATCAGGGAGGGTAGAATCATTCCTAGAGGAGGCCGAATTCTGTATGATACCAGCACTTAATTCACAAGAGGCCGAGTGGTTTAAGGGTACAGTTTTGCATAGAATTTGTGGTTCGAATTTCAGAGGGTTTATGTCAAGAAGAGAGGACCGAATTCTCTTCTATTCTGATTGAGTTCCTGTGACCAGAAGTGAAGAGAAGAACCATTTGTCAGCTCCAGATCTGAATCTTATCCTTGGGCCGAGTTCACTTCTATCACAGCCCAGGCAAACATTAATAAGAGGAAGTGATGTACCAGCTCATGTGCCATCTCTGGATGTACGTTGGAACTAATATATCTCTCTTTCCTACACTTATTCATCTGCTGTCATGACTTATCAGTTCTTTAGGATGAGTTGGTGGCTTTAACAGATTTGAGCAGAGATGAGTTTCCTTGTAATTATCTCCTGTGCATGAAGCAGAACACAAAGGACAGCTGGTATCACTGTTCATGAGATAGAAAGGACGTGTGGCCTCGGTCTATTATCTGGAATCAAATATGCTGTATATTTCTGGATATATATTTATATATCAGACTTGAATGTTTGTCAATCTGCTAAAGGATACTTGCTGGAGCTGATTGGGATAATGATTACACCGGTCCTCTGAATCCCTTGCTCACTGTGTATTAATATGCAACTAATAAAATAGATGTTTATGCCCAAAGTCCATTGTTTAGTACATTTGTATCAGTGTTGCCTATATCTTTAAGTTTATACATCAGCCCAAGTTATTGAAGAGCACTTTCATGGTATGTTATTATCTCTATGTATTTTATGAGTTAAATAAATGAAATCTACACCTACAATACTGTGACAGCAAAGTGTTTGACGAAAATCTGCACGAGAAACCCATACAATCTCTGAAACTACAGTGGGTACCTTGGTTGATTCTATAGTGAGAATATTACAATGTGTGTGTGACCTTGAGGGAACAATGGGGGAGGATTAACAGATGTGTACATGCACATACATATATTAAATATATTTTTTAAATTCATGAAATTCCACAGATGTCACAATGACATAAAGATATTGAAATATTAAAATAGGAAATTTAACATCGTAAAAGGCATTTGCCTCCTTTCGAAGGAGAAGGAAGTAAATACCAAATAAATTGCAGACTACTGTATGCAGTGAATAACAACATTGTACCTTGTTCTTATATCCTTTGTATTATCTACAGTCTCTCCTTTTCGCAATGCCAATAATGAAGGTCCAAGATTTTTCCTCACAAGTTCAATAATGGACTCACACTGCTCCTTTGTAGCAAAGTTAGGAAAATATAAAGCTCGAGGGTTCCAGCTCAATACCTTGCAATTAAAGGAAAGCCACCAAACCAAAAATTCAAACTTCCATTAAGCACATTTCAATTTTATATCTACACCATACAATGCAAACTTCCCAAGTGAAACTCTATCCTAAAATTGCATGAACTCAATCTATGCACTGGACAATGCATCCCAAATAAGTCAAAATCATTTTACTTGCAAATTAAACCCATTTAAATGATCAACAATATGGCCCTAATAATATCATTATAAAATGCATGTCTTTAATGTTCAAGTAGGATCTCATTACAGAATGAACCAAACAAATAAAGTGAAACATAAAAATCTTGATCATATTTGAAAACTTGATTTGCCAAAGGAAGATGAGGTACTGACTAGAATCACCACATTGGATATCATAATACATTCAAATTTTTAATACAGCCAATTAGTTTCTTCGTGGTTCATGGGTAAATGGGTAGGAACTAATCATTGGCATTAGCTTTAGGGAGCTAACTTGAAATGAATTTCCTAACACAATATGAAACAAGCAGAAATTTTTCCTGTTTTCTCGTGTCAGTAGATGACTACAATTCTATTGTTTATTAAGATAATCCGCAATGTATAATAAGCATTATTTCCATGTTAGTGATAAAGGAGGAATTTGTTTAGCTAGATGCTAGTTTAACATCAACGTGTTTTGTGAAAGCTCATCAATGATTAGTCTAATTGTTTGACAATCAATATACATAACCCGGTTAATCTGGTCCTGACAAGCTTCATCTGTTATAAACCTATGTTAATTAAGTTCTACCACATTAAATACAAAGTAACAATCAAGTGAAGCAAGATCTAATAATGAGAATACTCACAAGAAGGATGAGCTTATAATGGAGAATCAGGTGCAATCATGATAAATCAGAGACAAGGAGCAATATGGAATTTATTGTGCATTCGAAGACCACCTATGTGTTTCCGTGTCCCAAGCGAAAGGAATGAGATTAAACAAGAATATACTCTGATATGTGTTGAATGTTGCCTTCTCTCTATCTTCCAGCCAGATGAATTCAATAATAACCAGAACAGCTTGTTGAAAATGTAGCAAAGTAAGGTCTTCTGCCTTGTACCTTAGCCAGTGAAGACTTCAATCTGTCTTTCTCTAGAATGTATGCGAGATCATGAGATAGACTTCAGTTGCGATGAGTTGATTTCTAGTTCACTGGAATGGTCATCAATAGATGGCATGCGTAGTGTTAGAGCTTCAGTGCGTTGGAGTCTTCTTCGGTTAAACTACAGAATGAGTGGGATGAGACAAGTTCAGTTAGGATGAGTTAAGACTTCAAAGCCAAGTGAAGATGGGACATGTAATGACCAAACTCGAGTTATAGGGAACATAGAAATATTAGCATGCATATGATAGCTACACATGCATGTATCACGTGTACTGCACTAGTATATGCACTAATCAATTATGAAAAGTTTCAGTGTAGGGTAATGAGTGAATTATTGAAGTATTGAGTAAATACCTAACTCACCAAAATATAATGAATGTATTGTGAGATAAAAGTTATACCTACCACTATCATAATATAACTAATATATTGTTCAAAAGAAAGTAAAAGCATTGACTTATGCAAATAAAAGATGATATTTTAATAAAATCCAAGATATTTACTAAATAATGATATTTAATAATAAATCCAAGATATTTTAGGAATCCAAGATATTTATTAAATAATAATATTTTAATATAAATCTAAGATATTTATTGAAAGAGGATATTTTAATAAATATCTTGCAAGGGGATTGACTAAGATATTTATTAAAAGAGGATATTTTAATAAATATTTTGAAAGGGGATTTGACTAAGATATTTATTAAAAGAGGATATTTTAATAAATATCTTGAAAAGGGATTTGTGTATAAAAGGAGAAGAGGGGGGGGGGGGCGGACACTGGGAGGAGGAATTGGTCAGTGAGGTGGGAAAACTGACTCGGATGCTGTCAGTGGATTTCTAACTGTGGGAGACAAGAGCAGTGAGTTCTAACAAAGTCATTGAGTGATCTTGATTGTTATTGGAGTTTTGGGCACGGGGGCCAGAAGACTTGTCTTCTGGATCTGAGGACCAAAGAGGTTGACCCCAGATACGCTGGGAGGAAAATGGCGGTTTGGTAATGGGAGTGGAAGCCATGGCAGGTCATGAACATCTTCAAACACGGATCCAGGTAAGTATTAAATAGTGAATTGATATATTCTTCTTCAAAAAAATTCCACTCTGGATTCTGTAGTATCAATTTTGTTAATGATTGTTAATTCTAAAACTTAGGACCTTACACATGGTATCGAGCCCAGTTTCAGACTCTATGGATCTTAGGGTATTTTAATCATTTCTTTGGGTTTCCAAGCTTGTATTGCCTCCTCTCCTCATATATATACAGTTCTAGGCATACAATACTAAAAATAAAAACATGTCGAGGAAGTCTTTTGAATACTAAGTATTTCTGTGAAGTCTCTAGAAGTAATATGTATCCTATGCATAAACCGAAGTCAATGGCAATCAATTTTATGGCTCGTTTCTTTAAGAGAAGTTTGAAGTCTGCAATAGACTACCTGTACAAGTAGATCAAACCTATGGTGTCACCTGTAGCTTAAGTCCGAACCTGTGATAAATTTTGTGACAGAGCTGAGTTGGGTAATGAAGCCTGCGGTGTGCTAGAAGGCTGGGTTTCTATAACATCATGTAAGCTCTTGTAGGGAGATCAGTGTGAATCCTTTAAATGGTAATTTTGGGGAAAAACTAAAAAGTGGAAACAGATACTCTAAATCGGATAAAAACATCCACAGTGAACTTTACAATGTCTAAATTTTGGGATTACCTTTATTATTTCGAGGAAATTTGATATGGGTTCACCTAAATCCATGCGTTTTTCATGTGGGCATATCCAAATTCACTAAATAAGATCTTAATACAGAGAATTTTTCGTGTGGCCATTTTGAAATCCACCAAGCAAGATCTGAAAAGAAAGAAATTTTATAGACTTAGGATAAACGGTGAGCGTCAGGAGTTAGGATGCCGGCTCAAACGGTGAACGTCAGGAGTTACTATCGAGTCCAGGACTGGCGCAGTGGAAGTGGAAGGTTTTGAATGTGGGAAACTCCAGCAATGATTAGACCTATTTTTCTGTGTCAATTAATCTCAGAAGACGTCGTTGTTGCATAAATCGTCAAACTGTAGGGGGAATCATTTTGAAATTGAAACTGGTTCTCTGTTATCTAATTACCAAGGAGCCCAAGAATCAGGTTCTGTGAGACAACTGTCGCAAGCTTTCTGAATAGCCTTGTCCTGAGAAGGCAGCATTATGTCTACTGAACTCAAAACCCTCGACTCTTCATTGAATACCACTGCAACTGCAAAGGCAATATCCCTTTCCTCCACCAAATCCGAAGTGGGTGTAGAAATGTCGGCTATAATATCTGGAACCTCCGTAGAGGCACCCCTATCGTGATTACCACGCTGCTTAGTACCGAGATGCAAGAAAGCTTTTAGTTGAATTCTGAACCGATATCTACTAATTCAATTTCAAACTTGGGCAGGCAACATGTTCCTGACGTTGTTGCGCCTTATCACTTTCAAGAGATAGTGACAGTCTATAACAAAGCTTGTTGGTACTCTATCAATTGCAGTGGCATTATACCAATTACAGGGATCGGGGTTCAATTCTCATGCAAGTTAATGAAATAATCGACGGCCCACGTCGTTACATGTTGAGATCAACGATTTTAGTACATTTCTAGCAATCGAAGTTTAACTGGAGAGCACCTGCCGCAGAGTTGTATACCAAAACCTATCAACAACAGATCTATGGTCACCTCTTTCCCAGAAACCACTATGGGCACCTGTCGCAAAACGGTTTCTTGTCTTCGTTTTTTTCTGATTATGATTCCCCAAGGGTCGAGGGCTGCTCTAATAGTGGCCTCCGCAAATTATTTAGCGTGGAATGTGACGATCGCATGCCCTGAATTATCTACAATCTTGGTGTTAATTTTGGGCAACTAGGACCAAACTCCATGTTGTGATGCTCAGATGACGATGCCATTATTTTTATTGGATTCCTCTTTCGGAGAGGTGCAAGATCGATCTAAAGATCATCTTGATCGAATGAGCAGAACATGTATTTTGAATTTATTCCACATGTGCAAGGTCGGCCTGATTTATCCCACATGCATAAGAGATGCGTCAAACACCCCCACAGATGCCTATATATTGGAGAGACTTGGAGTTCATTTTACACACACATTTTTGGTGGAGGCATTTTTCTTCTCCCTTGGATGGTGATGGAGCAGCGTTCTTGGTTCTGCGTTTAGGGCTTCTTGGTACAGCGTCTTGGTGAAGTATTCTTGATGAAACGTCTTGGGGTTGTGTGACACATGTGGGTGCTGACCTTATGAAGACTTTGTTGGTTGAAGCATCCTGCTGATCGCCGTAATGCCACCATTCTTTATCCCTGTTTTTGGCTTGTCTTCCATCAATCTATTGGTATGTTCTATCTGCATCTATCTAGCATAGAACATCTTCAGGATTTAACATGGTATCAGAGCTAGGAGAAGACAAAGCCCATCTAGTTGAGAATCTAAGGCAGCAATATAAGGACTGTTTTCAGATGACCGAGCTACTGAAAGAAGGCTGAGTTAGGAGACCTCTGTTTCAGGTCTGTTGGGGCTGGTTGGTGCCCTAACCTTCAACATGGAAGAAGAAGCAACCTTCAGCACGGAAGAAGAAGCCTAGCCGTAGCTAAAAGGAACCTTAGGACAACGTGGGTATTTTCTGTAGCAGAGGCCGAGTGCTGTAGGAGACAGCGGCTGTTTTAAGATCTGTGTGCATTCCTTTTGCCCAGAACGGGTGGTGTAAATATCGGGCAAAGATGCCTGTGGAACCCACCTGAACGCGTTCGGTGCAAGACTTGCAAAGCCAGCTTCTACTCCGGATGAGAAAACCAATAAATTTTGATCTCGCGTACTCTGAAATTGGGTGCAGGGCCGTGATCTGTGTATATCTATTATTGTTAGTGGGAGTGGGAGAATTGGCGAAGGCGGATGACACCAACAGCGTATTCAGTCCATGTGTATCCACTGGTACAGAGAAAAGATGGATTCACATTTGGCATAGCATTTACGCCCAGGTAGTCATTCTACTTGAGTAACCTGGAGCTGTCACCATGTGACAGTCGCTTGCAGCTATCCTCTAATCACGTCATGGTTTTCAGGCCCAAAGTTGACGAGATTACCCTTCTTACCATCAATACCACCACTGGTTCCTTTAGCCCGCATCATTTCTGTTAGGATAGGGGTATTTCTGTGACGACACTATGAATTCGATGTCGATATGGTCTCGCACAGATCCTCAGTTACGGTTTCCCCAAATCGAACAATGATTGTCGGGAGAATGAAATAATCAGAGATTGAGCCTGGGAATTGCCAAGGAAAATCCGTGCGATCACGAGCGAGGGATATTCTTGGACGTCAATCTCGCCGAGGCTGTCATGTGTTCGAGTTGCGTTTAAATGAGAGCACTGCCAAAATCAGCAGGCGAATCAAACTCTGCGTATCGGAGGAAGTCTAAAACGTAGAGGGGCAGTGATTGTTTATCATCGAGCCCACCCGTGCCTATGCGTGACAGTGAGAAGGTCGATCAGAGATGTCTGTATAAAGTGGACAAAATTCCATGTAAAATATATTAATAAACCATGTCGGCAAAATATTTCGCGTGTTGTGGAGGAGTCACCCAAAATACCCCTGTGTGTTAAACTTTGCTTCGTATGTTGTTGTCATTCGGAATTACGCGCGGAAAATTCAGAACTTAAGACACCGAGTTACAGAAACGGAAAAGATCAGATTGAAATGATAAATGTATACTGATATAGATAAAGATGTTAGTGTGTTGTGTGACCGGGGAATTTCACTTATACCTTCATGCATGACTGAAAGATGTAGAGTTGGTCAGAGTAATCTGTGTCGTTGACAGTGTTGTAATGTGAGAGCATTGTTGTTTAAAGTTGCCACTTTCCTCCTGTAGCGTGGGGCTGTATTTCTCCTTGGAGAGGCTCGTTTTGAGCCATATGTTGACTGTGTGAGAATTTTGAGCCATTGCTGATGATATGGGAGGTGTTGCGATGTCCAAACAACTGTGATACCCAGATGTTGACTGTTGTTGAGGACATACTATCATATCCAGTCCAAGGCTTGATTCTGGGCAGTGCCTCACATTGATGTTGAGATATCTTTATGCCTGTGTTATATCAGATGCTTGTGTATTCTTGCAAGTTGTCATCTAAACACTAGCACTACACAGTTCGTTGTGTAGCTGATTCTAATCACTGGAAATGTTTTTTGCTGGAGCTGGATGTTAGCTGGAACTTTCTGGGGCAGCATATATACCAGTGATGATTTCATCTTATGCCAAGAACGGGCAAGGGGAGGAGGCCTTGCGATTGCTTTACAAGATGCAGCGGTCTGAAATTCAACCGAGCAAGTTCACCTATGCTATGGTGCTCCTAGCTTGCGCCAACTTGAGTGCTCTGAAGCATGGCAAAGAGATCCATTAGGAGGTTCAGTGACCTTGGTGGAGCCTTGTCATTGATAGAAGGCAGATTGAAGCG
Organism: Pinus albicaulis; assembly: GCA_034641835.2. NCBI lineage: Eukaryota > Viridiplantae > Streptophyta > Pinopsida > Pinales > Pinaceae > Pinus > Pinus albicaulis. The sequence continues at coordinate 1,657,233,825 of CM076582.1, read as the reverse complement.
CCGGTTGTACAAGCGTATTTGGAGCAGCGGAGGACCTTGTGAACAGTTGAGGCAGAGGTATTGGAGAAACATATTCTCTGTATGCATAGGTGGCAAAGGACCTGCCAGGTGTTCAAGACGGAAAGGACAAGAGACCCAAGGAATATAAGTGGAGTGCATATTCAACAGGTAATTCATTGTATTTGTTCATTCAAGCCCATGACTACAAAGACCTTTCCGAGTTGATGTCTGGGATGCCCATATTCAAAATAATCATGAAGTCATATATCAGAGTTGTGCTAAAAGAAAGCATAAAAAGGGGGACTTTCTTCTTCCCTCAAGCATCACAATCTGATGTCTAGCAATTGATACATCTAGTATGTTGTTCGTCTGGATATATTTCTTCAAGAAGAAGATCAAGATTCCCAGGACTAATAATGACACCTTTTGCAGAGGAGCTGGCATTAAGAGGGAGACCATAACTGTATATGCTCCTGAGCAAATAACGTTGCTGGAAGAAAGAAGAAGAGACCCTCATGGCTCAGAGACACTCTCAAGGATGCCGAGAGTCATATGGCCCCAAAGGGGGACATTCCGGGAAATCAAGAAGCCATATAGATACCAAGGGTAACTAGCAACCATGAGTACAATATGAGCCTGGATCATTTGAAGAAGACCGCAAAGCATCAAGTCTGGAAGGATGCTACACACAAGAGTACAAGTCCATTATGAAGGATGATGTCTGGGATATGGTCTCGAGACCGGAGGACAAAGCTGTTGTCACCTCGATATGGCTCTCTAAGATCAAGCATGGATCTGATGGGAGTGCTGAAAAGTACAAGGCAAGATGTGTTGCCTGAGACTTCTCTCCAGGAAGGCATTGATTATGATTGCACCTGTGATCTATTATGACCCTTGATGCTATGCAAAGATGGAGTCTTCATCAGATGGATGAGAAGACCACCTTTATGCTTGGTTCGATAAAGGAAGAGATGTATGTGGAGCACCCTCTGGGGTTCGAAGTCCAAGATAGGGACTCTTAGGTATGCAGGTGGAAGAAAGCCCTCTATGGGTTGACGCAAGCCCCCAGGACTTGGTACGAGAGGATAGATAGCTACTTAATGAAGTTGGGCTTCACTCAAAGCAATGTTGATCCGAACCTTTACTTCAAGGTTGATAGAGAAGCCTCTCATTCATCAGTGTAAGAGGGAGCTCATTTTTTAGTTCGAGATGAAGGACCTAAGACTAATACATTACTTCCTAGGCCTGGAGGTCTGGCAGAGACCTGGCGAGATTTTACTCTCTCAAGGAAAATATATTGTGAAGTTGCTGGAAAGATTTGGTATGGTGGACTGTAAGTCCGTGTCGACACCGATGGAACTCAACTTTAAGAAGTTGGGTGAAAGCGTTGTTGGGCCTATGCTAGCAAATCCTACCGAGTATTGTCAACTCGTAGGGGCCCTGATGTTCTTAGGGAACATCCGTCTAGACGTATGTTGTGCAGTGAACACTTTGAGTCAACACATGGTTGATCCTCATAACATTCACTAGGTTGGTGCCAAGAAACTCTTGAGATATCTCTGGGGCACAATAGACCATGGGTTGAGATACACTGCCGGGAATTTGACACTCCGTGGATATACTGATGCTGATTGGGCTGGCAGTGTGATGGATCGCAAGAGCACATCTGGATGCTGCTTCACACTTGGGTCTGCTTCGAGTAGGAAGCATAAGTCGGTAGCTTTGAGCACCGCTGAGGCCGAATACATTGCAGCGTGTATGGCTTGTTGTGAAGCCACTTTGTTGCGAAAGCTCTTCAGTGAATTGTTCGAGCATGTGCTAGATGCCACTGTTATCCTTTGTGATAACTAGAGGGGGATTCGTTTGTCAGAGAATCCCATGATCCATGATCGATCCAAGCATGTTGATGTCTGGTACCATTTTATCCGGGATATGGTACAGCGAGGCATCGTAAGGCTCGATCATATAGGAACTGATGAGCAGGTCGCGGATATTCTCACAAGCTCTTGGAGAAGGTCATGTTCCTAACCTTCCGTGAGAATCTTGGAATCGTGGAACGACCCTATTTGAAGGGTCCTATTGGATGATGAGCTCTGGGAGCTCCAGGGGCTTTGGGGATAGCTTCTTGGATCTATAAGCAACCACAGGGCTAGGCTTGTCGAATCTTGTTGGTGTGCTTCTGCCCCACCGTGATGATATTGAGTTGATTTACCTCTCTCTTATCTGTGCCCCGTATGCATCCTACCCATGGAGTTTCAGACTCATGGGAAGTACCTCTCATTTGGCCAATGAGGTGGGAAATGTGAATAGAGACCATAGCATGACCGATGGACGCATCGGAGATTGTCGTACTCTCTATGTCTAGGATGGCACGTGTCCAACCACTTGATCTGGGATCAAGTCTGGTGAGGTTTCGGACCTCCAATTGACTTTGGGTCAATTAAACCAACTTCGGGTTGATATGTGACTCCCTTGAGTCCTATAGAGGTTTCGAACCTTTGAGCTGACTTCGGGTTAGCCAGGAGTGATGTCTTTGTGACTTACCTTTTGTTTTGAAATAAATAAGCCAGCGAAGCAAGTTACGGCGGGATGACGCACGATGTTTGGATGGCATTGGTGGATGGAGTTCTCCCTAGTTGAGAGGGAGTATTAATTTTGGGCAACTAGGTCCAAACTCCATGTTGTGATGCTCAGATGATGATGCCAATATTTTTATTGGATTCCTCTTATGGAGAGGTGCAAGATCGATCTAAATATCATCTTGATCGGATGAGCAAAACATGTATTTTGAATTTATTCCACATGTGCAAGGTCGGCCTGATTTATCCCACATGCATAAGAGATGTGTCACACACCCCCACAGATGCCTTATATATTGGAGAGCCTTGGAGTTCATTTTACACACATTTTTGGTGGAGGCATTTTTCTTCTCTCTTGGATGGTGATGGAGCAGCGTTCTTGGTTCTGCGTTTAGGGCTTCTTGGTGCAGCGTCTTAGTGAAGTATTCTTGATGAAACGTCTTGGGGTTGTGTGACACATGTGGGTGGCTGACCTTATGAAGACTTTGTTGGTTGAAGCATCCTGCTGATCGTCATAACGCCACCATTCTTTTTCTCTGTTTTTGGCTTGTCTTCCATCGATCTATTGGTATGTTCTATCTGCATCTTACTTTCATTCAGCCTTAGAAGTTTAAAGTATATTTGCATCTAGCATAGAACATCTTCAGAATTTAACACTTGGCCCTCGAAATATTGCCAAAACCCTCGAAACAGCGTTTGAGCTCATAAACACTTGTTTCCGAGCTCAGATTTCCCACATAAACCATTGCATTGTTGTTTTGCTTCTCTTAAATGTGGCTAGCGGCTATTGAGACGTGTATATGCTATCAAAGGGCGTGAGACCATAGAAAACATGAGATGAGGACCGAAATATAGATATTTGATGTAAAACGTAGTTAAAAGGTAGTTTCAACATTAGGGAAAAGATTGCAAATAATCTGTTGGTACATTATGGACTTTGGGTAAACTGAGTTTCCAATGTTTTGAATGATATTGCAAACGTAAGGACTGTGAAGAGAGGAACGTACAAATTTTAACAAGATTACATTAAAGATCTTTTCAAAAAAAAAATTGAGCGGTGTAACTTATATAATTTAAATGTTCTGGATTTATTTATTTATTTATAATATTAAAATATATATATATATATATATATTAATTTACTAAATATTACAATTTTAGTAAAAACTATAACTTTGAATTCAACCCCAGCAAAAATTGGGATGGGATGAATGGAACATTGGAATAGAGCGATTAAGACGGCCCACGTAAAAGGAAGTAAAATTAATCTCTTTTGAATAACAGGAAAATATTTAAATATGTACAAAAATAATAATCATAATGAATCCTAACACATATATATGTTGAATATTTCAAAACTTTAGATAAATTTTATAAAAGAAAATGTGAATAAGGTATCTTTATGAATGTGTATTCATATTTTGAATATATTACAATTCTAAATTACAAAAGAGATTTATGAATATGTATTTTCTTTTAAGCTTGGTGGGACTACATCTTCATCATGTCCAATATATTATCCAGATCGGGGTGGAAAATTGAACCGGTGACTTCACATCAAGGAGTGTCTTAATAGAGCACCTCATCACGGTCTATTCAAGACCCCTTGGACTATGAATATGTGTTTTGAATAGATTGAAAATTTAAATTATAATAAATATCAAATTGAATTTTGATTTGTCTTGTCTCGTCTTGATTTGATGATCTAGGAAAAGTTGACATTATTACTTAAATGTCTATGAAGACAAGTTGCCACTCACTACGATTTCTCTCTTTCCCTAGCACAATTTCAATAGTTAATATGTGATTAGATATTGAAAGTTCAACAAGCATCTAGGTTAGGATGACTAATATATATTAAATTATATAGAATAAATAACTATATATATATATATATATTATTAAATAAATAAATTCATGCATAGCCACCTTGGTGGAATATCGAGTAAAGAACTTTAAGTTTCCACACTTATCTTGGACTTCCTTTCATTAGGTGTTGTGTGTATAATAGGGATAACTAGAACTAATTAATGTATATATGTCCCATGAGACTAAAAATTTGGAATAAATAAAGTGCAGCCAAATTGAAGACATCTCAAAGTCTCGGAACCAAATCGACCGGATAAAAGAGCAGTTAAAATCCCTTAAATTATATAGAATCATAGGCACTGTACTAGGATGAATGATCACATTGGGAAATAACTTAGTTTCCAAATATTTGCCGAGATCTTGTGTTAATTCTTGGATATCACCGCCTTATTTTCATAATTATAGCAACCATCATAATATAACTCTGAGTTTATTACTGTGAGTCATCCTTGATAATTTACCTAAGATATTTACTGTTATGTAATATTCAATAACAAGGAAAAAGGTTTTTCGACTTTTGGAAGAAATTAAAGCTTGTAACAATTATGATAAAATGAAGTTCTATATAATTCGATATTCAAAAGCTATGAACCCTAGGGTGATACACTTTATTAGAAGAGATGGGATAATTAATGCGAATGTAGGTATCGAAGACATCAATTGTTCGTATTATGGGTCTTTGATAATAACAAAGCATACCTCCACTAAAAAAATATAAAGAAAGTTGTATTTTCGAAACTCAATCCCACTCCATTGCTAAACCATTACTTTTGCTTTACATTTCACCGGACAAAGGAGTTGAGATAACTCGTGGATATCAGCTGAAAAGTTTTCCACAATAAAGTTTGAGATTTTGTATATAGTACAAGTAAAGTTTGAAGTGCACTCAAATTATTATATTAAGATTTTCACATTAACATCACTTTAGACATTAAACTTTATTGTAACTTTTGAACATTAAAATGGGAACTATCCTAATTATTTTACGCAATTGAAACATCTCATTCTTCTAGTGATGTTGAGCTTTCCATGTATATATATCTTACTACATGATACCTATAATTATTGACAATATGAATTTATGCAAATATCTTTTATATCGTTTTTTTATGTTAATACTTTAATTACTATCCAAGTATATGTGTAAGTGGTTTAAGGAGGGAAGTGAAGGTTTAAAGTTTTATAGTTTAAAATACACTAAATTGGACATTTTGATATTCAACCATTATGTCATTGCTAAGATAGATAATAAGCCATTTACAACCGTAAGGATATATCAATGTCCAAAACAAAATAATATGGCAACATAACATTTTCATGGAAAATAAAACAATGTGGTTTAGGAAAGAGAAATTAGGGACATTATGACACTATATAAGATGATTCATGGTAATTATTTAGGCATATATAAAGATTAGTTGGCGGAGTTGCTCCAAAGAAGTTAACCCTTGAAGAAGGGAAGAATGGTAATGAAAGCATGACTATGGACATTGTGACAAGACCATTAGATGTGAAGCTACAACCACATAAATAGCTAAGCTAGTTTGAGGTAAATTGATGAATGAAAGAAGACACTAACTATTCAAGAAATGTTGAGAGAAATCATGAGTAATCAAATTGAGAGTACAAGTATAGTTCACTAAAGGTACACGTCAAACGAAGACAAAATGGATGAAACATATGTTAATATAGTAAGAAACCACCCTGTAAGGTAGTAAACACACTATTAGAACAAGACGATATAGTTACCAAGAGAGTGCAACGGAAAATTTCAAAGTTTGATCTCCATTGTTACCATAATATAATCGATATAGTAGTTAGGAAGGACGGGAAAAGAAAGAAATTACAAACTTCGAATAATGATAACAAATGTTAGTTATCATAATCAACTTAGAATATTGAGATCGACAAAAATAGCACCAAAGGTAAGTGAGTCGAAGTTTCACAAAGCAATATAAGTAGTCAATGACATTAGATTAAAGAGTGAATCTATAATAAAATTGATCAATTATAGGATAATTTATGTGCATGGCAACCTCTATAATAGTTTCTCCCTCTAATGGGAGAGTCACATTATGGACATCATGGAGTATGATTAGGAAATTCTATCCCGTGATGCCTTAAAACTTGAAATGATTAGTAGATTACATTCGATATCCACGTTATTTAATTTATTTATAGGGTCTTACCCAAGTTGGGGAATAGTAACGACATTTCCAAGTGTAATAATTGTATGCATTAAGAGAGAGAGAAAGGAAACCATGATGACTAGAGGTGAGAAAACAAAGTCAATTTGATAATATGTTCTTTTTCAAATTGAAGTAGACATGGATTATTAGGAATATCTGGTATAAGGAAGTGAAGGGATGTTTTCTATCGAGAAGAATTTTCTGAATGATATGAGCAACATGATTGGTAAGGGTCAAAGCAATGACCTATAAGGAGTTGTGAACACTCCTAATTTGTTAAGAATAACAAGTGATAAACTGGGAAAATGTTTAAAGGCAAATATTAAAGATAATAATTGTGCACCATTTTAAAAAAAAATAGAAGAAGAAGATACATTTGGTGATAAGATGAGGCCTAAGGACAAACGAGAAAATGATTAATATGAAGAATAAGAAGTTGGTATGCCATTGATGAGTTATGTGTTGAATTAAATGAGTCAATGTAAAAAAAAAATGAAAAGACTATGATCATTACAATATCTGAAAAGGCTATGGTCATATGCTAGTTTGAAACTTACGTTACTAATTGATATTGAAACCTTGAAATTAACACTTCAAGTGACCAAAACAAATGCCTCCACATATGTAAGTCACACCTTGGATAATATGAAAGGCACCCTCAATTGAGAAGCATGCATAAACATTTGTAAAATCCAACATTGATTTTCTAACACCTTGGTCTATTTGGAAAATTTAAAGAGAACCCTGCTTGAACAAAGTAGACCAAGTATAATGCAAAGTGAATAATGCATTTTCAAGCAGTAACAAATTCCTTCAATAAAAATAAACCTCGCACTAAGGGATCTTTAGACTAGTCAATTAACTCTTCCTCCATCTCCAGCATAACCCTAATGATTAGCCCTGCAAAACCCTACTCCATGGCTTCTAGATTTTAAGTTGAAGATGAGCTGGAATAACACGATAAAGAAGTTAATGTTATTATTATCTCTTTGGATCCATATTACAAATCAAAGATAATTAGACTTAAAAGACAAATAAATAACAAAGAATTAAAAGATTGGCTGGATCCATATGTAGTTTTGTGTTTTAGAGTTCTTACTCAACCTGTGACTTTTATAAGGTTAATCGGTTAATATAGTATAGAAAATAGTAGCTACACCCTTATTTGTATATCCGTGTTCGATTATTCTATGTGACATTTATAATTGTGGGTTATATTTATAAGCATTTAAAAACTTATTTTGTATAACCTTACATTATTTTGGATGGATACTTAAAACTGTCATTTTGTACTATTACATGTAAGAATATATTATTTGCTTAAACATTGCTGGTACATGGATACCAATATGAAGAAAGTTTTGCTTAAACATTGTTGGTACATGGATACTGATATAAATTACGAATTATGTTATGGATATAATATCTATAATTTCACATATCAACATAAATGATGAGATAGAAATAAAAGAGTGATTACACTTGACTATTTAAGGTGAAAATGAATTTACAGACCTATGGGATAAACATAACCAAGTATACATATTCATAAAAATTACCCTTTTAGTTACCTCCTTAAATTAATCCTTCCTCCTTCCACCTTTTTAATATTAATTAGGTAAAATAATTTTAGTTTAGTCACTTTAATAAAATAATGAATTAGATCCCTTTTAATCAATTAACATAAATATAAAATATAATTTTATATTAAGAACTTAAAGGAACCATGGTTATATAAAAAAATTGTTAAATATCACTACTTAGTAAATTATTATAAATTAAAATATTAGGTATCAATAAATAAATTGTCCATATTATAATATTTATTAGTATTATCCTCATATTATTAATTTAATCAACCCCCTTTTATATTATAGAGTAGCATTTTTAGATAGGCTAAAAAATTATTAATAATTGAATAAACCAATTTATAAAATTAAAGGAATAAATATAAATAAAATAAGAAATATTGCATTAATTAATTTACAATTATAAAAGAGCTGGTCGGCCCTTTTCCTTTTTTCTTTTTCTTTTCCACCCTTATTTATTAACCTTGATCTTCTCTCTTCTTAGCAGATTGTTCTGATGATGAGTCTAGATCTAGACTCGAAACGTAGACTAAAAAATGACTACTGTGAATATTCCGAGTCCTACATCTGAATAACCAAGTATGTTATATGAACTCAAAGATCAATATCATAGACAACAACATATTTGAAATGTGTAGAAATTTTTATTTGAGTAACAATTTGCTTTGAATATATAGATACATATGTTATAATTTGTGGACAAGTGTTTACATCGCAAATGGTATCATTACCAAACCGACCGTGCGATGACAAAACTCCAAGAACAATTGAGATTCACTGAGGTTCCATGATAGGGTGTTAACCCTAGTCCTACTAGGAGGGGTGGAGGTGTTTCCCACCGTTTATCCTCCAAAACCTGGAGTCATTGGAGGATTGTGCGAGTCACGCTCCCTTAGACATGTGATGATGACTGTCAAATGCCTACTAAGGAATCAAGTCGATATAGTTGACGTTGTAACCCTTGAGGTTTATGAATGGTTAGGTCAGTATAGCTGACGCCATGTCATATTCCAGTAGAGGACGGATAGGATGGGAGCGGAAGAAATTAGGAAGGATAGGATGATTCTAGAATAGTTTGGGAACTCTGTTGGGGCAAGATGTGACTACTAAATTTGTAAACCAATAAATGATCAAAACATAAATGTTAAAGTGTTCTCACATTAAACGAAAATTCAATTATGGTACACCACCCTTATATGATTATACTAATCACTTAAATAATTAATGATATACGACTACAAAAATAAAAAATAAATAAAAATAATAATAATAATAATAAAAAATAAAAACTGAACTTCGGGATAAAGTTTTCTGAAGGAGGGGTGTATGTAATGACCCAACTCGAGTTATAGGGAACATAGAAATATTAGCATGCATATGATAGCTACATATGCATGTATCACGTGTACTGCACTAGTATATGCACTAATCAATTATGAAAAAGTCTCAGTGTAGGGTAATGAGTGAATTATTGAAGTATTGAGTAAATACCTAACTCACCAGAATATAATGAATGTATTGTGAGATCAAAGTTATACCTATCACTATCATAATATAATTAATATATTGTTCAAAGGAAAGTAAAAGCATTGACTTATGCAAATAAAAGATGATATTTTAATAAAATCCAAGATATTTACTAAATAATGATATTTAACAATAAATCCAAGATATTTTAGGAATCCAAGATATTTATTAAATAATAATATTTTAATATAAATATAAGATATTTATTGAAAGAGGATATTTTAATAAATATCTTGCAAGGAGATTTGACTAAGATATTTATTAAAAGAGGATATTTTAATAAATATCTTGAAAAGGGATTTGTGTATAAAAGGAGAAGAGGAGGGGGGAGGGTAACTCGGAGGAGGAATCTGTCAGTGAGGTGGGAAAACTGACCCAGATGCTGTCAGAGGATTTCTAACTTTGGGAGACAAGAGCAATGAGTTCTAACAGAGTCATAGAGTGATCTTGATTGTTATTGGAGTTTTGGGCACAGGGGCCAGAAGACTTGTCTTCTGGATCTGGGGAGGGTAATGAGTGAATTATTGAAGTATTGAGTAAATACCTAACTCACCAGAATATAATGAATGTATTGGGAGATAAAAGTTATACCTATCACTATCATAATATAACTAATATATTATTCAAAGGAAAGTAAAAACATTGACTTATGCAAATAAAAGATGATATTTTAATAAAATCCAAGATATCTACTAAATAATGATATTTAATAATAAATCCAAGATATTTTAGGAATCCAAGATATTTATTAAATAATAATATTTTAATATAAATCTAAGATATTTATTGAAAGAGGTTATTTTAATAAATATCTTGAAAGGGGATTTGACTAAGATATTTATTAAAAGAGGATATTTTAATAAATATCTTGAAAATGGATTTGTGTATAAAAGGAGAAGAGGGTGGGGTCGGGAACTGGGAGGAGGAATCGATCAGTGAAGTGGGAAAACTGACCCGGATGCTGCCAGAGGATTTCTAACTGTGGGAGACGAGCAGTAAATTCTAACAGAGTCATAGAGTGATTTTGATTGTTATTGGAGTTTTGGGCACAGGGGCCGAAAGACTTGTCTTATGGATCTAGGGACCGGAAAGGTTGACCCCGGATAGGCTGGGAGGAAAATGGCGGTTTGGTAATGGGAGCGGAAGCCATGGCGGGTTAGGAACATCTTCAAACACGGATCCAAGTAAGTATTAAATAGTGAATTGATATGCTCTGCTTCAAAAAAAATCCACTCTGGATTGTGTAGCGTCAATTTTGTTAATGATTGTTAATTCTGAAACTTAGGACCTTACAGAATACGTTAAGTCCTCAGTTAACTCGGTTCACAACTAAAGAAAATCAAGGAGCAACTCGAGCCAGTTAACTGAGAGCTAGTCTAGGTGTCCGTGTAACTGCTCCAGTTAAATGGCAAAAGAAACTCATTGCGCTAGTGTGAACAGCCATTCTAACTTGGCCTCTTGCATGCATCGAAATATTAAGGAAGTGAAGGACGAAGGCACAAGGATTTGATGATTCTTTGTTGATGGCATAGTGCATTGATTGAGCAAAGATCAAGAATTTGAAGAGCAAGCCGAGACTAGGTTCAGCAGGAAATGATTGTGTCGGGGCCAAGATCAAGAGGCAGGGCTGAGAGAAATTTCTCAAGGTCAAGAACAGTGATCAAGGAACAGACTAAGAACAATTTGTGGAGATGAGATTAGTGAGAAGAAAGTCGAGAGCATTCTCAAAGGCTATTTTTTGGTTGCAGTAGCAGCGCACTAAATTGTAAAAGATCTATTTGCTCAAAAGAACAATCAATAAGAAGACCACAACAACGAAAGCAGTTTTGCCATTTGGGTTTCTTGGGTAAAACATGGGTGTCCAATTTATGTGTTCATTGTTGGAAAACTGATTAGAGCAGAATTGTTTTCCTTGCATGACATTTACTTGTGATATTAGGGTTTTTCTTCTTAATTATAATTATGTTATCATCAAATAAATGCCAAAAACAAAAGTGAACACAAGGTATAGGCTCCATGCCAGGGCAAAACCCCTCCAACAAGGGAAAACCCAAAAGAACTTCTCTTCTTATCAACTTCAAAGGAGACTTCCAAGACCAAAACATAGATCAGGGCTCGCAACAACCAAGTAGACCAGCATGCCTTCATAAGATCTTCAAAAACAGCGAATTAGTAACTCTCCAATTTCTATTGTTCCTTCCTGCAACTCGATACTGAGAAAACCCTAGCAGAGCCTAGGGAACTCACATAGGTGGATAGAAGATAGCACATTTCAGGTCTTCGAAGGCTCTTTTAGCCTTTGTATTCTCCTTATATTGACCGCAAATCAGATGTGTCACTCTCATTCATCAAGGAGGTCGAACTTCCACATATTTAACAAGCTCCTTTAAGCCCTATGAGGCTGACATGATCAAGCTGGCCAACTTGACATTGGAGCCCATCTAGACACAATTAATTACAAATATAACATTTCTCTTTCTTTGATACAAGATCCCAAAAGGGTCTTTACATATTGACAATGACTCTTTGACCTAAGACAATCCTAAAGGCATGCAATGGATGCCTTGACCTTTATGACCAATGACCAAAGCATGAAACCCATGCTTCAATAATACTTTTCTTTTTACATTTTTCTTTTGACTAATACATAAGAATTACATCATGTCAAGAGCTAAATAACAATTATGAAGATTGATACTAGTTACATTTTCAACTCTCCCTCTTAACTAGGGAGGTATTCATAATTGTTCAACCGGTCCAAGGATGACCTCAATTTGAAGTGTTCCAAGAAGAGTACAACAACATATAAATGCTAGATACCATCAAGGCCAAAAACTGCCAAGGTATCAATCAAGTGTTATCAAGGCTACCTGCCAAGACACTAACTCAACAAGGACTAAGGTGTCATCAAGGTAACTTGCCACTATAGGTAGCATTAGGCTACAACCCCGGTATCAATCCAATAGGATATAGATACCATCTAGGCCTCCATGCCAAGACACCAACCCTCATAGGGATCTAGGTATCATCAAGGTCAAACACTAAAACGGAGCTCCATAAGACCAAGATACCCTCCCACAACGAGATCTAGACATCATCAAGGCCAAACTATAACTGAGATCTTGTAATATCCCTCAGGAAAATTTACAGTAAATAACAGGCATGCATAGACATAAAATTTACACAAAGAGAAAAATAAATCAGATGCACAGTTTCACACCAAAATCGAACTGTTGAGCCATTTTATTATTGAATAAAGGTGTACAAGATGAAGTGTTGGAATGTATGCACCTGGTCTTGCTCTAGGAAAGCTAGATAAGCCCGGAATGAAGTATACATCACCCTTTCCAGCTCAATCACTGCGTTTTCCTAGTCCCTGGCTCTACGTTGGAATGGCCCAAAAATGTGCTACTGCCTCCAAAGATATGTTGTTGGAGCCCTCTCCACTGCTCAGAAAATTCTAAGAAATTAATCCCAGCCTCCCCACACAATACCCAGAAAAACACACGAAGGGTTTGGCCAAAGCTTGACCCCAGATAATTGACCCCCTTGTGCTTGGGTGGCTCTACTACTGAGCATAACACTCCTGCAATGAAATCTACTATCCAATGCTCCCAAAATATCAACAATCCCTGTTAGAAGGCTTCCCAAACCTCCCCACCAAATCTCCAGCTCCAAATCCTCTCACTCCACAAGCTCCCGGAGTGACTCCTCCAAACACTGCGCAGTCCCTGCGTTGTTGTGACTATCTTTGCGCTATAGTACAACCTCTCTATTGCTGGTACGAATGGAACTCAAGTAGAACTCCCTCCTTAGGCTGGCACTCGAAGTCCATCGAAGCAAGGGCTAGGATTTCCGCTAGGAAACACCCGTGTGTTGAACAGCACTACAGACGTGGCACTTACTCAAGCGTGCTATCAAAAGACAAATTTAGAAATGATGAGTGAATGAGAAAAAGAGTGTCTCCCTCCTCTCTTTGTTCCTTGGCCTTCGAATTTCCCATGTGAGCCAGCTCGAGATTCCCACACCAAATCCTCTCCAATGAGAGCATAGTGCCCATGTGGGATGCAGTTCTCACTAAGTGGCCCCATGCTCCATTATAGCCACAATCTCAACCCGTCTCTAATGTTTGGGTGTCCTAATGTCCAAAATAATTATGTGGGCCCCTATCTACCCACATTTCCTAAGTGCAAGTCCATGTGATGGAAAAAATGTCAAAATTAGAAATTTCACTTAGCCAATGCTAAGTGGGAATATCAGTCCTCCCCGCCCAGATGTTGCTTGCCCTCAAGCAATTGCAATGATGGGTGTTGAAGTATTTGCTCCCTTCCCAAGTGGCATCCTCATCTGCTAGGTTCCTCCATCTAATCAAGAATTCCTTGATCACCCTGTTCTGCAAGTGCCTCTCCCTGGAATCCAAAATGGCCTTTGGTTGTAGCACCAAGTGCCCCACATCATCCGTAAGGGGTAACTCAGTGGTTGTTGTCACCTGCTGCCCCAATGCCTTTTTCAGGCAAGACACATGAAAAATGTTGTGCACCTAGCTCCCCCGAGGTATCTCCAACTCGGTACCTCCCCCACCTTCCGAGTGACTCGGTATGGCCCATTAAAGCGAGGCTTGAGCTTCTCGACCCCCTTTTGCTTGAGCCTAGACTTTATGTACGGTTGAAGTCTTAGGAAAACGAGGTCCCCGACATCGAACTGCTTCTCAACTCGGCCTCAGTCTGCGTACATTTTCTGTTGGTTTTGGGCCATCTTCATGTTATCTTTGAGAGCCCTCAAAATGTCCTGACTCTCCTGTATCCAGTCCTTGGCCCTTGGGGCCTTGCTGTCTCCAAACATAATGTCAGCAAAAGATAAAGCATCATACCCATACAGTGCTCAAAAAGGAGACATACCTATAGACATGTGGTACATGGTGTTGTAGCAGTACTCTCCCATGTGCAGCCACTATATCCATGCCTGTTGTTGCCCGGTCACATAGTTACGCAAGTAGCCCTCCAACCACTTCTTAACTGTCTTGGTCTACCCATCTGTCTGCGGGTGATAGCTCGTGCTAGGCATGAGCTTTGTGCCCACCAGCCAAAACAGCTCCTGCCAGTATCCCCCCATGAAACGGCTTTCCAAGTCACAGACAATGGTCTTCGGAAGACCATGTAGCCAGAAAATCTCCCTTAAGAACAATTCAACGGTCAACCACCTATGAAGCCGTGTACCAGGCTTAGATGGCGTAGAAGTGTGCAAACTTCGTCAAATGGTCCACCATCACGTGGATGTAGTCCTTTCCCTGTACTGTGGGTAGCCCGGTAATAAAGTCCATCGAGATGCTCTCCCACTTCCCCTCCAAGATATGAATAGGCTGCAATAAGCCCACTGGGTGTGACTTGTTGAGATTTTGGTGTAGCATCGGGTGTGCTCTAGCTCTGAAACATTGTGGAGGGGCTAAGACACACGAGATCTCCAAGACCCAAAAAGCGTTTGGAGAAATTTCATCCAGTGTAAAAGTTATTCAAATAATTAAATTTTTTAATGGTGACCCTAAGTCTAACTTAGGGAAATTGAAAAATTAAAGTGAATTAAATTACACGTGATGAAATGTTCTAAGTGACGTGGATCAAGCCTTTTTTTAATCTCAGGTGTTGATAAGAGATTAGATCACGGTCATTGGCTTCCCAACGAGAAAAGTATAAAGGAAGGGCTTGGGTCAGTTGGAGAATACACACACACATTGCAGAGCACTAAAGCTAAGTCGAATTTCTGGGGTGCGGTTCGCTGAGGAATTCGAAGTGAGTTTGCAGTGCAGTGAGGAGCAGAGATCGGCAAGGGATGATCTGATCCAAGCCAAAAATACAGTAGCAGAGAGGTAACATCGTACCAGGACAGCACATAGGCCAGCAGGAGGGACGCAGCCCAGCCAAGCTGATGCAGAGGGTGACACAGAACCGTCTGGGTGACGTAGAGGCAGCGAAGAGGCCTTCAAAGTGACGCAGGGGCAGCCTGCGCTACGCAGAGGTTGTGCTGGGCTAGAGGGTTGACGCAAAGGTTGGAGAAGACTACGCTGAGGGTTCCAGTGGGCCAGAAAGGGCTCGTTATCTGTAATTCCCAACTGAGGGTGTGATTCAGTGATATTTTGTCTCCGAGTGAAAGGTACAACTTTCGTGTAATTTCTCTGTAGGGCAGACCGTTTCTGGTGCCCAGGTTGTTGTATTCAGATTCTACATAATAATAAAACCCTATAGAGTTGTTGCACCGGTTTTCCTGCATTGGGTTTTTTCGAGGACATTTGTCCGAAAAATCTATGTAATTTTGTCATATGTGCATGATGTTCAATAAATGATCTGTAGATGTGTAGGCTGCAGCTTGTATTCGCTTCAATATTTTTTTGAATACTTCAGTTAAATAATTTGTTAAATTAATCAAACAAGTAGGTGAAGTAGATCAAGACACTGCAGTAGGTTTTTTGTTTTGAAACTTTCACATGGTATCAAAGCATTGCAGATCAAGTTGATCCACCAACAGAGCGACTAAAGATGAATGCTACAGGAAGGGCAGCTGAAGCAGCAGAAATCCAGAAGAAGGCAGCACAGCACCAGGAGGGACACAGGCCCTGCAAGGGTGACGCGGAGTCAGTCTACACATGCAAAGGCTGACGCAGCTCCAGAGAGGTGGCGCAGAGCCAGTGTGCTCACGCGGAGGCTGACGTAGCACCAGAAGAGGGACGTTGAGCCAGTATGCTCACGCAGAGGTTGACGCAACACCAGGAGGGTGACAAAGTCCGTGTGAAGAATTGTTGTGCAATTTGCCAAAGTCCGAAAGTGCAGTTTCGGATCTTCAGTAGTTGTTGGTGTGGCACAGGTTCTATCGGTGGAGAACAATGCCTAGCAAAGGTGACAAAAGCAAGAGGGAAACAATCGCTTAACAGGTGTCCTCCTTGCATCAACACGGCCCCCAACCCCTCTGCAGATGCATCGCACTCCAACACAAAGGGTTGAGTGAAATCGAAAAGTGCTAGCACGGGGCAATTGCTCATAACCTGTTTGAGGCACTCAAAGGCCTCCTGCATTGTAGCCGTCCATGCAAATGCCCTTTCTTCGTCAGATTTGTAAGGGGTGCTGCCAGCTATGAGAAGCCCTTCACGAACTTCCTGTAATAAGTACAAATGCCCATGAATCCCCTCAACTCTGTCACGTTCCTAGGCTCTGGCCAATCCCGAATAGCCCTGATCTTCTCCTCCTGTACACGCATGCCATCAACCCCGATGATGTGCCCTAAATAGAGCATCTTAGTGAGCCCAAACTCGCACTTAGACAGCTTGGCATAGAACTGTTGCTCCTCCAATATACGCAGCACTGCCTCCACATGTTGTAAGTGTTCCTCCCATGTTTGACTATAGATCAATATGTCATCAAAAAATACTAGCACGAACTTCCTCAACTGCCCACGAAATATGCGGTTCATGCATGACTGAAATGTGGTTGGTGCGTGTGTTAGCCCGAAGGGCATAACCAAGAACTCAAAGTGTCCATAGTGGCACCAGAAAGTTGTCTTGGGGACATCCTTGTCCCTCACCCGAATCTGATGGTACCTCGACCGTAGATCAATCTTCGAGAAGAACTTGGCTCCTCTCAACTCATCTATCAGCTCATCAATGCATGGGATGGGGTAGCGGTTCTTCATGGTCTTTTTGTTGAGGGCCATGTGTTTGTTTCTGGTAGCATCGGATATGCTCTAAGTCTCAAATTTTGCAGGGAGGCTTAGGCACATGTATTCCAAAGAACCCAAAAAGCGTTTTGGGAAATTCTACCCAGATTGTGTTTTATGAAAATAATTAATTATTTTTAATGGGACCCTAAGTTTAAACTTATGAAATTAAAATAATTAAAAGGTATTAATAAAACAGGGTGTAAATCTTCTAGAAAAAGACGAAGATCAAGTCAAGTTAATCTTAGCCGTTGATTAACGATTTAATCTCGGTCATTTAAGTCTCAACGAGAAGATTATAAGGACAACTTGATGGGGCATTTGGAAAATACACTGAGAGAGTCTAGAGATCGAAATTCTTTAGTGAGCAGTGCTCAGGGAGAAGATCGATCGAGTTGATCCTTGCAGAGAGAGGCAAAGATAATTTTCCGGTTGGAAATCTTTCCTAATCCGGAGAGTACAAGGCAGAGAGGGCATAGAGCAATCTGGAGAGGTAGCACAGAGCCAACCACGCATAGCTTCAGAGGGAGTCTGAATTTCTATTGGGGAACAATCAAGATCCAGTCCCGGAGCTGGGGTGTGAGACCGGGAGGCCAGAGGGCTAAATTTTTCAGCTAGCAAAGAGATCAGAGGAGGTGAAACGCAGTCCTAGCAGCAGTGACACAGTGACCGCGCAGGTGTGACGCAGTACTGCGCAGAGATAGCGCAGAGGGCCATCTCCAGTGCAGATCATAGTCGGATCTTCCAGTGACAGGGTGAGATTGTCTCACTAGTTTTTTTGTTCTGTTAGATCTCTGTATAGGATTGCCAGTTTGGGCATCCGAAGAATTGTACTCATAAATTACTGCATAATATATCAAACACTCAGTTGCTGCACCAGTTTTCCTGCATTGGGTTTTTCCGGGGACTTAGTCCAAAAACAAAGGTGTCATGTGTCTATTGTTTCTTCTTGCTCACATCTTGTTTCTGCATTTATTTTCCGCAGTTTATGTAGTGAAGGTTCCAGTGTGATGTATTCAGTGTTTGTCGTAGATAACTGCAAATAAATTGTTGAAGTAAAAGTTAACAGTTGGTGTTGGAACGAGGTTCCCTAACCTCATTTTTGGTCCAGTTTTGTAATATTTTAGTAATATTTGGTCTAGCGCAAGGGTTTTGGGGCGGGTCGAAGCCTCGATGTGTTGTAATGGGTCAAAGGGTATCGTAGGCTAGGATGCTATAAATAGATAGGTAGATCGAGTCTAGAAGAAGAAGGAGATGAGATAAGTTGGGATACGAACTTGTGATCTTTGGTGTCGATCGTTTGGGTAAGGGCTCCTGTTGGCTGTGTGCGCGGAGACCCTGAAGTCCTGCTGTGTGTGGACCCCGTTGGCTGTGTGCGCGGAGACCCTGAAGTCCTGCTGTGTGTGGACCCCGTTGGCTGTGTGCGCGGGTTGGTCATAGAGTCTGTAAGTCAAATCTGGATATGAATGAATGAAAAGACGGTTTTGTGATATCTAAGTATTTATGTGTTATGATTATGAGTTGCGTTATATGTTATTTATGAGATAATGTACGTTTTATGAATATTGATGGTTTATTTATGCATGCGATGCTAGAGAAAGAAGTGAATGCATAGATATGGATGTAATTTGTCTTGTTACATCTGATTACTGAGTTGTTACGTCTGATTACTGGGCTTCACTTGGGTTATTTCGCCAATATACTGTTAAGGGTTCTGGGTTAGGGCTTCCCCAGCGCAGGTTTGTTAGATCTAAAGGGACCCCCTTTAATTAACTTTCTCTCTCTCAGGGTGCGGAAACCTGGTTCCAGCGCCCTCCCATACTACTTCGGGTGAGACCTTGACATGCGTAAGCAGGCCATTGCCGAAAAGGGCCAGTAGTATCAGGGTTTGTTGGAAAACCTTGAAACCGAACCTGGGTCAAGACCCCTAAAGCCAACAGTTGGGTGAATATTTTCCAGTTGCTGCAATAGAATTCCAAATACATAAATTTTCACACCTTGTAATCAATGCACATGTGTAGGGACCCATCCTTCTTCTTCACCAGAACAAATGATGAAGCAAAAGAGCTAGAGTTGGGCCTAATGTGCCCCAGTGTCAAGAGCTCATGGATGGCTCTCTCTATCTCATCTCGGTAAGCCTTGGGTTGTCAATAGGAAGTAGTGATCACAGCCTGTACTCTGGGCACCAACTCAATGGTATGCTCAAACCCTTGGTCAGGTGGTTGACCAAGCGATATATCTCCAAAGTCCAAACACTATTGGGTACCTGTCAAGGATGGCATGTATCTCTGGATGTGGTGGCTTCGCCACGCCCCCAGCCTCTGAAATCATCAACTCGACAGCCCACTCAACATCTTCGTGCCTCAAGTCAGCCACCATCCTATGGGCTGAGACTGTCTGTGGCGGGTAGGAGTGCATACCCCTCAACAACACTGGCTTACCTGTTGGGTCTACAAACTCCATCTCCAACTTTCGCCAATCAGTATTGACTCTACCAAGTGAATAGAGCCACTAGACTCCCAGCACTACGTTGGTGTCCAGTACATCCACCACAAAGAAATGGTTTGTCATAGAGTAGTTCCCCATGGTCACAGTCAAGGCAGGAACATAGTGTGCACTGCATGGTACTGTCACCCAGCAAAATAACTGAAAACCCCTCGAACTCCTCTATAGTGATGCCCCTCCTCTAGACCATCCATTGTCTACTAATACTGAAATACGCTGCCCCTGAACCGTCCCCCGGATCCTCATGGTCAGAAACTTGGGTACCCCACGCAGTGATGCGAGGACCCCTCTAAAAGGTGCAAAAGAAGCTCCCCCTGCCGCTGGTGGTGGTGGCGGTGGTGGCGGTGGCCCTCTCTCCTGAGATGTTGCGCTGTCATCTCCTCCCATCTCAAAGTATGTCTCTTCCTTCCCATCGATGTCCGAGAAGACCTCTACGTAATGGGTATTGCCTGTTGCACATGTATGCCCCGGTGCCCATGGTTCCTGACAAGTGAAGCATACCTTCTTCCTCCAGAGGTCTCTCTGTGTGTCCTCATCCAGCTACCCACGTCCCACGTTGGCTCTCAGTGGTGGGACCCCCATATCTCTCCCCCTCTACTGGAAACATGGTTTGGTTGGCAAAGGTGCACTAGCTCTGGGTAGGGCATCTTGTAGGTCCCTAGCTCTCCCCACTGCATCCTACAACGTAGTAGGCCTATTGGACCTCACTAGCCACCGTAATGGCTCTGCCAGCCCCTTTATGAACATGTAAATCCTCCTCGACTCCGATAAGTCTGGCACCATCACAGATAGTCTCAGAAACTCTTAGATGTATACTTCTGCACTCCCAGTCTACTTGAGCCTAGTCAACTCCCCAAAATACTCCTCAGGGTCCTTCCTCTCGAACCGCTCTAGCACCCTCCTGGTAAACTCATCATAAGTTGTGACCCATGCGTGCCCTAGTGTGGTTAGCCCATGGAACCACCAGTCATGAGCTTCCCTTTTCAAATGCAGCGTGGCAATCTTGATTGCCTCTCCCTTAGTCATCTGGTTCAGCTAGAAAAAGACTTACAGCTTCTCGACCCATGCCTTGGCCGAGCTCTTGGAGGAGCCATCAAAAGTAGGGAGAAACACTTCCTCTTCAAAGATCCAATTCAGATCAATGCTAGTTTTACTTTTCCTATAATCACAATAACAAAAACAGATAATGTACTTGCTCATACTAGTCTTAATAAGTTAATTCCCTTTTCTTTTTGACACTATTGAAACAAACAAAACATCACCAAGTTAGTAAATAGTTCCATTGACCAAACCACACAAGGGTTCAAAAATTGTTGCTTTTTTCCTCAAACACCATGTGGTTTTGGGGATGCTAGGCATTCAAATTCTGTTGCAAATGTGCACTTCCCATTAATATTATTAGTAAAATCACTAGTTTTTGCATTTTAAAATTGTGTAATTTATTTGAATTTATTTATTTAACTATCATATGTTTTATACCTCCTAGACAAGAGATTAAACTGCAAATAAGAATAGTATATGGTCTCGTGTAGGGGACTAAGACAAGATGCTACCAAAAACCATATGACCCCATTAGAGCTAACCTCAATGATGACCACAAGGGGCATTGGCTTTCTTGCAGAGACTATCTAGGGTGAAATTATCTTTTGGTCCCACAGTAAGACCTAACACTGCCTCTAATTGGCTAAAATCTCGTCTTTCTCAAACACAACGAAAGAAGTTAATGACACGAGACATGAAGGCATCTCCCAAGAGTGAGTCTACCAGGTTTTGGACCGCGAGCCAGTCATTTCAGGTGACATGGTATTCTTAAATGACGGTGATGAGTTCATAGATAGTCGCGAGTGATGACTATCCTCATTACAAGTTGATAAACGAGTTATGATCAATTTTGCCACCTTTTTGATGAAACCCAAAACCCAAAAAAACACTATCGTATGTTTTATTACCCTTGTTTCCCATATTAAAGGTCCAAACTATCGTGTAAAAGTTGTGTGATTAAGGCTCTAACTTAATCAAACTTATAATTATCTGTACATCTAAAATAATACAGACGGAAGACAACTCTAGCGGAATCTGTTACGGCTATATCAGATTATGGACCACTTTGAAAGCAATGTAATACGATTCCTAGTAGATGTCAAAGAGAAAGTTAACCTAAGGGATCCGTCAGTATGAACGTCACATAATTATGATTCTTCCGAAGACATTTTACGGTAATTTGGGACCCTAAATGCTAGAAAATTCCTGCACCTGAAAGGGTATGGATGTGATCGAGATTTCTCCAGTTTCGCCGTGCGAAATGGTGCCCAGATCTATTTCCTCATCTGATAACTCCCGCAGTTTTAACCGGGGCCCTTGCTCGGGAATGTCCTGCAAAAAAGTGAAAATGCAAAAAGCTTCATGCCATCGCTTTACTGACAAACGTTCGAATCCCATTAGGGACACATGGAATTCAAAAACCAATAAACAGATTTTTTATATATAAAGCCGTTAAAGCAGAAAGTACCTGAGAGATGAACATCGATCCGAAAAGACCTGCAAGAAAGAATAGTGTGCATAAAACCGCCACCGCTGGCATGGGAACCTTGGTATGAAGGCCCCACTTCCCTCTTGCTTTAGTCCTCATTTCTACAGGATTATTACTGCTGCAAATTACTTCCAAATCTCGACCAGGATCACCGGGATGCATGCAGAGCAAGAGTTTTGTTTGATTTAAAGAGAATGAAAATTATTTACAGCCAAAACGTGCATTTTTCCGCATTCAAAAACATGCTTCAAATGGAAGAAATGTTCAGATTGTCAGTCAATCCGTGGAAAAGTGCTGTCACACACTGGCGTGTAGAATGTGAAACAGGAATATATACATAGATTATCTTCGAAATCTTCGGTGGAATGATGAGCTTTCGCTTTGCTTTTGGTATTTTTCAAATATGGTAACTCCAGATCTGGCCTATTATCATGGAAGAGGCGACTCGGGAATTTGCCCAGTAGATTCCCACTGACAATGGAATTTCAATTAGTCGTGGCAAGTTTTTATCAACCTGCTTTAATCTGAATTTAGTGCGCCCACTGAATCCAGATAGATCTTCCAATGGTTAGCCAAGTGTTGAAAATTAAAACATATTAAGCGAAAAAAATTATAATAACGATGTTAATGTTTTTATTGTAAAAATTAAAAAGAATAGGTTAAAAAAATTATTATTTAAATTTGGGGTATTCTAAATTATATAAAAGAAAGAAAGTATTTTTAACATCTTTAAAAATAACTTATATGAAATAGTTTCTTCACTTAAATCTGTTATAAGTTTCAAGTAAGAATGTATTTTTTTTTGTTTAAAATGAATATTTAATGCATAAAATGTAGGACCACATCAGAATTGCAACATGCTATTTGCACCTGAAATCTCAAAAACATATAAAAATAAGGAGCTAGACAACAAGGAACTATATGCAGCTTTATAGCAAGATATTGTCGTGTATTCTCAGCATGGAGAAGTAGTTCTTTTAGTGGGAAATTTCAATGCTAGAACAGCAAATCAAGAAGCCAATATTCTTTGTTGCAAAGAGGATCATAATCCTATTTGGCTCATTAAAGAGGAGAATTCCAAATGGTTGAGATGTTCTGAAGATAACAAAGTTAGCAACCATTTTGGAGAGGAGTTGCTTATTTCAACTTAATTATTTGCAATGGTATAAATAGATGGAAAAGGTCTCAGAACTTCACTTGCAACACATACAATGGGGCAAGTGTCTTTGACAATGATATTTGTTCACAAAGCTTAATAGAAAGGATAGAGGAAGTTAAGATTGGAGAGCATATTTGGGACTTAAAATTAGACCATAACCTAATTTATAGCCGTAGTCTAAAAAACACATAGAATAACCCAGAATCCAGCAAAGATTTTGACAAATTCTGACAAAGATTTATCAGAATCTTGTTTACAGTTGTTAAACTTCAGTATTTTGGGTGCCCTAAGGGTTTTTGATAGTGCTAAATCCATTTCCACTATCAAAAATGCAATTCAAACACTCCAACTACCTGATTTTTTGAATTTTTTTTACCGGATTCTGGCAAAAAACTACCGTCTGGGCTATTCTATTAGCTAGGTAGACAACTCCCAATTTATATAAAGCTATCTTGGTTAGAAGCAAGGCAACATACGAGGAAAACGCAATGTTCTCGACAATCGATATCAAGGGGCAAAATTTTTCTAACACGAGAAAATTGTGCTATCTTCGAAACAATGTTGGAAAGATCCATTCAAAAGGAGAAAATTGGTTCCCAAAGCCTCAACAGTCGTGAGTTAACAAATATAATTCAGGGTGCACTTGAGAAGTGCAAAAGAGAAAAAAGTAGGAAATCATAATCAAATTGTTTTCCTGTAAATGCAAACTGGCAAGGAAAACCTTGAAAAAGCTAGGCGAGGAGAAGGTGAATATAAAGTTATATAAATGTATTTTAAAAAGGAAAAAAGATGAGTTCATGCAAACAAGGTGAGAAGTGTAGAAATTTACAGGGTTAGTTCCTTAGATCAAAACCAAAGGTCACCGCTCACAAACAGATCACAAGCCAATACACCAGTATTATCACGTGGTTAAAACGCCCGAAGAGGGAAACAATCCACGGCCTGAGCCAACGCGGCCACTTCAGGCAATTTATTAATATAAAAGAAAGATTACATATGTTTCTCTCATAAACGGTCACAGGACAAATGACCCTCCATGCTCTTTAAATAGAGATCATGGACCAATCGGGCGTTAAGCCACAAATCAAGTATCGTTAATACCGAGGAGAGAGTGAACCGTCGAATCACTACAAATCGTGACTGTCAGATTATAAGTTACAAATGTACATAGTAAAGAAACACACTTTACCTAACTCAACAGTAGACTAAGTTATTCTTAACTACTTCTTATATGTCGGAATATCCTAACATCCCCCCTTAAGAACAACTTGGGATAGGATTAAAGGTTTTACAAAGGTGACACAAAAGGAGCCTATTTCCTATGTGTTGAAATATCCTAACATCCCCCCTTAAGAACAACTTGGGATAGGATTGAAGGATTTACAAAGGTGACACAATAGGAGAAGGAAGGAGGCATTAGAGCTTATCCCCCCTTAATGATAGCTTTCCTAAACTCCAAGCATGGATCGAAGTTTGGTAAACTTCACTTCTGTGAGAGCCTTTGTAAAGATATCGGCTACTTGATCATTGGTTGGACAGTACTGCACTTCAAGAACACGATCATGAATGAGATTTTTGATGAAGTGTATGTGGAGCTCAATGTGTTTCATACGCTGATGCTGAACTGGATATTTACATAGTTGAATGGCACTCTGATTATCACACCAAAGTGTAGTTGGATGTTGCTAATGAAGACCAAATTCAGACAGGATCTGACGAAGCCACATGGCTACCTTGCTGGCTTCAACTTCACCACGATACTCTGCTTCTGCTGAAGAAAGAGAGATGACACTTTGTTTCTTACAAGACCATGTGATAGGTCCCGAACCAAGAGTGAATACATATCCTACAGTAGACTTTCGATCATCAGGGTCACCAGCCCAATCAGAATCAGTGAAACCAATCAACGATGGAGATGCTCCTGCACTGTAATGAATCCCGAACTGAATTGTATCTTGAATATACCGAAGTATTCTTTTAGCTGCTTTCCAGTGATTTTCATGAGGTTGGTGCATAAACCGAGCGACAAGAACAACGGAAAAGGAAAGGCCGGGATGGGTATGGGTTAGATACAGAAGTTTACCAACAAGTTGACGGTATAAGGTAGCATCAACTTTAGGGGTAGTACAAGTGACTGAAAGCTTGACTTTAGACTGAAAGGGAGAAGGGGCTGGCTTACAGTCTTCCATGTGAAAGTGGTGTAGAAGATCACGGGCATACTTGGACTGAGAGAGGGTAATACCTTCTTTGGATTGCAAGACTTGAAGACTAATGAAATAATGCAAGTGTCCTAAGTATGTCATTTCAAACTTAGTTTTGAGGCTAGACTTCACATGGTTTATATGGTTGGGATCACTACCAGTAAGGATAAGATCATCAACATAAAGAACAAGGATGGTGAAGGATTTACCCACTTTCTTGGTGTAGACAGTGTTATCAGAATGACACCTAGAAAAGCCATTATCTAATATAAATCTATCCTTTTTGGCATACCAAGCCAGAGGAGCTTGTTTGAGACCATAGAGAGACTTCCTAAGGCGACAAACAAGGCTAGAGTCATTTTGGATAAAGCTAGGGGGTTGTTCCATGTAGATTTCTTCATGTAAATCTCCATGTAAGAAGACGGATTTAACATCCATCTGATGAACTTCCCATTTAAAGGAGGCATCAAGGGAAAGAACAAGGCGGATAGAATTCATTTGGGCAATAGGGGAGAAGGTTTCAGTATATTCAATGCCTTCAACTTGTGAAAATCCTTTAGCAACAAGACGAGCTTTATGTCTATCCACTTTTCTGTCTGGTCCAAACTTTGTTTTGTAAACCCATCTGCATTTGACAAGTTTTCTTCCTTTTGGAAGAGGAACAAGATCCCAAGTATCGTTCGCCAATAAGGAACGATATTCTTCATTCATAGCTTCATCCCAATCTGGATGACCAGAAGCTTCTTCAAAGGTGTCTAGATCAGGATTTTCTGGAACTTGAGCCAATAAGGAAGAGGCTCTTTGGAATTGAGAACGTGTACGCCGTCGATCTGCAGGGTCACCTGTAAGAGAACCTGCTACATCTTGAGTAGAGCAGACCCATCTTGGAAGCTGCAGAGCTAAAGGCACATCTTCAAGAGGTGGAGGAGGATTGTCATCCTCACTGTCGTCATCTGAATTAGAAGACATGTTGTCAAAAATAGAATAGATAGAGAGAGGCGGCACATATGCTGAGTCAGGCTCGCAGGCCAAAGGTGGCACACCCGCTGAACTAGACTCGCAAGCCGATATATTTTCATGAGTTTTACATCTCTTCTAATGATTATAATTTTGGATTTTGGTTGAAGAAGTCTATATCCTTTGACATCTTCAGAATATCCAACAAAAATGCATTTTTCACTCTTAGGTTCTAAGGCTTTATGTTTCACATCTGGAATATGGGCCCAAGCATCACTTCCAAAAACACAAAAGTGACTTACATCTGGTTTGATTGAGCTCCAAGCTTCTTCTGGAGTTATATTATTTAAAACCTTAGTAGGAGTGCGATTTACTATGTAATTTGCACAGTTAATGGCTTCTGCCCAAAAATTGAGACCAAGTCCTTTAGATTGAAGCATACAATTAGCCATTTCTTTTAAGGTGCGATTCTTCCTTTCAGCTACACCATTTTGTTATGGAGTATATGGAACAGTATGTTGCAATTGAATGCCATGCTCAGTGCAGAAGTTGATAAATTTGTTGTTAACATATTCTCTGCCATTGTCTGATCTTAACTTAAGAATTTGATGTCTAGATTGTTTCTCAACAAAGGCCTTAAAGGCCAAGAACATGTTAAAAACTTCACTCTTGAGTTTTAAGAAATATACCCAAGTGCGTCTGGAAAAATCATCAATGAAAGTTAAGAAGTACTTGCAACCAGAGAAAGAAACAACAGGAAGTGGACCACATAAATCACTGTGCACAAGTTGCAAAGGGGCTGAAGCATGCCAAGAGGCACGTTTGTCAAAACTATCCCGATGATGTTTTCCGAGTACACATCCAGAGCAAACACCATCTCAGCGAGATACCATAGGAAGACCCGTCACCATATTTTCCTTACATAGAGTTTGAAGAGAGCGATAGTTTAAGTGACCAAATCGCTCATGCCAAAGTTTGCTCACTTCATCATTATGAGCAACAAAAACATAGGGAAGATATGATGACCCAAAGTTGTCAAACTTTTACAACCTTGTGGAATCATCAGCAATGCCAGTAGCTAAAATATGTCTAGGATCTTTTAGGTCCTTGATTACAACATCATGAGGTAAAAATTATACTATTTTCCCTTCACCTGAATGAGTTATCTGATAAACAAATAGAAGGTTGCATGATAAGGTAGGAACACATAGTACATCATTAAACTAACCATTACCTAGATTAATGGTTCCAGATCCTAAAACACTAAGAGATCTATCATCATCAACATAAATATGTTTGGTGTTACAATCATTTAAAGAAGAAAACATGGCTTTATTTTTGGCCATGTGGTAAGAAGCTCCAGAATCAATGAGCCACTCATGAGAATGAGAAGAAGAAGATACATTTAATGCATAACCAGATCTTGATGCTTGACTACCACAAGCAGAAAGTGCCATTCCTGAAGATGAAGGTGAAGAGTGCTCCAAATTGATGTTGTGCTTCTTCATTGCTGCTTCTAAGGCTTCCATCTTCTTAAAACATTTGGACTCTATATGGCCATCATGATTACAAAATTTGCAATGTCTATCTGTCTTCTTCCCTTTGTTTTTATTTTCCTTATCATTTTGGTGAGTTTCTTTTCAGTTTGCGGCTGAAATTGCTTAGGACCCTTGTTTGATTTAGGACCATACTTTTTAGGATACTGCTTCTTGGGATTCTTTTGATATCGTTGTTGTTGGGCTGCTAAGGCTTTCTTAGAAGCGTTTCCAGAAGTGCTAAGACCAAGGTGTAAGAGTTTTTCTTATTCTCTTATCAAAGAATCACAAAAGTCATCAAAAAAGGGGTTCTTGTAGGCAGTTCCTAAAGAAATGATGGCTTCTCTAGTGGAATGGAAGGTGGAAACAAATACAGAGTATGCAGGGCCAAACTTAGCAAGAGTGGAATAGATGAGGCTACCATCGTCCTTTTTGACCTTACAACCTTATAAAAGAAGTCTAAGGGTCTTGAATTTGGACCAAAAATCTTCAATAGAGGAGAAATTATTGGGGTCCAAAGTAAGAAACTCATTTTCAAGCTAGTGGGCCCTGACTTTATTTTGAATGCTAAAAACAATATTTAGCTTTTTCAAGGCTTCATTAGGGGTGTCAATTTCAAGGATATGAAATCGAAGATCTTAAGAAATGGACATTCCTATCAACCCTCGTGCTTGATCTTGTTTATTTTCCCATTTAGCGACTTTATCATCATCGGAAGGTTTAGTTTCTTGTCAGGTGGCTATTCTATAAAGCTCTTTACTTCTAAGTAAATCTACCATGTGAGGTAGCCATTGGAAATAATTGGTGTTGTTAAGAATAACCGGGCATGCACTTTCCATTTAAAAAAAAAAAAAACTGAAGTTGAAAAGAGCTGAAACTAACTACTCCAATGGAAAGATCTCGAAAAATTAGACTGATTAAAAAAAAAAGGCTCGAAAAATGGCTTCCGGATGAAGAATTCATGCCTTTTTGAAAAAACGAGTTGTAGATGTCGAATAGTTATGCGAACGGTTTGAAATTTGATGATGAAGTTCAACTTTAAAAAAAAATCCAGCCCCTTTAATAAAAAAACGTTTTACAAAAGAAGCTTGAGAAAGAGACTTGAAGTCTTCAGTGTGTGTGCCTTTTTCTTGCACAAAAAACACAAAATCCGAGCAAAAAAAATGAAATGCAAGCCTTACGATAGAACGTTAGATTTCCGGTTAGCCTTACCGACAACTATCTATTTTTTCACTATTTCTGATTTCCCGATCGCACAAAGACGCGGGGAAAGAGCATACGTAGCAAAAAAATTTATTTTCTTCCTGTTTCTGATTTGTCGAGATCGCACACTGCACAAAGCAAAGAGCATACACAGATAAGAGGGTATATATACAGAAAATAAATAAAACCTAAAAACCGAAATAAACAGAGGGAACCAAAATAACCATAACTATAAACAAATATAACTACAAAATAGATACTTTATACCTCTATATCTAAACTGACATAACTTGGGAAACTGGAAACCTTTTCGCATGAGACAAAATGGGTTCTTCATTGTAACAGACGCTTCGGACACAACAGAGCAGTTCCCCAGGCCCAAAAATGTTGAGAAATAGTAGATCTAGAAAACGACAGTCGCATGCACTCAAACCGGCTTCGGATTTGGATCAACAACGGATGCGGCCCTCAAAATAGCTCTGATACCATGTAGGAATTTACAGGGTAAGTTCCTTAGATCAAAAACCAAAGGTCACCGCTCACAAACAGATCACAAATCAGTACACCAGTATTATCACGTGGTTAAAACCATCGAAGAGGGAAACACTCCACGCCCTGAGCCAAAGTGGCCACTTCAGGAAATTTATTAATATAAAAGAAAGATTACATATGTTTCTCTCATAAACAGTTACAGGAAAAATGACCCTCCATGCTCTTTAAATAGAGATCATGGACCAATCGGGTGTTAAGCCACGGATCAAATGTCGTTAATACCAAGGAGAGAGTGAACCGTCGGATCACTACAAATCGTGACCGTCAGATTATAAGTTACAAATGTACATAGTAAAGAAACACACTTTACCTAACTCTACACTAGACTAAGTTATTCTTAACTATTTCCTATGTGTCGGAATATCCTAACAAGAAGAGTTAATATATCTAGGCAAGAATAACCCAAAGCTTTTGTGGCAGGAACTTCAACCAAGGAAGAAACAAACTGAAAATAATATTACATCCACTCAGTGGTTTGACTATGCAAGACAACTCTATGAGAAAGAATCAGAGGTTGAGTCTCCCCCTAAGATCAACACAACTACAAAGTGTTTCACGATACAATAGGTGGAGGCTGAAATTAAGAAGTTGAAAACAAGAAAGGAAAAGGACTTGGTTGAAATTCAAGCAAAATATCTAAAGTGGGGAATGAACACTCTTGCACCGCACATCATGGAAATATTCAACAACATCATTCGACAAGGATTCCTAGGATATTAGACAACTAGCCTAGCAATACCCCTTTTTAAAAGTGGAGACATTAATAATCCTTCTAACTATAAAACCATTATGATCAATCCTCTATTTGCAAAGCTTTTCGACAACATGGTAGAAAATAGAATCAGTAAGTGGGCAAAAGTAAAAGAAAAGAGGGAAAAAGGGCAAGCGGGTTTTAGGCTGAAACATTCTATAGTGGACCGTGGTATCACGTTGAGACACATTATTGAAAATGGTTGGGGGGGCAAAGAAGAAGTATTTTGTTGCTTTGTTGACTTCAAAAAGGAATTTGACACGGGCCTTAGAGATAAGTTGTGGCGTAGAATGAAAGAGCTTGAAATTCCTTTGCACTATAGAGTCATTATCCATAGCCTTTATGAAGAGGTGAAAGTCAAAATAGAACTTCAACATGCATTTCAGAAATCTCTAGAAGTGACATCGGAGTCAAGCAAGGTTGCCCTCTGTCCCCTAGTTTTTTCAGTTTATATATTGATAAACTAGAAAGAGTGGATAAATCTGTAAGGTGGGGATGGTGTTCGGTTGGGGGAGTTTGTGGTAAAGCTTCTTTTATATGCTAATTACCTTGTATTGATTGTAAATCGACCCATGGATAGCAGATGCACCTATATTTCATTGATAATTTTTGTAGAGCAGTGGGGATGTAAGTCAATACCAGCAATACCAAAATAATGATTTTCTATAATAAAAGGAAGCAGAGCTAGCATATGTTCTTCTTTGAAGGCAACATTATTGAAGAAGTAAATGAATACAAGTATCTCGAGATTGATTTCAACAACAAGCTTAATTGGGAGGACTACAGAAAGAAGAGAATTTTAGGAGCGTGGAAAGCATTATATGCTCTTCAAAACATATGTAGAGAGGTAGCGTTATGGGATTGTAAAATGATTAAAGTGATTTTTGGACTCCTAGTTTGTCCAGTGGTGCTATATGGGTGTGAATTGTGGGCTAGCAACATCCTTATCTCAAAAAACACATTAAGAAAATAAAAAAACACTTGATCATGAGAAAGTTCAAAATAAAAATTTCAGTTCCTTGTGATACAATGTTGAGTGAAATAGGAGCAGGCCCATAAAAGCAACTGCTACGGTGCATGTCATAAGGTACCTAAAAATAATTGAGCAAATAGGAGTGGGTAGATGGCCTAAAGTTATCTTCAATGAAGGCATGAGTGAAAGAAAGAAAACATGGATGAGGCAAAACAACAAATGGATGCAAAAAATGGAATGTTTACCTCAATGATTGTCCCAAAAATAGCAAGGAGTTAAAGCATTTTGTTATGGATAAGTTTTGTAAACATATGTGGGGAAAAGAGTTAGGTAGAAAGAAGAAGTATTATGTTCAGGAATTCAACCCCACTTGTGATCTCCAACAAAAATAATAGATTGGAGTTAACATTTCGTGGAGAGCAAAGTTTCTTATTTCTCAATTAAGAATTAACTTGGACCAACTTCGGTGTGAAATGGGATGGTGGAAAAGACCTAAAGAAGCTTGGGAAGAACGAGTGTGTACTTTTTGCACTTCTAGGGTAGTGGAATCGGAAAAACATTTCATTTTGGAATGGGATTCCTTGAGAGACGTTAGAGACAGTTATAACAGTATGTTAGCATCGATCTCTTGGCGTTGTATTTTCAGTGAGGTAACAGTTAGAAGGTTGGGTCAACTCGTCATCAACTGGAATAAGAAAATGATCGAATTACAAAAGGTGAAAAACAGGGAGGCTGGTGATCCCATAGACTATTTTTAATCTCGTGGACGTTAAAATATCATTCATTCATTAGATGGATTCAACACGCTGAAAAACCCTTGGGGCACTTGAATCATATAGATTAAACAACTTAAACTCAATATTTTTAAAAATATTTGTCGGAATTTTGTTAAAATTAACCAGAAAAATGTCATTTCGTCTATAAATTAGACTATGCCTTTAATTTTATGTGATGTATTAATTATTTTATATTAAATGATTAAAAATATATTTTAATAAATTTGTTACAAATATATATATATATATATATATATATATATATATATATATATATATATATATATATATTAAAAATATTATGGACAAATGTAGATGTAGTTATTTTTTTTCTTGGATGAGTGCCAAGAGGCACTCTTGAGTCGAGTACAATATGTTGAGGAATGTAACTAGTGTTGGTCTTCATAATTGTATTTGAGTCATGATGCAATGTATTTTTCAAAAGAAAGAAAATGAATTGTATTAATAAAGAAATTGACTTATTAAAGCATGGGTTTCATGCTTGGGTCAATGGTTTATAGGTCAAAGCCTCCATTATAGGCTTATAGGATTTATGTCAAGTGTCCTTGTCCATTTCATAATGTAATAGACCCTTCTTGGGCACTGTCAACCAAGAAACAAATTTATTTTGATGTAAATTAGGCCTTTTAGTCCCCCTCCGCCAAGTCGGCCTCAAACTGGACAAGTCGGCCTAATTGAGGGGTAGAATCTCCTATATAAAGGCAACAACTCAACCTCATTTGGAGGACTCACTCATCAAGTTTGATTTGCAATTTTTGGGACAAGAAAAAGTGTGAAATTCAAGGTATGAGGAAAGGGATAGCGAAGGGGAAGGAGGTTTTTGTCAAGCACAAGAAGTCGAAATTTTCTCTCTCACACACACACATGTGAAGTTGTTGAGTTGTTGGAAGGGTCGAAACTGTAGTCCTGAAGCTGAGTCGAAATTATGAAGTTAGGGGTTGAAGTTTTGAAGTTGGGGGTCAAAATTATGGGTTGAAATTGCATTTGAGAAGCTGACACTTGGTGTCTCTGGAAGAGATTGGAAGGAAAATCTAACTTGGTGGAGGAGGAAGGTATTTTGGTATAGGGTCTTGGTCTATCTCAACTTTAATTTGCTAGTGGAAGAGTTTCATTGGGTTTTCCCCTATATAGGCGTTTTAGCCATGGCTGAGTGCCTATATCTGGTGTCCTTGATCTTCATGTTTTGATTTGATGATTGCTTGATGAAAAGAAGAAAATAAACATAGTTAATAAGAACACATAAATATCACAAGTAATAATCAATATAAGAAAATATTTCTGCCTTTCCGATTTTCTAACACAATAGAGTCAAATAATTTTTCTTTACTAGTTTTTTTTTTCCATTCTCAATTAATTAAAAAAAATGTATTTTTATAATTTCATTAATAATTTACAAGTATAAATAAGTATTCATTACTTTTCTTATTACAAACTAATTAAAAAATTATTTTTTCCCTAACTCTATGGCCAACTTAGGATCATTATTATTATTTTAGCATGTAAATCATAGTTGCAATTTTGAATTATACTTTGCATGGGCTAGATTTGGGGCTCAAATTAAAATAAATTTGGGGATTTTAGATCAAAGGAAGCAAATAGATTCAACAGGGAGTGCTATGGTTTTGATTCTTGTGGGTTTTTTCCATGTGTTGCCATAGATCTCGATCATGGACTTCACAATGCATGATGGGTCTGGATCAAAGGTGTGGAGCTAGGTTTTTCTCAAGGCAATAGATGAAGGTTAGATGAGATGTGGTCGGACACAGAGGGAAGGTGGAATAAATAGAATTTGATCATGAATTTTTCATCAGCCTGGTGTAGATCAACCATGGACCCCACTATTTTGCATTGGCTTTGTTCGGAGGTGACCATTGATTGGCGGTGGGAATCCTTTGTTTTGGATTTGTGGCTGAGGTAGTATCTCCAACTCTGCAACAGTGGCAAAGTATTTCCAAGTCTAGGAGAGTGGTGGTGGACTTGGTCTGCATAACCGGATCTACACGTTTTCACATATTGTGGCTCAGGGGATCCGCTCCTCTAGTGGAAAACTCACAACTCCTCTCTTCTAGATATGATCAATAGAAATGCAGCGAAGGAAAATCTACAAATTTTCCTAAGCAATCCCAGCAGGGAGACCTCTATCCTCTGAATTCTGGGCTCATATCTGGTCGAAAACATGAAGCAAAGTATACAAAAAAAATTAGGTATCCTTGCAATACTTCAATGTTTTTTATATGAAGGAAAATTTGTGCAGGACTCCTTTCAGCTGAAAGATTACCGCATTGAAAGGAACTCCACCATAATATTAAATATGGGAAAAAGGGGTGTAGCTTCAAGCTCTCGAAATCCTAATGGACCAGTCTCATTCAAGAATGCAGTGAAAGGAAAGGCTTCCATTCCTGCAGACCAAATCCAAGATATGCCAAGACCCTACATTGTCGAGCAAATGGGAGAAGATCCAACCATGGAAGTTAAAAACATAGAGGTAAACTCATTTTTTTTTATCTTGAATCCTTGGCACATAAAGGCCAAGGTGCATAGTTTGCCAAGAAAAGT
The DNA here is from genome assembly GCA_034641835.2 of Pinus albicaulis. Taxonomy (NCBI): domain Eukaryota; kingdom Viridiplantae; phylum Streptophyta; class Pinopsida; order Pinales; family Pinaceae; genus Pinus; species Pinus albicaulis. Next base: position 1,657,198,652 of record CM076582.1, on the reverse strand, counting down.
TTGATCGAGATAAAATATATTATTGTCTTCCTCCCAATTCAAACCTTTTGAATGCCAAGATGCAATGACATCTCACAATTCAGTGCGATGGAATTCTTACTGGGCAAAGGCCTCATGCATCAAATAACAGATTTCAAGCGTTGAATAGATCCACACGAGTCATAGTTGACAACTGATCAGATCACAAAACTTGAGCTCGATGCTCTTTCTTTTCGTGGCTCGACCCTCATAGAACAACAATCTATCTCATAGCGAACTTAGTGCAACAATTTATCACACAATGAACTTATTGACACCACAACTCAGTTATAACCTTGTGCTCTGATACCAAATGATAAGACAGGGCATAGGCATACACAAAAATTAATTATCAAAACCGACAACACAAATCAAAGCCCAATAATGGGTACGCAAATAACTCAGCATGGTTAATTAATGAATAAAAATAATTACAAGAGATATATGTTGGCCAATGTTTGACCATCAATTCTCACACTACACCTCACACACTCACACCTCCCCATGGCTCATAGGCTCACCTCTATTTATACAATTGGATTAGAATCCAAGGAGGTTCTAGATCCTAAGCTAACTCCCAAAATATCTCTCCTAATCTCTAACATCTTTCATCTAATCTCTAAAATCTCTCATTCAATCCCTTATCCCTAGATATGAGCTAACTATCCACAATCCTCCAATCCTTCCACACTCCTCTCGAATCTTCTCCTATTTACAAGAATTACCATTCTCTCCTAAAAACTATAGAAAAATATATTAATTTATTAAATCCTCACTTTGTAACTAACTCCTTTGGTAAACACTTAACCTACGTTAGATGCACCTGCATCAAAAAGGGCAGAATACAAGAGCCATATAAAGAAGCAATCTGTCCCATAGGTTATCTTTAGCCTCGTAGACGTTAAAATAACTTCTTCTTCTTCTTATTATTGCTTTTAGAGGCACATTCTCCAACCTAGTATGAGGAAGATATGTAAAGCCTTCCATGTTCAACCTATAATTGACTTTTTTACCTTTTAAACTAAAAATAAAATACTTTAAATAATAATAAAAAACAGAAAAATAAATATACATATCTCATTAGTTTTAATTAAATGCATTATAAAACACAAATAATCTCATTCTCACTATGTTGTGCTTGCTTGGTTTGTTATTGATATTACAACCTAGTATGAAGGAGATGTAGTAAAAATATTTCGCTCTTACTCTCAACCATAAATAAAATATTTTGATAACCATATAAAATAACATAAATTTATATTAAATTTAAAGAAAGATATAGTAATTAAAAGTGAAAATATCTTATATTTCATAAGTGTGAACAAGATATATGTGTGTGTGTGTGTGAAGAGAAAAAAATTGATTACTTCCTATAATAGTAGCATAGATATAATTGATTCAATTCTTAATATAAAATTAATATGTGACATTTATATTTTTTAACAATAATTTTTGCGCTACAACCTAGTGTAGGGTGGATGTGTGAGCATTAGATGTGTATAGATAGATGTGTAAGCGTGAGATGTGATATATATATATATATATATATATATATATATTTTTATTTTTATTTTTATTTTTTTATTTTTTTTAAATTTATTGTAATTTTGTTTTTTATTAATAAGTGTAGGGTGGATGTGTGAGCGTTAGATGTGTAGGCGTGAGATGTGAGACATTTTTTAAATTCATTTCTTTTTTATTGAAATTTTGGTTTTTATTAATAAAATTACGAACAATTTTTTAGATAAAAAAATATAATATACATATCACATTAACGTATATAACATATAAATAGTACTTATAAATTAACATTCATTTTACCATATAAATTAAAATAATGTTTCCATAACCATTTTTTTTCTGTAAGCTTGGCAGGACCACATCTCATGTCCAATATGTCATCATGATTGGGAGAATTAAACCGGTGACTTCACATAAAGGAGTGACTAAACGTAGCACCCAGAGCACCGGATGACCCTCTATCCAAGACACATTGTGGACATTTCCATAACCATTTTTAAATTTAATTAATAAGCCTATAAAAATTTAATCTTTACAATATAACAAGATTTAAAATAAAACTATGTATGTATATATGTCCATGAAAACAACAAGAAAATTAAGGAAGAGGCTAATCCCGGGACAAACCAGAAGGTGATTTAACACCTCCGACCCCTCACCCCCTCCAGCTGATCACCCCCCTCTGGCCCGACTCGACCTCCCCGGTTTTCAAATTCCCATTTACGAGGGCACCACTCGCCACCCTCCTCCTCCAACACCCTCCCAACTCCTCCTCCGCCACCCTCCTGCCCCCGAACCCCCGTCTCATCACGGTGGAGCTCCCCTTCATTCACATTAACTGATTATTATTATTATTATTATTTTAAACTTTGAATTAAGTCTTGCTTACACCCAAATTGGAATCGTATAATGAGCCAACGGAGGGAGACCGAGACCTTCCTATCATGTTTTGTTTGCTACCCATATAGTTTGTTGCCTGGAGAGTCCATACAGTCAAGGACGCCGATTTCATTCCACAGCCGATTTGACCAGCACAGTCCACAACCCAGCTAATTCAACACAGTGAGTTTCAATACAATTAAATAATCACATTGACTTGTATATGTGTTTTCATACAATTAAATTACTCCAATATGTAGAGTGATGTAGGTTTGAGGAAACTTATTGTATATCAGACAAATAGGATTAATTAAATTGATTTCCCAGCACCTACAGGAGCCATGGAAAATCATTTTCCAGCCCTGGTTCTTATTAGTTATGAAAAATGATCCTTCTCGGGACTACATTTGAGGATTTTTTTAATAGTAAATATAGTAAAGAAAATTAAATGTTAATAAAACTGAAATAATCATGTGTGGCCACGTTGCTTTACTTCCTCCTCCTCCTATGTGGCCTGCCACCTGCCCCCCTCCTTTCTGAAAAATAATTTTCCTGCCACTTGCTCGCCTTTTTCCGTGCTTTTCTTGTTTGTATCCTTGGGCTTCTGTTTTGTTATTCCAATTCCCTTTCATTGTACTCTCGCTTATTTTCTCTAAACATATTACTAAACATATTACATATTATTATATTTCCAAGTTCCATAAACTAATTTGAGTATGGCTATTTAAAAGAGTATCCTCCACAGATACAAGGACAAATGAATAAAATCAATAGCTGAGCTATGTGACTAGTAAAGACAAGTAGATGTACAAATTCCTTTTTTGTATGGTTTTCTTTTTTCTTTTTTCAATATGAATAATTTAGCTCATTTATGGAAAACAAGATTAAAAAATAGATAGACAATAGAATATTAGAGTTGGATACTTAGTTGCAAAACATGGAGAATAGATTATAAGATATGGAAAAACTATAAAGAATATAGAGAATCTTAACTTGAGCTATAAATTGAAATAGATAGAAGAAAAGATAAATAACATTTTGGTCCTAAATAGTATGGAAAATTAAGAATGTATTTTATTGTTATATAGTATAGATATTAGATTGGTGATAATGTATATTATTTTCTAAAATCAAAGTAATTTAATCATATTGTTTATATTAGCACTACTGGTTGTTTCCTGCTAAAATTGAAATGCCTATTTCTAATATCATGTTATTGTTATTTTTTTTCCAGCTATTGTTAGATAAAAATGGTGCAAAAGTGGATAATGTGCATTGAGGTCTCATGCTTTGCTAATCTAGGATGAGCTATTGTTCGATTTGCACTCTACAATAGTGCAACAAAATATGTGTTGAATAGAAAGAAAGAAGTGCAGGGCAAAATTACAAACAACAAGGCATATTACGTTGCCCTTGTAGAAGGTGCGAAAGAGGCAAAAAATATTGGTGTCAATGATATCACTATATTTACAAATTCAGAATTAATTTGCAACCAGATGAACGACACATATCAAATTCGAAAGGACAATCTGAAACCCCTTTACAAGGAAGCCAAGATTTGGAGTTATGAATTTAAATCTTTTAACATAAATTACCATGGCGATATACAAATATTGTCCACTCAACTATTGTGTGGAGTTGTGAATGATGACATAGGATCATCATCTGTTACATCAGAAGTCATTGAGCAGCAGCAAGATAGGTCAATGTTATGGGAATGCATGTTTGTTTTCATTTTTGTGGGGGTGCTAATGACATGTTTCTTTCATTAAAGAAGAACCCATTAATGTACTTTTTTCCCTAACCTGTAAAGATTGGGTTATCTTGTATGGGTGACAAATATATGGACAAATGTTATATTTTTCATGTATATGGAGAAATGTAACATTTGATTTTTTTTGTGATTTATTACCATGTTAGTGATATGAGTTTTCTAATGCATTGAGAAAATTATGTCTTGATTTAAAGTTTAAATTAGTGATGGGCCTAAAAATGACTTTAAGATCCATGAGAAAGAATACATTATTAAAAACATGAAATGGAATGAGTTTCATATCCATAAGCAACAAAACAATATTAAAAACATTAAATCAAATGACTATACAAGTCAAAATAGGCAACAATGTCAAATTTCAAATCCTTGTTGACGGGGTTAGTATTCTGTGGTTGTAACGGGGTGCTTATTCTTGATTACCTATCTTGCTTACAAAAAGCTGTAGAGAAGTACTAGCATTTTAAGAATAGGAATATGAATGCTTTCCTGCGATTGTAGTGGTTAAGGCTACGCTAGTGCCACTAGTCAGGCATTGACATTGATACTCAGGGTTAGCTCTTGTCTCCTTTTTGTACCACCTTAGTACCTGACCTCTTGAGGGTTGGGAAGTTAAACCAGTGACCTAACTTGAGGGCATCGCGACTATGATGGTGACCTCCTGAGGGGCATCTCAGACTTCATGAAAAATATTCCCTTGCACTCTCGACTCTCTCATTCTTTTGTCTTCTTCTTGGCTTCATGCCCACACCAATCCTTCTTATGTCCTTTTTTGCTTCTATCTTTCTACATTCCTCCATTCCTCTTCTTTGATGAGTGTAGAATCCCCTTTCCCCTTACTAGCTGCTCGATCCTCCTCTAGTGCTGGTCTCCCCATCCAAGCTGCCATCTTATCTTTTGCTCCTGCTGTGTTTTTTCTTTGGCCTCCCCTATCTGCTTTGTTATGGATATGAATCGGCCCTCCTCTGCTCCATGCCCTCAGTACAAGGGGCACAAATTTATGATCGACCATGTGAAGGAGCTTCTGAATCAATTGAAGGATAAAAATCATGTTGAACATGTTTTCATTCTTCAACGCTTAGCGGACTGCAAGAAGGACTATGAGAAACTCAACAATCGGTGTGTTCATATGCAAGACACCGTTAAATATCTGTATATTGGTGATTTGACTAAAAAGGCAGATTGCAGGTGCTAGCAAAAGTTGCTAAACTGTGTGCCTGCATGTTCTGTTTTCTAGGAATTACAGCAAAGTCAATCTCAAGCAACTCTTTAATCAGATCTAAAATAATTTCTCTGTATTGGCTTAATCTAGGATTATACACAGAATATTCTCCTTTGATTTGTTTTACTATTAAGTCAGATTCTCCCATGATAGAAACTCTTTTGCCTTCTAAATTTCTAACAATCTGTAGTCCTAAGATTAAAGCTCCATACTCTGCCATGTTGTTGTACATTTAAAGCTTGACTTAAAGGCATGACCTTCTAAATGATTGTTTTCCATGTTATGGGTCCAAACTCCTGCTCCTGCTCCTAATTTTTTCACTGAGCCATCAAAATGTAAGTGCCACATTGATTCATGAAATATATTGTTAGTGTCAAATTTCTTCTTTTTCTGTTTTAAAGTTGTGTTTTTATCTATGCCAGAATCTGAATTGCATAAAATGAAAGAATCCATATCAGAATCCACAGAGTAAATGGGATATTTATGAGGTTTTTATGTACTACTGATCATGTACTTCATTAGAATTTCTTTGTAAAACTTTTTGGTTCGACCAAAAACTGAAATTGTGGCATAAGACATGTCTAATTGTAGAGATCCCTACAGTTTTGCTCCCCATGAGCGAGATAATAGCATTCCATACTTTGGAGGGATATCAACTACCACAATATCCTTGACTATACTTTTTCCTGGGTATTGGACTAAAGTGACATATAAATCTTTTATTAAACCAAGACATTTCACTTTGCTAGAATCGAAAGAAAAGAGATCTTTATATGGTCTAGTGATGTCTAGATTCAAGGTTTCCATGATTGCCTTTGGCTTCAAGTTGTGAGATGCTCCTAAATCTAGCATAGCATTGTGTAAAATTTGATCATGTATACACAAGCTAATGTAGAAAGGAGGAACACCACCTTCTTGATATTTTCCATTTACTTCAGGGCCAAAAAGTAGTTCTGGTTTATCATCATTTAGATTTATAGAGTCTTCTCCTTCATTGATGTTCAATGTTTCAGTGATCTGTGATTTGTATAAATCATGTTTTACCAACTCTGTCAAAGGAATTGGGATTTTCAGTTTGGATGTTAAATGGTGCTTGTGTTTTTGCTAACTGAATGATTTCTTTCTTACTAACTGTAGTTTGAGTTGTTTCTCTTCTTTATCAACATTTGGTTTTTCTGTATTTGTTTCCATTGTTTTTCTATTTTCAATCTTCTTTTTTGGGACAATTTGAGTAGCAATGGTAGCTTTTGAAGTTTCAGCAGCTGTTTTGGTAGCAGTTGTTTTAGGATCAACTGATTTTTGATCAGCAGTAGATGTTTTTGGACCAGCTAAAGTTTTAACAGAAGGTGTTTTTTTAACAGAGGTTGTTGTTTTAGCAGCAGCAGATTTTTGAGGATCAGCTGATGTTTGCACAACAGTTTTTGTAATATCTACAATTTTAGGACTTGGTGCAATTTTTGGACTAGAAATTTTCTGATTAGGACTTGATTTTTTTTGAGTTGAACTAGATTTTTGCTAGGTTTCCGTAGGGAGAATTTGTAGTACTTTGGTTGTAGGAGCTTCTACTGTTTTCTTTGTCCGATTTTGAGCATTTTTCTTAGTAGGGGTTTCTACATTTTTGTTACTCCTAAGGTTATATTTCTTGTGAACTTCATTAATGGAAAATTCATAACCTTGCTTATAATCAAAAGACTCTCCAGGTTCTAACTGTAAATGTTGTAGCTCATATAATTCATGTTCTTCTTGTGTAAGAAAAATATTATTATCATCATTGATTCCCACTAAGATAATATGAGTGTCTTCATCTTTTTCATTTTTGTGAGAACTTTCAGCATAGTTTTCTTGGAAAGGTGGTCTTATTTGTTGATTAGGTGTTGATTCTCTAGATTTACCAATGTTGGTATTTTTTCTAAAATTTGGATTTTTTATTTGAGGACCTCGTTGTTGATTATCCCACCGTGGTTTCCTTTCCAAACTTTCTAATCTATCCATAATTTTTTCCATATCTTTTGCTAAACTATCTATTTTACTATCTGATGTGGGTGTTTCCTCTTTTATTGTTACCCTTTCTCATCCTGGCTCTCTTTTGGCTAAAAAGTTTGCTTCTACACTAACTGCAATGTTTTCATTTGTTCTAGTGTTTCTGGGTTCCTTTCCCTTAGTTGGTATGACATATCCATATAAAAACCATCAAGAAATTTGAGTAAAGCTAGATCTGGTGGGGGTTTAATGTTTGCTAGTATAGAATTATAGATACTATTGAATATAGTACAATAGTCCTGAACTGACTCATTAGGTCATCTTTTTATTTGTTCATATTCAGACAAAATTTGTAAAGGATTCTTCTTTTTCTCCCATCTACTGATAAACAATCTATTCAAAGCTTATAAATCAGCAATATGATTTGCAGGTAAAGATTTAAACCATTTCTTTACTTCTCTAGCTAAATTTTGGGCAAACAATCTCATTTGGACATCAGATTCATTAATTTCATGCAATTCAAAGTAATCAGTCATTTTGTTAACATGTTGTTGTGTAGTGTATTGACTTGTTCCATCAAATTGAGGGATTTTGCTTTGGTAATCCTAGGGCATGCTATGTAATTGAGTTGGTAGAACCAATGGGGCGTATCTGGCAGCCATGGCTAAGATTCTAGTTGGGTTGGGAGGTAAATTGGTGGTACTTGGTGATGAGGTTGAGGTACTTGCAGATGAGGTTGGGACACTAAAATATGTACTTGGAAATGTGGTTGAAGTACTTGAAGGTGTAGCAGCAGTGCTAGAAGATGAACTTGAAGTGTTTGGAGATGGAAATAAAATTCTAGGTTTAAGAGGAAGTTTAGGGATGAATGATTCTATGGAATGAGGTGTAGTGGAAATAATAGATGAGGTGGTACTAAATAAATTTGAATTTACAGACTCTGAATGAATGGTAGAAGGCTTAGGGGTATAAGCAGATAAAGCAGTCAATTCAACAGAATGTTGGCGAAAAGCTTCATCAATTTCCTTAATCAAAGTTGCAGTTAAATCATGAAGTTTATCATAAGGTTCTAAAGCTTTTTGATCTGAATCAAGTGAAACAATTTCCTTAGTTTCAATAAATGAAATGAAATCAGTATCTATTACACTATCATAGATGAAACTTTCTGATTTAGTTCTAAACAAAGATTGCTCAAAAGCTAATCAAATTCAATGTCTTGCAAACTTGATAATTGTTTGGGAAGAGAATTTTCTTTGATCAATGGAATTTTATTTTCTAAACTTTGTATTTTTTTTTTGTTTAAAATTCTGTCAAGATTATCTACTATTACAGCAGGTTCTGGATCAAGATGAGACCTGGTATAGTAGGTTCTTCTGGAAGCCAGAATTTTAGTTTTTAATGAAAAGTTTACTTACAACACTTAAAACAACCATAAGGTGAAAAGATAAGTAAAAGTATTTCCTTTAAGGTTTATTTTAAACATTGAGGACTGATTCCCCAGTATGGTCGCCAGTATGTTATCACTCCAATAATTCTCAAGGGTTGTAAATATTTTTGGTTTAAAGAATATTAGAGGTAACCATAAACCTACTTTTAAGCTTAGGATCTACCCTTCCTAATGCTCAAAGAGGGCTCTCTCTTTATGATTTAACTTTGTTGTTTTTAGTTGATTTTAGGCTAGTTATGTAAGATTGATTGGGTATTGGTTTTGGGTTTGGTTTGGTGGCGGAATCACTGATTCAGATGGATAGATGTAGGTCTGTATTCCATTGGGCTAATGCATTCAATGTATCAAGAAACAAAGAAGAATCAAGGTTCTAAAGGGAAGTGTTCACAGGGAAAGATAGCTGAGTAACTTCAGATCTTTAGGGTGGATGATGAAATGGTTTCAATCCGGATGAGAGAGAAATTAAGGTTTCTCAGATCCGGATAATGAGGGAAATGACAGAGGTCAATCAAAAGTAGGGAGAAATTAAGAATTCCCTAATCTGGATATCGATAGAAAACATGAAAATGAAATAATAGTTTAAGACAGAGTGTTTTTAAACGAATTCTGAAATAATATTCCTATTATACATTTAAATTTAGAAAACATGCAAGTATGTGAAAACTTCAGATAATAACAAAGAACAATTGAGAATACTTCATTGAAGTGGAACAACACATGAATCTTGTAATATAATTCCTTGATTGCTCAATCTAGTTTGCTGACTTGAAAATGGTACAAAGAACGCTCTGGTTCAGATCAATACATCTATAGAAATGTTTAGTAATCCAAAATCCACACTCAATACTTCGAAATGTGAAGTATTTATACAAAAAATCTTACAAAATATCCTAAAACAAACTTAGGAATTATTCAAGGAAAAATAAATATCTTCATGCAAGAAGATAGAGACATCTATCTAACTAATGCAAGTTGTCCTTGATTTTATTGAATTTGTTGTTTGCTGTCTTTGATTGTTGCTTAACGAAGGTTGTCTTTTAGGATGTTTGAGTGTCCTTTATGTTGGCTGATTTTAACTCTGCTTTTGACTTTAAACTATGACTTTCATATGATACACTTTAAACTCTGATACTCTTTAACTGTCTCTGATTTCACTTTGACCTTTGATTGTTGTTTTTTACTTTAAACTGCTTGCTCTGTTTTACTTTTATCTTTTCACAGTAAATCAATCAATTTCTTCCAATCTTCTGCATCTAGTAACTTGATCTTTACCATTCTTCTGAATATCTCATTAGCTCGTGTATACTTTGCAAAAGTAGGCTTGCTTATGAATAAAGTTTTTACCTCATGTTGTAGGTAAAAGAGATTTTCAAAACTTTTGTAGAGTATTTTCCCTTTTGGAATTCCTTGCATGGTTGAATTATTAGCTTGCTCCTTTGCCACTTCTATGATTTTCTTATCATAATCTTCTCGTTTCATAAAACTGTCATTAATAACTAGTGGATTTGGAAGGCCTTTCTACCTTAAAACATCAAATTTCATCATGAATCTAGTTATGAAAAGCTCCATGTTCTGACATTTTTCTTCAAGTTGAACCATTAAGTTTCTCTTAGAAATCACCTTCCTAACTTCTAGGATTGTTTATGTCCTGTCACTAATTCCAGTCTCCTGTAATTCTTGCTTATTCTTGGAATTAAGAAAATTAATGATTTTATTAGCCTCTTCTGGCTTCTTACCAAGTTCTTCTTTGATTTCCTGGATGACTTCACTTACTAATTTGATAAGATCCTTCTGCTCATAAGTCACTTGAATGGATGGCCAAATATCATTGATAGATTCAATGATATTGGCCCATAGTGGCTGCTTGGCTTGTTCCATTGGTTCTTTCAGTGTTAAATCTTAATCTAACTTCTTCAATTTCTCTGTCAATCTGTTTGTCTTCTGTATTTCATTCTTGTGTATAATGTGGACTAGTTTCTTCTCATGATCTAGACTTTTCAACTGTTCTTTTAGTCTATTGATTTCATTTGTCTGAATGGACATTTCCTGCATTGCTTTAACTAGTTTAGCTCGTAGAATTGATGGAGCCAGTGAATCTTCTAAAGTAGAAGGAACAATTGTAGTGACTGTAGAAATAACAGTGACAGGGATTGCTTCTGATCTGGCTTTTTTCTCCTATACTAACTTATCCATTTCATTTTCCATTTCTTTCAGTTGGGCAGTTAACTAAAGAATAAGGTTCATCATCTCATCTTTTTGTCCTTCATTCTCTAACACTTCCTTTGCCTACAGATGTTCAGTAGGAGGCAATTTGAGTTGCTTCTTTAATGCATCAATGTCTGCATTCTTTTTCTTTATGAGTTCTTTTGCAACTTTGACATTGTTTGGATCATATCCTACTTCAATAACCAAATCTTCCAGTGATTTAATTCTGTTATCTTTAGCCTGTGAGGATGATTTTTCTAACTTTAGCTGACCTCTGATGTTTTCAAGAGTGTTTTGCAGCTTCTGTACACTCATGGCTTTGTTTGTCATGGTAGAATACAACATTTCACCAGCATGGTTGTGAAATTCTATCTGGTCTATAGGATGAAGAACTTTTTCTTGAACTTCATATGATGTATTTTTATAATTTGCCGATGACTTAGGATGCTTTACTGTTGGCTGTAAGAAATTCATCAGCATCTTCCTAGTCTTGTAGTCAAATGCAGAAAGCAATCTGCTTTGGTCACTAGGTGACTGATTCCAGTATTGGGTATATGTATCAACCTTTAGTGCTTCATTCCCAATCTTGATTTGTTTATACTTCTGCATAATATCCTTCTCTTTCTCTACTAGTTTACTAGATGAAGACACTTCAACACTATGCTGCTTTTGAATAATCTCAGTGTTAGATGTTGAAGGCTGGTGAGTTTCCTAAGAAACTGCAGGAGGTGCATTGTATTTTACCACTGTATCTGTATCAATCACTTCATTTATAGTTTCCACTTCTTCATTTACATGATTTAATTTGGGCTTCTTCCTATACATCAGTTTGAATTTAGTTTCAATGGTAGTTTCAGCTGAGTATGATCCTTCTTCCTTGACTCTTTTAGAGTTCCTATCCTGTGGGGCTGGAGTCTGCAAGATGGAACTAGTATCAGCTTGCTTCTCTGCCTCTTTCAAAGTGTTCTCCAACCATTCAGACTGATTGGAGTATTTCTCAATGTTTGGCTTGGATTCATGTACATAAGGAGTTAATTTACATTTGACTCTTAACTTGTTTATAACTCCTAAAGGATCATAATACCATTGGAAACTTTGACTGAACTTAAATTCCTGTAAATATTTTTCTGCTTGTTGACCTGCATCTCTATTGTTGCAAATAAAATGACCAATCTAATTCTTTATCTTAAACTGTGTCTTCTTTTTGGCTGACAAGAAATTTATTCCATCAGAGTTAAGGATATGCCTGATATATTCAAGTGCAAATAACCTCTTTGGGAGGTATTTGGGTAGCTTATATGGAAAAATATTAGATCCATATACCCTAATCTATGTGTGGCTCTGATAGATGTACCAATCTCCTATCCCATTGTGTTCTCATAACCGCATGACCTTTTTTATATCATCACTTATTCTTGGTTGACTACTGCTGTTCAACATGTTGACAATAGAATGGATGAATGAATCAATGAAGTCTGTATATGTGAACTCTGCGGAGTCTTTCCTTATTAATGAGGTCCAAAAGATAACTGAGTGTAGATTAACTTCAAGATCCAGTTTTTGAAAGTTGATGGCAAAGCTTTCAGCTTGGAAGTATAAAAACATGTGGAATAAGACATATGAATACTTGAAAACACCTTCTTCAGGAATTTTAACAAGTTGTTAATGAATTGTATCAGAAAGGTATTGGGAAAAATTGAATATGGTAGCAGGAGGCAGGCCAGGGGTGAAAATAGACAGGAAACCTAACAATGAAGCATCAACATGTTTAGTAGTGAAATAACCCAGAATAAAAGACAACATGCTAATAATATGTCTGGTTCTTTCAGAAAATATGGCTGCTAGATAAGGAGGATTGGTTTTGGGAGTCTCTACTGATGAGGGGATGAATGTTTGAAATATCAGGAACCTCTTGGGGAAATCCAGCTTAAGATATAACTCAGTTAGGATCTCAATGGATAGTGGGGTTTCATCAGGACTAGGTTGGATTTGTAACATTTGGTTTATTGATTGAGCTGTAATGGTGAATAAGATTTCTTTTCCAGGGGTTACAATGGCTCTTTGATCAGGGAAATAATAAGTTTGGCAAAGTCTAATGACCTCTTGACACTGGAAAGTCCGTGGAACAATGTACTTGGGAAAATTGGACTCCCAAAGGAAAAATTCATCAGCTTGGTCAATAGATTTGTCATGGCTCTAGCAGTGGAGCTCAAGGAGGTTAAATTCAGTGACAGGGTCACTAATTTTAAAGTCTCTGTCTGCTAAGGGAGCGTGTTCTACATCCACAACTGGAGGTTGTAGGGGATTAACTGATACAATGGTTTAAGAAGCCATTTTTTGTTTGATTTTATTCAATTAATTACTCTCTGTGATCAAGAAATAAGTTTAGGCCCTACAAAATACTGTGAAAATATTATCTACAATTGGTAGAAAAGGTTTTTTAAAGGCAGTACTAGCTTTTTGTATGGTTTTATAAGCTCTTAAAGTGGTTCAAATGATTTAATTACATTATTTTAGCTTAAAAAATGGTCTTGGCACTTCAGGAATACCTGGATAATGAAGCTCTGGTATGCAGAAGGGTTTTTAGGGGCAGCAGAGGCTTTTTAAAGCTTCAGGGGTCTTTATAGTGCTTCAAATTGGTTATGTTGTGTCTTTGGTAGCAATTTTGTTGAATTCTGGTTGAAAATGACTTGATAACAGGTCGTCAGAGTAATCTGTTGCTTAGGAATAGGTCGGAAATGCTCTGTATGCGCAAACGATAACAGAAAATGGTGGAAAAAGGCTGCAAAGGGCGGTCTTATGGGGTTTTAACTAGCATTGATTAAACAATAATGTGTGGGTTAAATTCAAACTGCAGGGTGGTTTTCATAACTGTCAGAAGAAACTGCTTGGAGGTTTTTGCATCAACAAAAGCGGGCGGGTGGTATTTTTTGGAGGGATGCGATGCAATAGAAAATTTCCACGTTGCAGGGAGCAGGGATGCGAAAACCACTCATTTCGCAAGGCCGAAGTGATGTTAAAGATCGGGCTTTCGAGCGTGCGATAGAAGATATTGACCGTTGGATTTGGGGAATAACGATCGGACGAATGGGTGAATGAGCAGGATCTGTCGGGGATTTGATAGGCGTGGGGCCCGGGTCTTAAGTTAATTCGGGATTTATATGATATACAAAGGGTTATTGCATGGGGTCGAAACTTTATAATAGGTAGGATTATAGTTAGCGAGCCCAAAATTTATCAAATGCAGGGAAATTAAACTATAGGTTATAAATAAAATAAGGGGTTGTGGATAATATATATATGTGGGAATTAATTAAATACGGGTTAAATGTGTATATAAGGGAGCTAATATATTAATGTTAAACAAGGGGTTAAAATGGATGGGGGGGGGGGTTAAATATACTAAGTTTAATGTAAAAACTAATATCGGGAAGGATTTTTCATAGTGGGATCCGATATATAAATTCAACCATTTAGACTTAGGATAAAGGTATTTTAGGGGGTATTTTGAAAAAGGGAAATTAATAAAGGGACTTTTACTTTTCCAAATGTAATATGTTTTTTTTTTTAACTAAGGAAAAGCGGTTTTGTAAGGTAAAAAGAGTGAAGTTAGGGGAAAGGGTTAAAATGAAGGGGAAGGGGTATTTTTACAAGGGAAACTGAATTTAGAGGGAAATTAGTAAATATGAAATGATCAATTTCCGCTATCCATGCCTTGTGAAAATTGCTTCTGCCTACCCATCATCTACCCTAACAGTTTTTATTCATTTATTTGGGTGCATTTGAGCTTGCAGACCCTTTTTATTTTTCTTTTAACAACAAACTATCTAATTCTAACCTTATTACTTCTAATGGCTCATATTATACTGTTGAGCTAATTTATTATTCTCTACCTAACCACTGATATGCCAAGGTTAAACAATTTGGCTAGATCTTTATGCTCTATCTATCAACATGAAATTTAAAGCATGAAAGATCAAGATTAAGCAGTTTGACCTTCATGGATTGTGTCATTTTTGACAAGTTGCACACAATATTATTTTGCAAAGTAAAGTAAAAAGTAGTGGAATTTGAATTTGAACTACTTTCATGATCTATTTTTATCTTTTTTTTGTTGGGGTTCATTTTTTATATTCTTTTTTGATCTTTTCTTTCAGTCCTTTGATTTTTCTTTTAGGACTTTTACCCTCTGTACATTTTTTAATATGGGAAAAAAATTTGCAGAAAGCAAAGTATGTACATATTACAAGATTAATCATAGTCAATTCAAAATTATGAATCTTATTGTTATATGACCCTAATAGTGGCTCCACATGGGGATGGCATTTCCTGGTGAAATTTCAAGAACTTTAAGATCAATAGCCTTTTAACTTTGACTATGATTGCCTTGGAACTATTTTTTGAACTCTGCTTTATTAATGCTTATGATATTTTATCTTTCAAAGCTTAGGACCTTCTCTCTGGGCTTCAACTTTGGAAGAAAAACATCCAATCCAATCTATGATTCGCAATGTTATGTACAATGAGAAAAGTAAACAAAGTGATTTAATGTTATTCTGGGGAATAGTAACGCTTCAGCATCCTACCATTTATAGGTCTACCTGGCAGATCTGATCCATCTAATTCCGTCAAAAAGAATGCATTGTTACCTCTGTAACCATAAATGATGCAAGGACCTTTCCATAGGAAATCAAATTTACCATGTTTATCTTTATCTTCTCTTCTTGAATCCCATTTAAGAACTTTATCACCTATGTAAAAATCATCTTCCTTTGTCTTCAGTCAAATATCTTTTTGATATTATCTTGGATAACTTGTGATTTGACATAGACTTCTTCTCTGGTTTGCTGCAGATGTATAGTCTGATTTATCTTTCTCTGGATATCATTGGTTTCTAGCTACAACACTTGGATCATCTTCATCGCTGGTACTCATAAAGAGGATGGAAAAACAACATCCATCCCATATACTAGTTGATAAGGGGATGTACGGATGGAATTATTTGTGGTGAGTCTGTTTTCCCATAAGGCATTAAATAGCCTTTTGTTCCAGGTCTTTTTGTTGTCTTCTAATAGTTTCTTGATGATATTAACAAGGATTTTATTTGAGGATTCGACAAGTCCATTACCTTGAGGGTAATAGGCAGTGGAATGGCCAAGGTTAATGTGGTATTTGTTACAAAAGTCAATCATTTTCTTAGACTTGAAAGTAGTTGCATTATCAGTAATGAGATTTTGAGGGCATCCAAATCTAGACATTATATTGTTTTCAAGAAAAGAGATTATGACAGAATCAGTGGCTTGTCTAGAAGGAATGGCTTCTATCCACTTGGTGAAATAGTCTGTGGCTATCAAAATCCATTTTTGTTGGGCTGAGGAGGGTGGGTGAATTTCACCAATGAAGTCTAGACCCCATTGCTGAAAAGGAATTTATGTGGAGATGGGTTTAAGGGGTAACGGTAATAGTTTTTTCTTCCCTTCAAAGATCTGGCATTTGTGACAGGAGGTCACATACTTTCTTACATCTGCAAAAAAGAGTGGGTCAGTAAAAACCAACCCTCAATATTTTATCTACAGTTGATTTCCAGTAAAGGTGTCCTCCACAGTCACCTGCATGAAAATATTCCATAACTTTATTAGCTTCATCTTTTAGTAAACAGTTTAATAAAATTCCACCATGATCTTTCCAGAATAGAGCATTATCTATGATACAAAACTTCATTGCCTTTAACTTTAAAAATCTAGCTTTAGTTCTAGACAATCTAGGAGGAGTTTGTAAGTTTAGCAAAACAAATATGATATCTGCATACCAAGGTGAATCTATGAAAGCTTGACTGATCTGTGGAGTCGCCATCTCTTCCTGATCATCTAATTGAGAAATAAAATTTATATCTAAGGCCTGACAGTTTGATTCAGCCATGAGTTTGGCTAAAAATTGTCCTTTAATGAGTTTGGTGGGCTTAATTTCAATGTCATATTCCAAAATAATGGCAATCCATTTGCCTCTCTTACCATTAGGCCCATTCTGAGTCAGAATGTCCTTTACTACTAAATTTGGGACATATGCAATGATGTGTGAATATAAGATGTACACTCTAAAGTCTTTGATAGCCTTCACTAAAGCAAGTGCCTGTTTTTCCATTATTTTATACTTTAGTGTGGCATCTATTAGGGATTTGCTGAAAAAAGCAATGGGCTATTCATAACCATGATCATTCTTTTGCAGCAAGACTGCTACAATGGGATGTTCTGAAGCAAAATAAAAAATAATAAAATCTTTTTTGAAATCAAGACTTATTAGGACTGGTGTTCTTGTAAGGGCTTGTTTGATTGATTCAAAGGATTTTTTGGCCTCTACTGTCCATTTAAGTGCCGAGTCTTTCTTTAACATGTTTTTCAGTTCTCTAATTATTTCTGCTAAATTTGAAATGAACCTTCTTTTGAAATTGATCTTACCTAAGAAAGCCTGCAATTCCTTTATATTTCTAGGATGACTTATGTTCAAAATGGCCTCTATTCTAGTTGGGTCTATCCTATTTCCCTCTTTTGATATTATATGTCCTAATAGTTTACCTTCTTCAAGTTCAAAGAGAGTCTTTTTGGGATTCAAAGAAATACCAAAATTTCTGCATTTAATAAACACTTGTCTCAGATGATCTATATGTTCATTGTCAGTTTTTGAAAATATAGTTATATCATCTAGATAAATGACAAGAAAATCATGAATTTCTTTGGCAAAAGCTATAGCCATAGCTCTCTGGAATGTGGCTCCTGCATTCATTAATCCAAAAGGCATTTTCAAATACATGAAAGTACCCCATGGAGTAGTAAATGTTGTCTTTGGTTGGTCTTCTAGCTGAGCTAAGATCTTATTATATCCAGAGAATCCATCAAGTAATGAAATACTGGATGAACCAACCACCCTCTGTAAAATATGATCCATCTTGGGGAGAGGGTAGTTATCTTTTAGGGACACCTTGTTTAAATTTCGGAAATCAACACAAAGTCTGATTTCCCTTGTTTTCTTCCTAGTGGGAACTAAGTTTGAAACCCAATCAGAATATCTGATAGGTGCAATGATATGTGCTTCATACATCCTCTTTACCTCTTTTTCAATCAAAGGCATAATAACCGGGCTGATTCTCCTAAGCTTCTGTTTGAATGGTTTTTTATCTTCTTTGATGGGTATTTTATGTTGTATTATGCTAGTGTCATAAGATTTAAGGTCTTCATAATTCCATGCAAATACATCCTGGAATTCCTTAAACAAAGCTATGTATTTCAATTTTTCTTCTTGAGGTAAAGCTTTGGAAATTTTGATGAGCTTAGGCCTTTGTTATGTTCCTATATTGCATTCTTCTATGTCTAATTTCAATGGTTCCATTTTTGGTTTTCTTGCAACATCATTTGATTCAAAAAGATCTTCTAATGGGCCTAATCCGTTAGGTAAAAAGTTGTTCTTAAGGTTTAGAATGTCAAAATCATCATCTGTTATTTCTTCTATTTCTACCTTTTCTAATTTATCTATTTCTACTTGAGTGAATTTAGTGGGCTTAGTGAAATCTAAATTATTTACATCTATCTCACTATCTATAGTTTCATCTAATGTACAATCTATATCTATGTTACTATTATGGAATTCTCCCTCAGCATTCATAAAGTGGTAGATTTGAGTATCTTGTATAAAAATCTACCAATATTTTAAGTTGTCTGATATAGCAGGCCTCTATCTTACCTCTGCTGTATATTGGTGATTTGGCTGAAAAGGGAGATTGTAGGTGCTAGCAAAAGTTGCTAAACCGTGTGCCTTCATGTTCTGTTTTCTAGGAATTACAACAAAGTCAATCTCAAGCAACTCTTTAATCAGATCTAAAACTGTTTCTTTATATTGGCTTAATCTAGGATTATACACAGAATATTCTCCCTTGATTTGTTTTACTATTAAGTCAGAGTCTCCCATGATAGAAACTCTTTTGCCTCCTAAATTTCTATCAATCTGCAGTCCTAAGATTAAAGCTTCATACTCTTCCATGTTGTTTGTACATTTAAAGTTTAATTTAAAGGCACGACCTTCTGAATGATTGTTTTCCATGTTATGATTCCAAAATCCTGCTCCTGCTCCTAATTTTTTCCTTGAGCCATTAAAATCTAAGTGCCACATTGATTCATGAAATATATTGTCACTGTCAACTTCCTTCTTTTTATGTTTTAAAGCTGTGTTTTTATCTATGCCAGAATTTGACTTGCATAAAATTAAAGAATCCATATCAGAAAGCACAGAGTAAATGGGATAGTTCTGAGGCTGTTTTGTACTACTGAACATGTACTTCATTAGAGTTTCTTTGTAAAGCTTTTTGGGTTGACCAAAAACTGAAATTGTGGCATAAGACATGTCTAATTGTAGAGATCCCTGCAGTTTTGCTCCCCATGAGCGAGATAATAGCATTCCATACTTTGGAGGGATATCAGCTACTACAATATCCATGACTATAATTTTTCCTGGGTATTGGACTAAAGTGACACATAAATATTTTATTAAACCAAGACATTTCACTTTGCTAGAATCAAAAGAAAAGAGATATTTATATGGTCTAGTGATGTCTATATTCAAAGTTTCCATGATTGCCTTTGGCATCAAGTTGTGAGATGCTCCTGAATCTAGTATAGCATTGTGTAAAATTTGATCATGTATACTCAAGCTAATGTAGAAAGGAAGAAAACCACCTTCTTGATATTTTCCATTTACTCCAGGGCCAAAAAGTAGTTATGGTTTAACATCATTTAGATTTACAGAGTCTTCTCCTTCATTGACGTTCAATGTTTCAGTAATCTGTGATTTGTAAAAGTCATGTTTTACCAAATCTGTCAAAGGAATTGGGATTTTCAGTTTGACAATTTCAGTTTGGATGTTAAATGGTGCTTGTGTTTTTCCTAACTGAATGATGTCTTCCTTACTAACTGTAGTTTGAGTGTGTTTCTTTTTGTGTTTCCATTGTTTTTCTTTTTTCAATCTTCTTTTGTGGGACAATTTGAGTAGCAATGGTAGCTTTGGCAGCTTTTGAAGTTTCAACAGCTGTTTTGGTAGCATTTGTTTTAGGATCAACTGATTTTTGATCAGCAACATATGTTTTTGGATCAGGTAAAGTTTTAACAGAAGGTGTTGTTTTAACAGAGGTTGTTGTTTTAGCAGCAACAGATTTTTGAGGATCAACTGATGTTTGAACAACAATATCTGTAATATCTACAATTTTAGGACTTGGTGCAATTTTTGGACTAGAAATTTTCTGATTAGGACTTGAATTTTTTTGAGTTGAACTAGAGTTTTGATGGGTTTCCCTAGGGAGAATTTGTAGTACTTTGGTTGTAGGAGCTTCTATTGTTTTCTTTGTCAGAGTTTGAGCATTTTTCTTAGTAGGGGCTTCTACATTTTTCTTACTCCTAAGGTTATATTGCTTGTGAACTTCATTAATGGCAAATTCATAACCTTGCTTGTAATCAAAAGACTCTCCAGATTCTAACTGTAACTGTTGTAGCTCATATAATTCATGTTTTTTTGTGTAAGAAAAATAGTATTATCATCATTGATTCCCATTAAGTTAATTTGAGTGTCTTCATATTCTTCATTTTGGTGAGAACTTTCAGCATAGTTCTCTTGGAAAGGTGGTCTTATTTGTTGATCAGGTGTTGATTCTCTAGATTTACTAGTGTTGGTATTTTTTCTAAAATTGGGATTTCTTATTTGAGGACCTTCTTGTTGATTATCCCACCATGGTTTCCTTTCCAAAATTTTTAATCTATCCATCATTTTTTCCACAGCTTTTGCTAAACTATCTATTTTACTATCTGATGTGGAAGTTTCCTCTTTTATTGTTACCCTTCTTAAATTTATCGTCCTGGTTCTCTTAGCTAAAAAATTTGCTTCTACACTAATTGCAATGTTTTGCATTTGTTCTAGTGTTTCTGGGTTCCTTTCCCTCAGTTGGTATGACATATCCATATCAAAACCATCATAAAATTTGAGTAAAGCTAGATCCGGTGGGGGTTTAATGTTTGCTGGTATAGCATTATAGATACTGTTGAATCTAGTACAATAGTCCTGAACTGACTCATTCGGTCATCTTTTTATGTGTTCATATTCAGACAAAATTTGTAAATGATTCTTCTTTTTCTCCCATCTATTGATAAAAAAGCTATGCAAAGCTTCTAAATCAACAATATGATTTGCAGGTAAAGCTTTAAACCATTTCTTTACTTCTCCAGCTAAAGTTTGGGCAAACAGTCTCATTTGGACATCAGATTCATCAATTTCATGCAATTCAAAGTAATCAATCATTTTGTTAACATGTTGTTGTGTATTGTGTTGACTAGTTCCATCAAATTGAGGGATTTTGCTTTGGTAATCCTGGGGCATGTTATGTAATTGAGCTGGTAGAACCAATGGGGCATATCTGGCAACCATGGCTAAGATTCTAATTGGGCTGGGAGGTAAATTGGTGGTACTTGGTGATGAGGTTGATGTATTTGCAGATGTGGTTGGGACACTAAAAGATGTACTTGGAAATGTGGCTGAAGTACTTGAAGATGTAGCAACAGTGCTAGAAGATGAACTTGAAGTGTTTGGATAAGGAAATAAAACTCTAGGTTGAAGAGGAAGTTTAGGGATGAATGATTCTTTGGAATGAGGTGTAGTGGAAATAATAGATGAGGTGGTACTAAATAAATTTGAATTTACAGACTCGGAATTAATGGTAGAAGGCTTAGGGGTATAGGCAGATAAAGCAGTCAATTCAACATAATGTTGGAGAAAAGCTTCATCAATTTCCTTAATCAAAGTTGCAGTTAAACCATCAAGATTATCATAAGGTTCTAAGGATTTTTTATTTGAATCAAGTGAAACTATTTCCTTCTTAGTTTCAATAAATGAAATGAAATCAGGATCTATTACACTATCATGGATGGAACTTTTTGATTTAGTTCTAAACAAAGATTGCTCAAAAGCTAAATCAAATTCAATGTCTTGCAAACTTGATAATTGTTTGGGAAGAGAATTTTCTTTGATCAATGGAATTTTATTTCCTAAACTTTCTATTTTTTTTGTTTTGTTTTTCTTTAAAATTCTGTCAGGATTTTCTACTATTACAGTAGGTTCTGGATTAGGATGAGACCTGGTATAGTAGGTTCTTCTGGAAGCCAGAATTTTAGTTTTAATGAAAAGTTTACTTACAACACTTAAAACAACCTTAAGATGAAAAGATAAGTAAAAGTATTTCCTTTAAGGTTTATTTTAAACATTGAGGACTGATTCCCCAGTATGGTCGCCAGTATGTTATCACTCCAATAATTTTCAAGGGTTGTAAAACTTTTTGGTTTAAAGAATATTAGAGGTAACCACAAAACTAATTTTAAGCTTAGGATCTAGCCTTCCTAATGCTAAGAGAGGACTCTCTCTTTATGATTTAACTTTGTTGTTTTTAGTTGATTTTAGGCTAGTTATGTAGATTGATTGGGTATCGATTTTGGGTTTGGTTTGGTGGTGGAATCACTGATTCATATGGATAGATGTAGGTCTGTATTCCATTGGGCTAATGGAGTCAATGTGTCAAGAAACATAGCAGAATAATGGTTCTAAAGGGAAGTGTTCATAGGGCAAGATAGCTGAGTAACTTTAGATCTTTAGGCTAGATGATGAAATGGTTTCAATCGGGAAGAGAGAGAAATTAAGGTTTCTCAGATCTAGATAATGAGGGAAATGACAGAGGTCAATCGAAACTAGGGAGAAATTAAGAATTCCCTAACTTGGATATCAGTAGAAAACATGAAAATGAAATAATAGTTCAAGACATCGTGTTTTTAAATGAATTATGAAATAATATTCCTTTTATAAATTTAAATTTAGAAAACATGCAAGCATGTGAAAACTTCAGATAATAACAAAGAACAATTGAGAATACTTCACTGAAGTGGCCCAACACATGAATCTTGTAATATAATGCCTTTATTGCTCAATCCATTCTGCTGACTTGAAAATGATACAAAGAACCCTATGGTTCAGATCAGTACATCTATAGAAATGTTTAGTAATCCATAATCCACACTCAATACTTTGAAATGTGAAGTATTTATACAAAAACTCTTACAAAATATCCTAAAACAAACTTAGGAATTAATCAAGGAAAAATAAATATCTTCATGCAAGAAGATAGAGACAACTATCTAACTAATGCAAGTTGTCCCTGCTTTAATTGAATTTGTTGTTCGCTGTCTTCGATTGTTGCTCAACAAAGGTTGTCTTTTAGGCTGTTTGAGTGTCCTTTATGTTGGCTGCTTTTAAGTCTACTTTTGAATTTAAACTATGAATTTCATCTGATACACTTTAAACTCTGATACTCTTTAACTGTCTCTGTTTTAACTTTGACCTTTGATTGTTGTTTTTTACTTTAAACTGCCTACTCTGTTTTAGTTTGATCTTTTCACAGTAAATCAATCAGTTTCTCCCAATATTCTACATCTGGTAACTTGATCTTTACCATTCTTATAAATATCTCATCAGCCTCTATATACTTTGCAAAAGTAGGCTTGTTTATGAATAAATGTTTTACCTCATGTTGTAGGTAAAAGAGATTTTCAAAACGTTTGTAGATTACTTTCCCTATTGGAATTCCTTGCATGGCTGAATTATCGTCTTGCTCCTTTGCCACTTCTCTGATTTTCTTATCATAATCTTCTCGTTTCATAAACCTGTCATTAATAACCAGTGGATTTGGAAGGCCTTTTAGCCTCAAAACATCAAATTTCATCATGAATCTGGGTATGGAAAGCTCCATGTTCTAACATTTTTCTTCAAGTTGAACCATTAATTTTCTCTTAGAAATCACCTTACTAACTTCTAGGATTGTTTATGTCCTGTCACTAATTCCAATCTCCTCTAATTCTTGCTTATTCTTGGAATTAAGAAACTTAATGATTTCATTAGCCTCTTCTGGCTTCTTACCAAGTTCTTCTTTGATTTTCTGGATGGCTTCACTTGCTGATTTGATAAGATCCTTCTGCTCATAAATCACTTGAATGGATGGCCAAATATCATTGACAGATTCAGTGATATTGGCCCATAGCTGCTGCTTGGATTGTGCCATTGGTTCTTTCAGTGTTAAATCTTTCTCTAACTTCTTCAATTTCTCTGTCAATTTGTTTGTCTTATGTATTTCATTTTTGTGCATAATCTGGACTAGTTTCTTCTCATCATCTAGACTTTTCAACTGTTCTTTAAGTCTATTGATTTCATTTGTCTGAATGGACATTTCCTGCATTGCTTTAACTAGTTTACCTGCTTCATCAATAGGTTGTGCCACTGTTGTGGATGGCTCTGTAGCTGATGTAACAAGAAGTGTTGTAGCTATCGGAATTGATGGAGCCAATGACTCTACTAAAGTAGAAGGAACAACTGTAGTGACTGTAGGAATAATAGTGACAGGGATTGCTTTTGATTTGGATTTTTTCTCCGGTACTAAATTATCCATTTCATTTTCCATTTCTTTCAGTTGAGCAGTTAACTGAAGAATAAGTTTCATCATCTCATCTTTTTGTCCTTCATTCTCTAACACTTCCTTTTCTTGTGGATGTTCAGTAGGAGGAAATTTGAATTGCTTATTTAACACATCAATGTCTGCATTCTTTTTCTTTATGAGTTCTTCTAGAACTTTGACATTGTTTGGATCATATCTTACTTCAATAACCAAATATTCTAGTGATTTAATTCTGTTATCTTTAGCCTGTGAGGATGATTTTTCTAACTTTAGCTGACCTCTGATGTTTTCAAGAGTGTTTTGCAGCTTTTGTACACTCATGGATTTGTTTGTCATGGTAGAATACAACATTTCACTAGCTTGCTTGTGAAATTCTATCTGGTCTATAGGATGAAGATCTTTTGCTTGAACTTCATATGATGTCTTTTTATAATCTGCTGATGACTTAGGATGCTTTACTGTTGGCTGTAAGAAATTCATCTCCATCTTCCTGGTGTTGTAGTCAAATGAAGAAAGCAATCTGCTTTGGTCACTAGGTGACTGCCTCCAATATTGGGTATATGTATCAGCCTTTAATGCTTCATTCCTAATCTTGATTTCTTTACACTTCTGCATAATATCCCGCTCTTTCTCTACTGGTTTACTGGATGAAGACACTTCAACACTATGCTTCTTTTGAATAATCTGAGTGTTAGATGTTGAAGGTTGGTGAGTTTCCTCAGAAACTGCAGGAGGTGCATTGTTTTTTACCAATGTATCTGTATCAATCACTTCAATATTTTCCACTTCTTCATTTACAAGATTTAATTTGGGCTTCTTCCTGTACATCAGTTTGAATTTAGTTTCAGTGGTAGTTTCAGCTGAGTATGATCCTTCTTCCTTGAATCTTTTAGAGTTCCTATTCTGTGGGGCTGGAGTTTGCAAGATGGAACTAGTATCACCTTTCTTCTCTGCATCTTTCAAAGTGTTCTCCAACCATTCAGACTGATTGGATTATTTCTCAATGTCTGGCTTGGATTCATGTACATAAGGATTTAATTTACATTCGGCTCTTAACTTTTTTATAACTCCTAAAGGATCATAATACCATTGGAAAATTTGACTGAACTTAAATTCTTGTAAATATTTTTCTGCTTGTTGACCTGCATCTCTGCTGTTGCAAATGAAAGGACCAATCTGATTCTTTATCTTAAACTGTGTCTTCTTTTTGGCTGACAAGAAATTTATTCCATTAGAATTAAGGATCTGCTTGATATATTCAAGTGAAAATAACCTCATTGGTAGGTATTTGGGCAACTTATATGGAAATAGATTAGATCCATATACCCTAATCTCTGTTTGGTTCTGATAGAGGTACCAATCTCCTGTCCTACTGTGTTCTGATAACTGCAGGACCTTTTTTATATCATCACTTATTCTTGGTTGACTGCTGTTGTTCAACATGTTGACAATAGGATGGAGGAATGAATCAATGAAGTCTGTATATGTGAACTTTGTGGAGTCTTTCCTTATTAAGGAAGTCCAAAAGATAACTAATTGTGGATTACCTTCAACATCCAGTTTTTGAAAGTAAGTGGACCCAAAATATATCAAATGTGGGGAAATTAAACTATAGGTTATAAATAATATAAGGGGTTGGGGATAATATATATATATATATATATATATATATATATATATATATATATATATATATATAGATATATATATATATATATATATATATGCGGGAATTAATAAAATACGGGCTAAATGTGTATATAAGGGAGATAATATATTAATGTTAAACAGGGGGTTAAAATGGATGGGGGGGGGGGGTTAAATATACTAAGTTTAATGTAAAAACTGATATCGGGAAGGATTTTTCATAGTGGGATCCGATATATAAATTCAACCATTTCGACTTAGGATAAAGGTATTTTAGGGGGTATTTTGAAAAAGGGAAATTAATAAAGGGACTTTTACTTTTCCAAATGTAATATGTTTATTTTAACTAAGGAAAAAGGGGGTTTGTAAGGTAAAAAGAGTGAAGTAAGGGGAAAGGGTTAAAATGAATTTAGAGGGAAATTAGTAAATATGAAATGATCAATTTCTTCTATCCATGCCTTGTGAAAAATGCTTCTGCCTACCCATCATCTACCCTAACATTTTTCTTCATTTATTTGGGTGCATTTGAGCTTGCAGACCCTTTTTATTTTTCTTTTAACAACAAACTATCTAATTCTAACCTTATTACTTCCAAGGCTCAGATTAAATTGTTGAGCTCATTTATTATTCTCTACCTAACTACTGATCTGCCAAGGTTAAACAGTTTGGCTAGATCTTTATTCTCTATCTATCAACATGAAATTTAAAGCATGAAAGATCAAGATTAAGCAGTTTGACCTTCATGGATTGTGGCATTTTTGACAAGATGCACACAATCTTATTTTGAAAAGTAAAGTAAAAAAGTAGTGGCATTTGAATTTGCATCACTTTCATGATCTATTTTTATCTCTTTTTTGTTGGGGTTCATTTTTTATATTCTTTTTTGATCTTTTCTTTTAGTCCTTTGATTTTTCTTTTAGCACTTTTACCCTTTCTATGTTTTTTAATATGGGAAAACAATTTTCAGAAAGAAAAGTATGTACATATTACAAGATTAATCATAGTCAATTAAAAATGATGAATCCTATTATTATAGGACCCTAACAACTTGGAGGAGAAAGATCTCCATATGAGTATTGAAATGGCGAAGACGGACGGTATAGTGCTACCGCGATTGGTACCATTACCTTTTAGAGGGATTCAGGTAAACCATTTCAATTAAAAGATGTAATGCATGTACCATGTTTGAAGACAAATTTGGTCTCAATCGCAATGTTGGAGGATAGCGGCTATGATGTTGTTTTTACTAATGGAAAAGCTTTCCCGCGACATAAAAAAACGGGTCAATCCAAGAGGATAGGGATTCGAGTTAAGAATCTCTACAAGTTGGAGGTAGATGGCTGTGCAAAAATTATGGGCAAGGCAGATCAAGTGGTGAGTTGGGATGAAGGCGAAATATGGCACAAGCGGTTGGGCCATCCTCACCATGGAGACTTGAAAGTGATGCAACAGATTTCTATTAGTCTTCCCAGGGGTATAATTGCACAATTAGACACATGCAAGGGATGTACTGTGGGAAAATATGTAAAGGCACCTTTCATAAGAAGGAAAATCAAGCTTTGAGGATCCTTGAGAGAGTTCACACAGACGTGTGTGGTCCTTTCTCGGTTGCTTCAATCGCAAAACATAAGTACTATGTAATATTTGTTGATGACTTTTAACGTAAGTGTTGGATCTTCTTCATGCAGAAGAAAGATCAAACATTATCTAAGTTTTGTGAGTTTAAGGCACTGGTGGAGAAAGAGTCGAGGAAGCAAGTGAAGGCTCATAGGAGCGATAATGGTGGAGAATACATCTCTAACGAATTCAAGAACTTCTGCAGAAAAGAAGGAATTCGAAGAGAACTCATAGCGCCTCATAACCCATAGCAGAATGGGGTCGCAGAGAGGAAGTAGAGAATTATCGTGGGTGCAACACGAGCAATGTTGCATGATTAAGGCCTACCGATGCATATGTGGGCAGAAGCATGCAATACAACGATACATGTGCAAAACCGTTGTTCTCATAGAGTACTTGGCATGAGTACACCTGAAGAGGCTTTCACTGGTAATAAACCTGATGTTTCACACTTTAATATTTTTGGCTCATCTGTTTATGTGCATGTGACCAAGGACGCCAGGAAGAAGCTGGAACCGACTGCTGAGGTTGGGATTTTTGTGGGGTACACTGAAACACCCCATAATTATCGTGTGTATTTACCAAACATCAAAACGAATGCTATGCAGCGGGATATAAAATTTTATGAGGAGAAAGCCATGCGGTTGTCCCTTGAGAGGGAGCTAGACTTGCATTCAGAGGAGGAACTGTTAGTTCCCAAAGACGAGTCTCAAGATGTGGATCAGCCACATGAGGAGGTTCATGGAGTGGAGGAAATCACTCATGTAGATCCATCCATCAGAAATGGCAGAAGGCACACCACGGAAGCTGATAGGCTGAGACTTGATGCTGCACAGAATGTAGGAGCCCCTACTTTAGAGCATAGACAGAGATAGTCTCCTTACCGATTTACTGGATACATGGCTCTTATGAGAAAATGTATTGTGACTGAACCATATTCCTTTCAGGAAGTAGTGCAACAACCTACTTGGGTTGATGCAATGGTGGAGGAGTATGACTCCATTTTCAAGAACAGTGCATGGGAGATAGTCCCGAGACCGATCAACAAATCAAAGGTTGGATCGAGATGGATCTACAAGGTAAAGCAAGATGTTTATGGGAGTGTGGAGAAATACAAGGCCAAATTTTTGGCCTGGGGATTCTCACAGATCGAGGGGATAGATTATGATGAGACTTTTGCGCTTGTCGCAAGGTACTCTTCCATAAGATCCATCCTTGCACTCTTAGCGTAGATGGGCTGGTGCATTCATCAGATGGACGTGAAAACTGCGTTTCTCAATCGGATCATTGAGGAAGAGGTGTACATAGAGCAACCTGATGCATACATAGTGTACCCCGTGCTTGGTACACTCGAATAGACAACTATTTCACCGGACTGGGCTTCACCAAAAGTGAAGCAGATGCAAACCTGTACCAGATTGTGGTTGAGGGTAAGCTATTGATCATTTTTATTTATGTTGATGATCTAATTTTGACTGGTGATGAGTAGCTGATATACTCATGCAAGGAGGATCTTGCAAGAGAGTTCGAAATGAAGGACACGAGACTCCTTCATTATTTCCTTGGATTGGAAATATGGCAGTGAGATGGTGAAAATTTTGTGTCTCAAGGCAAGTATGCAAAGGAGATGTTGGGTAAGTTTAACATGGATATTTGCAAACCCATGGATACTCCTCTTATAGGAAATTGGAGGAAAGAGGATGCTACTTCTGGAGAGGTAGTGGATGCTACTGTCTACCGACAATTAGTGCGTTCGCTAATGTATCTAGTGAACATGAGACCGGACATTTGCTACACAGTTAACCAACCGCGTCAAGCTATGGTTAAGCCTACCAAGCTCTTTTGGAAGGCGGGGAAGCATGTCTTGAGATACCTGAGGGGAACATCAGAGTATGGTCTATGGTACAGACGGACGGATGGAGTGAAGTTGCATGGCTTCATGGATGTAGATTGGGCTGGCATTCCATCAGACAGAAATAACACATCAAGAGGGATCTTTAGCATTGGATCGACAACAGTTTCCTGGTACAATAGGAAACAACGATCCGTGGAACTCAGTTCGGTGGAAGCGGAATACATGGCAGCAAGTCAAGATACATGTGAGGCTATCTGGATGAGAAATATCTTGGTTGGTTTGTTTGGTTCACTGATGAATCCGATAGTGATTCATTGTGATAATCAGAGTTGCATTAAACCCTCGATTAATCCTGTGTTTCATGATAGGTCCAAGCATATAGATATTCGATACCATCATATTAGAGATTGTGTGCAGAGAAGGATCATGTTGTTTTAGTACATTCTCATGGAAGATTAGGATGCAAATATTCTAATGAAGGCGCTCACTAGGAGAAAATTCGAATACCATAGAGACAGGTTCGGGGTGAAGGATAATCCTTTTCTTGTTGAGAGGGAGTGTTGAGATTCAATAATAAGATTCAACACCCACGCCTAGTGCATTAAGCACGTGGTTGCATTCAACACCTGGTTGCATTAAGCACCCAGACTAGGGTGGGGCCCACAGTGCTATTTTTGGGTGCATGTGTATTTTGGTTATCCCTTAATTAAGATGGAAATTAAAATATAATCTATTCTCAATGTGGACTTGAATGAGCTAACTGAAAGTGATAAATTTAGTTAGCTAGTGGATTTCGAGTTAGAGGTTGTTGGTGAGGCATGCAGAGTAATTCTAGTTGTAATAGAGTTCGAAGTGCAGTGGTGCATGAGTTGGTGCAAGTTGTAAATCAATTTAACTCAGTTAAGTGAGTTAAACTCAGTGTGCTAGTTGAAACTGAAGATACACTAGTGAGAGATATAGTGAATTAAAAATTAATTAATTCACAATCAGTGATCTCACATGCAACTAAGGATTTATTATTATTAGCTGCATGCAGGTCAGATTCAATGGAGAACCAGTAGAGTTCTACGTGAAAGGGAGGTTGATTATCAGTTGTAGGATTATTGTCTTGCACACATGCAGACAAACACCCATTGGAGTTCCCATGATACTTGCGCAGTCAAGGCAGGCAATAATTTCTATCTTTTAGGGATATTTACCATCAGGGATTGTGAAAGCAAGGCAGGTTGTCTGGAGGTTGAGACTTGGCTATTTTTTGGTCAGTTTTGCATATGACAATGTGAGAAAATTAGCCGAGTACTGGAGGGCTCTTGTGAGAAGAGTTTTGTATGTAATTTTTTCATGATCCATGCTTAATATACAATAGAAGATAGTGGGGTTTTTTAGCTGTAAGCTTTCCCCGGGAAATTATCTGTGTTGTGTGTGATTGATCTTTCTTCATGTTCATGTGATTAGTGATTGTGTTTTTAATTCCGCAAAATATTTGTAGAAGTGATTCAGTATTTATTTAGTACATTGTTAGATCAGGCGAATCCAAGATATACATGCTTGTTGTATAATTTATATAGGTACACAAAATTCAGAGTGGAACATTACAACATGAGTTTTCAATTATGTTGTCTCACCATGTATGTTTCTACACTTAATATGTCATATGCAATCCAAGCCTTGGAGAAGGAACATACTTCTAATCATTTGAATTCCAGTGTCTGATAGATCTTTATGACAATGTTTTTCTCCATACAGTTGTATCTACTAAGAAACAGTCAAAACATGACATAGTCACTAGTTACTGTGAAATGTGGACTATCTCAATTAAGAAGTAAACTAATATGCAAATGTTCAGAATTCTTCATGTAACACACCAACACATTTAAAAAAAGTGTTGTAAAATAATTTATGTTGGCGCTGGAAAATGATTTTCCAACGCCTAAAACAATTCTAGAAATAGTAATCTCAACTTATATTGGTGTTACACTTAGATTTGTTACAACAATACTACCATCTCCATCAAAAAATGTTTATTCCAATGTGTTCAAACTTTATTGATATACAACCGTACACTACAGCTAATCAGAATTATGAAATGTGTTAATGTTGCTGACATGCTCCATGATACATAATACATGTTCCTACAGATGTTAATGAACACCAGATGCATAGTTCCTTGAGTAGATGGTTGTGATGTATATCTATCTCATTCTTTGGATTCTCATTGTTAAGATGTAGCAATGCTTGAAGTCACTGGAACAAATGAAAATCATGCTTTGTTAATCAATCATTTCTCCTCCAAAAATGAAGACAATGGATGATAACATATGAGATTTATCAAATGATCCCTCTGATTTATATTTTGGAATTATCCAAGGTTGTTTTTAAGATAGAACTCACTTTTAATAAAAGTGGCATGTTGCCATCGGTTTGTACACATAATTCAGAGTGGAACATTACAACATGAGTTTTCAATTCTGTTGTCTCACTGTGTATGTTTCTACACTAAATATGTCATATGTAATCCAAGCCTTGGAGAAGGAACGCACTTCTAATCATTTGAACTCCAGTGTCTAATAGATCTTTATGACAATGTTTTTCTCCATACAGTTGTATCTACTAAGAAATAGTCAAAACATGACATAGTCACTAGTTACTGTGAAATGGGAACTATCTCAATTAAGAAGTAAACTAATATGAAACTGTTCAGAATTCTTCATGTAACACACCAAAACAAGCAACGACATGTATGGAAACATAATTGTTTGAATGCCTTTTTATGCTTCCAAGGACATGTATAGGCCAGATTTGTTTGAATGTTTTTAATAACATGTAAATACAAATTTGTTTTATTTCTAGGATTTGTAACCAGTCATTCAGTGTACAAGGCCTGGCCCTTTACCAGGTGAAGACTCTATTGTAATCATTGTTACAAGATTCACGAGTCTTCAGAATACTCAACAAAGTTTACTTGCCTATATTCTTAGTGAGCCAAGTTTACTGGGATACCAAACACTTGATCAATCTTGGTCAAGGTCATTATGAAATCAATGGTTTGTGAAGACTTATGGAATTTATCAGGCCTATTCAGTTGATGCTACATAAATCCCCTCATTGTTCACTGATTTTCATTATGTAATTTTTTCACTCACAAAAAGATTCAGATAAAGGCATCTGCATGCATTGGATGTCTATTTTCATACATTTTCAAGTGTATTTGAAATGGAAAATCCTCTTGAGTAGCTGATTTTTTTGGCACATTCTAGAGATTTTTTAAGTAATTTTGAATGGAATATTTTCATAAATTTCCAAGTCTATTTGAAATGAAAAATCCTCTTGAGTAGCTGATTTTTTGGCACATTCTAGAGATTTGTTAAGTAATTTTCATGACTTTCATATGTCAATTTGTGCAGTTATTTCCATAGTATATCTCTGCTCCAATTGATTCTCTTAGACTTCAACTGCTCCGAAATAAAGAACAGTATGTACGAGAGTGTTGGCTTATAACTATAGCTAATGCTTTGATGTTTCCATGGAATGTCTACTATATAAAAGTATTTCATCAAATGAATGTTCTCTTGCTAATCTAGAATGTTTAAATCTGGATTCGTCGATGATATTCCATGGTATATAAATCTTAGTGTTGGTGTATAAATTTATTAGCCCAACACTAAGAGAAAAATGACATATATGAAGGATTTATAAAGATTTATGAAAATTGCTAATAAATATTTTTGGCAAAAAAAAACAAGGTTGGTTGGAAAGAACATGGCTATTTGCCAATAACTGCTTGTAAACTATATTTCTTATTGAAAAGCGCACATTACACACAGTTTTGGCACGAAATTGATCAAAATGTACAAAATTTGTATCGAAATGTACAAAATGTACAATATCTTGGAAAGAAACCATATAGTATTACAAAATTTTGGCGATACATGTTTATAAACAAGGTCTATTCCCATTGACTACATTATGTGTATTCTATGCCAAGCTGTCGAACTGGGAATTGTTGTGCAACAAAGCATGCTCCAATGGAGGATGGTCGATATGAGAAGCTCTTGCAGTTGTAAGATAACATGCAATTTTCATCAAAGAAATTAATGGCATGTAAAGTAATACAAACATCATAAAATTGACTACATGAATTAAGAATTTAAACATGTTGACCTCGTCACTTTATGTAACTTACCCGAGTCAATGTAGGATGCGTTGTTGGAATGAGGACCACCTCTCTTTTTGAGATGTGTAAATTTAAATGGTTCGTAATTGGATGTAGGGACATTCAAATCAATTAACAAGCTGCCAATTTATTTTTCTCTTTTTTTTTTAGGGCTAAGGAAACTTTTATTTCTCTTCAAAGATGACCCATAAGCACCCACCCCAAGGGTAAAATCATAGTCCATAATATGAATATAATTGGCATCATCCAATCTTTTTTTAAACAAACCTATCAACTATTTTGTCTTGGTCGAAGTAGCAGGAGGGCTATTCCTCAACATGTCTATGTAGCCAAACAACTCCTCTCTATCCAATTGAAGTTCTTCAACATTAGGATCTACATCATTATCAACCATGATAGTTGTGTTGACATCTGTATTGAGGTTTGGCTCCTCCATATCTATCTCAGGAGGGGCATTGAATGAATTGGGTATGGGATCATGATCCATTAAAGCATTTGAATTCATTGTAGCGAAAAAAAAAAAAAAAACCCTATCTTTATGGCATGCTTGCAAACGTTTCCACGAATAGAACATGGGAAATCACATGTGAAAAATTTTGTGGGATGCCAAGTGATAAGATATCGCACATCAGCTATACTTTGACTCCTCACCCAATAAGCATGAAATAGGCTCTCATTAGGGCTGGAATCACCATCTAGAATTCTTCTAGCTTTCTCCATTGAAAATTCAAGTTGTCACTCTTTCTTGTGGCTGTTCAAATATCCTTCTTTTTTTAAAATTTCCTTGAATCGATAAAAGGTTCAATAGTTGTGAGGAGAGTATAAAATATCCAATCCATCCCACGAGCACATTGCTTTCTACGATCAGATAGAAAGGCAATCTTGAGATAAGAGTGATATATTTCCACAACATTATTTGTCTCCTGGTTTGCATGAGGAAAATCTCGACATCCTTTTACCCACATCGCTAAATTTAAAAACTCAATTAGTAAATATATATTATCTTTATGGACCAAAATAACATAAACACAAGAAAGAGTATGTGCACTTACCAAAATTATCACCGACAACCCAATTCTTGTGGAAATAGTCCAAAAACTTCACCTCAGCTGCAAATTTGGTGAAAAAATCCATTTATTGCAGTAGTCACTTCATCGTTCGAACAATTTTTCATGATATGGCATAGCTCATTGAACATCTCTTTTCATTTTTCTGTAGTACTAGCTAACCTATTAACATTTTTGAGCCATGCCCTCCTTACATGCCAAACACACAATAGTACTTCACACTTGGTGATGTTCCTGCCATATTTCATTCATTTTAAGTGAGAAATATTTAGATTGAATACAAGTTACAATGTGAAATACGAAGATTGAGTTTACCTCAAAGCAACAATTTCAGCCAATGCATCATCAACCATGAAGGCATTGACCTTCCAATCATGATGAAGTTGATAACACCTATGCATTAGGTGCTCCAACCACAACGATATATAAGTATTACATGACATCACCACCCATGCAACATGGGCCCCACTTTGTTGCTCGTCAAACACAACAAGCTTGTACAACTGATACTGCCATATTAAAAAAAAATTAAGTTAATTGTACACCATTAATCATATTGATTGATTACAATCAAAATTATATCACTAAATGAATCATTGCAACAATACTAACCCCATATTTATTTGTGTTGAATGTTGAATCCATGCCTATTAAGATATTATGGGATAGCTTAACCATATTCTCCAACATCCATTTCATCTATATTCCAACTATAAAAGGAATATTTTCCCCATTCGGCTTTTGGTAAAAGAAGAAATCAGTTTGGTTTTTTGCATACCAAAGATTCACACTCATTTCATATTTTCTATGAGGTTGGTAATTTCCTTTCATCAGATGATTATATATTTTTGCGACATATTTTCTGCATAAGAAAAAATCCCTATCTCGGTCCCTAGAATCTATATCAACATATTTGTTGATATGCATTTTACAAACTGCTTCAATTGGCACTTGTATAAAAAAATAACTTTGAACATAAGAAACCATGTACCTTGAAATCCTTGGCTTATGCGGGGACCTAACATCACCTGAAATGTCATTTTTTCCATGACAAGGCCATCCTTCCCCATCTTCATGATCATACATGTTTTATGCTATTATTGCTATCTGAGGGCTTTGAGCCAAAACCTTTACAATAAAATGGCATTGGCATCCCCTCTTCTTCACAAATGTCTTCTTTCATGTTCTTGTACATTTTTCTCTACTATCCTCTGGACCATATGAGCAAGCATAACTACATAACAAATTTTAATACGTCAAAAGATATGACAAATAATCAAGCACTATTAATACCAACATCTAAAGAAGGCATCTCTAAAATACTTACAATTCCCATCACAAGGTAACACTACCCCTTAAGCTTGGATTTTTGGTTAAGCCTAAAGTTTTTGCCTTTCATCGGGTAAAGGTACATGGAGCCTCGAGATTCATTTCCTCTCCTTTATTGAAGTCATCCACTCTATGTAGAGGAATTTTTGCAACTCGATCAAAACACATGTTGGCCTTAGATACTTCAGACCAGACCAAATCTTTACCAGAAAATATGATTTTATCTTTAGGGTCTTGCACCTGAAGGCCTATTAAAGCCTTCCATTTCTTTTCCATTTTGGTTCACAATCTGCAAAAAAATAAGGAAACAAATTAGGAAACATTTACAATTAAAAAATGCAATGACTTAGCATCACCAAGAAACATTTTTGAGTTGAACCTTTTTTGAAGTTCCAACTCACTTGACAATGGCTTGAGGTGCTCACTACCCAACCTAAAGAACACCAAGTCCCCAACTAAAAACTCTACCTCCATTTTATCATGATTTACCCAATATTTCAACCTTTCTACTGCATTTTTCAACTAAATGTGAGTCATCTCCAATTTGTCTTTCCATCCCTCCATGAAACTTAAATTTGATGTCATAGTATCCTTGAAAAACTATGAACTATAACCTACAACGGAACCCTTGAACAATTACTATAAACTACAACAATTACTATGCAATTTCCAAAACAAATGAACTATAACCTACAACATCACCCTTGAACATGTTATACCTAAAATACATTGCATATTTTCAAAAAAAAAGGAACTATAACCTACAACATAACCCTTTAACATGTTATACCTAAACTACATTGCATCTAACAACTCTTGGAAACGATTTCTGTAGGCACTGGAAAATGATTTTCTAGGGCTCCTGTAGGCGCTGGAAAATCATTTTCCAGCGCCTATAGGAAAATTCTAGAAAATGGTGGTATTGATATTACAAATGGTGTACAGTAATGATGAATATATAAGAAACATTTTATTACAATACAAAATCATCACTTCAATAAAGGTAGAATAAAGGTACTGTCTTCTCAACTTCATGATGAACTCAAGCTTTAATTCGCCTGTTTGCTGTTATAACCAAGGATATAACATAATTAATTCTAGATGAAATTCAAACAACAAAATAGGTGTTTTTCATTTCAATAGTAAATGGCTGAGCAAAAGGAAAACATTTAACAAAAAGTTTGGATAATTAAAAAATAAATAAAGTTGTTTGTTGATAGGATGAAAAATAGTGACAAAGTGCTCTGTAAGTAACACTTCTGCATTTAACAATTATTTTCCAACTATTCTTAAGTCTCTGTAAAACATTCATTGTGCACAATATTTGGCAACAATTGTGTATTCAGATTTCTTACGCATATAAAGATATCTAATTATAGGTGGCAAGGTAATCAACATACTCAATGATAAAAAGAGACTATAGTAATCACTTCCTATTCACTATACTAAATTGCAGCATATATCCTGCCTGTTTACTAATGAATGCCCAAAGTCACATGTAGGTCTTGAGACCTACATAGTAATTAATAATAATTTGAATCCCAGTCTGTTTTAACTTATAATTTTCCTCAAGTCACACGTCTTGAAACCCACATAATAAATGATACTCATTTGAGTCCTACTCTATTGTAATTTACCTTAATTGATGCTTACCTGCAGTAACCAAACATGTGAGTTTCTCCCACTAATATGTCTCCTAGCCCTAAGTCTCCTTTTTCTTTCTAGTCCTCTATTTGTTCAGAGTCCAATTCTTTTTTATTGACCTTGTTCTTGCCAGTATTAAACAGTTCCTACCCACCATGTCTCCATTAGAGACATTTCTAAACTCAAAGAGTAAAAAATGAAGATGTTAACATTCAAAGTAACCAAGTGTATAATTTCACCTAGACATTAAGACCATTAAATTCAGTGAATTTTTAATTCAATTCCCAACTTGATTTGCCTCTTTTGTTGCCTAGAGTAGCCCATCTCATTTTATTTTGAGTGGATCACATCAGATTGATAGGCAGCTTGAGAGGCAGGCTCAAAAGTAGGGAAATGGATTGCAACAATCAATATTCATTTTATATTCTCTCCAGTAATGAATTGATATATGGAAAAGAACATAGTTCATGAATTGGTTCATATTAATGCAACAAAATCTTTACTTTGGATAAAAGGTAAAACATGGTTTTTTTTAGATTTAAATAAAAAGGTATATATATATTACACCAAAAATTACATATTCATAAATATTTTAAAATACACATATTAAAATTTCCATAAAAACAAATTTCAAAACACCATACAATCACATAACAACAAAGATTTCCTCTTAACTAGACATTATAGCCAAAATTATAAAACAATAAAGACATGCCAAAATGTATATCCATGTTACATATAAATCAATGCAATACAAAACACATGTTCCTAACTATGAATAGGAAAGAAAAACAAAACAATAATGTGATAAATTTATAAGAATGTATATAAAATTTATCTATCTTTCACCTGTAGAGTCAAAATTATAATATAATAAGGACATGCCAAAATGTATATCCATGTTACATATAAATCAATGCACTGCAAAACACATGTTCCTAACTATGAATAGGAAAGAAAAACAAAACATTAGTGTGATAAATTTTTAAGAATGTATATAAAATTTATCTATCTTTCACCTGTAGAGCTTTTAACACTTTTCTGGTTATTCACCCATTGAGAAAAGAAGTGCCCTACAACTCACAACAAATATTTGATATAGTTGTTGTTCATTTTGATTATAGCCCTACTATACTTTTACCTTTTCATTCCTATGGTCATGCATTTGCTATAAAATATGAATTTGGATGTGTATACATGCACCCCCTTCCCTAACAAACACTTGCTCTAAGTATTTAATCCTATCTTCCAAATCTACTTAAATGCAAGGAAATATTTGAGCAAAATAAAGTATATCATCAACATAAAATTTTGTAAAATAAATAGAGGACTTTCTTAAATTAATGATCATGCAAATGGTTAAAAAATAGAGATAAATATTTTGCTTCAACTTGTCCACATCAGTTCTTGAGCTAACGCATGAACTAAAATTATCATCAAAAAGTAACAAATTTATGAGACATAAAAGGGGAGGAGAACACACCCTTTCCTCAATCCTTTCTCTAGTTTGATTAACTCAATGGTCTAATTTATCACAAAATAAAGATGCATATTATTCATTAAAACAAGATGCATACTAAAACCTTTATAAAGTTTCCAGAGAAAAAAACCATATAATATCACAATGTACAAAATGTACGAAAATCTAAGATCCATGATATCCAAGAAATATACCA
The DNA here is from genome assembly GCA_034641835.2 of Pinus albicaulis. Taxonomy (NCBI): domain Eukaryota; kingdom Viridiplantae; phylum Streptophyta; class Pinopsida; order Pinales; family Pinaceae; genus Pinus; species Pinus albicaulis. Next base: position 1,657,159,078 of record CM076582.1, on the reverse strand, counting down.
TTTAAAATTAAAATATTTTCATCATTCACTTTTCTAAACAAACTCTATTCCTATTTTCAAAAAACCTAACTTGCAATGCCATCTACTGCATCTACAAGGAGTCTTAGCTTGTAATCTATTGAGGTTTGCCTCGTGGCTCTTGCTCTTTTTCTTTTCTTCTGTGGGGTCTTCTCAACTACTGGAGCTTGTGGCACTAATTCTGCTAACAACTCCTCCTTATCTCTAACAAGCTCCTCTTCATTTTCATCTACAATGAAAATAGACTCCTTAAGCTTGGGATTCAATTTAGATTTAAACCCTAGCCTTAGTTTGTTTGTGGCCCTAGTTATTGGTCTCCTTGCATAATCTTTTTGTCCAGTAGCTTGTTTTTTCCCCTGTTATGTTTTTCTTGTGTTTCTCCAATATCTTGTTTTTTTCCCCTGATAGGTTTTTCTCTTGTTTCTCCAGTAGCCCCTTGACTACTCTCGACCTCTTTAGCAACAATTTTCTTCTTCTTATGACTTCTAGGAAAGGGGTGTCCCAGTGTCCTCCTCGGCTGTTGTTCCTTCTTGTTCAATTCATGGGTGTATAAAAAATTGATCAAACCATGGTAGTATACATAATGTGGGTACGAAACCCTCCTTTTTCTTGCAGAGGCCACCATCTTAAGCAAGATTTGATGAAGGTAAAAAGGCAAGTTCATCCTGTTAAAACCAGCCAAATGCACAATAAATCACATATGATATAAGAAAATTTTGGAATAACGACCATCACAAGTCAAATAATGTTGAATATTCCTCATATGATCAACCCATTCTGGCTTTAAAATACTTAAGTGCACCCCAACGCTCCAGCAAGGGTTTTGGCTGTCATCCTTCACAAAATAATTTAGATTTACTCCTTGCACCATCTGTCTCTTAAACAATCTTTCCCCCCTCAGATGGTGTTTTAGTTGCCTCAGAAATGCTTTCTACTGTTACCTCAAAATTCATCCCATGAACCATAACTCTATTGCTATCAAAATAATTAACGAAATCACTGGTTAGCTTAAGATCATACCCTCTAAAGAGCTAGAAAAAAGGCTCCCAACCAGCTTCTATGAACATTGCAAAAGTGTCAAGCCCATACACCTAACAGAGCAATGATCCATCTGGCTCATAGCTGTTGAGGTGGCCACTCTTTCCCATCTCTCCAGCTAGTAGGTTCCAATAATTTACCAATTCAAAATTTTCCCCTTGCGTGCTCTACTAAAATGGAAAGGGTTACCAACACCCAGAAAATGGTTCCCAACCCCACAGATTTATCAAAGACTTCTTTTTCATTCAATTCGTTGCCACCGACTTGGATTATCAAACGGTTGCTTCTCATGCAATTCGGTGCCACTGCATATAGTCAGAGTTGAAAATACACCAGCTGTACACCACCTACTATATCAAAGTACCATCTACTTTATCCAAGTTGTACACTTGGCTGCCACTGCACACTGTAGGCCCTACTCTATCCTCTGAAATATACCAACTGTACACTACTCTGGCACTGCATACAAGTACTGGCTTAAGAACCAATGGTATCATGAAATATATAGCACATACATATAAAGGTTTAACATGAAATGACAACATGAAATATATAAGCACATACACATTATGGTCTAAGAATTTAATTTCATGACAAGGCTATCGAACCCCTTAGTGCATGAAATATACATAATAAATATGAGCTTAGAAATCAAAACAGATAGTCATTACAGTTTCCTAGGGAGCTACTCTAATCCACTATAATCCCTCCCCTAGGCTACTAATACAAAACTAAAACATTAGAAAATAGATTAGAATAATATTTTTTTCCTAAGAACTAGGTATGTTTTGTATTCTCATTCATTTTGCAGCGTTGCTGCAGGCGCTGCAAAATCAGTTTCTTGCACCAACAAGAGCCCTAAGTGTATACTTTAAGGGTTGGGTACATAATAGGATGTTACTACTATGCATTAACATATTGTGCATATGCATCCTTTAGGTTTGTGTGATGAATCCTTTAGGTTTGTGTGATCATTTTTAAAATTATGTTTAAGTTATGTTGTATTTTATCTACGGTGTTTGTTGCAGCTGACACACAATTAATGACTGGAAACACAGTTAATTCCTTTTATGATTCCTTATGTTTTCTCTCGATATGTAAGGTCTCTGGCTACATATAAAATGTATGTAATATTTCAGTTTTATGTCATATATCATACCTCCTATCTCTTTCTTATTAATCAAGGAGGAGGAATAGGGACTTATCAAGATTTTTTTTTTCTACCTTTTTCTCTAGTAGTCATTGAATTAAACTAAGAATCAAGATGATATATGTCTCGATTGTTTAGTAGGTTAAGTGATTCCATAAAATCTTCCCTAATTCCATGGAGTAGGAATAGATTCAAGGAGTTTGGATCCAAGGTGAAATTGTGTGCCCTGATGTAACTCAACTGAAATATTTCCCCAAAATCTTCCAAAGACTCGTTTTCTCGTTGAACAATTTTGAATATTTTATCTTTGGTATCTCTTTCTTTTCAATAATGGGATTGTTTGCTTCGGATTATGAAACATGAAAAATGATTGAAAATTTGAAAAACAGCGGGTTGCATAAAGAGGTGAAACCGGGGCTATGTGACTATTTAGAAGCAAATTATTTACCGCCTAATGAATGAAAAACTTTAAACCAATATGTGCATTTTGTGCAAAACGATTGAAATATTGAAAAACAGAGTCCCGATATTTGCGTTATGCGTTTTGTGCAAAATGATTGAAATATTGAAAAACAAAGTCCCGATATATTTGTTTTGTGCAAAACAATTGAAAAATTGAAAAACAAAGTCAGAATATACCTTGCTGGCTGGAAAATTTTGACAAGGTTTGTTGTCGAGCATTGTTTCGCACAGGGGGTGCTTCGCTGCAAGGGGCGTCGGGTCTTTTCTTCTGCGTTTGCTCCTCTAAATGGTTGAACACAGTGAGCATATGGAGCGTATGGAGCCCATTTGGAGAACCAAAACCCCTTCTCGCGTGCTCACGATTTCCCATCTGTGCATTCAATGCGTTTCAGGGACAGGGAGGGTGGCGGAGGGTGGTGGAGGAGGAGAGTGGTGGCAGAGGAGGAGGGGGGCGAAAGGAGTGGGGCCCTCGTAAACGGGAATTCAAAAAACGGGGAGGTCGAGTCGGGCCGTAGGGAGTGATCGACCGGAGGGGGTGAGGGGCCAGAAACGGGAGCTTGAGGTGTCAAATCACCTTCCTGTTTGTCCTGGGATTAGCCTCTTCCAAAAACTACTACCCATGTATGTATATGTATATAAGTACATAACAACATTTTAAAAACCAATTAATCTTAACCATGGATTTAACAAGCACAATGAGCGATCAAATCTTTTGAAGTGCAAATAGTTCCACACAACCACTTAAGATAAACCCTACGCTTTTTTGAATGCATAAATTTTTGTGATATTTCAAAGAAATTTTACCAAAAAGTGTAAGTGTAGAATGCTGAGACTACTTGAAATGTTTTAAATGTAATTATTTTTTTTGAATTATCTTATTGCTTTTAGAGGCACATTCTCCAACCTAGTATGAGGAAGATATGCATAAATTTTTCTGATATTTCAAAGAAAAGTTTACCAAAAAGTGTAAGTGTAGAATGGTGAGACTACTTGAAATGTTTTAAATGTAAAAAAATAATTTTTTGAATTATCTTATTTCTTTTAGAGGCACATTCTCCAACCTAGTATGAGGAAGATATGTAACGCCTTCCATGTTCAACCTATAATTGACGTTTTAACCTTTTAAACTAAAAATAAAATACTTTAAATAAAAACAGAAAAGTAAATATACATATCTGATTAGTTTTAATTAAATGCATTATAAAACATAAATAATTCCATTCTCACTATGTTGTGCTTGCTTGATTTGTTATTGATATTAAAACCGAGTATATTTAGCTCTTACTCTCAGCCATAAATAAAATATTTTGATAACCATATTAAATAACATAATTTTATATTAAGTTTAAAGAAAGATATAATATTTAAAAGTGAAAATATAATATCTTATATTTTCACTTTTAAGTGTGAATAAGACTTGTAGTTCTCTTTATATTATTTTTATTATTATAATAAAATATCTCAATGTCTAAAGAGAAAATAATTGGAAAAAAAAAGAGGAGTTCTGGGATGGGTGACCTCCCAGAAAGTCTTGGTTACCAGGTTTAAGCCCCAGAAGTGATGATTGATGCTATGTGATTCATTTCACTAGTTTCAATCCCACTTCTTCACCCCTATGAGCATCACCCGATGCAATGAGTGCTAAGTGGACTATTCAAAAATCATGATAAATTAGTCAGTTACGACTACCCCTCATGGAAATGGTCATAGATGAATGACTTACTTAACACAGTTGAATCCCAAAAATGATATCTAATATAATGCACTACGGAAACCCCCCCATCGTACTTAAATACAAAGAGTAATGGGAGCTCTACTTGAATGGTTCATGAGGCAAAATACTTGCTAAAGTTTTTCAAATGGGGTAGCAAGCTAAGTGGGATTGATTGTGGGGAAAAAATCCATGGTTAAGCACGCTTGAGCTAGAGGAGTTATGGGATGGGTGACGTCCCGGGAAGTCCTCGTTACTGGGTGCAAGCCCCGGAAGTGATGATTGACACTATGTGATTCATTTCACTAGTTTCAATCCCATTTCTTCACCCCTGTGAGCATCAACCGATGCAATGAGTGCTAAGTGGACTATTCAAAAGTCATGAGAAATTAGTCAGTTACGACTACCTCTCATGGAAATGGTCATAGATGAATGACTTACTTAACTCAGTTGTATCCCAAAAATAATATCTAATATAATGCACTACGGAAACCCCCCCTCGTACTTAAATACTTCCTATATATATATAATTGATTCAATTCTTAATATAAAATTAATATTTGACATTTAAATTTTAGTAATAATAATTGTGCGCTCTACAACCCATTATAGGGTGGATGTGTGAGCTTTAGATGTGAGATGTTAGATGTCTATAGGTAGATGTGTAGGAGTGAAATGTGAGATATTTTTTAAATTCATTTTTTTTTTTTAAATTGTAATGACGAATGTATACATATTATTTTTATTATTATAATAATAATTGGGTGCTCTACAACCCATTATAGGGTGGATGTGTGAGCTTTAGATGTGAGATGTTAGATGTCTATAGGTGTGTAGGCGTGAGATGTGAGGTATTTTTTAAATTAAATTTTTTTTTAAAAAATTACGAACAATTACTTATAAATTAACATTCATTTTACCATATAAATTAAAATAATGTTTCCATAACCATTTTTAAATTTAATTAATAAGCAAATAAAAATTCACTATTTACAATATAACAAGATTTTTCGAATTTTGGCTTCTGTGATCCATTGTAAAATTGTATATAATTCTTTCGGTAATAATCACATTCAAATGAACTTTGTCGACGCGTTTCGAACTAACCAATGTGGTTCATCATCAGGACTAGGTGAGAGATCAGATCTAGACGTTGAGTTTAAAAAGATGCAGAAAAGGCTAAACTAACCATTAGGATAATGGCTAGTTTGACTTTAAAAATTCAAATAGATTAATAACGACTAGTTTTATTTAATTATTTAATACAATATATAGATCTATTTATTTAATTTAATATAATTAATTATTATTATTATTATTATTTTATTCTTTATTACCTATTCTATTCTATTATATTTATTTAATTATTAATATTAATTTCCTTTCTTTAAAAAAAATAAAAATAAATTAATAATAATATATATATATATATAAACTAATTTTGTATATATATATATATATATATATATATATATATATATATATATATATATATATATATATATATATATATATATATATATATTCTATTATATTTATTTAATTATTAATATTAATTTCCTTTCTTTAAAAAAAATAAAAATAAATTAATAATAATAATAATAATAATTTTGTATATATATATATATATAAACTAATTTTGTATATATATATATAAAATCCAGACCACTGAGAATATAAAGCAGGGATCCAACATCTGCTTATATTCCAGCCGTCATCTCTATTGAGATTTATGGGTCTTTTTTCAATTTCTAAGGCCTCTCTCAACTTACGATGATGGAAATAGTCAATCCTAGCTATGTCCCTCACCTCTTCGATGCAGATATGATGGTTAGTCTTTTCCGCATGCTCAGCTAGGGCGAAGGTGCGGGATATTCCATGTTTAATGTCAACAACATGTTCACAGATCCTTTGGTTTATAGACCGACCAGTTTCACCAATGTAAGGTGTCCCACAAGAACAAGGAATAATATAGACACCTTTCCCATCCCTAGGGTTTACCGGATCTTTAACCGATTTAAGAGAGCTGTGAATCGTGCTAAGGGGCCTGAAGGAAGAAGAAACATTATGTTTCTTAAGGATCCTAGCAATCCTATCAGTGGTTCCCTGAATGAAAGGAAGTCGTACACTACATGACCACTGATTGGGTTCATTAATCTTTAGAAAGAGGTCCTTTAGTTAAAAGTAAAAAGATTAATGAACCCAATCAGTGGTCGTGTAGTGTACGAATTCCTTTCATTCAGGGAACCACTAATAAGATTGCTAGGATCCTTAAGAAACATAATGTTTCTTCTTCCTTTAGGCCCCTTAGCACGATTCACAACTCTCTTAAATTGGTTAAATATCCGGTAAACCCTAGGGATGGGAAAGGTGTCTATATTATTCCTTGTTCTTGTGGGACACCTTACATTGGTGAAACTGGTTGGTCTATAAACCAAAGGATCTGTGAACATGTTGCTGACATTAAACATGGAAGATCCCACACCTCCGCCCTAGCTGAGCATGCAGAAAAGACTAACCATCATATCTGCATCGAAGAGGCAAGGGTCATAGCTAGGATTGACCATTTCCATCATCGTAAGTTTAGAGAGGCCTTAGAAATTGAAAAAAGACCCATAAATCTCAATAGAGATGACAGCTGGAATATAAGCAGGTGTTGGATCCCTACTCTATATTCTTAGTGGTCTGGTTTTTTTATTTTATTTTTTATTTTATATATATACAAAATTAGTTTTATTGGTTGATTTTTTGTTTTATTTGTTTTATTTTTTATTTTTATTATATATATATATATTTTATTTTATTTATTTATTTATTATTATTATTATTATTTATTGGTAATTATTATTATTAATTTTTTTAAGAAAGGAAATTAATATTAATAATTAAATAAATATAATAGAATAGAATAGGTAATAAAGAATAAAATAATAATAATAATTAATTATATTAAATTAAATAAAAATATCTATATATTGTATTAAATAATTAAATAATTTACTAATTAAATAAAACTAGCCGTTATTAATCTATTTGAATTTTTAAAGTCAAACTAGCCGTTATCCTAACTGTTAGTTTAACCTTTTCTGCATCTTTTTAAACTCAACATCTAGATCTGATCTCTCACCTAGTCCTATGATGAGCCACACTGGTTGGTTCGAAACGCGTCGACAAAGTTCATTTGAATGATCTCTCACCTAGTCCTATGATGAGCCACACTGGTTGGTTCGAAACGCGTCGACAAAGTTCATTTGAATGTGATTATTACCGAAAGAATTCTATATAATATAACAAGATTTAAAAAAAATTTATGTATGTATATATGTTCATGACAACAAAAAAAATTACTACCCATGTATGTATATGTATATAAGTTTATAACAACATTTTAAAAACCAATTCATCTTAACCATGAATTTAGCAAACACAGAGAGCGATCAAATCTCTTGAAATACAAATCATTCCACCCAACTACCTAAGATAAACCCTAGACGTTTTTGAATGCATAATTTTTTCCATATTTCAAAGAAAATTGATAAAAAAGAGTCAAAATGTAGGATGGTGAGACTGCTTGAAATGTTTTTTACTAAAGCTAGAAGCAAATTTTGGGAGCTTCATCCTTATGCCACACATGTGGGGGCTTTGACTAATGTCAAAAACAATTTTTGGGAGCCTCTGCAATTGAGTATCGAGGTAATGTGTATATGTAATGTAAGAAAGTTGGTAAACATTTTCACATGTCGGTTTAATATGTTGAATTTATATTAATATGTCCAATTTATAATACAGTAAATATTTACATGTCGGTTAAAATTAATATAGATCCCAATGAAGATGTTTTAGTGTCTTTAAAAAGTTAAAATTAATAAAAATAATAAAATTTAAATTGTTTACATTGTAATTTTGTTTTTATTAATAAAATTACAAATAATTTTTTTGATTAAAAAAAATCACAATATACATATTACATTAAAATATACAAGCAACAACAATAAGTTAAGATCTATTTTACCTTATAAAATAGAATAATGATTATGTAATCATATTTAAATTTAATTAATAAGCACATAAACTTACAATATAGCTATATGTTTAACCATGGAATGAATGAATGATATTTTAACGTCCACCACACTAGAAATAGTCATGGGACTACCAATCTCCTTCTTTTTTGCCTTCTGTAATTCAATCATTTTCTTACTCAAATTGATGATGAGCTGACCCAACCTTCTAAGAGTTCCCTCACTACAATGCCACTAAATTGATACTAACATACTGTGGTAATTGTCCCTAATGTCTCTGAAAGAATCATATTCCAAAATGAAATGTTTTTCTGATTCCACTGCCCCAAGTGAAAAAAGTACACACCCTTTCTTTCCAAGCTTCTTTAGGTCTCTTCCACCGTGTGAGTTAGTTCTTAATTGAGCAATAAGAATCTTTGCTCTTGATGGAATGCTAGCTCCAAAGTACTCTTTGTGTTGGAGATCACAAGTGGGGTTGAATTCTTGAACGTAATACTTCTTCTTTCTACCCAACTTTTTTCCCCTTAACTTATCCAATAGAAAATTCCTTAACTCCTTATTATTTGTGGGACATAGATATTATTAACTTGTAAATAGAGTTTGTTACAATACCATGAGCCAATACCATGGTTCATCAATACAAATGCCCAAAAACCATCTCTCATTTCACACTCAAAATATTTTATAAATAAAATATTCGAATTTAATTTTATAACATTATCTTATAAAATTTAAAAGAAAAAATATTATAATTACTTTTGAGATATATCTACACCTCTATTACATGAAAATATATAATATATAAATAGTAGCTATAAACTAAGATTCATTTCACCATATAAATTAAAATAACAATTTTGTAACCACATTTAAATTTCATTAATAAGCACAAAAAAAAATTATACTTACAATATAATAATATTTTAAACCATGGGTCTGTGGGGTCTTGGTTAAACGGTGATAAGGCAGGCTGTTATAGCACTCATCACAGGTTCAATTCCCTACGGTTAAACGGTGATAAGGCAGGCTGTTATAGCACTCATCACAGGTTCAATTCCCTACCCTGATCGGGTTCTGGACATGTTGATGAAGTTGGAGAAAAAAAGAAGTGAAAAGAATAAAAGAATGAAAGGTACTACCAAACTTACAATTTTTTTTTTTTAAACCATGGATATTCACCACCACTTTACCATGGATATTGTTAACCATACCATACCATGGGCCAATACAATGGCTCATAAATACCACATGCCCAAAAACCATCCCTCATTTCACAATCAAAATAATACTTACAGTTAACCATGTATACTCACCCCACTTTACCATGGATATTATTAACCATACCATACCATGGGCCAATATCATGACTCATCAATACCACATGCCCATAATTCATCTCATATTTTATAAATATATATTTCTTTTAAACTATATTTTATTACATTTTTGGGCCAAGAGGGACTCTCGATTCCAATATGGAAGAGTTATTGTAATGTCCAATTATATTATGTGATCTAAACATTTTGACTTGGTAAAATTACTTAAAAATAAAAATACAATTATTAATTAAAACATTTTGACTAGTGAATATATATATATATATATATATATATATATATATAAACTTAAAAGAATAAATAAATTAATAATTAATATTTAAACCAACCTAGAGCCATCTTAACTCCTGATCTATTCAGCTGTGAGAGGGATCAAATTTCTGCAAACCTTTCTTCAAGTTTTTCACTCAGAAAAGAGGTTTGCATCTTGAGAGATCAAACTCCCAGAGGGATCAAATTTCTGCAAACCTTTCTTCAAGTTTTGCACTCAGAAAAGAGATTTGCATCTTAAGAGATCAAACTCCCAGAGGGACCAAATTTATGCAAACCTTTCTTCAAGTTTTGCACTCAAATTTTTGCAAACCTTTCTTCAAGTTAAAGTTTTGCACTCAAAAAGAGGTTTGCATCTCAAATTTTGCAAACCTTTCTTCAAGTTCAAGTTTTGCACTCAGAAAATAGGTTTGCATCTTGAGAGATTTGATCCCTCTAGAAGCTTGATAGATCTCCAATTAAGATGGATCTAGCTTGGTTGATATTACAACCGAGTATGAACGAGATGTGATAAAATAACATTAAAGAAAGATGTAGTAATTAAAAGTGAAAATATATTATATTTTCACTTTTGAGTGTGAATGTCTAAAGAGAAAATATTTGAAAAATAAATTATTACTTCCTATAATAATAGCATATATATAATTGATTAAATTCGTAATATAAAATTGATATGTGAGATTTACATTTTTTAATAATAATAATTGCACAGAACTCTACAACCTAGTATAGGGTGGATGTGTCAGTTTTAGATGTGTAGGCCTGATATGTCACATGTTATATATTTTTAAAATTCATTTTTTTATATTATAATTACAAATAATTTTTTTAGATAAAAAATAATATAATATACATATCACATTAAGGTGTGAGATGTGAGATAATTTTAAATTCAAAATTTTTTATATTGTATTTTTGATTTTATTAATAAAATTAAGAACATTTTTTTTAGATAAAAGAAAATATAATATACATATCACATTAATATATATAACATATGAATAGTACTTATAAATTAACATCCATTTTACCATATAAATTAAAATAATGATTCCATAACCATTTTTAAATTTAATTAATAAGCATATACAAATTTAATATTTACAATATAACAACAATTTTAATCATGAATATTTACCATGGATATTATACTTGGAAAATGTAATTCCTACTTTTCTCAGTTGTGATTCTTTCTATGTAAAGGAGTATGTTCCTATTCCATAGGAGTTGGTTATATCTAGATGTTTACTAGATTGGTGTGTGGTTGAGATATTCTCTCAACCAATTAAATTGTGTGTCCAAGATAGTCTACCTATCTTGAGACAACACTACATGTATTTATATGTAACATTATTTGATGTGAATACAAAATTAGTGTGCATTATCAAAATTTAACTTGGTATCAGAGCGGGTATGGGCTTGACTCCCTCACAGGAGGGCCCAGGTAAATCCTCTGAAGAATAAAAGTTTAGTGCTATCGCCTGCATAAGGGATTTGTTGATGGAGAGTTAGGGATCTGCTAGAAGTGATCTTGTAAATCGTTGAGCCATTTTTCTATTGTGAAATTGTTGTTCTATTGTGAATGTCTACTCGTGGTGGAGGAACGTCGAACGTGCTTGTGTTCCTGAGGAGGACCTTTGGTGTGGTGTTGGACCTGCGAAGCTTTTGTCTGAACTGTTGACAATTTCACCCTAAGAAGCTTACGATCTCGGTGCTATAGAGACGACTTGTGCAGCGTTGCGTGCTCTAGAGAAAAGCATATGGTGAGTGATTGTCAGACTTAATGTGGGTAGCGTCCCTGTGTGAGAGCTGCCTCACCATTTCCTGTGTTTAGACTTTGTTTAGCAGCTATGTAGATCTGCCCGTGGAGATGCGTTTGAGCGTGGGCTGAGGAGATCCAGACTTCAATTTGACATCGAGTTGTGTTTGAGCATAGGAGACATCATCTAGTAGTTGTGGTTGAGTGAACTCTTTTGGTGAAGGTCAAGAATATCCTTCATGGGAAGTTTGCAAGTACCCTTTTGAGGAGGTTGAGATGCATTTTTTGTAGGAGGAGGAAGAGCCTTTGCTAGAGCCGAGCATTGTTGTTGTTGTTCTTTTAGGAGAAATCCGCTTGTAAAATCGAGTATTGTTACAATTGTGCGTTGTTAGATGCACAATCGCCCACAAAATAGGGGCTTCTAGAGTAAGTGACAAGGTTTGGAGGCACCCGTTTTCTGGTCATCGTATTTAGGAATGTTTGAAGGCGTCCATTGGTATTTCCAGGAAGGTCATCGCATTCGCAAGAGGTCAGCGGGTACCTGTTCGTGAAGCAGCGTTGAGCGATATGAAAAGGATCGGATAGAAGGTAACGTACAGTGTATGATATTGGATCTACCCACAATAGTAGTGTAGGTGGTGTTGTGGTGACCCTTGGTGGCTGAGTTGAGCCTTGGTGGCTGAGTTTGGGGTGGTCTGTCCTATTGAATCGACTGGTGTAGTAAGGCGTTGTTGAACCTGCTGCGTGTTCACAACTGTGAATGGCATGGCCCTGTGTTGAACATTTGTAGGCCAGCTGGATCGGTGGAAAAATTGGGAGAAATAAAGTGTATAGGATGACGCTGATGACTGTGGTAATCAGTGCCATAGTCAGCAAAGTGTTTTGTATAGTGGCGTCCGAAGTTGAGGACAAAGTTTAAAATTTTTTATTCATGGATCCGTAAAAATGGATATTGCATTACTTTCATGGTCATTGCTTGTGCTTATATTGTTATTTCATATATTTTTTTGGTATGGGCGAAGGTGAGTAAGTCTTGGAACTTTTTATACATATTGAGATTCATGACCTCAATATGAAGTCATTTTGTTAGAATTTGCGACTCTAACAGATGATAGTTAAAGCATGGAGATCCAAGACCAATATGCCAAAGTTAAAAATTAAGATTTCAAGACTCAAAGGTACAAAGCCTGTGATGGAAATATTCAAGTGGGAAAGAAGTGGCGTGCTCCAACATATGAATGAGAGGAAAAGAATCCAAATAGGCGTGAAAGTTTGTTTGTGTTTGTAGAATAGACGCATGACCATGATAAAGTATGAGTCACATATTGTAATTAGAGCAAATATACATGTCATATATTGTTTTGTAATGGTTAGTTGTGGTCCTTGAAATGTTTTATGTACCTGTTTTAAGAACCAGAGAGGCATGCATACCCATTTGTTATGTGTTCCCTCTGTTAGAGATTTTTTAACACCCTGGAAGAGTGTGTCATGCTGGATGGATACACTTGGGTGGACCGTATTGGTTGTAGACTCCATGAGGTGAAATATTATATTAGGGGGAGTTCATTGAGAGGTTGGTTGAACCACGTATGTTAAGGACTTCCTAGTAGACTGGCAGTTGCAACAGTTGGGAACCCATGCATTTCGGTAGATGGTTGTTCCTTTATATGGACATCAACAATTTCATGAACAAGGTACAAGGTGTAATTACCATATTGGACCAGATGTATATCTTTGTTGATTGAGATAGAGATAAGTAGTCATTAAGGGGGAGACTTGGAAAATGTAATTCCTACTTGTCTCAGTTGTGATTCTTTCTATGTAAAGGAGTATGTTCCTATTCCATAGGAGTTGGTTATATCTAGATGTTTCCTATATTGGTGTGTGGTTTAGATATTCTCTCAACCAAGTGATTGTGTGTCCAAGATAGTGTTAGGGTCCTATAATAATAGGATTCATAAATTTTGAATTGAATTTGATTATTCTTGTAATATGTACGTGCTTTTCTTTCTGCAAATTGTTTTCCCATATTAGAAAATTAAAAAATATAAAGAGGGTAAAATTCCTAAAAGAAAAATCAAAGGAATTAAAAGAAAAAAATATAAAAAGAATAGAAAATGGACCCCAAACAAAAACAGATAAAAATAAAACATGAAAGTGATGCAAATCCAAATGCCACTACTATTTAATTTTTATAAAAAATAAATATTGTGTGCAGTTTGTTACAATGCCACAATCCATGAAGGTTAAACAACTTAATCTTAACCTTTCATGTTGTTAGATAGAGAATAACGATCTAGCCAAACAATTTAATCTTGGCAGATCAATAGTTAGGTAGAGAATAATAAGGAGCTCAACAACTTAATCTGAGCCCTTGGAAGAAATAAGGATAGAATTAGTTAGTTTGCTGTTTTTAAAGAAAAAAATGAACAAGGGTTTACAAGCTCAAATGCACCCAGGTAAATGAAAAAAAATTGTTAGGGTAGCATACGGGAAGGCAGAAGCAGTTTTTACAATCATGGATAAGAAGAAAATTGGTCATTTCAGTCACTAACTTCCTTCAAAAAATCATCCCCTTGTAAAAATAATTCATCCCCTCCATTTTCATTCTTTCCCCTTCATTTTTCCTTTTTCCCATTATCATTCAGTTTCCTTTGCAAAAATCCCCTTTTCCTAAGTTTAAAACCCATTATACTCAAGGAAAGTAAAACCCTTTAACTAATTCCCCTTTTCCCCAAAAATTCCCAAAAAACCCAAAAAATACTTATCCTAAGTATAAATGTAAAAACATTATATCGGGACCCACAACAAAGGATTTTATCCCTATATCTTGTTTTACACTAGGCTTACTGTATTTTCCCTCATCTCATTCATTACTAAACATTAATTTATATATTAACCCCTATATTTCACCTTTTAGCCCGTATTAAATTAAATCCATATATAATATATCCCAACCCATATTTTAATTTTAACCTATGTTTTATTTCCCCATGTGATATATATTCTCGTTCATCCCATAGGTTAAAACTATTAACATTATAAATAACCCCCGCCAATGCTAAAGTTACACTTATATGCATTCCATTTGTTAAATAAAACATTAATCTGCCTATCCCATTTCACTCCAAAACTATGTATTAAACCTTTGTTTAAATACATATTCCACCTCCCGCTATATTAAAATCCTGGGCCCCACGCCATCTTACCCTGCAACTTTATTGCACCATCTCAACCGTTCGCTCTACAGATCCCAGATCCAACAGAGATAAACCCTTGTTGCACATTTCTCAGTGCCTTGGTTAAACAAACCCAAAGACTGCGATAAACACTGTTTTTGGGATTTCTCTCGCCTCTACGTGTCATATTTCTACTGGATTGCATCGATCGTTCCAATCCCTCTTACCACCTTTGAACCTTGCAAAAATAGCCCGATGATTTTTTCCTCCCCCGCACCCAAACCACTTATCTGTTTGAATCGAATGCCATTTAATGCATTCACTGTTTAATGAAATTGATTATAAACTACCCAAATGCATTGTTTTACCCTTATGTTATCGTTTTTTGCACAGAAAGGGCATTCTAAGCGAAGTTAAACATTTCCGACTTCGTTTTTAGCCTAAAAACCAACGAAATTCACCAATTTGACTGCTACAAATAGTGTAGAAGCCATCAGAGTGCCTATAAAGACTAGCAAAATCTTCTGAAAGCTTTCCAACCCCAGAAACCCTTCTACACAATGAAATTCCAAATTTCCCAGGTATTCTTCAGGAGAAAAGACTCATTCATCAAATATAAAAGAGTTATACAGTTAATTGAATCATTTAGGAGCCCGTGTACCTAAAGAAAACTCTATTTCTTCATAAATCCATCAATTCTGTAAACCCTGAGCCATAGATTATGAAGCCCTGGACTGTTTTAAACACAAACTTTGATTAAGTTTAGCCATCTTCAGACCTGAGAAAAGCCTCTGAGACCTTCAAAACCTTTCCTACAAATACTTAGACATCCTTTTGCATAAAATTGATGTCTTAAGATTGTTTTATCACAGAAAATGCACTGTAAAACCTATATATCATTTGCTGAAGCTATAAGGTCTTGAAGTTGCTTATTTGATACAAAAAATATAGTTTAAGTTAAATTGATCATAATTATACCTTTTGCAGACAATAAATAGAACCCTTGTTTACCCTTGTCCTTCTGCAGAGCTGTGATAACTTCCAGAGGTGTTTCTTAGGCTTGAATTAATGTTTTAAAGGTCAAAAGAGTATAAAATTGATTAATTAAACCAATCAATGGCTTCCAAAAGCACTCTAGTAGTCAACCCTCTACAACCCCCCGTTGTATATGTAGAGCATACTCCCCTGGAAAATGTAGACTTCAAAATTACTGATACTATGATAGAGTTCAACCTTCTTGAGCTCCACTACTGGAGCTAAGAGAAATCCCTAGATCAGGCTGATGAAGTGTTTATCTGGGAATCAAACTTGCCAAAATATGTTGTTCCTCATACTTATCAATAACCAGAAACAATCAGACTCTGCCAATCATGCTATTCTTCTGAACAAAGATCCATTGTAAACCCTGAAAAGGAATTTTTTTTCACCATTACAGCTGAGTCTATTAACCAGATGCTTCAAATACTGCCTAGGCCAAATGAATTTCCTTTCTCTATTGAAGCCCTCACTAAGTTCTACTTGGATCTGGATTTTCCCAAAAGATTCCAGATTTTTCAAACCTTAATGCCATCCTATGTGGAAATTCCCAAGCTCAACCCTCTATATCTCCTCTGCTAAATTCTCAGAAATGACTAGACATATCATTTCCATGTTGTCCTTCATCCTTGGCTATTTTACAGATAAACATGTTTATGTAGCAGTACTTGGTTTCTTGTCCACTTTTACACCTGCTCAGCCTCATGCTACTATCTTTAACTTTTCCCAATATATTGCTGACAGTATCCATGAGCAATTAGTCAAATTTCCTTTTGAAGGTGTTTTTAGGTATCCTTAATTCCTATTCCACATGTTCTTATATTTTCAGTCTGAAAAGTTTCCTATAAACCTTCAGAAGCTTGATGTGGAAGGAAATCCACAACCTGTCATATTCTTGACTTCCTTGATAAGGAAGGATATAAATGAGTTTACCTATTCAGAGTTCACAGATTCTTTCATCTATCCCTTGGTCAAAAAGCTAAATAGCAGCGTGCAGCCCAGAATTAGCAATGAAAGCAAGAAGGTTTTACAATTGTATGAGCATAATAGGACAGGTGGTTGGTAATTATACCAAAATCACACTGAAATCAGAGTCTATGGGTCAAGCCTTATTCCTTATAAATTTCCAAAATACCTCCCTATGAGGTTATTTGCTCTGGAGTATATAAGGCATATTTAAAATTCAGATGCTGTCAATTTCTTAAATTTCTAAGAATAAAACACAATTCAAGTTGAAGAACCAAGTTGGCCCATTCATCTGTAATAATAGAGAAGCAGGTCCAGAGGCAGAAAAACAATTGCAAGAGTTCAAATTCAATCCTAGTTTTCTTTGGTATTATGATCCCCTTGGAATTATTAGAAAAATGAGAGTTAAGTGAAAATTGACTCCATATATACATCAAAAGAAGCCAGAGATTGAGAAATTCTCAAACCAATCTAAATGGTTAGAAAATACATTGGTAGAGGCTGAGAAGCAAAGTGATACTAGTCAAACTTTGCAAACTCCAGCCCAAGAAGATAGAAGTATGAAAATAAATAGGGAGGAAGGATCTTATACAACTAAGACTACTACAGAGACAAAATTCAAACTAAGATACAACAAAAATCCAAAGCTTAATCCTGCCAGTAAAGAAAAGGAGACAGTAGAGGTCATTGACATAGAAATTGCAGAAAAAGATATTGTACCTCCTACAGTAATTGAGGAGGAACAACAACCAACCACTTCTAATACACAGTCAATTCAGAAACACCACATTATAAAAGTGTCTTCATCCAAGAAAACATCTGAAAAGGACATGTACATAAGGGAAAGATACAAGGAAATTGATGCCAAAAATGAAGAAATAAAAAATGAAATATATTCTTAGTACCTAAAGCAAACTCCTAGCATTCAGAACATGCTTCTTTCAGCCTTTGACTACAAGAACAAAAATATGCCGATGACAGTTCTTCATCCCATAGTTCCAACTCCTAAATCATCCTATGATTATACAAATATTAATTTTGAAGTTCCAGTCCAGGATATTCATCCTCTGGATCAAATTGAATTTCATAAGCAAGCATGAGAGATGATTTATTCCACCATTATAACCAAGGCCATGAGTGCACATAAGCTTCAAAACACTTTGATAAATGTAAGATATCAACTCAAATTGGAGAAGGCATCTTCATATGTAAAGGATACCAGAATCAAATCCTTAGAAGATCTAGTGATTTAAGTAGGATATGATCCTCAGAGTATAAAAGCTGCAAAGGAATTGATCAAAAATAAGAATGCTGACATTGATGCACTTAAGAAACAATTGAAGCTACCCCCTACAGAGCATCCTCAAGCCAAAGAGGTTTTACAGGATTCCAATTAGAAATATGAGATGATGAGTCTCATTTTACAGTTAACAACCCCGACTAAAGAAATGGAACATGAAATGGACAAATTGGTCCAAGAGAAAGAAGCCAACAAAGCACAGGAAGTTCCTGCCACTATAATTCTGTAGTTACAACTACAGTATCATCTACTTTGGCAGAAACACTGGCTCCTAATGTTCCAATGGCCACAATAGTTCCAGTTACTTCATCTACAACCTCAACCACTGAATGTTCAACAACAACAACACAACAATCATATGAGGCAAGAAAATTAGTAAAGGAAATGCAAGACATGTCTATCCAAACCAATGAGATAAAAATGTTAAAAGAACAGATCAAAAATCTTGAAGATGCTAAGAAACTTGCCCAAATAAATGCCAAGAATGAAGAACAAAAAGCCAACAGATTGAATGAACAACTCAAGAAGTTGGAAAAAGAATTAACTTTGAAAAAACCTATGGCACATGTTAAGCAACAATTATGGTCCAATATCATTGAAGCAGTCAATGATATTTGGCCATCCATGCAGGTCATCTATGAGCAGAAATATTTATTGAAATCAGCAAGAGAAGCAATACAAAAGACAAAAGAAGAGCTTGGAAAAAAACCTGAAGAGGCTCTAGAAATTATCAAATTTCTCAATTCCAAAAATAAACAAGAGCTAGAAGAAATTGGAATTATAGTCAGAACTGAGACCATCCTAGAAGTTAGAAATGTAATATCCAAGAATAATTTGATGACACAATTAGAGGAAAAGTGCCAGAACATGCAAATTGCAATCACAAGATTCATGATTAAGTTTGATGTTCTAAGGCAAACAGGCCTTCCCAATCCTCTAGTGATTAATGATAGATTAATGAAGCAGGAGGATTATGACAAAACGATAAGAGAGTTTTCCAAAGAGCAGGTGAACAAATCGGCCTTGCAGGGAATCCCAACGGGGAAGGTGCTATATAAGAATTTTGAAAATTTGTTTTACTTACAGCATGAAGCAAAACACTTATTTGTGAACAAACCAACATTTTCAAAATATACTGAAGCTGATGAAAACTTCAGAAGGCTTATGAAGATAAAAATTCCAGAAGCTGAGTTCTGGGAGAAGTTGACTGATCTACTGTAAGATCAGATCACAGTGAGCACATAGCAGTAAAAGTAAAAAACAGAGTTTGCTGTTTTTACATCAGCATTGACAGTTTTTGCAGTAAAAGAATATCAGGATGAAAGTGTATCAGATGAAAGGTAAAATACAAAATCAGAACAAAAATGAATCTGCCAACATGAAGGACACCTCATTGTCCAGCTGCAGCCTTTATTAAATAACAAAGAGAGAAAACAATGATAAAATCAAGACAACAAGCCATTGTATTTCAATAAAAAAGGGACAACTAGCATTAGTTAGGGAGCTGTCACTATCTTCTTGCATGAAGTTATTTATCTTTCATCAATAATTCCTAAGTTTATTCTAGGATATTTTGTATGAGTGTTTGTATAAATACTTCTCATTAGGAAGTATTGAGTGTGGATGAATTGCTGAACATTTTTGTAGTTGTAATATTCTGAACCTAAGGGTTTTTGTATCAATTTTAGGTCAGCAGACTAGATCACAGGAAATAAAGCATCATATTACAGAATTCATGTGTTGTGCCACTGCAGTGAAGTATTTTCACTTATTACCTTGTCAATATTCTTATGTTTTCTATATATTCATGAATGTGTTCTAAATCTAAATGATAAATTAGGAATTGTTATTTCAGAATATGTTAAAAGCACTTTGTTTTGAATGATTATCATTTATATATTTTCAACTGATATCTAGATTAGGGAACCCTTAATTGCTCCTTGATTTCGATTGAACTCTGCCTTTTCACTCATAATTCGGATTTAAGAACCCTAAATTGCTCTTTTATCCCGATCAAAACCATTTTCACCATCAGCCTTGAAGATCTAAAGTGACTCAACTATCTTTCCCTGTAAACATTTACCTTTAGACCTTGATCCTGATCTGACTGCTTGACACATTGACTCCATTTACCCAATGGGATACAGACATATATCTATCCATTTTCACCACCAAATGAAATCAAAACCCACAACCAATTTTCCCTATATAGCTAGCCTATAATCAAATACAAATCAACAAAGTTAAATCACATAGAGAGAGCCCTCTCTGAGCATTAGGAAGGCTAGATGCTAAACTAAAAAGTAGGTTTTTGGTTACCTATGATATTCTTTAAAACTAAAATAAAAAATCTCACAACTTTTGAGAGTTATTGGAGTGATAACAGATAGTCTACCTTTTTTTTTTTCCCAGGAAAAAATCGTAATTTTATTAATGAAAATAAAATTACATGTTGCATCAGTTGATAATTTGACCAACAACCAATCGAGACTGGTGTTCAATGTTCATAAAAGAGAAACTAAAAATCAAAATGAGAAGAAAATTAAGTTTTTCTCCCTTTCTTCTTCTCAACCTTTCTCCATTCACCTTCTGATGGCGTGGAGGAGACAAGGGCGAGCTGATTATCTTGTATAGGTGCTCCATTTTCCTTGTTTGAGTCTGAGGTATCTGATAAATGATGTTTTTTATTCCATCCATTTTCCTGTGCCACTGGTTCATTTACCAATTGATCCGGGGATATTAGCTCAAAAGGATCTTGCATTTCATTTCCTTGAGCATCCGGTTTGGTTGCTGTCTCCTTGTTCTCATTGGTGATGAGATATACCACTTCTTCTTCTACATCCTCCTCTGGTAGACATGGGGGGAATTTCCACCCTTTAGGTGCTTTCCATACCTTCTTCTTTTTTCTGTTATCTCTTTTTGCATCAGGGCATGTGTTTTGTAAGTGTTCGGTATGCCTGCAAATTCTGCATCTGAACGTCGTGTTTTCATAATCTAGGTGTTGCGTCCATTTTTGTTGTTTGTGTACCAACAATATACTTTCTGAAAATCCTTTGCTGAGATCCAATTTCACACAAATACGAGCGAAAGTGTGTATTCTCTGCTCCAAACGTTGTGTATCTATTTTGAAATATCGCCCAATGATGTTCCCAATATCTTCTAGTACGCAGTCGTTTTAGAAATGAAGGGGAAGGTTGTAAAACCAGACCCAAACCGACATTCTAGATACAACCATAGTGTTTTCATGAAAGCCCAGAAACCATGGTGTAATGAAGAGTCCGATAGATCCCCAGAACCACGGTCCATCCCGAAGCATAATGTCTTTGCCTTTTGAGGTTGAAAATTTGACAATGAAAAATCATTTGGAGCAGAGATGAATTTCGCAATCCATGGTCCAGTTTGTGAAAATCTAATGAAAGAGCTCCACTGGTTTAAGCCAAAAGCAGTTAAATCTGCATATGATATCTTGTGATTCATATGTGGTGCGATGTTGATTAATCTCTAGAATGTCTATGTTTTGTTCTGGTCTATAGTTCAATTTCTCTACTATGTAAGGGCTAGGGTTGCTATCCGCTGGTCCTATAGGTGCAACTGCTTTATTTTCCCCCTATAATATGTTCCTAAATGGGGTACCTCCTTTAGGGATTTCCTTTTTTGAGGTGTTGCACCCCCTTGCACCCTTATGGCCATTTGATTTTCCCTGTTCTGCTGCTCCTCCTCTCAGCCGTAGGGTGAGGGTAATGGTTGACCCTGAGCTTAGGAAGTATTCATTGATTGTCCAAGAATCTTGTAAAGTTATGCCTCCACTGATCAGTGATTGCATGTGTATTGAATATCCCAATGTATGCCTGATATTTTGTTACAGATTTATCACCCTCTCTGTATCGTATACCCATAATAAAATATTCTTCCCCACAGGGGTTATAATGAAAATTTGAAAATGGGTTGGGCTTACCTGATGCGTAATGGTTGATTCCTATTTTTTGTCTCCTGTCAGTGCCTATTCTAGATGCCCCAATAATGGTGTTTTCATTTTGGGATGATGGCTGTGTTGATTCCATGAAAAATATGGGTTAATGCCTCCATGTATCAGTGCGTCTGTTTTTTTCTTAAGGCAATGGTTGCTGTATTATCGATGAGGTATTTAGCCCAGTGCAGGCAGAGTCACATATTCGAGTAGAATAGGGGTTTGGCCCGTCCCCATCATTGTTTCAGCCTGCTCAAGGATACTTTTGGGGATCCAAGCTTCTAATATTGGTCTAGGAGAGACATAGTTCCATTTTAATATGTATGGGGTACTCGCTGGGCTTCCAGCCGTCGTCATGTGCCCCCGTTGAATCTCCTCAGGGCGAACGTCGCTGCTCTACACTACCCATTCCTTCCAAAGCAAGGAATCCAATTTTCTAGAATCGAAAATGTGGATTAAAACGATGCTAGGATTAAGAGAAGTATGAGTGGAGCCATACTCTTGATAGTAAATTATTAAAGGGAGGCTCGGGTTCGCAGATGAGGGTTCGGGTATCCCAGGCACTGACACCCGATATACTCCCGCGTGAGTCCTACATTCTGACTCCACCATTGTTTGGGGCTAAAGGACACTAATCCAGAGTATACCCTCCAGGCCTCCAAGAGCACGTGTGAGGCGGTCGATGTATCTAATAGCCCAAAAGCATAAACCCTAATGCCTTCTCTCGCCATCAATGAACACCAAGTTTCACCCGGGTCTATTTATTCTCTACCTATTTTGAGACAACACTACATGTATTTATATGTAACATTATTTGATGTGAATACAAAATTAGTGTGCATTATCAAAATTAACTATTGTTAACTTCTAAATAGGATTTTTTACAATACCATGGGCGAGTACCCAAAAGAGAAAGATAGAGCCAGGGAGGGAGAGAAGGAGAGAATGGAAGAAAACCATAGTACCATGGTTTATCAATACCATGGGCCATCTAGGGTTTTGATTATTATATTATGGATCTAGGATTTTAATTATTCTATTACAATACCATGGCTTATCAATACCACATGCCTAAAAACCATAACTTATTTCAAATTTACAAATACTTTATTTTAATTTAATTTTATATCATTTTTAACTAAATCTAAAAGCAAACAGGTTATAATTAATTTTGAGGTATGTTTAACTCAGCTATGTCAAACACACACATTGGAAAGATAAGGATGAGATTTTTTTCTATTAACCATAGATGTGAATTTATATTACATTGGCGTGACTTGTGGATTCCACATTCCAAGGTCACTTGGACACCTCTTTGACTGTTTGCCTTCCACACCTACCTATAGAGGATTAGGTGTCCAACATTCCCCCCCTTAATCCAAAGGGGTATGTGTGAGTCCAAGAAGACAACTGTAATACAAATTCACAAAGTATGCATGGCATCACTTAGGCTGAATGAGCTCTCTGAAATGTTTGCATAAAGAGTTGGTTTAAGGATGACCACCAACACTGGAACACTTAGTGCAGTTCCCGGAACTCTTCCAAATCCGGCAAGAATCTGAGCTCTTATGCTAGAGGAAGTGCTCCTCATATTTTGAAGAGGGAGACATTCAACCTAGAAGAAGGGAGGTCTAAAACCTGCGATGGTTTAAGGATGACCACCAACTCTAGAATGCTTGATGCATTTCCTGGAACTCTACCAAAAATGGCAAGAAGCTGAAGTCTTCTACTAGAGGAAGTGTCCCAAATTCTTTGAAGAGGAAGAATATCAACCTCACATAGATGGTTTAAGGCTGACCACAAACCAAAGCCATGCTCATGGGCATATGTGTCTCTGGCTATAACTCTGAATCTGGAATGACAGATTGTGGCTCAGGCTCGCTTGAACTGTTGTGTCTTTGGCTACAACTATGAATCTGGAATGATTGGTTGTGGCTCAGGCTTGCTTGAACTGTTGTGTCTCTGGCTACTACTCTGAATCTAGAATGACAGGTTGTGGCTCAGGCTCGCTTGATGTGGCTTCAAAGCTTGTAGATGACCACCGTTTTTCCCCCTGTCAGGTACAAGGTGAGATGATGGAGAAAACTCAACTGCAAGATTGTTCAATATTCTAGAACAATTTTTGACATATGACTTAAAAATATTCTTGGCTGTTGATGCCCATTTCCAAGAAGTGATCCATCCAATATGAATCTTTGTTCTTGCAGGAGGCTTGTTTTTGAAGCATCTGTGAGAAGAATGGGTGTGCCGACCACAATGCTTGCATGGGTGAAGATCGAAACAATGATCTTTAATATGGCCAACTCGATCATAGTGTCGGCATTTTACAATATGTTATTGCTGCTGTGGAAGAGGAGAATAATCTAGAACAACTGTAGGTGAGATGTCATGAAGAAATCCGACACTCTGAAATTTTATGGGCTTGGAGTAGTCCGGAATATGAAAGGACAACTCCTTGTCATATCGAAGACTTGTTCTGCGCTTGTTATGGAAAATTTCTTCCCACGGTTTGATGATGGGCTTGGGAAGTGTAGGCTGGATGTTTGCTTCTGCATGAAAATCTGCTCTTGTACAAGGAACATGATGGGAGTCAACCTCAATGTTACCGACTTGAAAATTTTGTAGTTGTTGATGGGTGTCATGATGCTTATGCTATTGCAACTCATCTTGCTGAAATTGAGACTCAAGCTGCAAAAATTCTATCTTTCCTTGTGCATTTTGCAGATAGACCTTAATATTAGACAAGGTGTCCCTGCTGATTTTAGCTGTGTCTCCAGCAACAGATAAGATTAGAGTGCTTAATAACTCTAATAATCCGTGAAATTTCTCCATTATTCAAACAATTCAAGTCAACAAATGACCAAAAATGTACTTGTAGAAACAATGATGATTTTTAGAAAATAAAATTTCCAACTTTTGAACTTGAATGTGAAGGAGTCCAAAATTGTTCACTATAGAGATCAATGCAACAATAGGGAGGCACAATATTTTTTTTTTCTTTTGCTTATCACTAATTCAACATATTAAAATTCCTTCACACTGCAAGGAATTCCTTCATGTTGTGAATCCCTTTGAATTGAAAGCGATCTTTGGGTACCTTCGATTTTGAACTAAAGTTTCTTTTATTTGTTGATTATGACAAGTCAATCGTGTCTCTCTCGTCACTGTGGCTGACCAGTTTTCATAGGTTGACCAATTTTCATTCTTGATTTTGAGTGTGAGAGTCACAGTCCACCCACAATCCACATGGATAAAACTCAGTCGGTAAAACTAGATCAATCAATTCTAAACAATGATACCAACCACCATAAACACATAAATTGGCACTTCTCACAACATCATAGGTGAGAATTTACATGTAGAAAATAGTTCTCAAAAGAGCATACTGAAGCAAATCGTTTTCATCTCTAATGACCAGAAAAACATGGATGAATTAGCGATTTAAAAATAAATAAATTAAATGCAAGTGCGCTTTAATGGTCACTCCAACCATACCACTGGTAAAATTTCTTACTAAATCGAAGCTTCACAGGCCTAGCAATAAAATAGAGGAACGATGGGATGTGATGGGAATCAAGCATCAAATAATCACCATAGGGGCACGGAGGTGAGTTCCAATAGTTTCGTAGAGGGAGGTCCTTCCACTAAGCCACTTTTCTTTACCACTTATGCCATACCCACAATATGAAATACGAGCAAAAAAATATATTTAAAACTCGCATACCAAACTATATGTGGATGAGGGATTCGGTCCACAGTGGAGGAGGCATGAGTGACTGTGAGGCCGAGTAGAGTGTATTACAAGCAACACGTTACAATAAATGGCTGACTTAGTGTGTATTACATGCAACAATTTGGTGTATTGCGAGAACTGCACCGAGGCCGAGCAGGTGGAGAGGCCATGGTGGGAGGGTCGAGCAGTGCCACAGAGGAGAGGAGGTGTTGAGGTCACAAGTAATGTGCAGAGAGGGAGTGACGAGAGCTGGCGTGGAGGGAGGCCTGAGCAGTGTGGAGGAGACCACGGTGGAGAGGGCCAACAAAGGTAGGGACCAACTAAGTGGGAACCGACTTGTGTTAAATGGCGATGGTAGCATGTGAAGGCTGACATGATGGAGGGTAGCGGGGACGTGAGCACAGAGCGAGATTGTGTAGGGAGGTGGAGCCGTTGTTTGGGAGATGAAGCGGTGGAGGAGGTGAAGGGGGGACGAGAAGTGGAAGGGAGGGGAACTGCGAGCAGGAGGTTGCGGTGGGAGGCCACGCCATGTTTTATCGAGGAGGAGTCGACGCAGAGGCCAAGCCACGCTATGCAAAGAGACTATGAGAGGTTTGCTGCCTGTAATTTGTATGAATATGGAAGGAAACTCGCAGGTATCTCTTTGGATATCTCTTGGGATCAAAGTCTCCACTAATTTGAAAACTTGCTCTCTTGGAAAAGAAGTGGCCATCTATTTTGATTAAAACAGGTAGCATTTACACAGATAATGGGTTGGACAAACATGTTTTGTTTTTACGATGAGCTCCATGCCGAGTCTATATAAGTCTTCCTCACTAGTTAAAAACCTTGTATTGAATTCGTTCATCACCAGAATAAAATTTTATTCCACGGCTAGCCTCCATGCAGAATTGACCAAGATTTTCCCTCAATTGGTGACACCTGCACTGAAATTTATATTCAATGATCTCATGACAGAGAATGACATCTAAAGAATGTGGAAGAGGGCCGAGAGGCCATCAAGCTCTGAGCGGAGAGGTGAGAGGCATTAACCAATGTTGAACTGTGGATAGTGGAGAGGTATTTATCACAATGTTAAGGGATTAACCAACAACTTTTATTTGACATCGTGGTATGGTGGTAGGCCAAAAATATTATATTCTGGACCGGTGTTATATATTTTATACACCAGTGTTCAAATTATGCAACAGAGGGTGGTCGTAAACCAGTGGCCAAGCGAGCTGTCTGGAAGGTGGATTGTTTTATGCACTGTACCAAGGCACTAAGTAAATGGAGGATGGCCTTAGAATGGAAATATCATCAGAAAGGAGTTACAAAGGCAGAGAAAACATCTAGAATTTAGCTGATAGGACATTCATCAAATGCAACATTTATAGAAGAACTGACATACACATAGAAACCAAAAAATCGATGGCTCAAAATTGAGCAGGGTAGGAAAACACCTGCTTTGATACCATGTTGAACTCAGCTATGTCAAATGCACACATAGGAAAGATAAGCACGAGATATTTTTCTATTAACCATAGATGTGAATTTATATTACATTGGTGTGACTCTTGGATTCCACATTCCAAGGTCACTAGGACTCCTCTTTGACTGTTCGCCTTCCACACCTACCCATAGAGGATTATGTGTCCAACAAGGTCTATATAAACCCTCCATTCTCATGACTAATAAAAATATTCTCATAGATATTAAATCGAGGTTTTAATAAATTAAAAGTGAGAATAATTTTATATATACATATGTGAAACTTATATAATATATATAATATAAATAATATTATAAAAAACGAGGATAGATACATCTTAACCAAGGATACAAGGGAAGTGCGTGATTCTTTAAAGTTTTTTATTATTGCATTTTCTTTGACATAATTGATCCAAAATATAGGTTTAATATTTTACAATCGATTATGTTTTTTTTTTTTTAAAATTTAGATATTATCTTAAATACAATATCATGGGATCATATTTAAGAGAGAGAGAGTGAGCTGGAGGGGGAATAGAGTGTGGGAGAGACAATGAGAGAAAGGAAGGAAGAGAGAGAGGAGGAGAGATGGAAGGAAGAACACAAACATTGAGAGATAGAGGTGGAGAGAAAAAGGGAGTGACAATGGAGAGATGAAGATGGAATGAGGGAGAGAGGAGATGAGGGAAGAGAGATAAAAGGAGACAATAGAGATATGGAAATAAGGGGAAGAGAGAGGGAGGGAGATAGCGACATATTTTGAGGGTAGATAGAGAGGGAGAGTGTGATGGGGGGGTGGGGGCGACAGAGGGAGGTGGGAGAGAAAGGGAGAGAGAGAGGAAGGAAGAAAGAGGGGACTTGAGAGAGAGAGGGAGAGAGAGATGGATTTGGAAGGGGAAGAAATACATATAGAGATAAAGGTGGAGAGGGAGAGGGAGTGACAAGGGAGAGATGGAGAGATGGTTAGAGAGAGAGAGAGAGAGAGAGAGAAGGGGAATATATATAGAGAGAGAAGGGGAAGAGAGAGAGGGAGAGGAAGGGAGGGAGACTGAGATAAATAGATATGGAGAGAGAGCGTGTATGTTTTGGGGGTGAGAAGGAGAGACATGGGGAGGTATAGGTATAGATGGAGGGGGGAGAGAGGGAAGAAGATAGAGGAAAAATGAGGAAGAGAGATATATATGGAGAGAGAGAGAGAGAGAGAGAGAGAACGGGAAGAGATAGAGAGGGAGAGGAAGAGGGAGAGATATATAGATAGATAGATATGGAGAGAGAGAGTGCATGTTTGCGAGTTGATATAGAGATATAAAGGAGAGACAAAGGGAATAGAGATATATATGGAGGGGGCGAGAGGGAATAAGAGAGAGAGAGAGAGAGAGAGATCCATATTAACCCTGTATCTATCAAACACCGAGAGGGATAAAATATCTCGAGGTGCAAACCTCTTTATAGAGCACAAAAATTGAGGAAATGTTTGAACCTCGAGAGATTTTATCCCCCTCGAAGCTTGATAGATCCGGGGTTATGATGGATCTAGGTTGGTTTTAGTCGTGTGCGGTCATACAACATTTGTTTAACAACTAATTATTTTTATCATTTTAAATATGCTAAATATGTCTAAGATTAATTTGGTTGATTTAATTTTAAATTTGCTTAGTTACCTCATTTTTTTGAGATGTGAGAGACTGTTAGTAACTTGAATGATGAAAAATGATGAAATAAAAATTTTGAGTGAAAAGTGACAATGTAACAATGTTGAATGATAGAAAATGTGAATGATAATAATATATTCAATTACAAACAATCTTCGTTGCGATAAATCTGAAACTATTTTCTTCTACTGTTCTAGTTGTCACGCCTATTAGTTTTTCCATTTTCTCATATCGATCATACGAAAAAGGGCAGTTTAAATCACAGACCATTCAAATATTTAACTCGAGCTACTGTAATAAACATCAGACCTTGTCTTTGTCGCTCTCCAATTTAATATTAGTTTTCTCCAAAGTCAATCATTGTGACTTATGGAGTGTTAAACCCCAAATAATTTTCACTGGTAGTTTTTTCTATTACCACATTTGAATTAAAAGTGATTAATAATGTTGAATGATGGAAAATGGGAATAATAAGAATGTATCCAATTACAAATATTTATAGTTTCAGGAAGCAAACATTTCGGGTAAGTAACATTTTATTTAGGATGAAAATTCAAGTATTTTATTTATGGCTGAATTACTATAACACAGAAGTCAATTCACGTCATGAATATTTTTTATGTGCTTACATTGAGAGAGTGTGTGTATGTTTTGGGGTGAGAAGGAGAGACAAGGGGAGATAGAGATATATATGGAGGGGTGGAGAGAGGGAAGAAAAGAGAGGAAAATATATGGATGGAGGAAGATATATATATATATATATATATATATATATATATCTGTGTGTGTGTGTGTGTGTGGATAGAAGTGTTAAAGAGAGAGAGAAGGGGAAGAGAGAGAGAGAGAGGGAGGGGAAAAGGAAGGGAGGGAGGGAGAGAGATAGATAGATATGGAGAGAGAGTGTGTATGTTTTGGGGGTGAGATAGAGAGATAAATAAGGAGATAACAAGAGATAGAGATATATATGGAGGGGGTAGAGATGTGGTTACACTGAAATAAATGAACAATATTAATCTAATTACTTTGAAATTACTGCCCATCATACATCTAGTTGAATCAAATCATAAATCAAAATATACATTGAAATCAATGCATCTAGTGCAAATAATCAAATATGATTAGAAATCAACAACTACACTGAAATCAATGCATTTCATGAAAGCAATCAAATAGGATTAGAAATAAATATCTACACTAAAAACAATGCATCTAGTGTGAGAAATCAAATAGGATTAGAAATCGATATCGACGCTGAAACAAATGCATTCAGTGCAAGCAATAAAATAGGAGTAGAAATTGAAATCTACATTGAAATCAATGCATCTAGTGTAAGGTATTAAATAGGATTAGAAATCAACATCTACACTGAAATCAATGCATTTAGTGCAAGAGATCAATTAGTATTAGAAATCAACAACTACACTGAAACCAATACATCTATTTTAGTGAAAAACCAAAATAATCATGAATTTATAGCTAACTTATATGTCTGTATTTGTCTTTGTGTGTCTCTTTATTCTTACCTCTCTCTCCAACTTCCATTATGTGTTTATCTCCCTTGCTCTCTCCTTCTCTCTCTCCTCCTCTCTCGCTCCCCTATCTCTCTCTCTCCACCTCTCCCTCCCTTTCTCTACCTTTCTCTTCTTCCATCTCTCCCCCTGTCATCTATATCTATAACTCCCTCCATCTATCCTTATCTGTATCTCTATCTCAGCCCCCTAAACATATGTCACTCTCTCTCTCTCTCCATATCTATCTCTCTTCCTCCCCCCCCTCTTTGTCTCTCTCTTATTCCCTCTTGTCCCCTCTATCCATGTCTCTATCTCCCCCTGTGTATCCTTTATCTATCTATATCAGCACACAAACATACACACTCTCTCTCCATATCTATCTCTCCCTCTTCCTCTCCCTCTCTATCTATTCCCTTCTCTCTCTCTCTGCCCCCTCCATGTATATATTTATATCCCATTGTATCTCTATATCAATCCCCAAACATATACACTCTCTCTCCATATATATATCTATCTATCTATCTATTTCCCTCTCCCTCCCTCCCTCTCTCTCTCCCACTTATCTATCCATATATATCTCTGTTCCTCCCCCTCTCTTTGCCTCTCTCTTCTTCTTGCTCTCCCCCCTCCATCTATATCTCTATATCCCCTTGTCTATCCTTCTCACCCACAAAACATACACACTATCTCTCCATATATATCTATCTCACTCTTCCTCTTCCTCTCTCTCTTCCCCTTCTCTATCGCTATCTTCCACCTCTCTCTCTCTCTCTCTCTCTCTCTCTCTCATCGTCTCTCCATCTCTCCCTTATCACTCCCTCTCCCTCTCCACCTTTCTCTCTCTATGTATTTCTTCCCCTTCCAGATCAATCTCTCTCTCCTATCTTTCTCCCTTCCTCTCTCTCCCTTTCTCTCCCACCTCCCTCTGTATCTCCCCCCATCACACTCTCCCTCTCTCTCCACCCTCCAAATTTGTCACTATCTCCCTCCCTCTTTCCTTCTCGCTCTCCCCCTCTCTCCCCCCTCCATATCTATGCCCCATGCCTCTCTCTTCCCCTTCTTTCCCTATCTCTATACTCTCATTTTCTCTCTCTTCCCTTGTCTCCTCTCTCCCTAATTCCATCTTCATATCTCCCTTGTCACTCCCTCTCTCTCTCCACCTATATCTCTCAATGTCTTTGTTCTTCCCTCCCTATCTTTCCCCCTCCAAATCCATCTCTCTCTACCTCCCTCTCTCCTCCTATCTCGCCCCTCCTCTCTCTCTTTCTCTCTCCCACCTATATGTCTCTCTTTTCCACTGTATTCGCCCTCCATCTCTCTCTCTCTTAAATATGATCCCATTGTATTGTATTTAAGAAAGTATCTAAAACTAAATTTTTTTTCAAAGAAAATACAATAATAATAAAGGAATCACGCACTTTTCTTGGATCCTTGGTTAAGATGCATCTATCGTGGTTATTTATAATATTATTTATATTATATAAATTTCACATATGTATATCTAAAAGTATTCTCACTTTTAATTTATTAAAACATTTATTTAATATCTATGGGAATATTTCAAACTACTCTCTGTAGCCGGGCCTGTTTTCCGCTTTGATGGAGGCCCAGAGCACTTGTTTTAGCTCTCAACATAAGCATACTGTTATGTATATGCGCGTTTTTTGAACTGACAAATTTTTTAACAAACATCTGGATCATCTCTTTGCTCTTGTTTGGGCTGTTTTCCTCTAAAAGGCCTGGGACAAAGGCGGATGTTTTGGTATTTTTGTGTTTGCACATTAGTGATTTGTGGGGTGGTAGGAAAATTTGGCAATACTCTTATTTTTTCACCACCACATGACAAATGTATGCTTCTTTTTCCCCTTGTACAGGAGGAACAAGGGTATACAGTTTTCCTAATGCTAATAGGCATATACTCTGTAACTTTTTATTCTCTCAATAAAAGGTTCGATTTTTCTCTGGAAAAATATCTATGGGAATATTTTTAGTAGTCGGGAGGATGGAGGGTTTAGATACAACTCAAAAGTAATTATAACCCTTTTTCTTTTAGATTTAGTGTAAAAAAATTATAAAAATAAATAAAAATAAAGTATTTGTAAAATATTTTGATTTTGAAATAAGTTATGGTTTTTAGGCTTCTTGTATTGATATGTCATGGTATTGGCCCATGGTATTGTAATAGAGTAATTAAAATCATAGATCCATAACATAATAATCAAAAGCCTAGATGGCCCATGGTATTGATAAACCATGGTATTAGCGCATGGCATTATGATTTTCTTCCCTCCTCTCCTTCTCTCCCTCCCTTTATCTATCTTTGCCTTGTGGGTATTGGCCATGGTATTGTAAAAAATCCTATGTAGAAGTTAATAACATCCATGGTAAATATTCATGATTAAAAATCTTGTTATATTGTAAATATTAATTTTTTACCTGCTTATTAATTAAATTTAAAAATGGTTATGGAATCATTATTTTAATTTATATGGTAAAATGGATGCACATATACCTATACACATATAAAATTTAACATCTGGCATATAACACTCACACATCCACCCTATAGTGGGTTGTAGAGTGCATATATGCCCAATAAAAAAAGAAAATATAATATACATATCACATTAAGGCGTGAGAAGTGATATATTTTTTAAATTCATTTTATGTTTTATTTATTTTTTATATTGTATTTTTTTTATTAATAAAATTACTAACATTTTTTTAGATAAAAGAAAAATAATATACATATCACATTAAAATAAGTGAATACAAATTTACCCCCCGATCGGGGTGAACAGCTGGCGAACAGGACAATCAGTGGCAGTTTGACGGCACGCCACCCTTCCGAGAATTAATAACTATGATGATGCACCGCCAAGCTCTATCAATCGTTAAGGTGTTCACTTGTGTTGGTTTAATGATGCAGAGATCTTGTCATGATAGCCTGTCAGCGCCCGGGACGGAAGGTATGTTTAAGGTATGTTTTCGCCCTCCCTCGCCCAAAACACTCATGCAAAGCTTGCTGCATGCAAGAGCTTGGGAGACGAATAGGAGGCGCGCTCATCCTGTCAATTTCGCAACTGCTGTTTGGTATGTATCAGCCTCCATCCTCATTTCCATGAATCATATAATTCATAGTAAAACCTGGCTGGATTACTGTCGGAATGTTTGGATTCCAGTTGGGTTTTTTTGGGTTCTTATTCCTCTGAAAAACCCTGTGCATCCCTGTTTCCGGGACCCTTCTTTATTTTTATGTCTCTGTATCAGTAATGCTATACCCAAAACTAGTCACAGTTTACCGGAAGCTTTCTTTCAGAAGCGTCGTTATGTTATAATAGGTCTGCTCCTTCTCTGTTTTCGGGGCCTTTGTTTAGATTTCAGCCTCTGCATTAGTATTACCATACCCACTAATCGTCATAGTTTACGGGAAGATTTGTGGGTGAAGCGGCCTCAAGCTATAATGGGTTGGTTCTATCCCTGTTTTTGGGACCCTCGTGTACATTTCAATCTCTATAGCAGCCATGCAAATGCCATCAGTTGGTGTGTGATGTGCCTTTAGAGTATAATGGTTCTTCAATTTAAAATGGGTCTGCATAGTCCTGGGTTTTGTTTGGTTTTAATCTCCGCGTCCACTGCATCCTCTCTTCCTTCCAGACTTACCTTCAATCGCGCTCAACCCTGTTTTCATGCAACCAATACGCCTGTTCTCTGGCTTACCAACAACCTAAAGTCTGTGGTTCACATTGTCTGCGCTTCTTACTCTCTGTTCTGTTCATACTCTGTTTCGATGTTTGAAACGCATGTGTGCAAGGATTTCTGGTGGAAGACAAATCCTTTCGATAATGGATCTAAGGATAGAATCATTCAGTTAAACTCTAACACTCAGTCTAGGAATTGCTCTCAGTTGAACTTTAAAACTGAAATTAATGAAAACAGAGGGGCCATCTGTACTCTGGTTATTACTCTGGTTATTATTTGTATGTATGTTCTCCTGAATAGGAACCAAGGCATCATGGGGAAACACGGTCTGCGTTCTGAAACAGCCAAGGGGAAGCAACAGATACAGCAGGAACAGGTGTCAAAGAAACGAGGAAGAAAAACAAACCAGGAGCATTTGGAAAATCTTGTAGTAAACTACATTCTGGGCAATTCCTCTCCAACCCGAAAGCAAATTCGTGGCTGGGAAAGAGATCTGCAGATAGACCCTGAAGACAATGAAGTTGAAGCTGACATTCTAGATTTCATTCAGGACCCTGGTAACACCCGAGGCCGCCTCACTTTATTCAACCAAACCATTCATACATACTGGTTAGTGAAATGCCTTCTAGCTAAAGCAATACAAAGTGCACATCCTCCAGAGTTTAAAGTGCAGCCAAAGACAGAACAGTTCCTTAAAGATCTGTTGGAGAATATTGAAAACCACCTGCAGCATATCAAAATTACCCAATATCAAGCAACTGATCGCATTCAGAGAATGGACGATAGGATGGAACGTATGGAGAAGTTGCTTCAGCAGATGCAACAGGTGGACATGCCTGGATCTCATGCCAAGGATCCAGCCCCGATTTCCTCTTCAGATGGCTAGTTTTTATAGGTTCTTGTTTTATGGTTTTTTGGAAGTATGTGAACTTATTTTATGTTATATGCTTGAACATGGTGAAGTAGTAGGACAGCTAGCTAATGCGCTGTATAGGATAAAGAGACAATTTCAATTTTGGCAAGCGTTCAAAGCACTTAGATGGCCAACAGACCTGGTTTCCTACGGGCAGGTTGAGGCCAAAGTATGAATATTATAATGTAGCCTGTCCTACAATTATAAATAGAAAATAGAAAGGCACCACCTAACTTACAAAAAAAAAAAAAGTGAATACAAATTTAATATTTACAATATAACAATATTTTCAATCATGAATATTTACCATATATATTATTAACTTCTAAATAGGTTTTCTTACAATACCATGGGCCAATACCTAGTAGAGAAATATAGAGAGAGGTAGGGAGAGAAGAGGGGAGGGCAGAAAATCATAACATCATGGGCTATAACCATGGTTTATCAATACCATGGGCCATCTCAGTTTTTGATTATTATGTTAAGGATATAAGCTTTTAATTATTATGTTGCAATACTTTGGGCCAATCCCATGACTTATCAATACCACATGCCTAAAAACCATAACTTATTTGCGAATCAAAATATTTTGCAAATACTTTATTTTAATTTAAATTTATAACATTTTTTTAACTAAATCTAAAAGCAAAAAGGTTATAATTACTTTTGAGGTATATCTAAACCCTCCATCCTCACGACTACTAAAAATATTCCCATAAATATTAAATAGAGGTTTTAATAAATTCATTTATATAATATAAATAAAATTATAAAGAACGAGGATAGATGCATCTTAACCAAGGGTGATTCTTTTAAGTTTTTATTATTATTGCATTTTCTTTGAGATAATTGATCCAAAATATAGGTTTAATATTTTACAACCAATTATGTTTTTTTATTTTTTATTTTTTATTTTTATTTATTTAATATATTTAATTATATAATTTAGATACTTTCTTAAATACTATACAATGGGATCATATTTAAGAGAGAGAGATGGAGGGAAAATAGAGTGGGGGAGAGAGACATAGAGGTGGGAGAGACAAGGAGAGATAAGAAGGAATATAGAGAGAGGGAAGGGGGGTGGAGGGGGGGTTATATAGTATTTTGTCGCACTCCATGTCTCATGCAGGCTTATAATGTGGCACTCCTTCTTATGTGCCCTTTGAGATCACAGTACAGGCTTATAATGTGGCCATGCACAACACGATAATAGATGAAGGCACAACTGTTAGTATTTTGTCTTCAACTACTTGGAAAGCTTTAGGTTCTACGCAACTTGTGCCTGTTACCCAAAATCTGTTGGCTTTTAATAGAGGAACCAATGAACCGTTAGGGATATTTCCTAAGTTTACTATTACTTTGGGAGGAAAAATCTTCTACATCGATGTGATGGTTATCCAAGGCCCTTTGGATTTTAACTTACTCCTTTGGCGTGATTATACTTATATCATGGGAGCTCTTGTCTCTTCTCTCTTTCATGTGATGTGTTTTCTGCATGAAGGAAGAATTGTGACCATTGATCAACTTTCGTTCATTGGTCCTAATTTGACTCCCAATCAACCATCTTCCCTAAATGGTCCTTAAATGCAAGTGGTATCACCCCTGCCACATGTTAATTATGTGGCAAACTCTTCCTTGCCAGTGTCTACTGATGATCTAGTCAATGATATAGTGCATCATGTACTGGGGGCATTGGACCCTGATTTCTAGAGTGTTGTCACTCCCATATGATGAGAACGTCTTGTAAGTCATGACCTCTTATGGGTCATGAATCAACGTCTTTGGAGTAGATTTACTTTTCTTGTGTCAATCTCCTTAAAAAATGAAACACAGTCTCTTGG
Source organism: Pinus albicaulis (assembly GCA_034641835.2). NCBI lineage: Eukaryota > Viridiplantae > Streptophyta > Pinopsida > Pinales > Pinaceae > Pinus > Pinus albicaulis. The sequence continues at coordinate 1,657,122,039 of CM076582.1, read as the reverse complement.
GGGGGGGGGGGGGGGTATGTTATACGGTATTTTGTCGCACTCATTGTCTCATGCCCTGAGCTTTAGAAATTTTCTCCAAATGTCGCAAAGTGACAAAAGTTGTTAATTTGTTCACCATGAAAGCATGATCAGAGCATCCCTGAAGAACAAATCAAGAAATGCCTTGAAGAAATTCTAGAGGAGATTGCTAAAAAAGCCTATTTGCAAGCCCAGGGAAATCCTCATGTGTTATACCTCGCACTTGTCACCTTCACCTTTATTGTTAGCCTCTTTCTCAGTGCTTGGGGAATGTGAAATGCATCTCTTTCAATGAGTGTTGTTTTCAATAGCGGAAAATTAGTAAGTATCTTATTCCATCTTTGCATTGTTTGAAGCTAACCTCAACTCATCTCTAAAGTTATATTCGACATGGAATTATAATGGAAGTATATGGGCATTCATGGTAATCAATGAGCTTAGGTGAATTTTTATGAAACTTATGTTATTTTATGTTCCTAAAACAAAAAGCATAAAAGTGTATTTTGTTTGGAGGGATGAGGTATGTTTCAAGAATATTTTGACTTGTAATAGTGGAGAAATAAGTGATTTTTTTTTGGGAGACATAAGTGATCATAGATATTTTTGGAGTGATAAAGTTTAATTTGTATTTTGCAGTAATAAGTTGTAATTTGGAGAATTAAGGTGTCATTTATTTTTTTTGTAAATTTTGAGAGATAAGCTATTTTATTTTTTGGAGTGATAAGGATTCAATTTTGTAATTCTTGGAGTGATAAGTTGAAGTAATATTGTGGAGTGATATAGGATTGACTATTTTTTGTACATTTGGAGTGAAGAGTGAATATTTTTAAAAGGGAAGTTCATTGAAGTAAAGTTTTTACTTCTAGAAGATTAAGTCAGTCCATCCAGTTTTTGAAGACAAGGAGTTCTCACAATCTGTGCTTGAGAAGCTTCAATGCAGACGTTGTAAAGATGGAAGATTGATTTGCCTTGAAACTTAATAAAATCATATTTTTTTTGTGGTACTTGTGTCTTAGATCCGCCCTAAATTGAATAAGGGGATCTTAGGTACACCATGTGTAGTGAATGCGTGTGCATGAATTGTGTCCAGTTTTTTTTTACACTGTTTGTAATATGGTACACAAAAAATTACACAACTACATGCACATAAGAAAGATTAAGTACACAAGTCATCAAGCTTAAGTTATCAAGCTCATGTAATCAAACTATAAAAGCACAATCAATCACATGCACTTGTGCAACACATCATCAAGTTGATAAAGAGGTCTTCTACAACTATATTCCACATCCTACAATCAAAATAATCAAGTTAAGGTTGCCAAAAAATCAAGCATTCCAAGACAAGACGACATCAACAACACTTTTTGTATCACTTGCAGATAAACATTTTTGTAACTGAGTTGTATTATCAGGGTGCATTCTCGGTTGAAACCGACACCCCAATTTGAATTGATAAGGTGGTCAAACTAAGAAAATTAAGTCAAGTAAGTCTTTAGCTGAGTCATATTATTTGAACTTGTCATTTGTCTTTTTAGGTGCATTTTTGACAATGATCGACACCCTTATTTTTCCAATAAGCACAATCACATCAGTACAACGTTCACAACATCAAGCGAGCCCGCGTGAAGTTCATCGAAGGAAAAATCAAAGCAAGCGAGCAAGTTCAACTCTAACACAAGTAAATGTAATATTCAAACAACAATAAAGCAAGTTGAAATCTACAACAAGCAAGCGTGAGTTCCAGTGAGTGTGAAACAAGCAAAACAAGTTTCACCAAGCAAGAGATCAAGCAACTTCCAAAACAAGAGTGCATGTCCTTCAAATCAAGCGAGCGAATTCAATCCAACAAGTTCAAGTCAAGTGAGAAATTTCAAGAAAAGGGAGCCTGAATTCAAGTGAGCGAGTTCAAATGGTGAAATACATCCAGTTGTTGCAAGTTCTTCACAATTTGATCCTATCAAGTGCTGAAGATATGGTGCAAATCAGCAAAGAAACTCTTGCTGATATTTCACGGCATCTACGAAAGACAAATGAAATGATTGAGTACCTTCAAATGGAGTCGCAAATAAAAAGAAATGAGTTGCAAGAGAAAAGTGATGCTTCTGAGTATTTGAACCATACAGATAAAGATGATAAGCCATTCATCCAAACAACTTCAAGTGTTGAAGTTGTTCAAGTTCAACTTTCTTCCAAACCAATCATCAAGCCATGGGAAGACATTAAAAGTAACATAAATCGACGAGGATTAGGACGTGTCAAAGATGACGACAACTTACATATCCTAGATTATTCAAAGCCCATCAAGTTTGTCAGTGCAAGATTTCTTGAACAAATCACATCAACAAATTCTGCGACAGTTGCAGATAAACCGACATGCACACAAAACGAAGTTATAGTCAAACCAAAATGTTCACATTGTCAAAGAATAGGTCATACGGAAGATCATTGTTTTGATATCCGTCCTTATCGCCATTGTGGTGAGCATAATCATTCATCAAATAAATGATGCAACCAAAACCAACCATCCAGAATGAAGATTAATTACGCCTGGATTGATCCTTGGGAATGGTTGTCAACAGTCAAAAGATTGTATAAGTTTTACAACCGAATTCAATCACACCTAGTGAAACCGACAGTCAAAAGAAGATGGTACTCTCATGCAGTTGAACAGGGGAGTACACTAGTGCAACAGTCCTACAGCTGAAGGGGGGGAGTTCTAGAATAATTTGTAGAGATTTGTCTCTCCTTTCAGCTGACAAAGGGGGGGAAATGTTAATGAAATTGACAGTGGTTGTCATACTAAAAGTCTTGAAAACATCAACAAATCAGCCAATGGGCATCTTAAATAGCAAGTGGGCATTCAAACATCCAAGAAGCCAGTGGGTATAAACAATGAGCAGTTTCCGACAACATCAACAAAATACACAGTGAGTTGTTTTTTGACATCATCAACATCATCAGCTAGTGGGAGATCATCATCAGCCAGTGGGCATCAAAAAAATTGCCAATGGACGTTCAACAAAAAAAGTAGTAGTGAGAAGTTTTCGACAACTGCAGTGGGTAGTTTCGACATCAAGCAAATGCGCTAGTGGGCGTCTTCAACTTTTTGTTAGTGGACAAGCAAATTTGTTAGTGGGCGTCATCAATTTTTTTGTTAGTGGAAAAAGGGTGATGATTGCAAACAAAGGACATATGGATCCTTTTGTAGCTTGGCACGTGATGAAGCTGTCAAGCAAAATTCAGAGATGAATCAAACATGAAACTAACTCATGGTCTCTTCAGATTGCAGTTTTTTTGGCATCCAGCTTTGGCGGTTTTTTAGGAAATGTTTTTGAGGATCAACATGAGAACTTGGAAGCTGGTTCCTCATTCTTATTTTGGATTATCATTGAGGGGGGAATGTTAGCCTCTTTCTCATAAACAATTATAAATCCAAAATAAATTAAATTAAATTAGGTTTCTATGACTAATTTTCTAGATTATGTTAGTTCTTATTGATTAGGAGTTAGCTTAGGCCTACCTAACTTAGCTCCTAGATTAGTGTGCGTGGTTGATATATTTTCTCAAGAAAGTTTTCCAAGATAGGCACACTATCTTGAGACAACTTCCTCATCTATTTATTTGTATTATAACATTATTTGAATAATAAAGAATATGCGAGGAATGCCGTAAGGCTCTCATGCCTTTTCCGCCAGTTCTATGTCTCCGGTAATTTTATGAGTTCTTTATGAGTTGATTGATTTCTTACATTTATATGGGTCTAGCGCTGCCAGTGTAAAAATTTAAGTGAAAAATCACCCTGATCCTCTTCTAGCAGTATCTCCAAAAATGGAGGAGAAGCTTCTCCTACTAGAAGCCTCGAGAATGAAGAGCTAGTAATAATTGAATGAGGATTGGGTTGAGGGCTCCCATTTCAGGCCTTTGATCCTAGAATTAGGGATATTCACCTTAAAATGTGGACCTTATTCCCCCTTTTGTGGATCCCTAACTCCCTCTCCTTCCTTATAAATGAATTCCCTACTTTCCTCAAAAGGTTGATCAATGCTGGTTTCTATCCTTGTAATCAATTGTGCCTAAAAGCTGTCATTTTCTGAAGGATAAAGGCATACTTGAAGGTCTTGGATAGGACTTGGAAACTCATCCAAAGGAGGCTTCTAACATCAGAGCTTAATTGGTTGTATGCTTCCCTTACTTTATATCAATAATAATTTATGTGTTTTCTTCCCATAAATGTGTTAATGATTAATCATTTAGTGTGATACTCTCTGATCTGTCATATAGTTTATGTTGGAATTAATTATGCTATGTATGCTTTTCTCATCTATGTTTGATATTCCTTGCATGTATTCATCTGCAACGGTGTAAAGAGGATTGGACTTCGAAGCGAGAAGATCGAGAAACGACACCAACAGGCATTAGCATCAGAGTGAGGTAGGCCATTTATCTTACTTTCTAATTTATGATGTAAGCTAGGGAAGTTTACACATATTTTTCTGGTTTGTTGCTAGATCCTTCCTTTAGGACTAGAGAGATCGCTTTTTTCCACAAAATGGATTTTCTGTACAACAAAATGACAACACTCATCCTCGTATTCCTGCTGGTAACTGGAAGTTTTCCCCTGATCCTCCACTAGTTGATCAAGTGATTGATCAGAAATCATCTCTGGTCCATCCCACTCTATCCGAAAGTGAATCCCTTGAGTCCGTTTCAAACCAACCATTATTTGTGGAAATGGTTGACCTAATTCCACCTTCATTTAATCAAGCCTTTCCTGTAGAGAGTGAAACCCATACCACTTAGGTTATTTTTGTTTCTTCAAATTCCCATGAATTGGAGGGAAATAATCTCATTCTCACAGTACAAGAGGGTGATCCTCCCATTCCTGTAACACAAGGGGGTAATTCTCCCATTCCCACAACACCCCCTCCAAGTAGTATAGTCACTTCTTTTATTTGGATTTGATTAGCAGAATATCGTCTTCCTTCTTACGTGTCCTTTGAGATCACAATACAGGCTTATAATGTGGCCATGCCAAACAAGATAATAGATGAAGGCACATATGTTAGTATTCTGTCTTCAACTACTTGGAAAGCTTTAGGTTCTCCACATCTTGGGTCTATTACCCAAAATCTGTTGGCTTTTAATAGAGGAACCAGTCAACTGTTAGGGATCCTTCCTAAGTTGCCTATTACTTTTGGAGGAAAAATTGTCTACATCGATGTGATGGTTTTCCAAGGCCCTTTGGATTTTAAATTACTCCTTGGGCATGAATATACTTATGTCATGGGAGCTCTTGTCTCTTGTCTCTTTCATGTGATGTGTTTTATGCATGAAGGAAGAATTGTGACCATTGATCAAATTTCTTTCATTGGTCCTAATTGGACTCCCAATCAACAATATTACCTAAATGGTCCTTACTTTCAAGTAACCCCTGCCACATGTCAATTATGTGGCAACCTCTTCCTTGTCAGTTCCTACTGATGATCTAGTCAATGATATAGTGCATCATGTACTAGGGACATTGGACCCTGATTTCCAGAGTGTTGTCACTCCCATATGATGAGAACCTCTTGGAAGTCATGATCTCCTATGGGTCATGAATCAATGTCTTCAGAGAAGAGTTCCTTTTCTTGTGTCAATCTCCTTATAAAATAAAACATGGTCTCTGGATTAGAATTCCTTTTCTTGCGTCAAGCTCATTAAAAAATGAAACAAGGTGTCATGAGGATGATTCTTTTATTGTGTCAACCTCGTTAAAAAATGAAACATGTTCCTATGCGGATAGTTATTTTTATTATGTCAACCTAATTAAAAAATTAAATAGGTCCCTATGAGCATAGTTCTTTTCCTGTGTCAAGTTATTTAAAAAATGAAACAAATCCCTTTCAATTCGAGTCTTTGATTAGATCTTGCAAACCCCTAGTCAAGTCTTTCACTTGATCCCGTAATTGAACCCTAATTCAATTCACTTGTTAGTAACCAATAGCTTACTTAGGTGAATGAAATGAAGCTTTGGGGGCATGTTCCTTGATTTTAGTCATTATGCTGGGGGCATGCAAACTTATTCTAAGCACAATTTCTCTGTTTTAATCTTGTGTAAAAATGAAACCACTTTCAAGCATAGTTTGTCTCCGTTTCAAGATTAAGTAAAAATGACACCAATATCAAGTATAGTTTTTCCTCATGTTTCAAGCTTGTGAAAAAATGTAAGCTTGTGAAAAAATGAAACCAATTTCAAGAATATTTTTACCTCTCATGATTTCCATTTTATCATCCTCTTTCTGGAAGATGAACCTTGGTTTTCTCATTTCATCGTCACCATTTGCTTGGTCAATCATACGCTCTCACTTGGTTGTTTTACCCTTGCTTGGGGAACCTCTATGATGAGTGGTATTTTTATCCAACCTCTTTACCTTTGTGTGTTTTGAGAAGTTCCATCATGACTGGAACCAATCGCTACCCTTTATACCACCCGTTCCTCTAGGTAGAGTCATCTTTCAACTCTTTTCCGACTCTCGAAATATGAATATATTTCCGAGCACTTGTATTTTTGAACTCGTAAAATTAAATGAAAATATGTCTACTCAATATAAGTTTTACCATTTTCTAGACTGAGATAGACTAATTATGAAAAAGGAATACCTTAGTCAAACATGACTAGGAGGTTTTATCATATATCATTTTATACCTTTTCGGATTTGAGGGACTATTTATGAAAAGTTATCTTTGGAGTTTTCTTTTCTGCCTCTTTTTCAGACTCCCTAAACATGAAAAAAATGTTGAGTTACACCTCCGTTGGACTCGTAAAACTTAAACGATGCATGACTTGTCACCATGACAAGACCGATATACTCCTTCTGAGGGATCATTAAAATTACAAGGATGGATTCATCCAAAGGGTGAACTTATATGACAAGCATATTGTATCCTCTTCAAGCTTGTGTAAAAATAAAAAGGTACTGGCTATAAATAGTGGGGGAAAATGGAAGGAAACACATATCTTGAGTTTTGTGTGAAAGAAACATGTCGCTCTTGAACTTGACACTTATCTGTATCTCGTGTCTGGTTTGGGACATCCTCACTTTGTCACTTGCCTTTGTGGGTTTGGGGAATCCATTTTCCTCTCATTTGATTATATATTTTCAACTTGACCTCTGATCCTATTTTGAGTCAAATGCTGCCAAAATCTGGATTCGTGTCACCGATATGTTTAAGAGAAGTCTTATATGAAAATTCAAACCTTCTATACCCTATTTGACCTTATCGGCTACAATATTGAATCACTCTCGCAAACTTTGAAAAATCCTTTGTTTTGTGTTGATGATGTGAGAAAGATTATGGCCCTCCTTCGACGAATCACTTCCTGTCAACTCCAGCTTATTATCCAAGAAGATGATCTAGAAACTCCCTTTCACTACCTTTTAGCTTGCATGCCTCAATGAAAAGTTCTTCGCATTCCAGAACAAGTTCACATCCTTGGCCTTCAATAAGATGATTTTGCAAGTGTTCGACTTCAACTCCATTATTCATGTCAGACCAGGAGGTAACTCTGCAAAACCGAATATGAATTAGATGGAGATTGTGTGTGTACTTATACATGGAGGTGAGGCTATTGGGATTCACTTCCCAATGTATCTTATCCTTCTTTATTTACTAAATTACAATAATATACAATCTCACCCAATCCCTTAGGATTAGGTGTCAACATTCCCCCCTTTAATCTGAAGGGATGTTGGTGAGTCCAAGCATCGTTTCGAATTTTTCAAACTTTTCTCTTCCAAGCGCTTTGGTGAAGATGTCTGCGGTCTGCTCATTTTGTGGAACAATGACGTAGATGGATGGTTTTGGCCTCAACATGATGTCGAATTAGATGGTATTTTGTATTGATGTGCTTTGTTTGATCCTGGAACTTCGAGTTCTTGGCCAACTTTATTGCAGAAGTGTTGTCGATCATGAGTGGTGTTGAATGCATCTGTTTCATTTGCAAATATTCTAGGATTTTCCTGAGCCACATAATTTCCTTTGTTGCTTCAGCTACTGCCACATATTTTGCCTCGGTTGTGGAATTTGCTGGAACTGACTATTTGCGTGATCTCTATGAGACAGCTCCTGATCCAAGACTCATGGTATAACCTGAAGTAGACACCCCAGTTTCCTTGTCCCCATCAAAGTCTGAATCAGAGTATCCGATCAAGCTGAAATCGCCTACTTGTGTATATTTGAGTCCAAAGTCTTGAGTCCCCTTCAAGTACTTTAGAACTCTTTTTAAAGTAGACCAATGTCCTTCACATGGTTTTTTCTTAAACCTGGAGAGGATTCCAATAGAAAATAAGATGTCTGGTCTGGTGGTAGTCAGGTAGATAAGACTTCCTACAAGATATCTGTACTTTGTTGCATCCTCAAATTCCTTCCCTTCAATGGATTTGAGCTTCAAGTTTTTTTCCATTGGAGTGGTTAAGGGATTGCATTCTTCCATGCCAAACTTGTTCAAAAGATCTCTAATGTACTTATTTTGAGAAAGAAATATAAATTTAGGATTTTGAGTTACTTCAATACCCATATAGTAATGAACATAACCCAATCAGTCATTTCAAAACCTTTCTTCAATTCTTTCTTTATGGATGCAATATAACTCTCATTGTTCCTTGTCATCAAAAGATCATCTACATACACCACAAGATATACAACTTTTTTTCCAACTTTCTTAACAAACAAAGTTACATCATCGAGATCAAAATGTTTGAAGTCAAGTTTCAGAAGATGCTCAGTTAATTTCTCATACCAGGCTCGCGGTGCTTGCTTGAGGCCATACAAGGATTTTATAAGCTTGCATACTTTTTGTTCTTGGCCCTTCACAACAAATCCTTCTGGCTGGGACATAAAAACTTTCTCCTTTAGATCTCCATTCAAAAAAGGCGGTTTTTACATCTATCTGATGGAATTTCCATCCCTTCTGAGCTGCTAGGGCAAAGAGTGTCCGGATGGTGGCTCATTTTGCTGTGGGAGCAAAAGTTTCTTAATAATCGACCCCTTCTTTCTATCTAAAACCTTTTTCCACAAGCCTAGCTTTGTGCTTTTCAAGTGAGCCATCTGGTTTGTACTTGTTCTTGTAGACCCACTTACAACCAATTGGTTTGGTTCCTAAAGGAGGATCAACCAGCTTCCAGGTGCCATTATTTATCAAGGCATCATATTCCTTTTGCATCACTTCATTCCATTCGTCATGAGAAGTGGCTTCTTTGAAGGAATTTCATTCATGATCTGTAGACAAACTCAATTCATAGTTATAAGCAATATCCATATCAACGGGTGAATCAAAATTATCTACATCACCTTCGTTTTGTCTAGTGGAACTTCTTGTTTAGTGTATTTTTCAGACATTTGAGGGGACCTATCTGAGATGGCTAGGCTGCTCATTTGATTGAGTTGGAATTGAATCAAGATTTAATCTCTCAATTCTGTCAATCACATTGTTCAAGGCGTCATCCGTGGTTGGTTCTTCATGTGGGGGAGAGAGTGCTCCGGGAAATGATTCCACAGATTGATTCAGTATAGGAATCCCCCCTTCAAGATGTGGAATCTTATTATCAAATTCTTGAAAATACTTTGCATGAGTGAATCTATCCAAGTGATCAAGTTTTCACTCAACAACATTGTCAGTTTTGGAAGATTCAAGGAATATGACATCTCTTGCTATTACAAAATTTTTATTGACTTCATCATAGATACGATATCCTTTGGAGGTATTGGAATACCCCAAGAAGATACATTTTTTATTTATAGCACCAAGTTTATTCCTTTGTACCTTGGGTATCAAAGCATAACAGGTGGAACCAAAGACCCTGAAATTCTTTACCGAAGGAATTTGGCCATGCCACATTTCATAAGGATTTTTGTTTCTGATTGAATTTGAAGGACACCTATTCTTTATGTATACATCACATGGAACTTCATCAGCCCAAAACATCAATTTTACATTCTTAAAAAACATCATGGAGCAAACCATATTTAAAATTGTCCTGTTCATTCTTTCAGCTACACCGTTCTGTTGGGGATTATAGGACACAATTGTTTGATGTTTGATCCCATGTTGATGAAGATAATTTTCAAATTTTTTTGAAGTGTATTCTTTTCCATTATCAGTATGCAAAGAGCCAATATGAGTTTGTGCATAATTTTCAATCCATGCATGAAAATTCTTGAATGTTTGAAAAGCATCAGATTTGTTCTTCAATAAGTAAACCCAACACATTCTGGTGTAATCATCAATAAATGTCGTCGTATATTTAATTCCATTTGCAGAAGAAACATGCATAGGGACACATAAATTTGAATGAATAAGCTCAAGTTTTCTATGTGCTCTGGAATGTGAATCATGAAATGGATGTTTGCTATGGTTTCCTAGAATACAAGCATCACATTGCTTAAGTTTCCTAGGAATTGTAGGTAGTCCATTAACACCATTTTTTTTCAACAATAGAAGGCTATCATAGTTTAAGTGTCCAAATATAGCATGCCATAAAAGACTTGATGGGAATGTACCTTCATCATGATGTGAACTGAATGCAAAGTTTTTTGCATGAGTAGAGGAACCTTGCAGATTCAAGAGTCTTCCTTCTTCCATTCCCTCCATGAAAAGTGAGTGATCTGATGCTTTTCTGACCTCAACCTTGCCATCAAACATGTGAATGGAGTGTCCTTGCTGGCGGATGTGGACCAAGGACAAAAATTTTCTCCTCAACTCAGGGAGGTATAGAACCTCATGTAGAAGATGATCTGGAAGACCAGGCAACTTAAGCCTAATTGTGCTAAGCCCTGATGGCTTGAGTTTGGATTTATCTGCGAAGTATACTGCTCCATAAACTTTGTTAGTAAATTCTTCAAAAAAATATTTTCTAAATGTCATGTGACATGTTGCTCCTGAATCTAGGAACCAATCGTTTCTCTAAGAAGTAAATGAAACATCAAACATGTCTTCAGTTACTCCATTGTTACAATGTGCTACAACATAATGAGCAGATTCAGGTGCTTTAAATTTGTCTCTATCATGAGTTTTACCTTTTTCTTGATTTCTTTGCTGCTCAATTTTATCCCAAGGCAGCTTACATGTAGATGCATCATGCCAGTCTTTATTGCAGCGTATGCAATGAAGATCAAATTTTTCAGTTTGAGTTTGTCTACCCTCCCTTCCTCTGAAATTTCTTCTTCCTCTTCCTCATCGGCCACCTCTTCCTCTGGAATAATCTTGAGCATGAATCTTCTCTCTATGTGCAAAGCATACAGCCTCTTCAGAAGACAGAGGGGTTGTCATCTTTCCAAAAGCCTTCTCTCTTTCTGCAACCTTTTTCTCAAGGGAATCAAAGGTGATTTTCATGAGGTTTCCACTTGCTTACAAGGACTCAAGATAATGTGAGTAAGTGGGATACAATGCCTTAACATATTCTATGAGAGGTATATCAACTTTTACACCAATGTTGTTAATTTCATGCATGATAGATCTTACTTCTGAAGCTAAAGCAAGAGGGTCATCATTTTTCACTTCAAGATTGAACAACTTAATCATTAATTGAACAATTTCAAGTTCTGAATGTGAGTCATAGAGTTCTTTTAGCTTTCTCAAGGCTTCATAGGCATTTGAAAATGGTGTAATAATGGCGACTCACCTCTTCATTTATGGAAGCTGTAATCAAGGCATAGGCCTTGTAGTTATTATTTTCCCAAATGGTGATATCCTTGTCTAAAGTGGGCTTTGCTGGTGGAAGGTCTGCTTCTCCTTCACAAATTCCTCTCCAAAGGTCATTAAAAATGAGAGTGTGCTTGATTTTTCGAGACCATTCAGGATAGCTCTCCTTGTCGGAGAGAAAAACTCATACAATAGATATGAGAGAATGCATTCTTTGGAAGAAAAATATACTTTGCTGTCACGGTAAAAACTCAACTCTGGTTTCAATTCTACAATTTTTTTTTTTTTTTTTGTAAAAAAAATTTGGGGAAAAAATAGAGGTATTATATGAGGGAAGTGTTTTCTGGGGCGGGTTTGTACCAGGGGAAGTATTTTATTGGGGGGGGGGGGTGTTTTATGGGGAAGGTGATTACTGGGGGAGGCCAAACTGTGTAAAAAATCAGAATGATATTATGATCCAAATGGAAAATGGCATCAACCCATGGTATTCATCTACCCATGTTATCCATCCACCCATGGAATTTACCCATGGTATTGTAAATGGCATCAACCCATGGTATTCATCCACCCATGATATTTATTCGCCCATGCTATTGTAAGTGACCCATGGTATGTATCCACCCATGGTATTCATCCACACATGGGATTTACCCATGGTATTGTAAGTGGTATCTACCCATGGTATTGGCCTATGGTATCTACACATGGTATTGTAACTCAAAAAAGGCTATAAGTAACAAGCCTCAGTTTGTAAAAGGACAGATGGTCCGCCACAATGTAGCTTCTACAATTATTCTCTGTTTTAATAAAACAAGTTTCCTTGTGGTTTTATTTTCTTTGTGTTCTCTCTTTTTTTCTGGCATTCTAATTTCGTAGATCTTGTCACATCCATTTCAAATTTTTAGATCTTGGGGGTCTCCCCCCAAGATCCGAATCATATTATGGCCAAATAAAAAAAAAATGCAGAGGGGAGAGGGAGGAATGATTGGGTGGGGACGATGGGTTGGGAGGGATGGGTGGGGACAGTGAGTTGGGAGGGGCACGTTGCCATGAGCAGGTGGGGAGGGGGGATGGGGAGAGCGAGTGGGGACGGTGGGTTCAGAGGGCGCGTTGCAGTGAGCAGGTGGGGAGGGGGGATGGGGAGAGGGGGTGAGGGGGATGGGGGGAGCGGGTGGGGAGGGTGGGTGTGAGTAGAGAGGGAGTGCAAGTGAGGGGGATGGGGGGAGCGGGTGGGGAGGGCGGGTGTGAGCGGAGAGGCAGTGCAAGTGAGGGGGATGTGGGGAGCGAGTGAGGGGGCGAGGGAGAGCGACTAGGGAGGGCGGACGTGAGCAGGGAGGGAGAGAGCGGGGATGGGGAGAGAGGGTGAGGGGGATGGGTGTTGTGAGCATGGGAGAGCAGGGAGATGGGGTCGAGGGGACGAGAGTGACTGGGGAGGGAGAGCGACTGTGAGGGAGCGGGTGGGGAAGGGAGGTGAGCGGGTCAGGGAGCGATGGGTGAGGGTGAGCGTGAGGGAGGGCCGAGGAGTTTGAGGGAGAGCAGAGGGATGTGAGGTGACTGTGAGTTGATAACAAAAAAAAATTATTTTGCACAGTAAAATAGAATGTGCAGAGAACTGTAAAAATTATTTTTACAGTAAAAATGTGGTAGAATTTGCAGTAAAAAAAATGCAGAATTATTCCAGAATTGTAGAATGGAAGGAGCAGTAAAACATAATGCCCGTAAAAAAAAAACTGAATGCACAATGAAAGTATGCAAAAATTCAGAACATGAGGGAGTTACATCAAAGGTAGGAATGAAAAAAATGGGACTGGCTCTGATACCATGTTAGACCAGGAGGTAACTTTGCAAAACCAACTATGAATTATATGGAGATTGTGTGTGTACTTATACATGGAGGTGAGGCTATTGGGATTCACTTCCCAATGTCTCTTAGCCTTCCTTATTTACTAAATTACAATAATATACAATCTCACCCAATCCATCAGGATTAGGTGTCAACAATTCACACTTGTAGGTTGTGTTTTTGTACCTTGAGGCACATCGTCATCATTGGTGGTTCCTCTCGTGCCTGTTAATGGTTTACATCATCGACCGGTAATCAAGTGGTTTATACCATGTTCGACTTAAATACATTTATTCACATGGTTAGATTCGTACTTTGGATGGGTCGAGAGAGAGATGAATACCCTGGGTTTCATCTGATAAATCCAGGATGCGTGGAGTTATTTAGTATTCATGATTGTACACATGATCCCTTCTATATGGATGGCCGCGTCTATGCCGTGGATCCATACACATGATGCTTTCTAGTTATATGGTTGTGTCCATGCCGTGGGTTCATGTATTTTTATATTCCTATTCAGATATGTATTATTGGGCATACTTACATCATATATCTCATATGTCTTGTAATATGTTTGATTTGCAGGTCCCTTGATGATGGTTTCCTAAGTCCTTGCCTTTACTTGTAAAGTATTTCAACCACAACTTCCCATTCTGCCTTCATGCTTTATGTGGCATCTTTTATACAATATTTGTCGTAGTCCCTATCTAATGCCTTGAGCTATCAAAATTTTCCCCAAATGTCGCAGAGTGAAAAAATTTGTTAATGTGTTCACCATGAAAACACGATCAAAGCATCCCTGACGAATAAAAGAAGAAATGCCTTGAAGAAATTCTGGAAGAGCTTGCCAAAAAACCCTATTTTCAGGCCCAGTGTGGTCCTCATTTGTTATGCCTCGCATTTGTCTCCTTCAGATTATATGGGTCTAGCACTGCCAACGCGAGAATTTAAGTGAATAAGTATGTTGTTCCTCTTCTAGCATTTTATCCAAAAATAGAGGAGAAGCTTCTCCTACTAGAAGCTTCAAGAAGAAAGAGCTTGTAACAATTGAATGAGGAATGGGTTGAGGGTTCCCATTTCAGGAATTTCATCCTACAATTAGGGATATTCTAACTAAAATGTGGACCCAATTCCCCCTTTTGTGGATCCCTAACTCCCCCTCCTTCCCTATAAATGAATTCCCTAATTTCCTAAAGTGGTTGATCAATGTTGGTTTCCATCCTTTTGCTCAATTATGCCTAAATAATTCCATTTTCTGAAGGAAAAATGAGTTCCTAAAGGTTTTGGGTATGAATTGGAAACTCATCCAAAGGAGGCTTCCAACATCAGAGCTTAAGTGGTTGTATGCTTCCCTTACTTTCTATCAATAATAAATTATGTGTTTGCTTGCCATAAATGTGGAAATAATTACTCATTTAGTGTGATACTCTCTGATATGTCATATAGTTTATGTTGGAATGAATTATTCTATGTACAATTTTCCTGTCTCTGTTTGATCTTCCTTGGAGGTATTCATTTGCAACACTGTAAAGAGGATTGGACTTGGAAGCGAGAAGATAAAGAAACAACACTAATGGGCGTTATAATCAGAGTGAGGTAGGACATATATCTTACTTTGTACTTTCTGATGTAAGCTAGGGAAGTTTACACATATTTGTCTAGTTTGTTACTAGATCTTTCCTTTAGGACTAGAGAGTTCGCTTCTGCCCATAGAAGGGATTGTCTGTACAACAAGGCGAGAGGAGGAGAGAGGGAGGGAGAGAGAGATGGATCTAGAGGGGGAAAGAGAGGGAGGGAAGAAACAAGGGAAATATGAAGATGGAATGAGGGAGAGAGGAGATGAGGGAAGAGAGAGAAAATGTGAGGGTAGAGATAGAAAAATAAGGGGAAGAGAGAGACATGGGGTATATCTATGGAGGGGGAGAGAGGGAGAGAGTGAGAAGGAGAGAGATAGTGACATATTTGGAGGATGGAGAGAGAGGGAGAGTGTGATGGGGGGGGGAGAGATAATGGGAGGTGGGAGAGAAAGGGAGAGAGAGGAAGGAAGAGAGAGAGGAATTGAGAGAGCGGAAAGAGAGAGATGGAGTTGGAAGGAGAAGAAAGACATATAGAGAGAAAGGTGGAGAGGGAGAGGGAGTGACAAGGGAGAGATGTAGATATGGTGAGGGAGAGAGGAGAGCAAGAGGGAAGAGAGAGAGAGAGAGAGAGAGAGAGAGAGAGAGAGAGAGATGAGGGGAAGATAGAGAGAGAGAAGGGGAAGAGAGAGTGGGAGAGGAAGAGGGAGGGATAGTGAGATAGATAGATATGGAGAGAGAGTGTGTATGATTTGGGGGTGAGAAGGAGAGACATGGGGAGATAGATATATAGATGGAGGGGGGAGAGAGGGAAGAAGAGAGAGGCAAAGAGAGGGGGAGGAAGATATATATATATATGGAAAGATAAGTGGAGAAGAAAGAGAGAGAGAGAGAGAGATGGAGAGATAGTGTGTATGTTTGGGGATTGATATAGAGAGACAATGGGAGATAAATATATACATGGAGGGGCTAGAGAGAGAGAGAGAGAGAGAGAGAGAGAGAGAGAGAGAGAGAGAGAGAGAGAGAGATAAGGGGAAGAGATAGAGAGGTAGAGGAAGATGGATAGATAGATAGATATGGATAGAGAGAGTGTAAGTTTGCGGGCTGATATAGAGAGATAAATGAGAGACAAAGGGAGATTGAGATATAGATGGAGGGGGTGAGAAGGAATAAAAGAGAGACAAAGAGAGGAAGGTAGGAAGAGATATATATGTGGAAAGAGAGAGCGTGACATGTGTTTAGGGGGTTGAGATAGAGATACAAATAAGGAGAGATGGAGGGAGGTATAGATATAGATGATAGGGGGGAGAGAGGGAAGAAGAGAAATATAGAGAAAGGGAGGGGGAGGAAGAGAGAGATATATGAGGGAGAGAGGGAGGATGAGACTTAGAAGGAGAGAGTTAGGGATATAGACACAAAATGGAAGGTGGAGAGAGAGGGTAGAATAAAGAGACACATAGAGACAAATATAGACATAGAAGTTAGATCTAGAAATTCATGAATATCTTGGTTTTTCACTAAAATAAATGTATTGATTTTAGTGTAGTTGTTGATTTCTAATACTAATTGATTGCTTGCAGTAAATGCATTGATTTCAGTGTAGATTTCGATTTCTAATCCTATTTATTACCTTACACTAGATGCATTGAATTCAATGTAGATGTTGATTTCTACTCCTATTTGATTGCTTGCACTTGATGCATTGGATTCAATGTAGATATTTGTTTCTAATCCTATTTGATCACTTTCACTAGATGCATTGATTTCAATGTAGATGTCGATTTCTAATCCTATTTAATACCTTACACTAGATTCATTGATTTTAATGTAGATTTCGATTTCTATTCCTATTTAATATCTTACACTAGATGCATTGATTTCAATGTAGATGTTGATTTCTACTCCTATTTGATTGCTTGCACTGGATGCATTGATTTAAGTGTAGATATTGATTTATAATCCTATTTGATTTCTCACTCTAGATGCATTGATTTCAGTGTAGATGTTGATTTCTAATCCTATTTTATTGTTTGTACTTGATGCATTGATTTCAACGTAGATGTTGATCTCTTATTTGATGAAGATGTACAATAATTTTAAAGTAATTAGATTAAAATTGTGCATTTATTTTAGTGTAAGAACATCTCTTCCCCCTCCATATATATCTCTATTTCCCATTATCTTTCATTCTTTATCTCTCTATCTCACCCCCAAACATACATATGCTCTCTCCATATCTATCTATCTATCTCTCTCCCTCCATTTTCCCCTCCCTCTCTCTCTTCCCCTTCTCTCTCTCTCTAACACTTCTTTTCCATATATATACCTCCCCTCCATCTATATCTCTATATCCCCTTGTCTCTCCTTCTCACCCCCAAAAAATTCACACTCTCTCTCAGTGTAAGCACATAAAAATTATTCATGACATGAATTGAATTTTGTGTTATAGTAATTCAACCATAAAAACAATACTTGAATTTTATGTTCACTTACCCAAAATGTTTGCTTCCTTGAACTATAAACTATTTGTAATTGGCTACATTCTTATTATTCCCATTTTCCATCATTCAACATTGTTAATCACTTTGCATTCAAATGGCGCAATAGAAAATAACTACCATTGAAAATTATTTGGGGTTTAACACTCCATGAGTCAATGATAGACTTTGGAGAAAACTACTATTAATATTGGAGAGTAACAAAGACAAGGTATGATGTTTATTACAATAGCTCGAGTTAAATATTTGAATGGTTTATGATTTCAATTGCCCTTTTCATATGGTTGATATGAGAAAATGGAAAAAATAACAGGTGTGACAATAAGAACAGTAGAAGAAAATAGTTTCAGATTGATCACAATGAAGATTGCTTGTAATTGTCTTTATTATTATTATTCACATTTTATATCATTCAACATTGTTACATTTTCACTTTGCATGCAAATTTTTCATTTCATCATTTTTCATCATTCAAGTTACTAACAGTCTCTCTCATCT
The DNA here is from genome assembly GCA_034641835.2 of Pinus albicaulis. Taxonomy (NCBI): domain Eukaryota; kingdom Viridiplantae; phylum Streptophyta; class Pinopsida; order Pinales; family Pinaceae; genus Pinus; species Pinus albicaulis. The sequence continues at coordinate 1,657,103,925 of CM076582.1, read as the reverse complement.
CCAAAAACTGAGGTAACTAAATAAATTTAAAATTAAATTGACCAAATTAATCTTAGAAATATTTAGCGTATTTAAAATAATAAAAATAATATGATGTTCAACGAATTTTGTATGACCACACATAACTAAAATAAACCTTGATCCATCTTAACCCTGAATCTATCAAGCTCCAAAAGGGATCAAATCTCTCTTGGTACAAAATTTTCCTCAAGTTTTTTGCTCTAAAAATAGGTTTGGGAAAAAAAAACTTGTGTTTAAAAAAATAAATTCATGTGTTTAAGACATTTCAAATAGTCTCATTCCTCTACATTTTGGCCCTTTTTGAGATATATTTTTGGTCAATTTTCTCTGAAATTCGACAATGATTTTTTGGAATTAAAAGTTTAAGTTGTACTCGACTCAATTCATGTGGTCAAGGATATTTTCAAGGAGTTGAATCCATTTATGCATTCAAAAATGAAATTTAAACAATGCAGTCTGTGTGTGTGTATGAGAGAGAGAGAGACCAATATAGATATATCTTAACTAGGGATTTATGAAGCACCAAGAGAGATCAAATCTTTAGAGATGAATTTTTTTTTCTTTCAAGTTTTGCACTCTAAAAAAGGGTCTCACATCAATAAATTTGATACCTCTCATTTTTTTCTAGATTTGTGGTTAAGATATAAAACTAGTGTTTGGGGATAAATGAACTCGATGGAGCGACTCCTTTGTGGCTAGGGAAACCCTTGGTGCACCCTAATATCTTAAAGGAATTTGAAATGTCTTTTTTCTAGCTCAGTTGTTGCCTTCATCTCATACCAATGCTTATTTTCCATAATTGGTGTAGGATCTATCATGTTTGCATGTTTTGGTTGCCTTTGTTGTTTTTTGATTTTTTGTTGCGTCATTTATGGTTTAAGGCATAGGTTTAATATTTCGTCCTATTTGGAAACATACTGAACAATACACTGAGAACACAGTAAAAATTTGCATATTTGTGGATATTTTGTTGAATTCACTTATAGGGAATAAGTAATCTGGATTTGCCTCAACTCTGAGGGTTTTGTGCAACGGAAGCCACTGTGAGTGTATCCTTCCCCTGCCCTCCTTTTTAGTATCTCCTCTGTTGTGCACCACATCTTCTCTTGTAATTGTTTCCTTCAACGCATTGGTTCATAATGGATTGAAAGGGGTTAAAACCAAGAATGATAAATTTGCGAAGAGATTAGAAAGTATTGCAAAGGTTCAGGTAAATCCTAGTATACCTAGAGCCAAAGCTCTCAATCTTGTTAAAAGGGGCTTGGTAAGGAAATTTATATGAATTTTCGCATCCCCTAATTCCCAAGCAATGGGTGGAAAAAAATTGGAAGCCCTTGGTTAAGGGATCAATTGAATGTGCTTTTTGTGGGAAAGGCTTAGTCACTTTCCATTTTTAGCATGAAGAAGATAGGGATTTGATCTTCCAAAATGGACCATATTCTGTGGGAACTCAAGGGTTGTATTTGGATAGATGGAAATTATATTTTAACCCAGAGATTGATGTTCCATTTTTTGTTCTAGTTTGGGTCAAATTACCCCATCTCCCTCTTCACTGCTGGGATGAAGATACCCTGAGAAATGTGGGAAATGCATTGGGTAAAAATATAGATAGGGAAACGTTTGAAGATTCAACATATGTTTATGTTAGGATTTGTGTTGAATTTTATTTAGAAAAAGGTATTCCTAAAGCAATCCAACTCTATCTAGATAATTGGTCATCTATCCAAACTATATATTATTATCATATCCCATTCAAGTGTAGGAATTGTCATGATTATGGAAACTTTTCACAATAAATTGCCCAAAAAAAGGAGAACTCCAAGAAGATGAAGGGAAATGGCATACTCAAGGGAAGAGAAAGGGCCTGAATCGGTAAGCATCTTAGAAAGGTTAGGGCCTCGAGTCTTGGGAGCCTCACACCTCCTCAAGCAAGAATAAAACCGATCCGATCCAATAATGAAGAGAAGTAGACTCTGATAAAAATCCCAGGTTAGTGAACACATTCACCTCTTTCGAATGTGATCTAAATGGAGGAGGTGAAACTCAGGAAGTAGAAAACGAAAATTCTCGTAGGAGGCAAGAAGATTGATGTAGGTGCATAAGCTGAGCACCAAAAAATGATGAGTTGGACATGAACTTACAAATGTTATGGGATGGTCACATGGTAAAATTGGGAGAAATTTTCAAATGTTTTGTTAGCAAATTGTAAATATTTATATTTTGGAGTAAGTTTTGAGTTTTAGAATAAGTTGGAGGAGTTATTTTCTAATGTAAAAAAATAGTTTTCAGTTTCTCTTATTTTGTGGAGAAGGGGAAACAATTAACACTTTGTGACTCTCGATTTTCATAGTCCGTCCCTTTTGGGAAACAATTAAAAAAAAAGTGTTTAAGAACAAGGAGAGGAGAAGCTCCTGAGTGAGGAGAAGAAAGATGGAGAGAAGAGAGGAACTTGTTGTTTCTCTGTGCAACTACAATCCCGAGTTTGCAGACCCACCTGTACTTTCCAATATATGTGAACCACAAGGCATTTCTCTATGTGAGTGGCATAAATGAACATAAATTTTGGACTGTAAGTTGTGTGCTTGCTAAATGGTGGAGATTGGATCAAATTCTTGTGATTAACCAAGTCGATTTATTCATGTGAACTCATGGTTTTTATTCTTGTGCATTTGTTCATTTGAATATTGGTCATTTCGAAAGTTTATATTTTGTTGAACCGATTTGTATAAAAAAAATTCAAACCCTGGTGGTTTTAGTTGTGTGTTTTTCCCATTTGCATTTTGATTTTTGATGTATTCACTTCAAAATTCGGAGGAATGTGTCATTGTGTCTTGTAGTAGTGAATGTGTGATATTTATAGTGATTTGAGTGTTGTTACAGAGACATGGTACCCTATTTGGAGTTGTGAAGAAAAAGGACCCTCTTTGACTATCTGTCGATTGGAAAATTTAGTATTGTAAACCCTAATGAAGAAAGGCAAGTGAAATCATTCCCTGTGTCAAGGAGCAAGTTAGGGATATTGAGAGTAAATATGGGAAAATATGTGAGTCATTTCATCTTCCCAAAAACTGCAATACACAATTTTAATGGGTGCTAAGGAATCATTTCGTAGCAACGAAATAGTAAATTGGAAAACAAGTGCTTCGAAATCATGCACATAAAATTTTTAGGACTGTGTGTTCGGTTTTTAAATGTCCATTTGGATTGTCTATTACAACATTTGTTAAGTTGAAGCGTATGTAATTGGGTTTCTGAAATGAGGTTTGGTCCTGCCCCCGTCGCTCTACCCTCACCGGTGATCTCCTGGATACCATGAGACTAGGGATAGGGCCTAATCCCCACCCCCTTTCCTTTTTCTCTTTCGCATGGTCATGTGGTTTTTGTGTGACTAGGGGCTAGGACCAAGCGCCCCTCCCCCTTCCCCAAAATCACCAACCATTCAATTTGAAATATAACCGGACCACTATGATAATTAAGAAATAACGCGGTGGTCCAACGGTAAAGTGTGAAGTTTTGTTGTGCCAGGTCAAGGGGTTAAACCCTGCCGAGGCCCTTGGATTGTTTTAATTTTTTTTTTTTGGCCAACCTCGGAGGGCCATGTGGCACTATCTCATTGGGCCACATGGCGCCTCATAATTGGCCCACCTCACAACCAATGAACCAATAAAATGCCATTATCTACCTCAGTACGACCCTGCCACTGTTAAACTAGGGTTGGTTCGTACAATTTACTATGCCTTCCCAGTCAACTGCTGATGTCAGCGTACGGTCTACCCAGTCAGTAGCTAAGTCAACCCCGTTGGTCAATTTTTAGTTGTTTGGATAAAAATACAGAACACTTAAGCATATGAAGTTGGTTTGAGGCGATTCAAGTGGAATTGGATTTAGGATAACAAGCACTACGATCTAGAACTAGTTTTGAGAAATTTCAATTTTGAGAATTTTTTTGATCCTCTATATCATTCCTCCCCACTAGAATATTTTGGACCACAAAAACGTTGTTTTTAGTCAACAAGTATGTGAGGACACAACTCCCTTACCCCTTTGATCTCAATCCACTTGGCCTTACTTGGATTAGTTCCCTCGAGCCCCACATGAAGGTACACATTACCTTTGAGTGAAGTCCTTATCCTCCTATCAATAATAGTATCTTGCTGCAATTATTCTAAGTATTTAGGAGATAAATCTTCTATTGTTGGAATCTGAACATTCTCTCCTTGATCTTCAATCAATGGAGGCTCATATAATCTCAAGTTTTCCATATTTACAACAACATAAATTTGCATGTATGGTGGTAAATCTAACTTGAAAGAGTTATTACCAATATTTTCCAAGATTTTAAAGGGACCAAATCTGATTGGTTTGATATTTTTACCTTCACCTTGGAGCCTTTCCTTGCTGATATAAAGCCAAACTTGATCTGCCACCTAGAAGTTGTGGTCAACATGTTGCTTATCATGTCTTTTCTTATACGTGGCTTGACTCTTCTCCAACTATTCTTGTACCATCTGATGCACCAAATGAATATGTTCAATGAGGTGATTTACCTTATCTATATCATTGTGTCCATCCACTGCAACATCTTTTTCAAGGATAAAATCTAAGGGAGATTTGGTAAATATCCCAAACATGCTTCAAATGGAGATGTATGAGTCGAAGAAGGTTTGGATCTATTGTAGGCATGTTGGATGTAATGTAGGTGTTCATCCCAAATCTTAGGATGCTTGCTACAGTAACAATGAAGGAGATCTATTACTGTTATGTTCACCACTTCTGTCCGACTATCAGTTTGTGGATGAAATGTTGTGCTATTATTCAACTTGGTGTCCATTGGTTCCCATAAACTTGACCAATATTTCCCCAAAAATCAAGAATCTCGATTAGAAATAATAGAAGTGGGTATCCCAAAATTCACTCATACATTTTGCAAGAACATATGTGCATTCTGTTCAGCTGTAACCTGCTTCTTACAAGGCATCAAAACAATCATTTTTCTGAAACGATCACAACAACATAAATATAATTATGAACTTTCGTAGACATAGGTAGTCCTCCTAAAAAATCCATAAAAATACTTTCCCAAGGACGAGAAGGAATAGGAAGTGGAGTATACAAACCCAAATTTGTATTTCTAGGCTTGCTTGTAACACACATAGTGTAGGTTTTAACACTGTACATAAATTACCCGCAAACAGATTTAGAAAACATAAATATAAAATGGAAAGAACATGAAACAAATATACACAGAGATTTTCCCCTGGATCCCAAAATGAGGGCTACCAGATTGATTTTTCATTATGTTCCTTTTAATGTTACAATACATATATATACATGCTGAAGCATTCATAAAACCCAATCCATTAATCCTGGATTAGAACATAACCGTAGTTCCCTTGACTGGATGTAAAAATACCATGGACAGAAAACCATCATGCCCAAAACCATGTGCTAAACCCATGCACAAAACCATATATAGGTCCGCCCACCTAATATTGGGTCCAAAAAAAACTTCACGAGGCGCTGCCCCGAACCTCATGTAGAGGGGCTACCGCCCCCCTACTATGCCCAACACAACAAACAAGGGGGGGGGGGGGCTATCGCCTCCCCTGTGACCCCCCCATGTGTGCGAATAGTCGTGGAAAAAATATAAAAAACATCCAACACATAGAACATCCTCTTACATATTTGAAACACTTTCATTCATACGAGGCCAATAACAATACCTATGTAATTGTGCAACTGTTTTTTCCTGCACCAAAGTGGCGAACAATAAGAGAAGTATGATATTCCCTTATGATGTTGAATCTTTCAGCCTGTGGAATACATAACTTACCAAGATGATACAACAATTTATCATGAACATGATAATCTGATTCTTAAACATGATTTCCTTTACTTAAAGTTGCATAAACATCTTTGAAATCCTCATCTTTAGCATATTGTTCAACATAGCTCTCATGCATGATAGAATATGCTTAAGAATGAAAAATGCAGTAACAATAGGCCTTGAAAACATACCAACAAATTTGTTGTATATACCTTTCTTATACCTAATTACCAAATGGAATTGCTACAGAAATCCCATCCACCTGAAATGTCTAGCTTGTTGTAGCTTGGTTTGCGATTGTAAATATTGCAAAGATTAACGGTTAGTATGAATAATCGTTTCCTTACTCATCAAATAATGCTTCCATTTCTTCACGCTTTGTATCAAAGGGTACAACTCTTTGTCATAAGTTGGATAGTTAATTACTATATTGGTAAATATTCCAGAATGATAATAAATATGCTTACCATGCTGCATCAAAACTGCTCCCATGGAATAATCACTTTCATCGTTTGAATCTCAAATGGTTGCTTAAGATATGGAAGTGCAAGAACTAGTGTTGTACTGATTTTCTATTTTAATGCATCGAAGTATTTATGTTTCTTGCCTCCCCACTGAAAGACTTGTTTCACACTTGTCAAAGCATGTATTGGAGTGTCAATAGATGAGAAGTTATCATTAAAAATTTCTCCAATATTGGGTTGCTCCAAAAAAGCTCCTAAACTTTGTTACATTATTTGGATTAGGCCAATTCACAATGACTTCAACCTTTGAGTGATCAATCTTCAATTCACCCCCTCCAACAATATGACCCAAATAAACTGAAGAGGTTTTCCCAAAGTCACATTTAGACATCTTCAAATACAATTTATCTTTATTTAAGATATAGAAAATTCGCTTAACATGCTTGACATTATACTCATGAGTCTTACTGAAAATAAAAATATCATCTAAGTAGACTATGAAAAAATCATCAAGGAATGGTCTCAACACATCATTCATAACTCTCATGAATGTTGCGGGTGCATTACAAAGCCCAAATGGAATAAATAACCATTCAAACAAGCCCTGTTTTGTCTTGAAAGAAGTCTTCCAAATATCACCTTTAGCAATCCTGATATGATGATAGCCACTTCTCAAGTCCAACTTAGTGAAATAAACAACATTCTTCAATTTGTCTAGCAAATCATTAATACGAGGAAGATGATAACAATTATTTACTATGATTTTGTTTAAAGCTCTAAAATCCACACACATGCGCCATGTACCATTCTTCTTTGGAACCAAAACAATAGGAGACCCACAAGGAGATGTAATTGGTCTAATGACTCCTTAGTCAAACAATTCTTGAATTTTCTTCTTGATCTCTGCATTCTCCAAAAATGACATTCTGTATGTGCCAATGTCTGGAAGAGGTGCATCTTGCTGCAATTGAATCTCATGTTGGATTCCTCTTTTAGTAGGCATCCCTTCAGGTTCTTGAAACATCTTATCATATGTGTTAACAGATTCAACCAAATCATGCTTGAGTTTTACATCACATCCTGGGAAATCTTTAGATTCAACAATATCTTTGGGTTTTATCATCAACAATATAAAATTCTTACTAGCATTTACAAACATTTTCATTTGACCATCACTTACAAGAGACAAATTCATCTTGTTGCGATGTGCTCTAACAATATACTCAATTACATATTTAAATAGATCATATTTTTTCTCATGACGATAAAATATGGATTTTCGGTCATACAAGTATGGACTCCCTAAAACAATTCCACATATGTTAAGTGCTACAACATCAAGCTATACCTCATCAATAAAGTTTGCAGTGATGGTGAATTTAAGTTTATATTTCTTGTCTTGAAATTTGGAATTGTCACATATCGAATTCAAAGGATAAGGTTTAGGATGAGGAGTAGTTTCTAAGTTTAGTTTCTTGACAATAGCGTCAGAAATAAGGTTAACTTAGGATCCACTATCAAACACGGTATCAAGTTTTGTATGTTTTGTAATGAACCTAATATGGAAAAGTTCAATTCTTTCTTTATCATTTTGAGGCTCATAGGCTTACTAGAATAACTAGTACTTGCAATAGAAGCTTTATATTTCATTCTCATGGCTATGATTTTGGTCTCATCACCTAAACCAGACCCTAGATCTTGTTCAGTTGTTGCAACAGTATTTTGTTTCCCCTTGTTGTTAAACTTCTTTGGTCTCATTTCTGGATGTAATTTCCAACAATGTTCTTCATCATGGCCTTCTTTTGAACAATGTTTGCATGTGAGTTTTTCTCCCTCTTTCTTGAATGTAACATTCTTTTTTCCCTTGCCTTTAAAATTCCCTTTTCCTCTGTCTCCAGATTGAATGGCTTCTTGCTAGTCTCCTGAGGAACATTCTCCCCTCTTACTGCTAAATGAGCTTCTTAAACACATACTTTATCTAGATGGTGTGATTAAACATAAGAATTGTATGTAACAAATAATTATGTAATCCAACTATGTATTTAAGGAGAGTGACTTGTGAAGAAAAATCTACACCCAAGATTAAAGCTCTTTCTAAATTCTTGTGTGTAAATTTGAAAACTTTGACCTTTAGCTTGTCTAAAAATTTTCCAATCCATAATTTCCTTTTGCATGTAAGCTAATGGATAAAATTGTCTTCTTAATGCAACTACAAAATCATTCCAAGAAGAGATAATTTTACCACTTTTCTTCAAGTATTCTTGAGTTATGACATCCCACCAGATGAGAGTTGCACTTTCTAAATGAGGAGAAGCAATATGGATCTTGGAAAGATCTTCCTTAATCCTTTGAATCCTATAATATGCTTCAATCTGATGAACCCAATTATCCAACTTTTCAACAATTAATTATCCATTGTACATAGGCAATTCAAACTTGACATATAGCTTTAAGAAAAGAGACTTAGCATGTCCTTTTGGAGACGTTGGAGGAGTATGTGAAGGAGATGAAGTAGATGAGGATGAAGGTGAAGATGGAGGTGAAGGAGGAGGTGGAGGTGAAGGCTTGCTCCCATAACCACCATTAACATTTGGTTGATTTGAACTCTCTCCATGCAACCTTGTAGTCCTCTCTTCATTACAAATTTCACCATTTAAAACATGTCATAGAAAGCATTTCTAAAAGATCTCTCATCCTCAGAAATCATCTCATGTCCTTCTTCATGTGTCATGAAAGGTGGAGTTCAAGGAGTTTGTGACCTCATTGAACCAATTTGAGGTTTTGTTTCTTCAAGCACTCCTTCTCCTCTTTTCAAATTTAACCTTGTAAGCATCAGAAAACATTTGCTAACATAGTAAAACCTTCAAAACAACCATGCTCTGATACCAAACTGATATTTAATTAAAAACTTGAAGGTCTATTAAATATTTTCAACAAATTTTATGTCTGGTGCGAAATGGATCAAGTTAAAAAAGCACATAAACTTTAGTGTTTTTAAAAATTATTTTATAGAACTACAACAAAGAACTATGAACCATGAAGAACAACACAAAACAAAAAATTGATAACAAAGTTAACTCCTCTTGGGCTACGTCTCTGAGTCCATCTTCCAATGTTGGGCCTCTTCAATTATGTGCTCAAATATGAAATTAAATTAGTTTATAGTGCTCAAAATGAAAAAATAGTGTTTCCAATGGATTCAAAATGCTCGAATACCCCTATATAGCTCCTCTTGTGCTAAAAAAGGTAAAAAACTAAGCAAGACATTCCTCCTTGAAATTCTGCAAATTGTTCTGAAAATTTGCAATTCTAGCTAATCGTTCTACGTTTTCTGCCTTTCTGCCAACTGCTAAGTAATAGTTTCTCTTGGCGTCAACAAGATTCCTGCCACACTTGGGGTAATTAGTCACCTCCTTAACCATGAAAATATCCCTTAAGTTTTGATCATGGTCATATGGCACCATGTGGCCGGTGGTCATGCTAATATCCCTTAAGTTCCGGTCAAGGTCATATGGCACCATGTGGCCGGGGGTCGGGCTAATTGCCCGCTCCCATCGCTCGGCTCCCTCTTTTCTTGGCATATTTTCATATCATGGCTCACGGGACCAAGTGCTGACATGGGCCACGTGCCACCTGATCCTCCCCCTCCATTATTGGTCAGGGGCATATGGCACAATCAGAACTGGGAGATGGCATTAACCACCCACCCCTGTCACTCAGTCCTTGCCGGTGGTCACTTGATACCATGATACTGGTGTTGGGGCCTAGTCCCTGCCCCCTCTCCTTTCGCTCTTCTCAAGGGTCTTATGGTTTGTGTGTGACCAGGGGCTAGGGCCAAGCATCTTGACCTCCTTCCCCCAACACATTGAACATTCATTTTTAAATATAATCGAGCCACTATAATCGTTAAGAAATAACATGGTGGTCCAAAAGTAAAGTGCGAAGGTATGTTGTGGCAGGTTCAAGGGTCGAACCCTGTTGAGGCCCTTGGGCCATTTTTAAAGTTTTGGCCAAGCATGGAGGGTCATGTGTTGCCCTCTCATTGGGCCACCTCACAACCAATGAACCAATGAAAAACCATGATTTTCCTCAGTATGACCCTACCACTTGTCAAGTCTAGGTTGTTTCGTACAATCCACTGTGCCTGCCTAGTCAGATGCTCATGTCAAGACACGATATTTTGAGTTAGCAACATAGTCAACCCTACTGCTTAGTTTTTAGCTATTTGACCAAACCTCCAGAAAATCATAACTTGATCATACGAAGTCGATTTGAGGTGATTGAAGTGAATTTGTATTCAGGATGACGAGAAATATGATATGGTGTTGGTTTTGAGTGATTTTGAGCACTTTCAATTTTGATCATTTTTATGATTCCCTGGATCATCAGTTGATGGAGAAACTCAAGGATTTTGAATAGAGGATGATTTCTCAGTTGGAGGAAGAGTTCAAAGGAGTTGAGCTACAACAAAGGACAATTGTTGAAGAATAATTTCTTTGTGAATTTAAACAAGGAGTAAACCTCAAAGATAGAGAGAATGATAATGCTGAAAGGCGACTAGTTGAAAGTCTCATGGGCCATTTGGAAACTAAATATCAGCATGAAGAAAATGTTGATGAGATACTAGGGGAGATTCTCACAAGTTGTGTGGGCAATCAACATATGATGGTCAAGGTGTTAATAAAGGATACATGCCATGATGATTTTGATTTTAATCATTGCTATATGAATGCACAGGTTGTTCTAGATGAAGGACAGAGCATTGATTTTGTTATGTGTAGAGAGGAGGAACAATCATTAAGTATTTTTATACAGGCTGGAAAGAAGACATAGGATACTCAAGATGGAGACTATGTGCCGTGGGAAAATGTAGCCATGGAAGAACTATTGGAAATACTGAGATGGGGGGGGGGGGGTGAATCAATATTCCTTTCAATTAGAGCATTAATTAATCTTCAATTATTATCAGTGTTTGTACAATGATAGTAGTAAACAAAAGGAACAAAAATGCACACAGTTTTTAAGGTGGAATCCCACTCCGGGACAAAAACCACCTAATGATTTTCTAATAATTCTTCAATATTCAACTCCAATTGAAAATAAAGCTCCAACTTCCTAGAATCTAGAAAAGCATTCTTCTCTAGCTCCCACTGGATGAACACTCCAATGCCCAAGATTCTTTAGTAGTCAACTGAATGGATGCCCCAACACCCAATGAGCTACAACTCACCCTAGCACCACCCTACCACCCTATAGAAGAATAAAAGAAGAATGGACTCCCGTACCAGGGAAAATGATCCACTTACAAATGATATGGAATGATGTAGTAGAATACAGAAAAGATATTACTCATACCATAACCCCAACTATGACACAACTACCTAATGATGATCCTAAACCTCCCGAAACTGCCCCTTCAACTCTTGGCAGATAGACACTAGAACATTTTTTACAATAATGTATTTATAATGACTTAGTACACGATACATTTATTCCCGGATGAAAGGATCGTATACAGTGGCTGATGAGCCCACTTGAAGACGTTAGAAAATTATATATTATGGAGCAATGCAACACATAAAATATAGAAAATAAGCAAGCATACAAAACACATAAAACCAGAGAGACACGTATATACGGGTTTCCACTCATTAGCTACGTCCACCCCGAACAAATTTGCCTTCCTTTATATTATCCAACAACAAAGAGACAAAACCTACAAAAGAGATAAAACCTATTAAGCCTCCGCCTTCTCACAAATTCGGCGTTTTCGCTCCGAGAATACACACATCATACACAGCCGTAATACAATGCCCCCATATATACAAGGGGGTTTCCTTCTAGGGCGAAAAACCCTAATCTAAACATAACTTCTACCGTCAGATCATTTGCCTAATGAACGGCCCAGATTGACTAGAAATTACTATACTTTTACAAGGCAATTTTACATCTATTTTTAGCTTCGGGGGCGCTGCCCCCAAACCCCCGCCAAGGGGGGGCTCCTAAAAGCGTTGCCGCCCCCCCCTAGACCCCCCACGGCAGCGATTAAATTTCGGGCGGCGTTGCCGCCCCTTTTAAGGTACAGGGGTCCAAAGCTGTGATACAAAGTAAACAAGATAATCAGGCTCCACACCCAACAGAAGACTTCATGTGATGAAATTCTTGTTGCTATTATACACCTTGGTTGCTTCTCTTATCATGCTACCCTCTACTTCACCTTGCTTTGCTTTTCTGCCCTAGAAAGTTTGGTCCTTTGCAGCCCTTGACAACACATGATCTAGCTTTTTCTTGCCTTCTAGGAGCTCGATATTGAATCTAGTGTATCTATGTTATTTTAGATCACCAATATGTGATTTTCATTCCTGTATTATTCCTCTAAGTATTCTTTCCAATGCCACAGGTCTGATCCAATTTGGATTCTTCAAGGGAGAGTTATGCCCAATCTCTCATAATGCCCTAATTATGGACTGTTTCAGTAGAGCGAACTTGTACGGCCTTCCACGTGTCAATTTTTCTTCATTCGGCTCTGAAATTGATAGAAAAAAAACTAGATTCCGTGCACTATCTGCCACTTTTTACGAAATTACAATTTGATACTCAGAGAGAGAGTTATGATGATTTTCCCAAGGTCACTTCTTTGAGATGAATTTCAGAAGCCTACAAAAACACTGACTTACACAGATCATATCTCCGAAAATATTGCACACCTTGATTTGAAATTGTCACAGAATCTTCCTCAGTATTTCAGATTTGCCTCATAAAAATTTCAGCTTCTGAACCTTCGTAGAACAAAAGTTAGAGCGAAAATTCCACAATGACCTGTTTCAGATGGAAAAATCCCTTGCATAAGGAGGATATGAGGATCACAATTTATATAAATGCTTAGGTTGAGAGGGGCTTCAACAAGTGAACGTGGGAGGGATTTTAGGAGCTTAAAAAACATTAATTATGACTTTTCAATGACCCATGCCACAACCCCATGGGGTTTTAGCCCACTAACTAGGGTTACAAACTTCAAACATGAATATCTCTCAAACCATGAAGAATTACGTGGCGTGCCATATATCAACGGAAACATCTCGACAAGAAGAAACCATCAAAATCATTCTTGACCCAGAATATAGTAATTTGGTAGTTCAAAATTCCCATGCAATATTTGGGTAGCCCCTGGTGTTGCTTAGGTTGACATCAATGACAACCGCTGATCAACAAGAAAAACCTAAGGTTCATGAACACACGTGTGTGGATGTTAATGATGAAGCTATTATAATGGATAAGGCAGATGAAAATGTGATGGGAAGTTTGAAAGTTTTAGCGTTTCATGAGGGAGAGATACTGGAAGAAACAAAGGAGACTTAAAAGTCTCGTATTTTTAAAACAGATAATTGTTTTGTGTATGTAGATGTGCAGGAAACAACGAAATGGCTTGTAAATAATTCATTCAATGAAGTACAAGAACCATTGGGGGAGGACCTGCAGGATTGCAGGATAGGCATGGAAAACATTGTAGCTAAATTGACATTTTAAGAAAATTGGTTGAACAAACCTAGGATAGAGAGTATAGTGAATTTAAATAGTCAAAGATATGATAAGGATGAGTTTCCCATGGAGAAAATGCAACAAAAAGGAGACAAAAATAATGATGAGTTCCAACAGAAAATGCATAGAGTGGTTAAAGTAGTCCTAAACAATTGTTATCATGATATGTCAATGGAGGAAAACAATGAATTTCAACCAGGAAATAATGTTTGTGCTAGCCAGAGGATAGGTTGGATGTGGAAATAAAGAGAATAAGGAAGATGATGTTGAATAAGCATCAATAGAAGAGGTATGTGGGGCAAAAGAGAATAAAGGACAACATATTGCATATGGTAGAGAAAGTTTTCATCAGCAAAGGAGGAGGACTAATACAACAAGAGAAAATAATAGAACAACGACGTGATAAGGAGAAGGACCAACTACGCCATAAAGTTTGGGACCGAGGAAGATTTACTTCATCAACACATGGTCAAGAGACCATGAATCTTTTCACCTTGGGAGTATGATGTAGGTACATAGGCCAAACACAAAATATGATGAAGTTAGACATGAGCTTACCAATGTGATGGGATCGTCACATGGTAATGTTGGGAGAAATTTTTAAACTTTTTGTTAAGAAATTGTAAATATTTACATTTAAGAGTGAGTTTTGATCGTTAGAATAAGTTGGAGGAGTTATTTTCTAATGTAAAAAAATATTTTTTAGTTTCCCTTATTTTGTGGAGAAGGGGAAATGATTCACACTTTGTGACTCTTGGTTGTCATAGTCCATTCCTTTCGGGAAACAAAAAAAAGAGTGTTTGAGAAGAGGAGGATAGGAGAAGCTCCCGAGTGAAGAGAAGAGAGAGGGAAAAAAGAGATGAGCTCTTTGTTTCTTTGTGCAACTATAGTCCCGAGTTTGCAAACCCTCCCATAATTTTGAACATATGTGAACCAAAAGGTATTTCTATTTGTAAGTGGCGTAAATGAACAAATTTTTTTGACTATAAGTTGTGTGCTTGGTAAATGGTGGAGATTGAATCAAATTCCTCTGATTAACCAAGTCGATTTATGCTTGAGAACTCATGGTTTCTATTCTTTTGCATTTTTTCATTTGAATGATGGTCATTTTGAAAGTCTATAGCTTGCTGAACCGATTTATATAAAAAAAATTCAAACCCTGGAGGCTTCAGTCATGTGTTTTTCCCATTTGTGTTTTGATTCTTGTTGTATTGGATTCAAAATCCGTGGAGGAATGTGTCACTGTGTTCTGGATTAGTGAATGTGTGATATTTACAATGATTTGAGTGTTGTTAGAGAGACATAGTACCATGTTTAGAGTTCTGAAGAAAAATGGCCCTCTTTGATTGTCTGTCAATTGGAAAATTTAGTAATGCAAACCTCGATGAAGAAAGGAAGGTGAAACTATTCCCTATGTCAAGGAGAAATTTGGGGAATTTGGGAGTCGATATGGGAAAAGAATCGAGTTGTTTAATATTCCCCAAAACCAAAATACAAAATTTTATCAAGCGCTACGAAATCATTTTGTAGTGACAGAACAATAAATTGGAAAACAAGCGGTACAAAATTATTTCATAGAAACTATACATAAAATTTTCAGGACCGCATGTTCAATTTTTAAATGTCCATTTGGCATGCCCATTGTACCATTTGTTAAGTTTAAGCGTATGTAATTGGGTTTATGAAATGAGTTGAGATTCCCGAGGGATGATGTGAGAAAAATATCTCATGGAATTTATCAAAACAAATTCATATTCTTATATTGAATGCACAATTTAAATGTTTCCTGAAATATTTTGTTTGAATTAGATGTAAATTCAAAGCTATGTGTGGAGTGGATTGGGGATATAGGCACCAGAGTGACCTGGACGCCATCAAATATGTAGATCAAATGGAATTAGAAGGACCCCTACACCTAGGAGAGGGCCCTACACTCCAAGCTAGAGAGGAGGAACAAATATCTGAAGAACATGAGAATTTCATGTGACCTAAAGTAGGAACCAATCCACAAGAAAATTTTGTTTTAGCAGAGCATAAATCAGAAGAGGTGGAAAGAGATGTTGAGGGTCCAAGAAAAGAGTTTTTTTCATTCACCTAGAGACACAAGGAATTGTTAGCAATGTTCGATTTTTTTATTTACAAAAAAAAAATGATAGGGTGAAAAGGAAATGCATGAAAAAACAAATAAGAAAGTAGGTTACCACACAAATGAAAATGATAGAAGTGCACATGCAAAGAAGGATAAAGAATTGGATTCTGAAAGGTCATTGGAGGAGGTCTTTCAAACAATCCTTAAACAAACCCAAGACAAGGAATTGGGGGCAAAAAAGAATCCACTTTTGAAAAAAAGGATATAAAATGGATGGTGATTATGCATTTGCATAAAAGGTTGAAGAAGGTAATGCTTCCTTCTCTCCATCCTTTTCAGAATTTTTAAAGAAAAATTCAAGTCCCCACCACCCCCCCCCCCCCCCCTTTGACAAGGGGTATAAAATACTACAAAGAATGGAATTCCAACTCCCAAAAATCTCCAAGCTTCATTGGTTTAATAGGAATGAATTCTAAATATTTGGGACTTGGCCAAAACTTGGATAAACAAAGAGGGTATCTCTTCAAATGACTAAAGAAGTTGAATCAATATGCTGAGTAAAATTTGTTATTTTTTAAACTAGTTTTAGCGTATCTAGAAATGGAATTATCCTGAAACTGCCTTATTTTGTTTGAAGGAAACAGGTAAATTTTTTTGTAGGTGGATGAAAGAGATTTCATTTGTTCAGACTGAGCTCATGGACTGTGTTGTCATATCTATGTACGATGTAATCACTATGAGCATTTATCCCATTTCTTTTGTTAAAAAAAATATATTCTCAGTTCTTGTTTAAAAAACAAGATTCGTAGTTAATATGGATCTATAATGGTTTATAGTTACTATTAGAATAACCATATAAATTAAATGTTTGGTAAATTTCGAGAGGCATCAATTCATAATAAGCATCAAAGCACGTATTTCAAATACACCGTGTTATTAAAATTTAAAAAACCATAAAACTAACTAAATTATAACTTTATTATTATTATTATTATTATTAACTAGAGGAATTGACAACTGGGTTAGTCTCGTCACATGGCACGAGGTCAATTCCAACAACTACCATTGCAACCTCTAGGTGAACCACGTCGCCCCCAAAACGTGACCCATGGGTAAACCTCTTAGAACAAAATACTTCATTTTCACACCCATCACAAATTAGATTGTTATTATTATTAATTATAAAATAATTAATATATAAGTTAAACCTATATATATTTGAAAAAAATGGAACACAATTCTTATCCATGGAGATTTACTCCCACTTTACCATGGAAATGTTTAATATAATGTAAATGTAATTTGTTAGAATACCATGGAATGATTTCTTAGATTCTTAGTGAGAACTATGATCATTAGTGAGTACCTATAAATCAGACTCAACTCATCATCATCATTTAAAGAAAATCACAACATCTAAAATGATTAGTTACGTCCAAAGGTGTGTTTATTTTGGAATATGGCTTCCAAAATTTTAATTAATTTATTAATAATTATAAAGTGGATGGTAGGGATTTAACTCCACAAAATATTATAAAATAACCATAGTAGTATACACAAATTAAAGGTTGAGAACTATCTCCAAACTAGTTATGCCCTTTTTTCTCTTTTAATTAAATTGATTGATTCAAAACAATGTCATATGAACAAGTGTCGTATGAATTCAGTTATGAATTTTTGGGCATGTGGTATTGGACTATGATATTGTAGTAAAATATATTTATAGATTAAGAATCTCCATGGTTAAGAATCATTTCCATGTTTTTTTAAATGTATATATGTTTAACTTTTATATTAATTCATTTTATAATTAATTATAACCAACATAGGCCCACGAGGTGTAGAATAGACAGTGTCACAGTATTATATTAAGATGCTTCATGGTGAAAAGGTCATTGATTCGAAACCCTGTGAGTAAAAAAATAGCCATGATTAAGGGTTGGTGTGGTCCAGGATGGGTGCAAACCCTAGGTGATTTTGACAGCTTAGATGCCCCTGGGTCGCAGTTACTTAAGCCACAAGTTAGGCATGCCAAGACTCATGTTACCTAACAAACAAAGAACAAAATTATAACCAACATAAATTCATCTTAACTCTAGAATTGAGAGGAATCTTATCTCTCAAGATGCAAACTTCCATTTGAGTGCAAAACTTAAGGAAATGTTTTCACATGTTTGCACCTAGAGATATTTGATTCCTCTCATGGCTTATTAGACCCTTAGTTAAGATAGATCTAACCCTTAGTTAAGATAAATGTATACTAGTTCTTAATAATATTATTTATACTATATATGGGGAGGTAGGACTAAGAGGGGTTCTCATTGGCCCCGACGAAAAAATTGAAGCTCAATTTGGGTGGGGAATGGGACATGCTACAAACAACCTGACAAAGTTCTTAGCCCTTTGGAAAGGCCTAGAACTGGCCATAAAAAGAAACTTCTCCAACCTTATGGTCTTTGGGGATTCAATGATTCCAACAAGTAGTAAAATCTAAGTGTGGATTAAGTAATGATCTCCCTCTCATTCTTCTCCAAATTCCTTTTTTGTCTTCTCAATTTGAGCACATAAAATTCATTCATGTCAACCGAGACCTTAACTCCATGGTAGATGCTTTGGTAAAGTGTGGTTCTGAAAGGGCCCAAAGACTAATAAATATGGAGCATTGGAAGTTCAAATTTATCACATCCCATAAATATGTTATATCTTAGCCCTTTATTTTTTAATTCAAAATTTGTTCCAGCTGGAATTTTTTTTGTGTGAGATGGAAATGACCTTCAAATTTCGTAGCATGCAGGCTCAAGATAAATCTGTTGCATTACACAACTTAGGTACGTGGGTTGTTAGTCCTCTATGTATCCATTTTGTAAATCTATCTCTAAGTGTCTCTTTCTCTCTCATAACCATAAATATTCCTCCCCTACCATTGTTTAAATTGGATTTTTCATTTATATCTACTCATGCACGCTTGGTGGGACTTCATTTTAAACCCTGCATATCTAATGCCGAGAAAGGAAATTGAGTTAATTCTGTCGTCGTGTGTTTTTATTTCCCTGTCCTCTCAGCATCCTTTATGGATCCCCGAGTGGGATTTGGATTTGATTTCCCCAATGGGCCTGTGGATCTATCTTGTCTATAGTTATATAGAGAGATGTGCATTCTCCCAATTTCTTCGTGGTGACTACAACTCTGGTGGTGATGCGAAGTTAGTGAATTATAATAGAGTGATGCATCAACTTTTCTTCTAAAGAATGGAAGATGCTCCTCCCCATTTGGAACTTAGAACTGTGGACCAAATTATTGATAAATGTTTGTATGTGATCAAAGTGTTAAGGGTGGTAAGAAAAAACTAGGATGTTTGTATGAGAAAAGTATTTTCATTTTTAATTTGTTTTAAAAATTAGATTTAATCTCTATGGAATATCCACGAAATATCTTTAGTAGTAGTTAGCATAGAGGGTTTAGATTTATATCAAAACTAATTATAACCTTTTTGCTTTTAGTTTTAATTAAAAATGTTACAAAATTAAATTAAAATAAAATATTTATAAACTATTTTGATTGTGAAATGAGTTATGGTTTTGGAGCATGTGGTATTGATAAGCCATGGTATTGTAATAGAGCCTATTTACATGTTAATAATATCCATGGTGAAGTGTGGGTGAATATCCATGATTAAAAATATTTTTATATTGTAAGTATTAAGTTTTTATGTGTATATAACTAACAATTGATGTTGCAAAGGAAACACTGTAAGTCGATAGCATAATATGGAACTTGTATTAAGAATAAAATCGTGTTTTACATTCAAGATAGAGTTCTAGTCATCATTAATACAATATGTATTAGAATTAATAACACTTCAATCATTATTATTAATCCCCTTTGTATTCTCTTAAATTCTCTTAAATTGTTAAGATATAGATTATTAATGCCCAACATGGATGCCATTAATTATGGTGTTTCCATACCTATCCCTACATTATTCTATGAATTTTGTCTCTTAACTTTTATAGCCACACTAAGATTATATAAAGAAAGCAAATTAGGCTAAACAATCACAATGCCCTCCCTCTTCCTAGTAGACTTGAAATGATGTCCAAATGCTCCAACAACTAAAGCAAATACCACATGCCTGTGTCCATGTTTTAAATTTCTTCATAATAATATATTCACACATATTAATGAACTATTATACCAATTATTGAAACTTACTCAAAACCAATAATAAATATGACTTTAGTTCCAAAAATTGTTTAAATCTCCAAAATGAAAGCTTCCATTCTTCTTAAATTCAATTATAAGACAGGTCACAGAAGTATTAAATTGTATGACAACAATTGATCCAAGATAGAAGCGACAGTTATGGACGATCTTCGGATCTACAACACAAGAACCTATATTTCATGCCTAGATATAAGAGGATACATTATGGAAATAATCTATGATTTTATCAGCTACAAAGCAATAAACCATACTGACAACTTACACATTTAATATATTATTAAAAAATGGAAAATTAAATTTATTGAGTGTTTGATGGGAATGGAATTGTAGAGATAGCCCAGAAGTCAGACTCTGTATGTAGATAATATTTACATATCACAATTATGTGTAATTAAAAAGAAACAAAATGTTATTATCCAAAACTAATGGAATAAATTTAATGGCCAAACAAAATACTGAGCACTGATGGAAAATCAATGTAAAAAAAAAAGAATATTTAGATATCAATAGAACCTCAAAGCTACATTTAAAAATGAAAAATAAAACCATTTTCATTTCTTGAGACTGAAAGGAATTTTGTTGATAACTATGCCAACTCTCTTGATGTCTCCATGGAGCATATTTAATTGGGTACCCTTGCACAGGTATTTGATCTGCTGCCTTTTGCTTTAGATAAAGGGAGCCTTGAACGATGACTGAGCTGCAACAAGTCTTTTTGGTCCATACAACTGCTTGCCAATAAGAATTTGGTGTATATAAAACAACTAGATAAATCCTTCCATGCACCAAATTTGCTTCTCCATTTCTCTCTCCATCTGGGGATCATCTGTTATCCCATGAAGAAACTTTGCAAACATTTTTGCTAATCAAATGTCAATTTTAGATACATTGTTTCAAGCAGTTACTATGAAATATATTAGAACAAATGCATAGTGCTCAATTATAATGGTATGAATCTGTTTATGCCATCAATGGTATTTCTAAGCACTATACTTATCCCCATGATTTTCATATACTACTATCCAAATTTTCATGTCTCAAGCTATCCAACAGAAGACCGTGTTTCTATATTTTCATAAATAGTCAAAATATTTTAATCTTTGACCATGAAAGCTCATGCAAGTTGTTTATATAACTTGGGGAATGAAGCATTGCACCATTGGAGAATGTAATGAAGACTACAATATTGATAACTAACATGAGGAACATGAGAATTTGAGCGAAAGAAGACTAGTTTACAACCTTGTTTTGTAGAAAATTCATAGTAGATGACATTAGGCCATGCTCCTAGTACCACGTGTTAGTGTGAATTTGTGGATTATCACTCCAACAACTAAAGAAAGTACTACATGCCTATGTCCATATTTTAAATTTATTCAATGTAATAATATATTCATGCATATTAATTAACTATTATACCAATTTTTGAAACTTACTCAAAACCAATAATAAATATGACTTTAATTCCAACAATTGTTTAAATCTAAAAAATGAAATTTTCCATTCTTCTTAAATCAATTATAATATAGGTCACATAAGTAATAAAGTGTATGACAATTGTTGATCCAAGACAAAAGTGGAAGTCATGGATAATCTACAACACACAAACCTATATTCATGTCTAGAAAGAAGAGGATAGATTATGGAAAGAGTATGTGAGTATTAATGATAGATGTGGTGTATAGATTCAATATCAGAGAACATGAATATAATAGTTTTACTCATTATTTTTTACCCTCCACTGTGAAACACACCACAAGATAGGGCAAGAGGTAAAGAACTAGTCCTAAAACTCTTAGGAATATATGTTACATTTCTATATCTGCAAAGACATCACTGAGTACGTCATCCATGCCATATCCAAACATTTATAAATCTTTCTCCTCCTCATTCAAAAAATCTCTCATTTCAATCTTAGCATGTGAAGCAATAAATATCATCTTTCGAGATTTATCCATTGCAACCCTTGAATGCCCATGAGTGTAGATCCATCTCATGAATACCCGTGTCATGAATGGCCAGTTACATTTTAGATCACAAGAAGTTGGATGGAGAAATCTAAGGTGAATAACAACCTTTCAGAGTAATTTAAACTCACATAAGCACGTTTCCCACACAAGTTTGATACTTTGAGGATTGACGATTTTCATGTTTCCAGTGACAGGATGATGTTGTTTTACCTGAACTGCGTGTGCATACTGTTAGTGTTCTATATTATAGTAGTAAAAAAATAAGTTTTATATTTTCAATTTATTTTGGAAATTGTGTAAAGGTTTTGCTATGATCTTGTAGAGATCAAGCTATTGGTCTTAGTATAAAATGCAAATTTCATTATTGAATGCAATTATGTCAGAGTGTGTGAAAGATCATGAAAATGGTCATTAATTTCCTAAGAAGTCGAGTTAAGTAAGTCTAGGGTCATGTCTCACAAAAAAATTCATGACTGGGGTCATGGTGTCTTGTCTTATTATAATTGGCACAAATTTTTAGGGTCAGTTTGGTTAGTTAGAATGTAAAATCACATTTTTCCATGACATCATATTGGTCCAATGGTTAGTAGAATTGCACTGCACTTCTGACAACTGTTGTGCTTTTATGATTTAGGTTCAAGATTGTAACCATCGCCCTTTAAATTTGGATTTAGCCACCTTGGGAGTTAAATTTATTAGTTAACTTCCAAAAATACCATAGAGCCATTCATTTATTCATCGAGAGCTTGCTTGACATCACTTAAGGTTCATTGTGCAAAGGTTGCAGTGGAGGCGCTGCACTCACATACATACACTAAGCTCATAGATAATTGCTCCATTTTCCAAGGCAATGGTAAATTGCTTATTCCAAGTGCCAATTATTCGTTTCCTTGAAGCCTTTGTCTTGCATGTTATTGAAATTTCTCTTATTTGTTTAGAAAAATTCATTACATACTTTGAAAACCTCAAATTTTAAGCTCATTGCGTTTCCTGGAGAATACGTTGCGCTTTGCCTTAGTGTTGTGTTTTCATGTTGTCACCCCCATCAAATACCCACATATTTGTTTACCATCTTGATATCAGAGCTTGACATTCTTTTTAAATGGTTTGAAGCCTTGTATTTAGCTTCTGTTTCCCTCAAAGATCAGGAATTTTCCTTTCCCCATGTGCTGCGCCTGTGTTTTTAATTTTGTCACTGCAACCAAGCAACATTTCAACTATTTTTTGGGATTGAGAGATCAATTTTGGTTGTATAGGTTTGTCATGTAGGGTTTTATTTCTAAATTTTCGTAAGAACCTAATCTAAATCTCTATTTCATCACTGCTACCCTATTTGTTGCGGTCAATTGATATATGATGAAATTTCATTCAAGAAAACCTTAGAGTTCATCTTTGTTATAAAAATCATGACAAGCCCATATAAAAAGAAGCACATGGGATAAGACATTTCCCCCAAGAACTCACCTTGATAAATTTAAACACAACAATCAGAGTTGCGTTTAACAAGTTGGTTACATTAGATTTTGTGAGAATATCCAAGGATACAATGTACAACTCACTAAGGAGTTTTCTTTGAATTTCACTGGGTTGGAGGTTAAGATTGGAGAGATCACTCTTATAGTGTCAAAAGTCACTATATTAGCTGCAACAAAGATTCCTCTATGAGGAGAGCAGTGGTTCAAGGGCATGCCTCTCGACATAGACAACTATAAATACTTATTGAAACAAAAGTACAAAAATAAGGGGTGTGGAACCATTGTACCAAGAGAATACTTGCTTGAAACCTCTAGAAAACTTTTGAAGGTGATCCAAAGATACTTTATTTGTGAGGGAATATATGGGAGTATCTATCAGTATCAATTCATAATTTTTATGCACTTCACAGGAAAAATCCCTTTGAATCTGCCTTTCTATTTGTTCAGAAGCATAAGTAAGATGGCAGATAATGTGCAAGGAAAACAAAGCCAAGTGAAACCCAATAAATTCCACTTATCTTTGACTACATTTTTGGTGTTTGAATAACTAAACAAGTGAAATCAATGATGGAAATAATTTTTGGATTCATCAAGGCTGTCAACTCACTTACCAACTAGCTCTTGGAGTAAGAAGGACACACTATCATTTGTAGCAAGGGATATAGAATCACCAGTTGAAAGTTCAATGAAAAGGCCATCAACTTCAGTTGATCTATCAGAGAAGAAGAAGGGTAAAAAGTTGTAATTTTCTCCTGAAGTAGTGGAGATTCCCAAGAAGCCACTCACTAGGGCCACTACAAAGAAACTGGCCTTGGAACAAACATTTGAGAAACCATTTGAAACTTTAGAGACATAGCAAAGGATAATGTTCCAGATGATAAAGACAAGGAGATTTCAGAGCTACAATAACAATTGAAGAAGGCACACTTGGTCATTGCCTAATTACAACATGACAGCATGGAATTGAAAAAGACTATTTTATAAATCCAAGATTGGTGACACAAAACTAGTAACAAAAGTAGCTCAATCTATCACCAAGTATAAAGGTAAAGATAAGGTTGTAATATAATACATTCAAGATTTAGAAGCTCCATCAGCAAGAATTACTAGGTCTTCAGCAAAAAAATTGCAGATTTAGGAACAAAATTCAGGGTAATAAGAGATGAACGCTGGGGTGGATGAAGGCCAACATACTTTCAACAAATTGAGGATGCAGTTGAAGAAATAACAAAAGGAGATAAATACACTTAAGAAACAAGATGAAAAGTCCAAGAAAAATATTTATGACCATGTGAGCATGTGTGAGCCAGCTATTAAAAATGCCAAGTATATGCTGAAAATGACTTTTCCTTTACATAGGCAGCTCAAAAATATCTGCAGACAAAACCTTACCTTAAGGAAGGAGCTAAGGGATTCAAAGCAACAATTGCAAGAAATACAAGAGAGGGGTAGAGCTAAGTTGGATTTGTTAGTTGAAGCAGCCAAAGTTCGAGTATTGGAACATGTAAATTAAAGCAGTTTTGGTTTTTTGTTTTTTTCCTTAGTATGTTGTTTGAATGGGGTTAAATAAGGAAGTCATGTGCTGTTTGAATTTTTCTTGGGATTACAATCAATTAGACTCTATAAGCTATGATACTTTTGCAAAAAGGAGCAGTTCACACAACAATATTGCATTCTGGGCAAGCATTAGGGTTTTGATGGAAATCAGAAATTTGTCATCTTTTAGGTGAGTGGGGGTTTGAAAAGGGTTTTCAGGATAGTTAACATCATAAATAGGTTTTATATCTTGTTCAAAGACCTTATTAATGGTCAAAACCATGAGGGAAATTTTTTTCTGTGCTTTCATACAGGCACTGCGGTTTTGCTGTAAGTGGAGTTTTGAGAGTTGGAAGCTTTGAATAATGAAAGGAGATTTCTAAAGGGGACGTTGATGATGTCTAGGCCATTTTACACGTGCATCAGTAATTAAGAAGTTCAGAAAGTTTCCGAATCCATATGAACCATTAATTCATTGTGCTTATGTGCTGTTTTTTCCAGATTAGGAGGTTGCGCAGCACCGACGCGACGCTTCCACATAGTCATCCTTTTGACCAAGAAATTCATGTCTAAAATCCATGTAATTATTTTCTATGGTCTAGGTTAATATTTTTATGCATCTAAGGACTTTGAAGCTTGATTTAGTCTTCGTATTTAATGTATATTTGTTTAAAAAATCCCCGGTCAAACAATCCCTAGTTTTAAGAAAAATAGTTCTATATTCACCGCAATAGGTAGAAACAAAAATCCTTTTAGGGATTTCGGTTCCTAGAGGTGTGAAATGATGGTTTATGATCTATTTATGTTGTAATTTTGAGGAAGAAAAGGGCTGGTCAGGGTTTAGAAGAATATACATTATGTAATGCATATTTCTGATATATTTTTCAGTGAATGAAATGACCAAGGTCTATGACCAAGGTCTGATTTTATAGGGATTCTCGTGTCAGTTTTATGGAGATATGTTTCCTTGCTTTGTAAGTTATATTCTGTTGTCAATAATGATTTTGAATGTATGTATTATTGTTTAGCTGATAAAAGGTTTA
This sequence comes from Pinus albicaulis, assembly GCA_034641835.2. Lineage (NCBI taxonomy): Eukaryota > Viridiplantae > Streptophyta > Pinopsida > Pinales > Pinaceae > Pinus > Pinus albicaulis. Next base: position 1,657,077,737 of record CM076582.1, on the reverse strand, counting down.
TCTCATAATTCACTATTAAATATCCTCTGTTATAGTTTGTTAAACAACCATTTTTTTCCTCTTTAATGACATTTAAAATTCATCCTTCTAGTTAGATGATTTATATGTCATTGTTCACCTTTCCTCTACTCACCCTTCTGAAATGAATTAGATTGAAAAATCCAGAAGGATTGCCTACCTTTCCCTTGTAGAAGATCCTTCATATCTTCATCATATCACTAGAAAATAATCAAATTTACATGAATCCATGCCCAATGGATCTGTCTTCTTCCCTGCTAGCAAAATTTTAAAACTTATATCCCTATGAGCACCATACCTAGCCTAAGATCTAAGTGACTAAATTTTTTTGACAGAGAAAGCCCTCTCTAAAGCGTGAAGGGATAGATTCCATTTTCCAAGAGGTTTTTGGTTAAATTTAGATTCCTCTCCTCAACCTAGAGTAATTACATAGTACTAACATAGTGGCATTGTTGCCAGGGAATGAGAGTCGAAAAATTCCCTAGAAAAATTTGTAACTAGAGACAAAATATGGTTCTTGAGGGTGACAGTGAACTAGAGACTGATAGGATGAATATTTACCCAGCTGTTAGTGATTTTAAAACCAACTGCAATAAATTCATGTAGGAAAATATGGCTCCAAGAAGAGTACATACTAGGCATCATCTAGATCCTAATTGAGTCGAGGTGTTGAAAAATACAGAGATTTTTTTTAGAAAGAATAAGTCTTCAAAACAAAGAGAAACCACTGTCATTAAAAAATCCTTAGCCCTACCTAAAAGAGTCGAATGAATGGGCCACACTCAGTTTGATTTGAAATTTATGTTAGAAAATTAAATATTACAGAGCAATGCAACACATAAAATATGCGGAAAAATACAAGCACACAAAACACATAAAACTAAAGAGACACAGATATACGTGGTTCACCTAGTTTGGGCTACGTCCACCCCGAACAACCAGTCCTTCCTTTCTATTATCCAGCAAAAATGAAGAGACAAAACCTACAGCAGATCCGCTGTAATATCCTCTGTTCTCTCTCATAGTATCCCTCTCTGTTTCTCGCTCCGAGAATACACATACAATACACATCCACAATACAATACCCTCATAAAAGTGAGGGGTTGCCTTCTAGGGCAAAAAAAACCTAAACTAAACATAACTTCTACCGTCAGATCATTTGCTTAATGAATGGCCCAGATTGACTAGAAATTACTATACTTTTACAAGGCAATTTTACATCTGTTTTTAGCTTCGGGGGCGCTGCCCCCGAAAACCCCCACCAGGGGGGGGCTCCAAAAAGCGCTGCCCCCCCCCCCTGGACCCCCCACGACAGCGATTAAATTACGGGCGGCATTGCCGCCCCTTTTAAGCTACAGGGGTCCAATGTTGTGATACAAAGTAAACAAGATAATCAGGCTCCACACCCAACAATCTCCCACTTGGAGACTGATTGTAGCAACTCCACCACTGCTTCATTTGCTGGACAATGACTCCTCTTTGGAACTGGCTATTCCTCATCTTCATCGTCATCCTTTAAGACCAATTGAAAATGAGCACATTCTTAGTTTCTCCCTGTTTACAACTTTTGTTAGCATATCTGCAGGATTCTGGCTAGTGTGTATCTTTTCCAGCTTCAACTCTCCATCTTCCAATACTGATCGTATGAAATGGTACGTCAGATGTATGTGTTTAGTCCTGGAATGAAATGCTGAGTTCTGTGCAAGATGAATAGCACTTTGGCTATCATTGTATAGTGTGCCCATATCATGCTTCTTACCCAATTCATCCATAAACCTTTGTAACCAAATCATTTCTTTACTAGCCTCTGTAGCAGCAACATACTCTGCTTCTGTTGTTGAAAGTGAAACAACACTTTGGATTTTTGAAACCCAACTGATAGCTGTTCCACCTACAGTAAATATATATCCTGTAGTGCTCCTCATTTTATCTCTGTCACCTCCCATATCTGCATCAACATATCCCTGTAGAGCAATGTTTGAACCACCAAAGCATAATGCTTGATTTGAGGTACCTCTCAAATATCTGAGAATCCATTTTACTGCCATCCAATGTTCTTTTCCTGGATTATTCATGTACCTACTTACAAATCCCACTGCATGTGCAATATCAGGCCTTGTGCAGACCATTGCATACATTAAGCTTCCAACTGCTGATGCATATGGAACTTTAGACATATAATCCATGTCTTCTTGGGTCTTGGGGCACATCTCCTTACTAAGTTTGAAATGGCTAACAAAAGGTGTACTAACTGGTTTTGCATTCTGCATATTAAATCTTTTCAACACCTTTTCTATGTACTCATTCTGAGACAGTGTTAATTTGCGAATTTTCCTGTCTCTAGTTATCCTCATACCAAGGATTTGTTTTGCAGCTCCCAAATCCTTCATTGCAAATGAATTTACCAATTTTCTTTTGAGCACATTTATTTCCTGCATGTTAGACCCTGCAACAAGCATGTCATCTACATACAATAACAATATAATATAGTTGCCATCATTTTGCCTTTTTAGATAAACACAATGATCAGAGTGACATCTAGTATAACCTTGTTCAGACATAAACTTGTCAAATTTTAGATACCACTGCCTTGGAGCCTGTTTTAAGCCATACAAACTCTTCTTTAACCTGCACACCAATTTTTCTTTCCCTTTTACCTCATATCCTTCTGGTTGCTGCATGTATATATCTTCCTCCAAATCTCCATGGAGAAATGTTGTCTTTACATCTAACTGTTCAAGATGTAAATATTCCGCTGCTACAAGACTTAAGATAGTTCTGATTGAATTCATCTTAACAACGGGAGAAAATATTTCATCAAAATCAATACCTTTCTTTTGTACAAACCCCTTCACCACAAGTCTAGCTTTGTACCTCTGTTTTCCTCCATCTTCTTCCTTCAGCCTATAAACCCATTTATTCTGCAATGTAGTTTTACCTGCAGGAAACTTGACTAAGTCCCAAGTCTGGTTATGCATTAAGGAGTCCATCTCTTCTTCCATGGCTAGCTCCCACTTCTTCCTGCTTTCAACCCGCATTGCTTCTTCATAACATTCAGGTTCACCAGAATCAGTCAACAATAAATAATATAATGAAGGAGAGTATCGTTCAGGGGGTCTACTTATCCTGGTAGATCTTCTAACACCACTTTCAGGTGTTTGAGGTGCCTGTTGCTATTGTGGTGGTTGCTGTTGCTGTGACTGTTGATTATTATTATTTTCAGGCACCTTTACTTTTTCAGTTATCTCATCAAGAACTATGTATTCCTTGCTTTCTTTTTCATGTTTCTTTTCCTACAACTGATTCTTATACAAGACCTTTTCATTGAATATTACATCTCTGCTCCTAATGATTTTGTGATTTTCATAATCATATAAGCGATAACCAAAATCATTAGCACCATATCCAATAAAGGTATATTTCTTTGATTTTGCCTCAAGCTTTGTTCTATTTTCTTTATTAATATGGACAAAGGCCTCACAACCAAAAGGCTTTAAAAAAGAGTAGTTTACCTTTTTACCTGTCCATGCTTCCTCTGGAATACCACCATCCAAGGAACTTGAAGGCCCTCTGTTTATTAGATAAACAATAGTATCTACAACATATGCCCAAAATTTTAAAGGCAATCCTGCATGCAATCTCATGCACCTTGCACGCTCCATGATTGTTCTGTTCATCCTTTCTGACACACCATTTTCTTGTGGTGTTCTTGGAACTATCTTCTCTCTGCGAATTCCATGCTTTGAACAGTACCTATCAAACTCTTTGCTGCAATATTCACCTCCATTGTCTGATCTGAGACGCTTCAACTTATTTCCTGTCTCAATCTCAACCAAAGCTTTCCATTTCTTGAAAGTATCAAATACATCATATTTATTATGAATACAATAAATCCATGTTTTTCTAGTTGCATCATCAATAAAAGTAACATAATAACGAGAGCCACCGAGAGATGATACCTGAGCAGGTCCCCATACATCTGTATGCACAAGCTCCAATTTTTTGCTCTTCTTTTCTTTCCCAACTTTGAGAAATCTGACTCTCTTTTGTTTTCCATAAATGCAATTCTCACAGAAATCCAAATCAACATTCTTCAAACCTAGTAGCAAATTTCTTGAGTGAAGAATTTTCATCACCTTCTCACTCATGTGTCTGAGCCTATGATGCCATAATGTTGCATCTACTCCTTTGGAAGTTAAAGCATTAACATAGTTAGAAATACCATTGCATAAATACAATGTACCAACCTTTTCACCTTTTGCTATTACCAGCGCTCCTTTGGTGACCTTCCAAGTTTTATCTGTGAAATTTGTCACACAACCTTCACTGCCTAACTGCCCTATTGAAATCAGATTTTTCTTCAGATCTGGAACATGCCTTACCTCCTTTAGTAGCCATTGGTTTCCATTCTATTGTTTTACAAGAACTTTACCCATTCCAACAATTTTACAGGGTTTATCATCACCCAAACGAACTTGTCCAAAATCTCCTTCAACATAGTCATGAAAATATTTCTTATCAGGTGTGGCATGGAATGAAGCCCCTGAATCTACAACCCAAGAATCAGTAACATTTTCGAAAGAAAGAATCAAAGAATCTTGTAACACATCACCTGTCACATTTGCATCATGATTGTTTTCTTGCTGTGTGTCTCCTTCTTTTCCCTTCCGAGATCTACAGTCTTTCTTTAGGTGTCCTTTCTTTCCACAATTCCAGCACACTATTCATAATCTGGACTTGGATCTGCCTTTCCTTGATTTACTGTGATATCCCGAGCTCTTTCCTCTTTCCATTCTTCTTCCCTAGACTCTGCACTCAAAGAATTACCTGATGTCTCATCGGAGCTTTTCCGTCGCATTTCCTCGCTAAAGATAGCACCAACAACATCATCAAACTTTAAAGTACTAGATCCATAGACAGAGTTACTAATGGCCATAACTAAACCGTTTAGCTTTCTGGTAATGAGCACAAGAGTAACAGAGCTCTAACTTCATCTTCAAAGTTTACCCCTACAGAAATTAACATATTGGTAACTGTATGAAATTCATTTAAATGGTCTGCAACAGATCCACCTTTCGACATATTCATATAGTTTCGCCAACGTCTGCATCAAACCCTCTGTTGTTGTTTCCTTCGAAATATTGAAGGCGAATGACGCCGCAAGGCACAACCGTACTATTCCGAGTGCCTTTCTATCGAGAATGTTCCATTCCACGTCTGTCATGGCCGCCGGCTTCTTTGTTTTTCCGCTCAATGGTAGTTATAGATCTTTCTGATACAGATAATCTTCCATCTGCATCTTCCACAGCGGAAAGTTTTGGCCGTTAAATTTCTCGACCCTAAACTTACCATCTTCCGCCATTTCTCCCACTCGAACCAGGAACCCTCATTTCCTGCGAGTTTATCAGCCAAATATACCTTCGGCTCTGATGCCATTTGTTAGAAAATTAAATATTACAGAGCAATGCAACACATAAAATATGCGGAAAAATACAAGCACACAAAACACATAAAACTAGAGAGACACAGATATACGTGGTTCAACCAGTTTGGGCTACGTCCACCCCGAACAACCAGTCCTTCCTTTCTATTATCCAACAAAAATGAAGAGACAAAACCTATAGTAGATCCGCTGTAATATCCTCTTTTCTCTCTCATAGTCTCCCTCTCTGTTTCTCGCTCCGATAATACACATACAATACACAGCCGCAATACAATACCCTCATAAAAGCGAGGGTTTGCCTTCTAGGGCAAAAAAACCCTAAACTAAACATAAATTCTACCGTCAGATCATTTGCCTAATGAACGGCCCAGATTGACTAGAAATTACTATACTTATACAAGGCAATTTTACATCTGTTTTTAGCTTCAGGGGCGCTGCCCCCCCCCCCTGGACCCCCCACGACAGCGATTAAATTACGGGCGGCGTTGCCGCCCCTTTTAAGATACAGGGGTCCAATGTTGTGATACAAAGTAAACAAGATAATCAGGCTCCACACCCAACAATTTAAACAAAGCCTATTCAAATGTAAATAAGAGTAGAAACAATTTTTTATCAATAAGAATTAACATCCTCCATTCAATCTCAAAAATAAGGTGTATTAGAAGCAGAAGGGGATATTTGGACACCACTTTATAACTTGGGGCACCTTGACATAGGACCAGATTGCGTGGCGTATTTGTGTGAATGTTGTCAATTTGAAATTGTGGGTACAAAAAACTTAGCCATGTCAAGAGTTGGTGTGTGTGGCGTATTTGTGTAAATGTTGTCAATTTGAAACTTTGTAAGTACAAAAAAATTAATCATGTTAAGAGTTAGTGTGGAGTTGGTGTGGCATAAGCTGAGTACAATTTCTAGGTGATTTTAAAATTTTAAATGTGCTTGGGTTGCAGTTTCTTAGCCTAAGACTAATCCAACATGTCACAAAAAAATTAGCAAACATAAAAGACATGATTCCAATAAAATACACCATCACATATTAAAAAATCTAATGGAACTACTTTAAACAACTAGATTTTCAGAGTTTAACACATTTTTCCAAAAAGAAAGGGATGGCAAGGGATGGATGAGATCCATTGTAAATTCCATTTGATGACTTCAATTATGGGGGATGGATTGTTAGGCAAAGCTGCATACAAGTATATGGGTGTAGAGTTCAAATGAAAGTATCTTACCCTTGACTAGTACTATCGAGCATATATGGTCATACATTAGCAGAAGGATTATTCTCTGAATAAAAAGTTACAAAACTCAAGCAGCAATAACCAAACACACCCTGTTGGAAAGGGATGCAAAAAAGTGTAGTACATGTGCTATGATTGAACATATGTGGTGGCCAAATGGACAAAGGATGACATGTTGACTGAGAAAATTTCTAAAATGGCAGTGGATAGTGAAGCACACCCTTTGGGAGGACCATAACAAGAACCACATTGAACATCCTGAAGTCACGTCAGACCAAATAGTATAACTCCTTGTGGACTCACTGATGGTTGCAGGCAGGTCATGTATATGTTGCATATAGACACCAAAATGTGAGATGACTACAACATGTCAAGGTAGTTAAATTGAATTAGGTGTTATAAATAACTAGCATAAGGCCAGATTTCCTGTAAATAGTCTGCTTAATTCAATGTTCAATAAAAGAATCTGGATGATTAGCAAAGATAAAAATGGAAAAAACACAGTTGTCAAACTCATAAAAAACTCATTTTTCCTGGTAAAGTTATACCAAGTGCATCCGTTGCTCTTGATGGCAGTTTTGTTCCTTGATGTAGTTGACAAAAATCAAGATTGCGCATTTGCATCGGTATAAAACAATTCATCCTCCATTTTGAAATTTTAACGAAACTTTATGTTTACAACCAGCACTTCTGTGACATGTTTTGAATCATAAAATACCCAAACCAAATTTCAAACTTTTATTCTCTAATTTTCATTTCTAATTCAAAGGACCAAATTAAAGTTAATTTTGGTTTAAAAATTTCTAGGCTCCTAAATTCTACATCATAAATTTATACTTCAGGGCTCTAAAACCTTTACTGCATAGTTGCTTCAAACCCAGAATTTCAGTAAATCTAGTGTCAAATATAGTTGGACAGTATAAGATCATAAGTCCGAGAGAGAAAATAGGCATTCAGAAAAATAAATTGACAACAGTTATGGTCGGAATGAGAAAACAGAAAAACCGCTTCAAGAAGATGTGCATAACCTCTAAAAAAATTAAATTCTAACAGGCCACTCAACTAGATACAAATGGTAACTGCTCTCCAGAATGTTTGACGAAAGTTTCATTTCTTGTCAAGATCCTCAAAATAACATACAAGCAATTAGCGAAAAACTTCCCAATGTGCACAAAGCTAATGTTGCAATAAAAAAATCAAAATAAACACCACTTACATATTTAAGAGAGAGTGATCTCTGCACATACAAATCTGGAAAACAAGGGTTGCTAAATACAGATGATTCTTGGCTTCCCAAGTGCCCTTTCTTTAAGTGTAACTAACCTATAGGATGCCTGCAAACTATATATCCTATAAATAGTCCTGTAAACACTATATTTACAAATGTTTGAATATTCATCACAATTAAGTAGCTCATAACTCACATGAATTCTGTCCCGACTCCTCAACTAACACAACATTTACAGATATTTGAATATCTGCAAACTATCTTATAAACAGTCCTGACTCCTCAACTAACACTATATTTACAGATGTTTGAATATTCATTGCAATTATGTAGCTCATAACTCACATCAATTCTGTCCTGGCTTCTCAACTAACACAACATTTACAGATATTTGAATATCCCGAGCAATTATGTAGCTCATAACTAACATGAATTCACAAAAGACAACCGTGTCTATTTATGTTCCTGAGTACAAGATAAAGAATGTTCAGCCACTCAGCTTCGAAAACTAAAATACACTCAGAAACGTTATTCCAAATAAACGTTTCGGACTTTAAGACAACCAGATCATAAAATAGTTCCTCATTGTGAATTATATTTTTTCATCCATTCACCATTAACTATCACTCCAAAAAGCATAAGCAACCATATTTAAACTTTAAAGTAAACCAATAACAGTTCTGATATTTTATTCTGTCTTGTCCAGATATCCAGTGCAACTGACCAAGTGGATGCAGTAAGCTTCAATCATTAATGGTTTACCTCTCCATGCCAGTTCATTTCGTTTGGAACAGTTCAAGTAACTACCACATACTCCAACATCTATGCAACCATAATGGAAACCATTTGCACAGATCTAATATCATCCTCCAGAGCCAAATAAGTTATAACCCAATACCATCCTATCATCCTTGACAGTAAAGTTATAATAAATTTTATAATTGTAGAAATTGCTTTCATTTACTATTCAACATTTCAAATCAGCCATCAAGCATTTGATCATAAAAGTTTGATAAATTATTTCTTTCAAGGGACTTTTTAAGTGTTTATTTTGAACGCAATTTGAAGAATTACTTTGACCACCAGACTTGGCACCTTATCACATTTAGGGTTTTGTTGATTGATCCATGGACCACAACACATTTTAGAACATCAGCAACCGATAAATGTTGCATGTCCATTTTAGCCATAGATTATCCAACACAAAATCTAGAAGTCAATAAGCTAATATACGAGGATACATTTTTAACTCGAGACACCCATGAAAAGTGAGAATATTAGTTTTATATGCAATAATTTGCACAATGACAGAAAATGAAAGACGTTAAATTGGAGAATATGATGTTCATCAGCTCAAAATTGAGCAAGCCATCATAATAACATACAACTCAATATTCAATTTAAAGCTTAGGAGCCACGGGTAAACACATAGCATAAACATCAGATTCATATTTTCTGATAAGAATATACATAGAGAACTTTGCATGGAAGATGTTCAATTCACATTAACGATTTATCTGTCTCTGCCTTGTTAGCTGGAACTGCTAAACAAAGCAGCGTTTTTGAAACATAAACTATATAGCTATTGCCTATCTACTTAAGTTTTGGTTCCATTCAAAGTGACTTAAAATGAAGAAAATTGCATATTCCCTATTTTTCTCATGATGTAGCACTTAGCTTACTAATATACTTACCTTCATGAATGTAATCGATTAGGTTCTTGGTGCATGACAATGAATACCATTTCTTGATGGTGTTTCTATTCAACAGATAATAATAGATTCTCCATGTGTCATCCTTCTTTGGAAACAAAAAATAACAGATCCACAAAGCAATGAGTTGGTTCATATTTGGCCATTATTTATTAAGTCTTGTATCTACCTCTTGATCTCCTACTTTTTCAACAACAAATCCTTGCACTATGACTCATTCAATAGCATAAAAAATTGTTGCAACTCATTTATGTGTTGGACTGCATGGCTTGGAGGCATCCTCTGTAGTTCCCATAACAACTTGAAATAGTGCTACAATAAATTGTCCAACTTTTTTTGTTCTTCTAACTTCTCACGTGTGCTGGATATGTATCCAACAAGGCCTTGGCGTATTGTTGTTGGTTGACCACTGGAGAGTGGCACTATCCTATGCTCACAAGGCTATTAAAGAAAACTGTATTGAAGATTTTTATTAGCCTCTAGCCTTTAGTGGTTGAATTGACACCAAGGGAGTTGGATATTTTTTGTGTGGTCATTGCGTATTTTTGGCTTTTTTTTACTAGTATTTGTTTAGGCATTGATGATAGACTATCTCAATCCCAGTGATATGAATAGTTGAATATCATATCATAGACATCGAATGAAACAAAATTAAACTCCACTTCATCTACATTATATATAGAGATGGGGAACTTAATCCACTTTTACATGCACATTAAACAAGTACTTGTTCATGCTAAGAAAAACCAAGGGGTAGGGTTAAGTATGCATGATTGGACGTAAATTATGCTTCTTTATCACTGATTTTGAGATTATGTCTCATTGGTTTCCAATGTCAAACACTAAATTCACAAGATCCTTCCCGATTTGGATATTAATGGAGAATAGTTTCCAACTCTTTGTGTAACTAGGATGTACAATTGCCATCAAAGAGATGCAATCCATCACACTGTTAGATATCGATATCTATTTCACTCCTTAATCTACCATGATCGACATTTGATGCTTCTCTATAATGTAGTGTCCAACATCCATCTTTGGAATATCCATTGCACTTATCGATAGTGATAAAAGGGAAAAATAAGAGGTTGAAAAGGTTGTGCTTGGAAACTAGTTCAGAGGGGAAAAACACTATAGGTCCAAAGATTTCCTATTTTGGGAGATGAAAGAAAGCAAAAAGAGATAATGGAAGTAGTCCTTCTTGACTGCACAATACTTTAACAAATAACAAAAATATATAATGGAAGTAGTCCTTCTTGAGTGCACAATACTTCAACAAATACATATATATAGTTAACTTAAAAATTTTAGATTGAACCAATTACATTGATATAGAAAGGGAACAGGAGGAAGACAGATAGACATGGATGAGAACCAAGTTTGCACTGTTGAACTCTTAATCCACTGTGAACTCTTAAAAGGCATTAGATTGAACCAATTACATTGATATAGAAAGGGAACAGAAGGGAGACAGATAGATCTGGATGAGAACCAAGTTTGCACTGTTGAACTCCTAATGCAGTGTGAACTCTTAAAAGGCATGCTCATAATATTCAGTCATTGAGTTGAGCATGTGATCATCTACTTGTAGAAATTTACCCATTATGTATTCTGAAAAGGCTACAGTAAGTTTTTTTGTACACTTCAGCAATAGAGAGAATCAAAGAGAGAGAACCATCCAGTTCTGTTTCTTCTGTAAGTTGTTTCCTTCAGAAGAAGCCAGTATGGCGGTATTCCCCAAGAATCATCACCATAAAGTGAATTAACATAGACAACTTGTCAAGTTCCCTTTCTTCTAAGTATCATCTTTTAACCAAGACGTCGTGCATTATGGTAGCTAACACCTCCACTTAATCCGATTCATAAGTCTTTCCATTCTTCCATAAATCATGAAATTGCTTTTGCAGGTTTGCAAACTTGTTGGAATTCCCACATCATTTCATTTTAAAATGGTTTGGCATACAATGAGGAGTACTTAACTTGATAAACAATCACTCGGAAATGTACTAGTAACCTTAAGCTTCAAATACAGTTAAAAACTGCAAATATCAAAGTGCAAGAAGTAAACCCATATATTATAAGTTATAGGCTCAGAATACTAGTACCTTAACCATTAGAACCCTTTTAAAAAAGGAAGTGATTTCTGCTTTTATGTGGAAAACGCTGCCTTAAAATTGAAAATAGAAAGAGAATCAACAATAGCTGGCATTTTTTTTTGAAATAAGAGACAATTTTAAAATAGTAGCCCTGCAATAGTCATTGATGCTCGAATCTGAATTCTAATCTCTCAGGTCTTGCACTAGTCAGATACATATGTCTACATACACAAAATTTAGATATTTAAATTCAACCCAAATGAAAAGGAGCATCAATACCTTGCCCCTGTTTGGAATCCACCATAACAACTTCAGTATTGCAGCAGAACTCAATTTATGGTCATGTTGGGGCATCCTGATTCAGAGTCTGGATCTGGGTTCGACTCTCATTAGGGCATGGAACACTTGTGATTCTCACATCCTAATCATCAGGAAATCTGCAATGTGACATCGTAGTCAATGTCAAGTTCCACACAATCTAATTCTGATATTGGCTTTCGCCAGTGATTGAAAGGCCAGTAGCCCTCACACCATCATCACGAGGAGGGTTGCACGATGGCAGTGGAATTGAAACAAAAGTGCATGAATTCTGATTCTAATTCTGGCTCTGGTTCTGGCTAGGGCTTAAAACACCAATACCCCTCATATCATCAACATCATCATCACCATCAGGTTTGCAAGATGGTATTGGACTTGATATCAAATTGCATTAATACTGATTTTGATCTTGGCTCTGGGTCTGACTAGTGCTCAAAAAATCAATACCCCTCACACCAACACAACCGTTGCTGCCATCGTCATTAGGTCTGTGCTACAACCACAATGGAAATGATGGAGTTGACATCAAATTGAACTCAAATTCATCAATTTGAGGAGACCTTGGTGATGGTGGTGGATTGGACACCAAATTAGACATCTCAGACATATGATGAAAAGTATACTCCCATCCTCCTCTTACCCCTCTTACCCCTCCTTGTAGTGAAACTCCAATAGCAATATCCCTAGGTCCACTAAAAATCTCACAATCCCCAACTTTGGTCAAGTCTATCATATTCTCCAACCCCAATTTCCCTCCTCCCTTGCCATGCTGCTCAGCCCTAGCCCTACAAATGGGACACAAGGTATTCTTATACAACCATGAATCCACACACTTTGCATGAAAAGTATGCCTAAAAACAGGCAAGATCCTGCATTTCTCACCCCTCTGAAATCCATCCAAGAAAACAACACACTCTGAGCAATCAAATTCATCCACCCAAAAACCATTCTCAATCCTGTCCAGGCAATTCATATTCTTAGCACTATCATCATCTTTGCAAAGTATTCCATCTAACACAATATACATACCCCGATGTTTATATTCAAAGCAAGGCAGCTTCTACACCTCCTCCTAAGACATACCCCATACCCCCACCATTCCCACTGACAGAGGAAGAAGAAGCAACCCCTCTCTCTGCAGGCCTCCTGGCATTCAGACCTCTCCTGAGTGCTCTACCCACAATACACAGATGAATTGGAACCAGAATTCCAATTCCAAGCAAAAGAAAAACAAATGATATCACCACAACCATTACCATGATCTGTGTAATTAGAGTAACTATACGAGCAGACATCAGTCTTCCACACTACTCTAATTTCCACATCAGTCTTCCACACTACTCTACTCTAATCATAGGTCTGGAAATTAAATTAATGGCCCCCAGTCCAATCTCTCAATGGCCCTTGTCACATAAAGGATAATATGGATTTCTCTGTAAATCTCTAGTCCTGGTAAAAGCAAATACGATAAGCAAATTCATTTCAAGGACGTTGGGAGTTGCACATATATGAAACCACAACCTAGTGAATAAGATTAAGATAGAAACCACAACACATCGATTAAGGTTCAGATTCATAATTATTCTGCTCTAAAATGACAATTCCATTCCATTCCAATACTTACCACACCAGACCCTCCCTTCCTGACATATTGCGAGGTTAGAGAACAGAGGTGTGAAATGTCTGCAACTATTTTCATGAAACGAATTGGGGATAAACCACTATTCCTCCATTTTTATGAAATGAATTTGGGATAAACCACTATTCCTCCATTCTTTCTCTTGCTCCAAAAATCTAAAAACCAGACGCTGCAACTTTAGAAAAAATAGGCATATGAATTCATCCAGAATTGCACAACTAGTCGTATGCATTTTTAACAAAATTGAATCAATTTATTATAACAAAAGAAGACACATGGAAACACAAGACTATACCGTGGCAGCTCTTTTTATGAAACGATTTGGGGATAAACCACTATTACACAGTGGCAACTCTTTTTATGAAATTAATTGGGGATAAACCACAGTGGCTTGTGAAGTTTATAGCATTTGCAGGAGGCAATAATCCTATGCTGCCATACCCAGACAAGATAGGGGAGGCAATAATGCTATGCTGCCATACCTAGGTCCCAGATAAGACATGGAAGCTTCCATACCCAAACAAGACAGGGGAGGAAATAATCCTATGCTGCCATACCCAAACAGGACAGGGGAGACAATAATCCTATGCTGCCATACCCAAACAAGACAGGGGCTAGCCTCTATTTTCTATTACCATAGTTTCTACAACACTGCCTAGTTAACAACTTGGAAAGGGCATGGAATTACAAAATTCATAATTAAATCCTGTAATTAAAATCTGTATGAAGGTTCAAAAAATGAAACCCAATGTAAAGATATTACATGCACAAAAATTTTCCTGGATATGAAAAGAGATTATATGTCAGAAATTTGCATACTTGTGGTGGATATCTCCTCATATATCCTTTCACTCCTGGGATTGAATCCTTTCAATCCTGCTCCTGCTGATTAAAAATTGAATTGAATTCATGTGATTTTTAAACAAAATTGAAATGTAAGAAATCGATTCATCAACGTCAAATATTGGATCACTTTCAACATAAAACATATGCTCTTAAGTAAATGCAAATTGTTTCTAATGAAGAGAAAACAACACCAGCAAGGGTAGATCGATTTTGTTCTTGTACAACTGTTGAATGAACATTGCACTCAAGAATAAGGTGTATATTAAGTAAGTTCAATCATGATCGAACAAGGAAATTCCCAAACACCCCTTTACATTGAGAATCATTCCCCAATCATTCCCCAATAATTCCCAGTTCTTCTATTATGTCTTTTCTATAGAAAGAAAACCAATTTTAAAGCCGAGACATGTCTCTTCAGTGATTCACCGCTACAACCCTCACAAAAATGTCCTAGGAATCGAACCAACTAGGCTACCTGTGGTAAATTCCAAAAGCAAAACATACCCAAAATGCTGTTACCAATATGAAAATAAAAGTATAGTGACCATACTAAAATTAGCTCTACAATGCTTACATTCTGTTTTTGATCCAGTGGTATCCAAAATCGATTCTTGCCATCACTGTAAAAAAAATTGATTATATCCACAAGTACATATATCATAGGAATTTGCATTAAATGATAGGTACATGTCCTCTGAAGCAATTGCGATGAGCTGAGGTAAGTTGTGAGTTGCAACATAAAAGAAAAAGAAAAGACAAAGTCAGGGGCAAAAGAATGGTATTCGAGCTCTGAAAATGAGCACTCCCATATTCCATTTTGAAATTCCGTTATAGAGAAAGTGATTAAACCTACCAACTAGAAAACACCATCAGTTGCATTTGGATAGAAAAAAGGAAAAAGGAAACTTCAGTTGACAAAGGCAAAGAATATATAAATGAAAATTAAAATACACCATTTCAATAGGATGTAACAAGAAAAATTTATAAACTTCAAACCCGTTACTGTCTTCACACCATGTCTGAATCAGAGTAGGAGAACCGGAATCCGCAACAGCAAGGTTATTAGAAGCAGTAAAAAATATAAAGGGAAAGATCTAACTGTCAACACCGCTACTGTCTTCACACCATGTCTGAATCAGTCTTCACACCATGTCTGAATCAGACTAGAAGAACCAGAATCTGTAGCAGTGGAGTTATTAGAAGCAGTGGTGGTAGCGGTGGCCGCCCAGGGTCTTGAAACCCATGGTCCAGGCCCCCATCCGGCAGGAGGAGGAGGAAAGTAAGATCTAGGAACCATGGGCCAAGACAAACCGGGCCAAACAGGGGCAAACCAGAGGCAAGAGCAACAACAACGACATTCCATGTTGGGTTTGAAAAATTACACCCATATGACCAAGCACCTCAAAAAAAGTAGCCCGAGCAGCCCTATTCACCAAACGCCTCTTATCCAGACCCAAAAAAAGAATCCATTGTCGACTCCAGTCCAGATGCAAGTTTTACCCTACAACCATACTGGATATTGGGGGCGAAAGCAGTGCCAAAACCCTCCAGCCTAGCAAATCGGGGCGAATACCAACCAAAACGGTCCAGACCATGAAATGCGGAGGCGAATCCACCATTTTATGTTTTATGCGCTTTTCTTTTTTTGGGCTAAAGCATAATAATTATTTATTTTTAAAATAATTTTGGGGCTAATTATACAAAACTTTACAAAAGAGGTTTTATATAAAAAATTCGCCCCTCTAAAATCTAAAACTCCTTAAATTTCGCCTTTGGGCTAAAATTCGCCCCCTAAAATTTTCCATGCTCGACAGTACTGATATTACAAACAGACAGTTTAAGACTCAGGGTCAACAGCTCATTGGTTCATTTACTCCACAAGATTTGAGAGTCATGTATCATTTGCCGGAGCCACATGCAACTTATAAAAAACAGTTCATGGAGAATTTTGCCAAAGAAAATGAAAACTTGGCAGAATGCACCAAGGACTGGTCAAGGAGAGACGAACCACTGAAGAAAGATAAACACGGTATGAATAACACTGGTTCTCTCACTTCTCCATATTGCTTTGATGCTGCTATGCTCTGTAGGCTTTTTGGAAAGCCAAACATTAATAAATTTTCATCTGAATGGCTACCATTATTGAATGCTGTTGTTAATGCTACTATTGTGGATTGGGCTAAGATATTATCTGACAACTTAGCCACATCTATTTTGAATTATCGGTCCAAAAGAATTGTTTCTCAGAGAATTTATCCCCCTTTTTACTTATCTACTTATGTAATGGATTCAATCTGTTATGTTTCTAAGTTTCCTTTAATGGGTTGGAAATGGACAACTCAAGATCCCCTACCCATTCATGTTTATCACAAAGAATTGTGGGATTCAAAGTTCGTTCCCTATTTTTACAAGATTTTCCATGGAATCATGTTGCCCATGTATAGAATGTTGTATGATAAAGACGCTCCAAGGTTTTATCCTAAAGCAGAGGTAGACATACTACCTGTTGTGAGATGGTTTGGAGAAGAATTGTTTACATATGTTAGGGTTTTTGGAAGTTTTGCTTCCCCTCATGTTTTACCTTTGTATGTTCCTGATAAACTCGTGGCCCGAGAAATTTCTTATCAAACCTGCGGAGAAGGAGGTTTGACTAAAGATTTGAAGGATAAAAAGAAGGCTATCTGGCCACAATTTCCTGTGGCCTGTGGGGCCTTTTCATTATTTGATGTTGGTCATGCATTTAAAGAAGTAAACAACATTACATGTTTACATTTGTTCAAGTTTCCAAGAAGACCGTTTGACCCCTATGATATTGTTAAAAATTTCACTACTGCTGTCAAGATAAGAGTATTTTCTAAAGAAGATGATCTTTTTGATGACATGTTCCAAGAAAAAAGCACACTTAGAGAGGTTTTACATTTGGCTCAAATACGGTTTCCTCCAGCAGAATTTCAAGAATTCAAAATATACAGAGAAAGGAGGTTGACTACTATCCCTTTGGATAAATTACGCTTGGAACCCGTAAGGGAACCAACTCCTAGTATCAGTCTTAGTGGAAGTTTAGGTACAGACAAGTCTAAGTCAAAGTCCGGAAAAGAAACCTCTGAACATTCTAAGAGGTCTAATAATGATCATTGTAAAAGTGAAAGGTCAGTAAGGAATACTGCCCAGTCAAAGGAACTTTCACAGCAATAGGTTTCAACCTCTCCACAATTAAATCTTTCCCCTCTCATTATACAACAACCATTAGTTAGAACTGAGTTAGACAAGGAATTGGAGACATTCAATGATTTGATTAATATTGAAGGACAAAACACATAGACACCTGTGAGTAATGTACAAACAACAAAAAATATAGTCACAGGAGTAGCTACCAATGTCTCAGAAATGGAACATATTCCCATTACCCCATCCTATGAACTCATGCTCAAAATATAGGAAATTCCTCCTCTTGATGTATTCTATAGTCCACAACACAAGGTAGTGGTAAGAAGACAAAGGAAGAAAATGAAATTGGAAAATGTGCTCTCTCATGATGCAGAACAATTAGATGTCTTATGGCAAGATCCTACTACTGATCCAACTGAGAATCTTACCAAATTATCTCAGATCACAGGAGCATATGCCTCTGCAGCCATTGATAACGCATCTGAGGTACGGAAATTATTGAATGAAAAAGAAGATCAAGTACAGGTTCTGCAACAACAACTGCAACAAGCCAATGTCAACAATGAAGCACAGAAACAACTTGAAAAATTACAGCAAGACTTCCAACAAATGCAGATAGGATATCAAAATAGCTTGGATGAAAAAGAGAAACAAATACATGATGTGCAAGAGATGCACAAAGATGATCCCAAGCTTACAGAATTTATCACAGAGTCTATTTCTTTAAATGACCAACTACTGCAGCAACAAGAAATATTATGCCAAATAATATTACAATGGAACTCTTATTGTGAAGAAAGTGATAAAATCACTAATCATGTCGTAGAATTACGACATGATTATGATTTAACTGATAAAAGAGTTACTGACTATTTGTCTTGGCAAGAGAGAAAGGAGGGGAAAAGACTAGGTGCACCTATAATCAATGAAAATCACAAAGAAATACTTTTTAATAAATGGGACGCACAAATCAAGCAAGCAGAGCAAGCGGCAAAAAAAGCAGCCACAACAGCTAGCAATATTATTGATTGTATAAATGAAAATTTACACAAGGAAAATTTGATCTCTGAAACTACTCCAGGGTACCTACCAAAAGCACAGCAACTGCAGATAGACTGGAAACAGAAAGCCCAAGAAAAGGCATAATCGATTAAAGGATTAACAAAGTTAAATTGGGATTCTTACTGGGCATGTCTGGTAAAACCACACAGCCAATGCATGACTCTCAGGTATATCATCAATTCTGCCGAGAAGATAGTGCCAGCTCTTGCCAATTCTGTTTTCACAGGACAGTTTAAATCTGAAGTCGGCCAACCTACTCTTCTCAAATCAATGTTGAATACTTGCAATTTCAAAGAACAAATTCACAAGTAGTTAGTTGTTAAGTTTTAATTTTAGATTTAGTATTAGTTTTGCTTTATTTTTTTCCTAAAAAGAGGACGATCATTTAAATCATATCCTATATTTTTGTAATAAATTATTTTTAGATTTAGTTAGAAGTATTTAAACCCTTCTCATGCATTTAGAGAAGGGTCCTAAAATTTGTCAAAAACTTGTCCTCAGAACATGCACTTTTGCACCCTCCAAGGAGGTTTTGATGAATGAATGGAACAAGATTTATTGATATCTGCGTTTAATATCTGCTACTGATGTTGCACTTTTGTACTCTTAATGGGTGTTGGATTAAGAAGAGATAAGTCATTATTGCTTGAAGCTCATGAGTAGAACTAGTTATAAATGGTACTTTTATCTCTTAACTATTTCTGCCTTTGTGTTAAAGTGATATTTATGTTCAGTTGTTTATGTATTAATGCTTGAATGCTTGAGTTATCATTTGGCACTTTTGTACGGTGATATCCATTTGTTTATGCTTAATATATGGATAGCTTATTATGCGACATGTTTTTCACAACTGTTTCATCTAACTTTTTATACGAATTGGTTTATCTTTATTGAATTATTTTCTTATAACAGTTGAATGATCTTTATTACCAATTGCTATTTGAAATCATTTTAGATCGCATAAAGAAAAGATTACATCCCGGGTTAAGTTTAGAATTAGATTATTTCTGTTTAATTAGAATACAATTGCATGTTATAGATTAGAATTATAATAAAAGCATTTCACTTAGGAACTTTTAGAAAGGAAATATCAATTCTTAACACACACATACACATATTGGGAAATTGGTCCCATTATCCCCAGTCGGACCCACTATACCAAACAGAAAAGGAGTTGCCAACTAAGGTCCGGACCGGGTGGGTATCCCCCTTGTTGTAGACCCGATTTTCAGGGCTTCAACATATTTGGCACTAGAAGGAGGGCCCCGAACTATGAATGGCAAGTGAGTCAAAATCTAAATACCATTCTGAGAGTAAATCGCCCTCACCATCTCCCCCGAATTCTCCATCACACATAGAATTTTTAAATCTAGAGCCAGAAGTCGAAAGAACAATAGCCACTGCCACAAACCCTGAATTTTCAGAAGAATCTGCTATTGAACCTCCTGAAGTTGAATCTTTGATTCATAAACTTCAGTGATTTTCAATATCACCTCAAAGATCTGATAAATCTCAAGGCAATGTGACTTTGCAATATACTCCTGCTCATCTTCTTACCAGATTATAGAACGAAAAGCTTGGAATTCAGCCAACTGAGTTACCTCTACCTACAAGGAAAAGAGCAAGGAAATCACCTAAAAAGTCTGATAGTGAGACTCTTTCATCATCATCATCCATCTCAACCTCTTCACCGCGAAGTCAAACATCCACCCCTCCACTTCAGACTATTGTCTGTCAGTCTACTGGAACTTCCACATCTCCTTCTCAAACATCTGGAATCGTAATATCCTCATCTTCCCAACCGCATGTATCATCTTCTACACTTTCCTCTGTTGGTATTTCAGTGATGGCCTCTCCATGGAGTAATCCAGGGGCAGTTTTAATGCCTGCACCCTTGAGTCAAATACCGGCCCATCCTGAAAAATGGCTGCCTAAGTTTAATCCTGAAGCATGCATGCTAGCGGAAGAACATATAAATAATTTTATGTTGTCCATAAATCTCAATGGAGTTACTAATGAAGATGTTGTCGTCCGACTTTTTCCCTATACTTTACAAGGAGCAGCCGGATCATGGTATTTATCGTTACCTTCTGGATCTATTACTAGTTGGGATATCTTTCAAGATCAATTTTGACTAAGTTTGGTGATGACAGGTCTACAACGACACTGATCAATGACTTGTCTAATCTTAGAGCTGAGTCAAAAGAGCCTATCAAGGATTTTAATTTACGTTTCAATAAATTGTTAAATAAAATTCCTACTGCCTCCAGGCCTAGTGAAGAAGTGCGAAGTGAATGGTACATCTATGCTTTACCATCAAATATAGAAATCTTCGTTGATAGGGCTAACAAAACAACTTTAGCAGACAATATGAAGGAAGAAATAGTAGTAGAGAAACATCTTATTGCTCTAGAAAAGAAAAATGCAATAGAAGAACGAAAATCCAAAAAGGTTACTTTTAAAGAATACCCCAGGAAAAAACAATCGAAAGATCCATTCGATTTAGAAGGATTGCAGAAATTTTTGAAAACCATGTCCAACGAAATGGTTGACATTAAGAAACAAGTGGTAGAAACATCTTCTAAAAAGTCTTTCAAGCCTTTTAGAAGAAACCCTTCAACTTATTTAAAGCCGCCAAATGCTATTACTAATGCTGAATCAAAAGAAGAAGAAGAGGAGATTTCTACTGAAGAAACTAATGATGAAGAAGAAGTTGTAGAAGTACAAGGTATGTGGGATTTCATCCTCCCAGATGAGGAAGATCAAGAAGCATCCCCGGTTAGCACTCGAAGTAGAAATCAACTTGATCCTCCTCAACCTATTCCTAAGCCAAAGAGCGCAAGCTCTATGACTAAAGACAAAGTTGCACCCAAGAAAACGACATCTAAAGCAACTCAAACTAGCCCAGTCCAAACAGATTCATCAACTCCATCAAAAACAGTGATCGTTTCAGATGAAATGGAGTATAATATCATAGAATACATGAAGAAGACTAGGGCTAACATCACTTTTTATGAATTGAGCAAGTTAAAACACCAACAAAAGGTACTTTTGAAAGAATTACATGCTGTACCAGAAAAACCTTTGCCCGATCCTGTAATTTCTCAAGCTTCCAACGAGATGGGAAGACCTCCAACTAATGCGATTAGTAAAGTTGATCTAGAAAATATCGCTTTAATTGGAGGAAGGTAGAGATCTCATACACCTCCTTTTCTTCTTACTTACGAAGTTTTCAATAAAAATTTGCATAATTTTTTAGTGGATTCTGGAGCTTCATCTAATATTCTACCAAAATCAATATGTGCAAAGTTGAACATTCAACTGCAAAAATCTGCTGTACGCATAGTCCAGTTAGATCGATCGCAAGTTGAAGTGATCGATGAATTAAATCAGGTTACCAGAAGGCTGTCATCTAATCCAAAGGTATGTCAAGTTATAGACATTTTAGTTGCAGATATTCCATAATTTTATGGCTTAATTCTTAGTAGAGATTGGTCAGAAAAACTTCATGGATACTTCGCAACTGATTGGTCGCACATGTGGCTTCCTTACAATGGTAAACCAAATCAGATAAAGGTTGAGCGAGAAAAACATCAGAAATACATAGTAACAGAACTGGAAGGAGAAAATGAACCGGTTGCATAGAGCAATAATATCATTGTCAACTATTCAGTTGATTCTTTCTTAGGAAATTTCAATGCTCATACTTCACCTTACTTAGAACATTCTGTTTTATCTCAAATAGAAGGAGTTTTGATCTTTCAACAGACGCAGCACGTTCAAGAGGAAGAGCATCACGTAGCAAAAGGGGTGTCGAGTCGGCCTTCGGGCAGTTGTGACCGCGCACACAGGCGTGTCGCACGCCACTACAAGCGCGCCGTGCAACAGTGTAAGGCCCGTGTTACTTCTGTCTGAATGCGCCATACACTTTTCCAGGTGCGCCGCGTGGGCTTAAAAGCTTCAAACTTTGCAAATTTTGCTCGAATTTCTCGTTTTTATCCCATGGGCGGCTAGGAGGGCGATTGGGGATGCTTGCTTATGTTTTTTGAACTTTGAAATGAGGCTTGGCAATGGTCTTTTAACCTCTTGAAGTCAAAACCCTTTGAACTTAACTTGTGAGGGTTAAAAATCTTTTTGAAAGAAGCTCTTGGTTGCAAAACAATACATGAAGCATTGTTTGTCATTTTATCATTTTTTAAAACATAACAAACCCAATACTCGACCAGGACTTTCAAAGTGCTGTGGAGGACATTTTTGGAGATCTTCGTATTTATGACCCCTTTTCAAAATGAAGAAAACATCCCAAGGCTAAACTCTTTTCATTGTTTTCCTATTAAGGGAGGACATGTCTTTCCTCTGTTCATATCTGCTTTTTAGAGGAAAACCTGGTTCAAAGCCATATAGTGACTGTAGATGCAACCTTCAAATGTCATTTATTTTTTACTGTGGGAACCTTAGTTGCATTTACCTGGGTTTGACAAACATATGTTCATTAAAAAAGGAGATCTTCTAAAGGCTTCTCCTGAAATTATATTTAACAGCTAGGTATCTTCATATGTTTCATAAACAGTCTTTTGTTTGTGACAGTAATCATGCTTCACCTCTTTGAATATTGTCCCCGAAATTGAAACACTTGCCATATCCTGTCTTCACATTTATGAACCTATGTGTCTAATTGCAAAGCCTCCTTCAGAAATCAGGCTTAGGCTACCTTTCTTGTCCACTGTGATGAGCTGTTGAAAAACGTTATTCATGAACAGGAAGAGCATAACTTTTTTGAATATTAACATCACTCTCTGGCCTATGTCTAACCCATCTCTCAACCTATAAACTTTGAATATATTTTTACTGATTTCAACTCTGTTTTTTGAAGGAGAATAATGACCAGATTTCATGCCTGTTCATCAAGGAGAGGGATCTTTGGAAACCTTTAATGAAATTACATACCTCAACAGAATTTGTTCATTTTGTCTTCAGACTGCTTTTGAAGGAGATCTCTAATAGGAGATGAGTCATCCTCTTTAATCATTACAGTACCCCTTCTTTCTCTTTGTTTTTAACACCATTTCTCTGTCCATAAGCCTTCGATTTTGTCCCACTGCTCTTAAAATTTGTCTTTCAGTCAGTGAAAACCCTAAAATCAATCACTGTCCCTGGCCCTCTGCTTATTAGATGAATGAGGCCTTTATCACAGCGCCAAACCATCTGCTTGTAAAATGAAGGAGGTTTTCTCAGTCTTCAACCCTCTGCTCATAAAATGAAGGAGGTTTTCTCAGTCTTTCAACCCCCTACTCATGTATGGAGGAGGTTTTCTCAGTGATGCCACTTCATCAGCTTTTAAACAATATTGTCTTTCCTTTCACTGCCTATTCATGCTTAAGCAAATGAAGATGACAAATTGATAATAAGTCATGATGGTCATTTCTCTGAGACATGTAATTCTGCTTTTCAAATACCTTTGTGCCTCTTTAGACATCAAAAGCAATTTGGCTAGTATCTGCAAAGCATTTCTTGTCATCTATAATTTACTAACCTTTGACTGTGATTGCAGGAGCTTAATGAGATAATTATCTGTCTAGCATTTGCATCCCAGGCTCAAAACCACATGAGAAGCAGCTGTCTTCTCATGTTGAGTTTAATACTGTCTTCTGGAACACTAGTAGACTTCTGCTCTTTGACAAAGACATTGAAACATTGTACATTTACCTAATATCAGCTTGACCTATGGCATATGTATTACTGAGACTTCAAGGCTTGTTAGTGGCGCGACTGAAGGGTGTAACCAAACTTTATTTGGAGAATAGGAAGGTATGTTAGGACTGGTTGAAAATAGATAAAGGTTCTTTGGCTTTAGGATAGTTTTCCAAGGGAGAAATGCCTAAAGCGCCACTACCTAACTTAGGGGAGACATCTTGGAAAGATTTGGATTGTTTTCTTTGGAGCTGATGGACAAGCTAGTATGGCTGAGGCTAGATAGGGCTTGACAATGAGGTTTTATCTCGTCATGGGCTGATTGAAAAGGTAGGAGGGAAAAAATGTTTATGGGTGTTTTCCAGCTGGTAAATTTGACAAATTTTGAGATCAGCTACTAGAAAACTTGGCTGTAACAAATATTCATCACCAACAAGTGAAAAATACTGATGAATAACAATGGCTCCATTTGGGGAGGGCAGCTCCTTTTCAGGAGGTGTCTAGAATTTCAGATCTTGGTTCTTTGAAGACCATTGCCTTTATCCATTGGCGCAAATTTCTTTCTTCCTTGATGCTATTTCTGAAAATTGATAGCATGATTAGCATCAACGATATTTCTACCTACCCCACTATATTTCCTAACATTTTTTCTTCTTTTGGGTGCATTTGGACTGGCATCCCTTTGACATAGTATTTTTGAAAAATGAACCTATCTACTTCTACACTTATATCCATCGGGAGTTCAGATTAAGCTGATGAACTCCTTCATCTCTCTACCTATGCTAGATCGACTGTCAAGGTTACGCTGTTTGACAGGATTTTATTCTCTATTCTAGAGCATGAAATTGAAAAATGACCAAATCAGGATTAGACAGTTTGATTTTTCATGTACTTGTGGCATGAAAGACAAGCTGCACACAAATATTATTTTGCATAAAATGAAATCTAGAAAAACAAGGCTAGGATACACAAATTTTTTTCATCCCTGCTTTCCTCTTTGGTTCTGTTTTGAGCATGTGGAATCAGTATCTTTTTCTAATCTACTCTCTTTGATAAGTCAAGCTTACACAATGTTGACCATATTTTCCACTCACTAACTTATCAGCAAATAAATTTAAAACATGTCCAGTTATGATTAGGCTAGATAACTGAACAACACATTTGAGCACTAGTAGCGACATTTAGACTTGCGCGCTTTCCGAATGACTATTTTTTTAACATGGGGCTTCCTTTCTATTTTTCAAACTGCCCTCTTTTTCTACCTTTATATTTTTTTTTAATTTTCTGTTTTTGATTTATTTTTCAAACAATGGTATATACAATGATTGAAAATGTTTTAACTCAGAAATCTTGGAAATGGTGAAACTTAAGCATATTATCCTCATAAGGATCTCCTACCAATCTTGGTCCACTCAGCTCTTGAAAATTAAAGTTCTGAAAATTTTCTCTTTCAAGCATAATATAAGGATTCATGCATGAATCTCTAAACCACCCTGTATCTTCCCACTGTACCTCTTTATACCTTTGATTTCCACTTCTTCTTTTGCTGTACATTTTTTTCAAATAATGCAGATATTCTTTGTCATTTTTGAAGTATATGATGACATCATCAAGGTATGTCAGAATGCAGAAATTCAGAACCAGAAACATGGCTTTCAGGAGCATGTTTTTGATATCTGGTGGTTTTGCAATTCTGGTTTTGAACATGGAACTACTTCCAGCATACTTGAAAACATCTTGGAGCTGTTTTCTTTGTAAAGGAATCATTTGGCTATAACCTGAAACATCATCTTGCAAAGACATATGATTAAAAGCACTTATCATTGGTATATCAAGGTTTTGGGCAAGAAGGATAAAATTTCCGTCACAAGGGTGTGTATTAGTGTTTCTAAAATCAAAACAGATCCTATGACCAACCATTTTATCTTTGACTATTACTGTTTGGTTTAGATTTTTGTATTTTCTTTTGTTGAAGTTGTTTGCTGGAGTGATGGCGGTGGCATAGTTTTTCTCACTGTTTTCCCTACATGAAGTAGTGTTTTGAACAAGATTGCAAATTCTGGCAGTTCTAAGTCTTTGTTGGAGTGGCAGAATGCTATCTAGTTGAAACAACTCAGGTATGTTTGGACTGCAGTCATCATATCCTTTCACAAGAAGTTTTTTAGACATGTTTCTTGGGTTTGGAGCTGTTATGACTACAGTCAAGGTTTCATTTGAAGGGGTAGAGTTATGTAATGACAAATCCTTAAGGTATGGTAAGAACATTAGGCTTCCCTGCCCCTAAGTTCCAAAGAGGTTTGTGATATGTAAGTCGTCTAATGCCTCTGTTCTAAAAAATTTTCCTGATGCTATTGCTGATGTTGGCCTAAGGTTTGAGAAATTTGCTTGATGGTAAAAAATGCTTCGTGCTTCTTGCTCTATCCCTGTTTCAAAAGGAAAAAACTCTGTTTCCTCAAGACACAACTGCTCATGGTCATGATAATTTTGAGCATATATTTCATCATAGAGAACTTGGGGAAGCTGATGAGGTGGGTTTAAGTTTGTTTCACATCCTTCTGAATTTTATTTAATGTCCTCATCAGTGTGTAAAATGAAAGAGTTCAGATCAGAATGCAAGGAGTACATCAGGATGTTATCTGGCTTTTCCTGGCTACTGATCATATATTTCATGTGTGATTCTCTATAGAGTATTCTAGTTTGGTCAAACATAGGAATAGTGGCATAGGACATATCAAGTTGAATATTTCCTTGAAGCTTGGCTCCCCAAGATCTGGATAAAAGCATTCCATACTTGGGAGGGATTTCTGCTACCACTATGTCCATGATCAGGTGTTTTGTAGGTACTTGGGCCAAACTAAAACAAATATCTTTGACTAAACCTAGACATTTGACTCTACTTGAATCAAAGGAATATAAGTCTTTATAGGGTCTTGTTATTTCTAGGCCTAGTCTTTCCATCACCACCTTTGGCATAGGATTATGCGAGGCCCTAGAATCTAGCATGCCATTGTGTAAGATTTGGTCATGGATGTTCAGACTGATGTAAAAGGGAAGAGTGGTTCCTTCTTGGAATTTCCCTTCAATTTTTAGACCAAACAACACTTCAGGAGTGTCATCAGCTAGATTTAAGGTGTTTGCATCATTTCCTATATTCAGGACCTTGAGCACTTGGGTTTTTAAGAGTTTTGGGAAATAATCTCAGTGAGAGGCATGGTGATCTTTATTTTGGTGATTTCTCCCTCAAAACTAAAAGGTGTTTGTAGTTTAGATAGGTTTGCTTTAGTTTTTTCAGCCATGAATTTTTCTATGTTCTGAGTTTGCTGACTTTGTTTCGGGATTTTGTTTGACACAGCCACCTCAGGAATCTTTGTTGAGGTACTAGGAGAATCTGAGCCAAGACTTGTTTGAATAGCTTTATCTTTGTTTTGGTCAATTTTCTTGACCATGATTTTGTTGCTATCCACTGCTTTTTTAAGGATGGTATCCGGGGTTTTAGCAGTGTCCGAGCTACCTTTCTTGGAGTTGTCTTGGTTCTTTCTGCTTCTAAGGTCATACTGCCTGTGATATTCTATTATGGCATTCTAAAAGTCTATGTCATGATCCTCAGGATCTTCATAGTTGGTTTCATTTTGATTCGGAGAGAAAAACGCTTGTTCTTCTTCTGTGAGGTAAAATTCACTCTCGTTATCAGAACCTATAAGGTTCAAATGATTTCCATCAATGGGTTTTGCATCCATTTCATCTTCTTCCACATAATTTTTATTAAAGGGTGGCCTAATTTGTTGATCACTTTCCCTTAGTTTGTTTTGAGGTTGTTCCCTCCTAAAATTTTGGTTCTGGTTTCTGTTTGGAGGGTTTGGCTGGTTGTCCCTAAGAGGTGTCTTTTCACTCATCTTTTCCCACATTTTCGCCATGGATTTAACCAAGTCATCTATTCTAGGATCAAAGGAAGGGGCTGAAGGGGAGACCTCATCCCGGTATGTGACTTTCCTTTCTGATGTAGTCCCAACTCTTTTTTCTGCTAAGTTGGCTTATGCACTTATGGCCACTTTTTTCATTTCCTCTTGGGTTGGGGGATCCTTATTTCTTATTTGATAAGTCATGTCTAGGTCAAAGCCTTTGGGAAATTTTGCTAAGAATGAGCCAAGTGGAGGTTTGAAGTGAGGTGCGAGGGCATTATGCACACTGTTGAACCTACTGCAGTATCCCTGGACACTTTCCCCATTTTCCCGTTTTAGATTGTTATACTCTGACAGGATTTGAATGGGGTTCTTTCGGATTTCCCACTTATTTATGAAAGTTTGATAGAGTTCTGGGAGATTGTGGATGCTGTTTGGAGTTAAGCTCTTAAACCATTTTTTGGGTTCTCCGCCCAGGCTTTGGGCGAACATCCTCATTCTGATGGTCTCGTCTTCTTTTTCCATGTATTCAAAGGCATCACTAATCCTTTCTACATGTTGTTGAGCTGTGGTAGTCTCAACTCTGATAAAGTGCGGGATTTTGGATTGATAGTCATTTTGTAAGGGAGATAAACATTGTGGCAACACCAAGGGTGCATACCAGGCTGCCATGGCGGGAGCTAATGGATGATGTACAAAATGAGGGCTTGTAGGATGAGCTGAGGTGGTTTGAATAACAGTGGTTTGGATGGTTGTGGCAGATGTACTCGGGCTAGTGATCTGATTTTGAGCAAATCTGGGGTGGTAGGAGCAAAAGTGATGGAGAAGCTGAAAGTCAAGAGGTGTAGTAGGCGAGGCTTCTTTACTAGGATTCTGTTGCAGATCTAGTGGCTCAAGATCGTCAAAGTTTACTTTACTTTGTGACTGGCTTCTAAAAAGGGTTTTTGTTGATTTTAAGTCAAATGGGGAATCCTGCAAGGATGTGAGGTGTTCAGGTACTAATATTTCTTTACGGATGGACCTATCGATAGCTAAATTGCCAGCTTCAGAAGCTTGCCACAGAATCTTCTCTGGGTCATCTACTATTATAGGGGGATTTGGGTCTGGATGAGATCCGGTGTTGATTCTTTGTGAAGCCAGATTTCGAATCCAGAGTTCAGAGAGGGTGGTATTTGTGATTGTTTCATATGGATAGCCTCTCTAGGAGTTTACTAATGTGAAGGATGGTCAAAACAAAAATGAGGACTAGTGGAGTCGCCAGGTGGCTTTCTATGAGAACTATGGTCCACCATCAATACTATCAAAGATGCTTTCTGGAAAAAGTTTTATAGAAAACTTTGAGATGAAAAATTGCAAAGAAGAGTGATTCACTTGGTTTCAACAGTTTGCTAGGATGTATGGACAAGCTAATGGTTCTTTTTGGCAAGAATATTTCTTCTTATCTCCTATGTTTAGGTGAAGTCTTCTGAATCGCTAAGTAATACTTAGTTTGTCACTGATTACATAGTTTGCACCATAAGTTTTAATGTTCTGGAAAGGATGAGTTAACAGAAAGGTATGGTTTATGAATTTTTGGTTTTTATGAAGTTTTTAGGCCTATTGGAGGCTATTGGAGTTGCCAGGTGGAACTTGGTTGTTTTTGTAAAGATGTAGCTATGGTCCACCACCAATAAATAGGGAAAAGCCAATCTGGGAATGTTTTGGGGTTTTCTGAGATTTTATGTAGCCTATGAGGTTTGGAAGAGTTTCCTATAACTGAATCGTCATTTTTCTAAGATGGTGAAAGAGTTAGCTTATACTCTTCAAACAACACTTAAGTTTTCTAAGTTTGATTTAGACTTCGAGAGTTACTAAGGAGTACTTAGATTGTCACTAACTCGGAAGGTCCCACCGTGATCGCCACTATGATAGTGAGCGGTGGGATAAGTCAACAGATAGTATTCTTAAGGCTGCTGGAATGTTTAGGGAATATAAGTTTGTACATCACTCAGAGTCCCACCGTGATTGCCATTATGTTAGTGTGGCGATGAGGTGGCTAAATGGCAGGTATGTTTGAAGATAAGGGATTTCTGGAGTCCTAAGGTGTACTTATATTGTCACTAACTTAGAGTCCCACCGTGATTGCCATTATGTTAGGGTGGCGATGAGGTGGCTAAATAGGCAGGTATTCTTGAAGATAAGGGACTTCTGGAGTTCTAAGGTGTCCTTAGGTTTTCACTAACTCAGAGTCCCACCGTGATCGCCATTATGTTAGGGTGGCGATGAGGTGGCTAAATAGGCAGGTATTCTTGAAGATAAGGGACTTCTGGAGTTCTAAGGTGTCCTTAGGTTGTCACTAACTCAGAGTCCCACCGTGATCGCCATTATGTTAGTGTCCCGTGATTTGGATGATTGGATAGGAAAATGAAAGTGTAACATCAAACCAGTCTTTGGAGTCCAAGGACCTAGCCTTTCTGGACTCAGAGAGGGCTCTCTCTATTTTTGTAAGGGATATCTGTGTGTTTGCTTAATGTGTTATTGATTTTAGGCTAGTTATGAAGTAGGTTTTTAGTTTTGGTTTTTTAGGTTGTGAGGGATGAACTGATTCAAGATTAAGATAGGGTAAAAAAGATGTTAGATCAACTGGGCTATGGGGTCGAAAAGGTCAAGAAAGCTTTCAGATGGTGATACAAGGTTGTTGAAGGGCCGATTTGATTCGAGGTAAAATGGATCTTTGGGAAAAATGGAGTGAGATGCACATTAAACTTGTGAATAACAAAGGATTTCAAGCATAAATAGTTTAATATCTGACATAAACATGGTAGGGAAAACCATTAATCATGAGAAATGTAACTATAAGCTGATCAATGCATAGAAATAAACATTAAAGCCATGCATAGAGATATATGACTCTCTAACTTTCGGAAATGGCTATCAAACTTTGGGGAAATACACTTAAGACAGACAAACAAATCAAATCACTATGTAGGAATGCCTAAACATAGTACTTCAAACTGTTGGGCACTTTGAAAACAAGATTGCATAGTTTTAGGCAAAGGGCAAGATCAGTACAAGACCTTCTTGGTTCAACAAATGACAATCTAATCAATCAAAGAGAGGTTTCAAAGGTGGAGCTATGACTAGCCATGAGTAAGCAGGGCATACCGTGAATCATACTTAGCATGCATAAAACCATAAATGAAACAAGCAAACAATATTCTTCAGTTATTAAAGAGCAATCAAGGATTCTTTAATATGACTAAGAATGAAGAAAACATGGAAGCTATAAAGAAACAGGAAACTTGAGGTGCCTCCAAGGGCATGTCTCAAGTCTATTCTCTACTGTCTTATAGCAAGCAAGAACATGGAATTATGAATGAAAACTAAGAAACAAAACAGAGAGAGAGACACTATACCATTCTACCAAGTCATGGAATCCAACAACAATCCTCTTTCATCATCCAAAAACATCCAAGAAACTATCCAAAAGCATGAGACAAGTGTTTCTTCCAAAGCTTATATGACCATATATTTCTTCTATTCATCAAGTTCAGCCTTGTTTACAATGAAAGCCTTTGGAATATATAGGCCAAAGTGAGGAAAACCTCTTAGTTCAACTTGCAATCTCATTGGCCTATCCAAAATATCTGATTTTGTCCTTGAGGCTTTGCAAAGCCCAAGGCACAAAATATCTCAAAAATGCTAAAAAAGGGAAATATATTGACTTTTCATAACTTATCATGTACAAAAATAGCTAAACGCACATGAAGAAAAGTCACTTTTGAAAGGTTCAATTTTTACAAAAATACTCAAAAAAATACATCAGCAAAAGGTCCCCTGACTTTCCGGCAACGTTTGGAGGCCTTCCCGATGTCGAAAAGAGGCCCATGATGACTCATTGGAAAGCTATGAGTGTCTAATTTCTGAAAATGTTTATTTTTCTCCCAACTGACCACTAGAAGTCCTCCAGAAATAGACCTATGTATAAAAAACCAAAAAATAGGCCTTGCTGATAAACGGGGCAGAGTGTAGAAAAAGTGAGTGTTTTTCGCCATTTTGGGGGAGAAAATGATCTTCAATTGTTTTGAAAATCACTGAGTATGTGCCCCTAAAATTATGGCATCCAATGATACCATTTTCATCCTTTGAGGATGGCCCGAACTGAAATGGCGATGCCCATGAGTTTTGGCCAAAAACCCAAAAATGACAAAAAACCAAAATTTGTCGAATTTCGCCCAAACTTGGCGTGCATGACCATCAAGGGTTTTCAAAAAGATTTTGTGAAGTTGATGCTAGAATTTGGAGCCTTGAGGTGTCTTTCCTCAATTTTGGTGCCGGGTGCTTCCCTTTAGCCTCCTTGAGTTTTTCTTGAGTGGCCTTCAATTTCCGCCGGGAAAACTGATTTAGATTTTTATAATGCCCGGTCATCCTCCGTTGAAGGTCCAAGTCCCTATTTGCCTTCTCCAATTTCTTCTCCAAGTGATCATTAACTCTCTCAAGCCATGCTTCCCGATTGTTCTCTATCTCTTGTTCGAACAATGTAGTGAGAGGGGTAGATTGGAGAAGGGCATCTTCTTCTTCCTTTTGTTTCTCAAGGGCCTTTTTGAGCCCCATGGTTCTTGGCCTCTTTTGCTTGGGCTGATCTTCGCCTTCGCTCTCATCGAACTCACCCATGAGTTCTTCCAATCTCACTTGTGCTTTGGAGGCCTCCTTTTTGTATTTGATGGCCCGTGTCTCATATACAGCCATATGGACACTCATCTGCTTGTTTTGAACTTGCAAAAAGTGATTGAAGTTCCTAGCCCTATCAAGATCAGTCCTCAAAGCATCAATTTGGTTTTCTCTATTGATCAAGAGATTTTCTAGGATCCGGGCTTCATTATCACTATCATCACTTTGGATTTGGATGATGTCGAATTCCCTTTCCTTTTCATGACTGCTTTCTTCTTTCTCTTTTCCTTTGCTTTGGGTGGCTCTTTTAGTCTTCCTCCTCTTGGGAAATTTGACAATGGGCTTCTTGGGAAATTTTCCCTTGCTTCAGAGGGCCCTAGTCACATTTGGAGTTACGATTCTAGGCACCCTTTTCCTTGATGTCCGGGGCTTGGCCACTTTCAAAGAAGAGAGCATGGCCCCTTGCCTAGGAGAGGCAGCTACCACATGCTCCATTAGCTCTTTACCATTGTCACTTTACTCCTCATTCCTGCCACTGCCTTGGATTTCTTCATGGATGCCTTGACTGTCCTTGTCCATTTCCTTTTTAGGACTGTCATCCTCACTGTGTTGCACCTGTTTATCATGCTGCCCTTCTTCTTCATGAGGCTGATGTTAATTTTTGTTAGGCTGCTGTTCATTATCCTGTAGCTGCCTTTGTTCATCATCATGAGGCTGATGTTCATCATGCTGTGGCTGCTGACCTTCACTGTGCTGCACATCTTAATGCTTCTTTCCTTCATCATCTTCAGGAGTCTGCTGTTATGCCTCATTGTGATGCTGCTCATCATCATGCCCTTCTTCCCCTTGCTGTTCTGCCTCACTGTGATGATGCTCATCATCATCTTTCTCATCATCCCCCTGCTGCCCTGTTTCACTATGATGCTACTCATCATCATCTTCCTCATCATCCCCTTGCTACCCTGTTTCATCATGCTGTTGCTCATCATCACTTTCCTCTTCTTGCTCATGCTCTTCTTCCTCATCATGCTCTTTTGCTTGTTCTATGGTAAACTTCAGCTTCTTGGGGATAGGTTTGCTAGAAGAAGGCGAACGATGGTGAGTAGAAGGTGAAGGAGATGTATGAAATGAAGGGACAATGGCGAAATCCAGATGTGTGATGAAATTATCCCAACCGACTTCCTTCTTCTCAAGCTGATGAAGAATGATAATTTTGATGAGGGAGTGATGGAAAAGGCAGGCTATTTGCTGAGAAGGAGGCCTTTTCTGAACAGTGGAGGCCATTTTCTAAAGACTTCTATGTAGGAAGAAAGGGAGATTTAGCAATTTGGCCGTCGTGAAATGCATGAGAAATCAGATATGATAGGCATAGAATCAGGAGAATCTTCCCTCGCAAGTGAATTATTTCATGATGATATTCATGAGGGGGGCATAACTATTGAATAGATATGAGAAGGGGAAAATGGATGGACATGAATATTTATGCTCAGGCTTTAGAAAGAGCTTTTTTTCTTCTGAGTCCAGGTGGATTTGTTTAAACCACTTCTCCCCGACATAAGGGATTTTAGTGGCCTTGGAGATGAATCTTGGAGAGAATTTGAAATCTAGGCTTGCTAGCTGAAAATGCTTCTCTTGAAACCTCAAAGCACAAAGATGTGTTAAAGGGAAATATCTCTTCACCTCTTGCACTCTTTGGCAAAAATCTAGACACCCAACCTCATGGAAGTTAAAAAGGACCGATGAATGAGCATTCACTTCTTCAGTGGAAACAGGTTCAAATATCTTGTGCAAGCCACTCCTACTGTCTTGCTTGGGAGGCATCTTGTTTTGAATGTTCTCTGCAACACCAAGCTGTCTCAAAAGGCCTTTGGAATGTTTTCTCAAGCACACACCTTTGTCCTCCCTTTTAGTCACTGTTTGACCAAGGCAAACTGCTTCAAATGCTATGTGAAATGGTTCTTTAACACCAACTTTCTGCTCCTTACAAATCACTGTTTTGTCTTCTTTTGTGCCAAACAACAAGTAGTTATCAAATAAAGTAGTACGCAGTCAAACTGTTACTGTGTTTGGGTAAGGTCACAAGGATCCTTTGTGTTTTGGTATAAACAAGACAACCTTGTATTTAGACAAAGACAAAACACCCCTCCCAATTAAAAACACTCTTCTTGTATTCACTGTTTCTCATACACAGGTTAATAAAAACACCCTCAAATTAGTTCAAAGGATCTTCATAGAATACTCTTTTTATAGAAATCTGGTGGCTTGGATAGAGTTAGATCTTTCACCATTCAAAGGGACACTCTTGAAGTGACAAGGCTTTTGGATATGACCACTTCTTTCACTTTACAAAACTGTGTTCACCTTAGGATTACTGCCTTCCTTTTACAAACACTGTTTCACCTGAGTTATGCAGACAGAGGTTAAATCTGTTTTATCTGTGGGCTATGACTATTCTTTAAAGGCCGTAAGGGTCTTTTTAGATGGTTTTTAAAGAATCCACCTATCACTATTTTTGAAAATCAATAAGGGCTCTTAAAATGTTTCAACATTCCCTTTTATCACTTGAAATGGTCTGTGTTACTAGCACAAGGTTTACCACTTTGTTTGAAGGCAATTTCAGGATTTTTTGAAACTGATACAAACACGTCACCTTTACTGTACTAATATTGAGGCAATCACAGCAACAACAACCTTGGATTTTTACCAAAACACCCTACCCTCCCTATCATTGTTTCTCCCTTGGATAAAATCACTCTGTCACCCCCTTCAGATTTTCAAAAACTAGCAAGGAGAAATGAAAAATACCTTGCAAACTTTTCCTGGGCTTTCATTGATCACTTGGCTACTTCAGAGATTGAAGGAATTTTGATCTTTAAACAGGTGTAGCACGTTCAAGAGGAAGAGCGTCGCGCAACAAAAGGGGTGTTAGGTCGGCCTTCGGGCAGTTGTGACTGCGAGCACAGGCGCGCTGCGCGCCACTACAGGCGCGCCGTGCAACAGTGTAAGGCCCATGTAAACTTCTGTCTGAATGCACCGTGCACTTTTCCAGGCACGCCACATGGGCTTAAAATCTTCAAACTCTGCAAATTTTGCTCGAATTTCTCGTTTTTCTCCAATGGGTGGCTAGGAGGGCGATTGGGGATGCTTTCTTATGTTTTTTGAACTTTGAAATGAGGCTTGGAAATGGTCTTTTAACCTCCTGAAGTCGAAACCCTTTGAACTTAGGTTGTGAGGGTTAAAAAGTTTTTTGAAAGAAGCTCTTGGTTGCAAAACAAAACATGAAGCATTGTTTGTCATTTTATCATTTTTTTAAAACATAACAAACCCAATACTCGACCAGGAATTTCAAAGTGTTGTGGAGGACATTTTTGGATATCTTTGTATTTATGACCCCTTTTCAAAATGAAGAAAACATCCCAAGGCTAAACTCTTTTCACTGTTTTCCTATTAAGGGAGGATATGTCTTTCCTTTGTTCATATCTGCTTTTTAGAGGAAAACCTATCTCAAAGCCATATAGTGACTGTAGATGCAACCTTCAAATGTCATTTATTTTTTACTGTGGGAACCTTAGTTGCATTTACCTGGGTTTGACAAACATATGTTCATTAAAAAAGGAGATCTTCTAAAGGCTTCTCCTGCAATTATATGTAATAGCTAGGTATCTTAATATGTTTCATAAACAGTCTTTTGTTTGTGACAGTAATCATGCTTCATCTCTTTGAATATTGTCCCCGAAATTGAAACACTTGCCATATCCTGTCTTCACATTTATGAACCTATGTGTCTAATTGCAAAGCCTCCTTCAGAAATCAGGCTTAGGCTACCTTTCTTGTCCACTGTGATGAGCTGTTGAAAAACGTTCTTCATGAACAGGAAGAGCATAACTTTTTTGAATATTAACATCACTCTCTGGCCTATGTCTAACCCATCTCTCAACCTATAAACTTTGAATAGATTTTTACTGATTTCAACTCTATTTTTTGAAGGATAATAATGACCAGATTTCATGCCTGTTCATCAAGGAGAGGGATCTTTGGAAACCTTTAACAAAATTACATACCTCAGCAGAATTTGTTCATTTTGTCTTCAGACTTCTTTTGAAGGAGATCTCTGATAGGATATGAGTCAGCCTCTTTGATCA
Source organism: Pinus albicaulis (assembly GCA_034641835.2). Lineage (NCBI taxonomy): Eukaryota > Viridiplantae > Streptophyta > Pinopsida > Pinales > Pinaceae > Pinus > Pinus albicaulis. The sequence goes on along the minus strand of CM076582.1, from coordinate 1,657,040,584 downwards.
TTACAGTACCCCTTCTTTCTCTTTGTTTTTAACACCATTTCTCTGTCCATAAGCCTTCGACTTTCTCCCACTGCTCTTAAAATTTGTCTTTCAGTCAGTGAAAACCCTAAAATCAATCACTATCCCTGGCCCTCTGCTTATTAGATGAAGGAGGACTTTATCATAGTGCCAAACCCTTTGCTTGTAAAATCAAGGAGGTTTTCTCAGTCTTCAACCCTCTGCTCATAAAATGAGGGAGGTTTTCTCAGTCTTTCAACCCTCTGCTCATGTATGGAGGAGGTTTTCTCAGTGATGCCACTTCATCAGCTTTTAAACGGTATTATCTTTCCTTTCACTGCCTATTCATGCTTAAGCAAATGAAGATAAAAAATTGATAATAAGTCATGATGGGCATTTCTCTGAGACATGTAATTTTTCTTTTCAAATACCTTTGTGCCTCTTTAGACATCAAAAGAAATTTGGCTAGTATTTGCAAAGCATTTCTTGTCATTTATAATTTACTAACCTTTGACTGTGATTGCAGGAGCTTAATGAGATAACTCTCTGTCCAGCATTTGCATCCCAAGCTCAAAACCACATGAGAAGCAGTTGTATTCTCATGTTGAGTTTAATACTGTCTTCTGGAACCTGAGTAGACTTCTGCTCTTTGAAAAAGACATTGAAACATTGTACATTTACCTAATATTAGATTGACCTGTGGCATATGTATTACTAAGACTTCAAGGCTAGTTAGTGGCGTGACTTAAGGGTGTAACCAAAATTTATTTTCAGAATAGGAAGGTCTGTTATGACTGGTTGAAAATAGATAAAGGTTCTTTGGCTTTAGGATAGTTTTCCAAGGGAGAAATGCCTAAAGCACCACTACCTAACTTAGGGTAGACTTCTTGGACATATTTGGATTGTTTTCTTTGGAGCTGATGGACAAGCTAGTATGGTTGAGGCTAGATAGGGCTTGACAATGAGGTTTTATCTCGTCATGGGCTGATTGAAAATGTAGGAGGGAAAAAATGTTTATGGGTGTTTTCCAGCTGGTAAATTTGAAAATTTTTGAGATCGGCTGCTAGAAAACTTGGCTGTAACAACTAGTCATCACCAACAAGTGAAAAATACTGATGACTAACAAGTTCAATGATAGTGAGGATGAAGATCAGCGCAGGAGAAAGAGGCCAAGAACCATGGGACTCAGAAGAGCCCTCGAGAAACAAAAGGAGGAAGAAGCTTCCCTTCTCCAATGTACTCCTCTCACTACTTTGTTCACCCAAGAGATAGAGAACAGTCGAGAAGCATGGCTCGAGAGGGTGAATGATCACTTGGAAAAGAAGTTGGAGAAGGCCAATAGAGATTTGGAACTTCAAAGGAGGATGACCGGGCACTATAATAAGCTCAATCAGTTTGCCCGACGGAAATTGAAGGCCACAGAGGAAAAACTCAAGGAAGTTCAAAGGAGGCGCCCGAAACCAAAATTGAAGAAAGACACCTCAAAGCTTCAAATTTTGGCCTCATCTTCACAGCATGTTTTTGAAAACCCTTGAGGGTCATGCTCGCCAAAATTGGGTGAATTTCAACAAGTTTTGGTTTTTTGTCATTTTTGGGTTTTTGGCTAAAAATCATGGGCATCGCCATTTCTGTTTGGGACATCCTCAAAGGATGAAAACGGTATCATTGGATGCCATGATTTTAGGGTCATCTACTTAGCAATTTTCAGATCAATTGAAGATGATTTTCTCCCCCAAAATTGCGAAAAACACTCACTTTTTCCACACTCTTCCCTGTTTATCAACAAAGTCTATTTTTTGGGTTTTTACACACAGGTCAGTTTTTGATGGACTTATATTGGTAATTTTGGAGCAAACTAAGCATTTTCAAAAAAATATACATTCATAGCTTTCCAGTGAGCCATCACGGGCCTCATTTTGACGTCGGGAAGGCCTCCAAAAGTTGCCGGCAAGACATAAGACTTTCTGCTGATATATTTCTTAAGTATTTTTGTGAAAAATATACCTTTCTAAAGTGACTTTTCCTCATGTGCGTTTAGCTATTTTTGGGCATGATTAGTTATTGAAAGTCAATATATTTTTCTTTTTTAGCATTTTTAGATATTTTATTAGATATTTTGTGCCTTGGGCTTTGCAAAGCCTCAAGGACAAAATCAGATATTTTTGATGGGCCAATGAGATTGCAAGTTGCACTAGGAGGTTTTCCCTCATCTTGGCCTATATATTCCATGAGAATTCATTGTAAACAAGGCTAAAATTGATGAATAAAAGAAATATATGGTTTTACAAGCTTGGAAGAAACACTTGTCTCATGCATTGGATAGTTTCTTGAATGTTTTTGGATGATGAAGGAGGTATGTTGTTGGATTCCTTGACTTGGTAAAATGGTATAGTGTCCCTCTTTGTTATGCTTCTTAGTTTTCATTCATAATTACATGTTCTTTATTGCTATATGATAGTAGAGAATAGATTTTAGACATTCCCTTGGAGGCACCTCAAGTTTCTTGTTTCTTTATAGCTTCTATGTTTTCTTCCTTCTTAGTCATATCAAAGAATCCTTGATTACTCTTTGATAACTGAAGAAATTGTTTGCTTGTTTCATTTATGGTTTTATGCATGCTAAGCATGATTCACAGTATGCCCTACTTACTCATGGCTAGTCATAGCTCCACCTCTAAAACCTTTCTTTGATTGATTAGATTGTCATTTTTTGAACCAAGGAGGTCTTGTACTGATCTTGCCATTTGCCTAAAACTATGCAATCTTTTTTCAAAGTGCCCAATAGCTTGAAATACTATGCTTAGGAATTTCCTCATAGTGATTTGAGTTGTTTGTTTGTCTTAAATGTATTTCCCCAAAGTCTGATAGCCATTTCCTAAAGTTAGAGAGTCATATATCTCTATGCATGGCTTGAATGTTTATTTCTATGCATCGATCAGTTTATAGTTACATTTCTCATGATTAATGGTTAGCCCTACCATATTTATGTCAGCTATTAAACTATTTATGTTGGAAATCCTTTTTTATTCACAAATTTAGTGTCCATCCCACTCCATTTTACCCAAAGATCCATTTTACCTCGAATCAAATCGGCCCTTCAACAACCTTGTATCACCATCTGAAGCTTTCTTGAACTTTTCGACCCCATAGCCCAGTTGATCTGACATATTTTTACCTATCTTAGTCTTTGATCAGTTCATCCCTCACAAACCTAAAAACCAAAGCCAAACACCTACTTCATAACTAGCCTAAAATCATAAACACAAGAAGCAAAACACACAGATATCCCTTACACAAATAGAGAGAGCCCTCTCTGAGTCCAGGAAGGCTAGGTCCTTGGGCTCCAAAGACTGGTTTGATGTTACACTGTCATTTGGCTTGCAAATTAGCCAAATCATGGGACCCTAACACCACCTCTGCCACCTTTTTTTCCATAGAATTCTTCCTTGTAGGTAACTTCAAATTTTTCTTCAACACATAAATCTCTGATTCTGCACTTTGTAGCAGCTTCTGCACAATAGACCTGTCATTTGGATCTACTCCAATATTTACAATTATCTTCTTGAGTACTTCATTCTGTGTTTTTAAGCCCTGGAGTTGTCTTTCTCCAATTTCAATTTCTTGATCACCTTCCCTAGCATGTTTTGAGCCTTAAGATCCATTGCATTAGTTTTAGTCAAATAATTTACTATCAGTTGACATGTTTTCATATGTAAATTTACTTTATCAATCAAAGGAATATTTCTTACATCAATATTTAAATTTACAGTATTGAAGTTATTTGATGACCCTATAGTCATATCAGAGGGGTGAGAAAGAGCAATATTAAATTGATCTTTTTCAAGATCCATAACAGTCGGTAATCTTGTTTGATCTGGTTTTATTTGATACTCAGCATGTGCCTCCATGCTATCCTTCATTCTTTGATTTCTTTCAGTAATCTGAGCAAATACTTGTTTAATCAAAGGTACTTTTTCATGAGAATCTCCATGTCTTCTTGGTGAGGCTGGGACATTTTTCTCATCTCCTAGTTGAAGTGAGAAACCAGGTTGAGCACCTGCTAAGTCTTCATTGAATTTTGTTCTCTTTTCGGCTCTCATCTCTTCATCTTTTGAACCAACAACCGCCTCTTTAATCCTCTTTCTATATTTCTTAGATATGATAGGAGTTTGTCTATTGGAGCCAACAGAACCTGCAAAACCCTTATTTGCTAGCTTCTCTATGTCAGGTCTTCTTTCATGAACAAATGCTTAATAACCATTTTCATTTCTCCTAGTTGAAATCACTTTATGGGGGTCATAAGTCTACTTATCTCCTAACAAAAAGTGCATTCCATCTAACATCATATTAAATTCATCAGCTGCTTGTCTCAGGTTGACTATAAATGGACCCATAGACATAGGTAGCTTAAACATATGAACCTTTTTCATAGGTACAAAATGTATTTGGTCAACATTTAAACTTTGCCTAATGAATTCTAAAGAAAATAATCTCATAGGCACAAATATAGGAAGCCTATATGGTTCTACCCCAGCCCCATAAAGTCTAATCTCTGAATAATCTTCATAATCATACCATTCTCCAAACTTGCAATTTTTTCCCAACTGTAGGAACTCTTGAGCCTTTGGCAGGAAACATAGGGGAGAAAACCCATTCATAATTTTATATGCAGTAGACATAAAATGATTTGAAAAATCAAACAAACCCTCCTCATTCTGTTCCTCTCTTACTACATCAGTGGACCAAAACACTATTGACTGCCTATTTTTATTTACATCCATGATATTTAACCACAAATGCAATAATTCTTCCAAATTTTGATATAAAAAGAGGTAAATGATAATAGAGGGGAACCTGAATGACCCAGTGAGTGATAAACTCATGAGTTGAGTATTGACAACTTCTTGCCAATATGAAGGAATATCCAGCACTACCCATGGCTTCATCATCAATGCAAACATTCCCAGAACTGATTTTTCAATTATGTTGCCGTCTTCTTTTCCCAATATCTTTGAAATGCACCTCATCACGAGTCGGACTTCTGCATCGAAAAATTCCATGGAGAATTATTTTCTGTCAGTTACAAACCGCATTGTATCTGGCTTCAAGAAAAAGACAAACTAATTTAATTCTTGACCTGCAAGACTATCATAATGTGCTATCAATGACTCGTCAGTGAATTGAACATATGATTTTGACTCTAGCTTACACAGGGCTTCACGAATTAACAGGGTTGAGACTTGTAAGACATTTTCTCCTAGACAATTCATTACAAAGCATTTTCCAGGGTACATAGAGGACACTAGCCAGTGCACAAACTCAGGAAAAAGGTACATTCTTGGAATACATGTAGAAAATACACCTGTTTTGGCCTTGGCGGAGAAAATTGGACATGCTTTGTCATTCAAATTGACTTGTTGATAGAATTGAAGGTGTTCTAAAGAGCACACAATGTCTCAGATATCCCTCTCAATGTCCATGAGAGGAATATGGCTGGATGAACCAGAAAGAGATGAACGCTTAGCCATAATTCTGCTTAAGTTCGTGAACAATGACAAGGTGGTAGAAAACAATGGAAGACACAATTGCAATCAAATTGACAAGTACAGAGAAACAAAAATAACCTTGCGAAAAGAGGAACCAATTTTAAATATGCGGCGCAGGGCTTATGAATTAAATGTTGAGTTGATGCGCCAAAAGACCGTTAAATGGTACCATGATGTGGCTGATAGCTGTTGCCAACCAGCGGCTTACATCACTCCAGGAGGCCTCAAAGGTACGGAGCGCACATCGGATTCATGCCCCTATAGTTAATCCTAACCGTAGATCTTGATCGGTCCCTCAGTCAACGGGGTCAACTGCGGAGGCACCCTCCCTGTTAACCCGTGTGTTGAATGTGCCTGCGAGTTGCCGCTTTTATCTCCGGCCAAACAAATATTCGGATCCCGCTCACAAACTTTCTCTTTTATTAACTGAGCACTGGGACCCACCTTCACGAATCTCTTAAAGTATTGAACTTTAAACTTACACAAAATATTTCATCTTTGAGTTAAAGTATGAGAAAATTGTACTTTAACATATATTTTTCTATTTTTTTGTATTTTTGAAAAATTAAAATAAAGGATATTGCAAATGAGCCACAACATCTGGCTCCACCTGGGGATAGTGTTTTTTTCCCACAAAACACTAAGAACTGCATATTAGTTCCTTCACTTCGGGCATGGAGTCAAATGCTATTTGATGAAATATTAACAAGGAGAAAACCAAATATGTAAAATGGTGGACCATAAAATCTCAATGTTGGAAATAATTTCTTAGATACTGCCCATTCACAAGCAGCTCAACTGTTTCACCATCAAGATTCTCCAACATGAATGTGTTATTTGATCTAACCTCAGCAATCTTATATGAGCCATACCAGAGTGGATCGAACTTACCATTCTTTCCCTTCTCTTCTCTTCTGGTATCCCATCTTAATACCAAATTTCCAGTTTGAAAAAGAATCTCTTTTGCTTTTCTATCAAAAATGGACTTCATATTTTCTTGATAGGTGATCAAGTTTTCACTGAATTTGTTCCTACTCTCACTTGATTCTATAACCTTGTTCAGTCTTCTCACCAACGCATTAGGTTCTTCTTGAAGAAAATAAATCACTGGTCTAGCCAACTGAGTAGGAAATAAAGCTTGAGTACCATAAACCAGTTCATAAGGAGACTTACATGTAGATCTTCTAGTAGTCACTCTTACTGCCCAAAGAGAAAATGTCAATTTTGAATCCCAATTTTTCTGATTTTCATTATTGTCTTCTTCAAGATATTGACCAATGTCTTATTGGAAGATTCAGCTAGCCCATTCCCTTGAGGATGATATGTTGTAGAATGAGATAGAATGATATTATAGGTTTGAAAAAAATTAATGAAGCTGACTGAATTGAATACCTGGGCATTGTCGGTTACAATTTTGATTGGACACCCAAACCTACTGAAGATGTTTTCTTCCAAAAACTTCATTACCACCTGGTCATTAGCCTTTCTTGTAGGTATTGCCTCCACCCACTTTGTAAAATAGTCAGTGGCAGTTAAAATCCATTTGAACTTTCCACTTGATGGTGGATTTATATCCCAAATAAAATATAATCCCCATTGCTTGAAGGGTTCTTCAATAAAAACTGGGAGAAGAGGTAGAGGAGCTAACCTTTTCTTTTCAGCAAATAATTGACATTTTTGGCAGCTTCTAACTAGTCTGTATACATCAGCAAAGAAGGAAGGCCAGTAAAAACCTGATTTGAGGATTTTATGAGCAGTAACCTTCCAACTATAATGGGCTCCACATATATTTCATGATACTCTTTAATAACTTCCATTTATTCACCCTATGTCAAACACAACAACAAATTGCCAGCAGGATCTTTCCAATATAAATTAGCATCAATTAGGACATATGGATGAGATTTGAGCTTAAGAGCTCTGTATTTTTTTTTCTATTCAGTGAGGTTGGAAAAGAGAAAAAACAAAAGTAATGAAAAATATCCTTATACCAATCAGAGCACAGGAACTTGTATTTAATTGATGTCTTTGTACTGCTCTGACTTCTTTCATCAATAGCTTCATCTAAAGGTGCCAACAAATTAATTCCCAAAGCTTGAAAATTTGACTATGTCAACAGTTTTGCCAAACCCTTACCTTTGACCAATTTGGTAGGCTTGATATCTAATTCATATTCTTGGATTTTAGTTATCCATTTTCCTCTTTTACCTTCCACATCACTTTGAATCAACACATCTTTCACATCAGAGTTAGGGACATAAGAAACTATTTGAGACTGTAGCACATAAGTCCTGAAATATTTTAATGCTTTAACTAAAGTATACACCTATTTTTAAAAAATGTTATATTTAAGTTCAACATCCCTGACAACTTTACTGAAAAATGCCACAGTTTGTTCTTTTCCCTCTTCATTCTTCTGCAACAGCACAATAGAAATAGTAGTAGGTGATGAAAATTAAAATATTTGAAAATATTTTTGATAATTTGGACTGATCAGAATAGGAGCTTCCTGAAGGGCTTCTTTAATCCTAGCAAAGGATTATCTAGCATCCTTGTCCCACTTTACTTCTACATTCTTCTTCAACATATCTGTTATGTTCCTGACAATTTCAGCATAATTTGGGACAAATATTCTCAAGAAATTTATTTTTACTAGAAACCTCTGAATATAATTTTTACTCCTGGGCAAAGGAATTGTCTGAATAGCTTCAAATCTTGCTGGATCAATTTTTACTCCCTGATTTGAAACTATATGTCCTAACAACTTTCGTTCCTCCAAGGCAAATAAGGAATTTTTTGGATTCAATGACAACCCAAACTTTCTGCATTTCAAGAAAGCCTTCTACAAATGCTCTAAGTGTTCATCACCTGAACCTGAAAAAATGGTCACATCATCCAAATATATGGCTACAAACTTATCACCCAAAAAATCTGTTTCCATTACCCTTTGAAAACTGGCTCCTGTGTTCATTAGACCAAATGGCATTCTTTCATACATGAACGTTCCCCATGGTGTGGTAAAATCTATTTTCTTCTTATCTTCTTTTTCAACTGCTACCTGATTGTACCCAGAGAAACCATCAACCATAGACAATCTATATGCTCCTGTCACTTTCTGTAACACATAATCCATCTTAGGCAAAGGATAATTGTCCTTAAGTGATGCCATGTTTAAATTCTTGAAGTCAACACATAGCCTTATCTCTCCATTATTTTTCCTCACAGGAACTAGGTTAGAAACCTAGTCTGAATATCTGAGTGGGACCATACTTTTTTCTTGCAACAATTTCTTCACTTCTTTTCAATAGGAGCAAGGATCAATGGATTGATTTGCCTAATTTTCTATCTGTGAGGCTTGACCCCATCCTTCAATGGTATCTTATGCTGAATAATATCTAGATCATATGTTTTCAAATCCTCATAGGACCATGCAAATACATCCATATATTTTTTGAAAAGATCAATGTACCTTTCTTTATAATTCTTAGGGACACCTTTGAATAACTTGACAACCTTGGGCTCCTGTTGAGTTCCCAGATTAAAATCTTCCATCTCACCCTCTTGAGGTACCTTCTTTTGATCCAGTGCTACATCATTTGAATCAAACAATATTTCAAGAGGAACTAATCCTCTGGGAAATATATTGTCTTTCAACTGGATTATTTTCTGATCACCTATTGATTGCTTAAGATTTTTCAAGTCTTCATTTTGATCAGTCTGTTCAATTTCTTGATCTATTTCACTATCTTCAAGGTTTTCAATCATTGTCAGGAAATGATTTTTCTGCCCATCATCTTCAAAAACCTACTAGTGCTTAACATTTTCAGGAATGGAGGGTCTATGCCTCAACTCAATCTCATACCTCAGTTTCGGATTTATAGGTGGCTTGAAAGTACTAGCTACAACTTCCAGTGAATCTACCATTCTGTTGTCTTCTCTTGGAATGAATTGAAGATTCAAAGCTTCAAAATAATTCTCAATCAGGTCCCATACTTCGTTCCTATATGATCTCAACCTTGGATTTTTGGTTTGACAAAGATTTTTAAGTTGTCTTATAATCAACTCAGAATCACCAAAAATGGAAATACAATGGATTCCAATTTGTTTAGCAGTTTGAAGACTCAGAATTAATGCTTCATACTCAGCTACATTATTTTTTTATTCAAATTCAAGTTTAAAAGAGAAAGGCAAAAGATTACCTTCTGGAGATATCAGTAAAAATCCAGCTCCTGTGCCATCTTTTGAATAGGCACCATCAAAATAACACTTCCAAATTTTGTTTGAACCTAGCTCATTATGTACAATTGCTGAAGAAAGCTACTTCTCTGAGTCTTCAGCAAACTCTGAATCTTCATGCAGCATAAAATAAGAAATATCTTCCTTCTCTTGACCATAGATAAGGGAATTTCCTGCATCTTTCTTTGTGGTAGTTTTAACAAATATTGTTTCTCTATATAACCTTCTTTCTTCCCCATTGAACGCAAGAATAATAGCATATGTGAAGTCCAGTTTTAAAACACCTCCAAGCTTTGCTCCCCAAGATCTGGACAAAAGCATACCAAATCTAGGTGAAATATCTGCAACCACTACATCCATCAGGACACTTTTGGATGGAATTTGGGCCAGGGATACCACCATGTCTTTGATAAGCCCAACACACTTCACCCTTTTTGAATCAAATGAATATAGGTCTCTATAGGGCTTAGTAATTTTCAAATTAAATTCTTTCATTACAGATAATGGCATAAGATTATGTGAAGCACCAAAGTCGAACATACAATTATGAAGAATGAAATCATGAAGAAGAAGTGATATATAAAATGGGGGAACATAAGAATATACCTCTTCCACGTGTGGACCAAAAGTGACCATTGGTTTTTCTTCTTGCGAATTCACAATATCACCAATATCATCAAACTAAGAAAGATTAATGAATTCTGCAATCTCCTTTTTGTAACCTGGTGTCTTAGCTAGCTAAAGAAGGGGTACTTGGATTTTAACCTTTTCTAGCTCCTTGGATAGATTGAAAGCTTGATTTTGTTTGACAATATTCTCAGGTTCTTTTTGATTTCTACTAGGATTATCAATCTGTTTAGGCATAGTAACAACCTTCTCCAAATTATTAGTATCAATAGACTTATTTTGGGAAGTCTTAGCCTGTTGTTTTTCAGTTCCACTTTACTAAAATCATAGGTTGTTTCCCCTTATCTGATTTTTTTACTGAGTTCTTTGGTTGTGGAGTCATCATTGGAGAAGGGAATAACTCTTTCTCTTTCTCTTCATCATCCTGCGTCCTTGATCTCTTTCTTGATATTAAATCATACTTCTTATGTAGTTCTGATTGCATTAAAACTGTGAATTTCTTACAATACTCATCCATCTCTTCTTGGTCAAAGGACACCTCAGCTTCGGTGCATTCTTCTTCATATTCTTCTTCTTCCTCATCATCTTTCATATAAACAACAGATATCTAATCTTCAACTTCTCTTTGATCATCTTCAGAAGACTATGAAGGTGCTACTTCTATATATGGTGGTGCCTGAACTTGGTCTTGATCTCTTCTCTCCCTCTGCAAAATTTGTATAGGCTGCTTTCTAAATTGAGGATTGAAAACTCATATTTTTTGTTGTGCAGGCCTTTGGGAGTTATTACTATCCAGCTCCATCTTCACTAATTTATTTGACAAGTTCTTGATAACCTTTGTCATGTCATCAATCCTATGATCCTGTGGTGATTCCTCTTTGGCCTTACCTTTCTCTTGAACTGACTGTTTTTCTTGTGTCTTCCCAGCTGCATTCTTGTTTGCTTAAATTTCCAAAGCATCAATTTGGATTTGCTCAAGAGTAGGAGACCTACTTTCTCTTAAAGTGAAACTAAAATTTGACTCAAAAGCTCCAGCAAAAACTACCCTTGCTCCAATGAGGTTTCATTTCTGTGGGTAAACTATTATACAATTTGTTGAATCTTTTAATAAAATTATTCATGTATTCATTAGGATTTTTCTTGATTGCATTAAAATCAGTTAATAAATAACCATGATCTCTTTTTTCACCCCATATTTGGGTGAACTATGTCTCTAATTCCTCCCAAATATTAATTGAGCCATTCGGAAAACTTTTAAACCATTTTATTGCCTCTCCATTCAAAGACTGTACAAAAATTCCCATTACTACATCAAGATGTTCAACATTTAGATTCTCAACAACAGTGCAAAACAATGGCAAGTGTAATTTTGCAGTCACTTCATCTTCACCAGTAAAATGAGGAAGTAACTTGAGGTTTTCTTGGGGCATGGCATTCATAGGTTGTGGAAGATTTAATGGTGCATACATGTTCATCAAGAAAGCAAGGGATGCCATGTTTATGCCGTGGTTAATCACTCCTTGAGTAGGTGGGGTTTTTGAAACAGTTGTGGATGTGGAAGAATGGGGTGAAAAAGCTGAAATGGGATGGGGTTGATGAACAATAGTAGAAGAACCAACAACTGTATGTGGTTGAGCTTGTGTGAATGTGTTGTGTAACCAGCTCCAAAAAGAGAAGAAAAGAGATATCAACGCCTTAGAAATGAGCCTCTTCGAGGGGGCAACCTCCAATACATTACATAAATGAAAAATTATTGGATGATACAATTTACAAAACCTCCTTTCTATATATAGGAGCCCATGGGGCCATAATGTAATCCTAGTGGGCCACAATGTAATCCTAGCCGACCTAACAATAATAATGTAAGGGCACAATAATAACAATATGGGGGTTACAGTGGTACAATAATAACAATAAGGGGGGCTACACTAACATAATAAGGGGCTACACTATTAATATAGGGACTTAACATGCCCCTCTCCTTCAAACAAGTGTTGTCCTCAACGCTTGATTATTTCTTGATGCTTCTGTATAAAATTCTCATCCTTCCATGTGAAATATTCTACAGGAAAGTTCTTCCACTTGCTGAGATACTCTGAAATTGATCGTACTTGTCGAGTTCTTGTTTCTATGACTGCTTCATAACTTCTTTCGATGTGATGTTGATCTTCCCGTTGTTTCATTAGATTCTGCACCAAAGTTGGGTTATCCTTTGAGAGTTGGAGAACTTGTTGTTGATGCTCGATGTGATCTTCCATTAATTTATCATCCATATTTGCTATTATTTTATCCTTCAAACCATCCAACTTAGCCTCCATTTCTGCTTTTAAACCATCTATTTCATCTTCGATTTCTCTTCGTAAGATCGAAACTTGTTGCACTTGGTACCATAATTTTGATATCTCATACTGCAACTCTTCCTCTTCATGCGTCATAATATAGATTTTTGAGGGATTAATGGGTATGGAATTATTTTTAGGAGGCATATTAGAACCTGATACTGAAATATATGCTCAATAGGCCCTTGGAATCACTTCAAACTGATTTTTCAAACAAGATTTATGCAATTCGAAAAAACAAATAAACACCTTTTACTTGCTTTGAGGAGCTCGATATTGAAATTGTATTATCTCTGTGATTGTGGATCTTAAATATCTGAAATTCAGCACTAAAGTAGCCCTCTGAATTATCTTTCAAATTCCATAGGTCTGACCTAATTTGGATTCTCCAAGACAAAGTTGTGTCCAATCTCCCACAATGACCTAATTCCGGACTGGTTCAGTAGAGCACACTTGTAGGACTTGCCACGTGTCACTGTTTCGTCCTTTGTCTCTGAAATTGATAGCCAAGAAACTAAAGTCTGTGTACTTGTGACCACTTTTTACAGCACTCAAATCCACTGCCCAGAGAGAGATTTATTGAACTTTTCCCACGATCACCTCTTTGAGATGCAATTCAGGAGCCTGAAAAAGCACTACCTTACACAGATCATATCTCCAAAAATATTACGAACCAAGCTCTGAAATTTTTTGACGAATTTCCCCAGGATTTCAGCTTCGCACCATGCAAATTTCAGATTCTGAACCTTCGTAGAAAAAACTTTATAGCGAAAATGCCACGATGACCTGTTTAGGAGCTTGAAAAAAGACCTAACTTCCACAGATGATATCTCCGAAAATATTTCGAACTAAGCTCTGAAATTTTTAGACAATCTTCCTCAGGATTTCAGCTTAGCACCCTAACAATTTCAGCTTCTGAAACTTCGTAGAAAATTTTTTATAGCGAAAATGCCACGATGACCTGTTTGGAGCAGCGAAACCCTAGAATCCCAAGCTCTGATACCAAATGTTGTGTAACCAGCTCCAAAAAGAGAAGAAAAGAGATATCAACGCCTTAGAAATGAGCCTCTTTTAGGGGGCAACCTCCAATACATTACATAAATGAACAATTCTTGGATGATACAATTTACAAAACCTCCTTTCTATATATAGGAGCCCATGGGGCCATAATGTAATCCTAGTGGGCCACAATGTAATCATAGCCGACCTAACAATAATAATGTAAGGGCACAATAATAACAATATGGGGGTTACAAGGGTACAATAATAACAATAACGGGGGCTACACTAACATAATAAGGGGCTACACTATTAATATAGGGACTTAACAGAATGTGAATGAAATAGACTCAAAATATTGTTCCTCTAGCCTTAGTTCTTGAAAATGGACTAGTGGGGAAAAGGATTATTGTTCCGAGAAAATTATTTTCCAGGAAATATCCTTGGATGAAGGGTTATGTGAATTGCTACCAGGTGCAGGCAGTGTAGCATTAGGTGTAGAAAACGTTTTTTGTTTCTGAGCTTTTCTAGAAACCAAATTTTTAGGATCTGACAAAATAGGAGCTTTCTATTGTGAGGTATCTGACCTCGTATGTGGCCTTTTATATGCCAGAATTATGGAATAAAAACACAGCCTGGTATTTCCTCCTCTCTGAACAACCAGAGTAAATATGAAAAAACCCAGGGAAGGAATTTCGCTTCTTTGTCCCCATCAATGACGCCAAAAAATGTTGTATCTTAAGAAACAATCCCTTGGCTGTGGTAAGGAATTAGTGCTCAAGACATATATATATATATATGTCACATAAATATTATATCAAATGGTCTTTGCTTAATCACCTTCAGAAATTTATTATTAAACCCTCAAGAATCTGATGCAATAAATGTTTCACAATGCTGTTATATGTTGATATTAAATGGAGTGATAAGAATAACATGAAGTAAGGAAGCCCAAATTGATATGCTGATAAACAGAATCTATCACTTTAAAATTCAAAGGAAATTTTATGAAAGTGGAATAGTTAAAATGGAGCGTCCATTAAGGATATTTAACTCTTATTCACAAATGTAAAAAGAAACCCGCAAATTCATTACTTCATTTTATTAATAGAAGGAAAATGTAGAATGGAAACTGGGAAACATATCAATAACAACAGATGCAAGAATCTTCATCTTCATTCATTAATCATCAGAAAATTGAGTAAAAAATTTTCAGTAGTTCCAAAGGTCCAAAACCTGGAACCTTTTCCTTTCTTCGCTTTCTCTTTAAATACAATGTAAAGTAGTTTGTAACTGCTGAAACTACTCCTAACTACTCAAAATACTTAAAAATTCTTAAACTACCTGTTACATATCATCAAAATGTCTTCTTACAATTATATTCTCTTAACAGAGATAAAATAAAACTTAAATCCTAATATATTTGCTAAATATGAATTGGTACCGATGTTGTGTTATTCTCTTGATTTGATGACTTGTCTTTGTTTGAAGTTAAGGGATCCTTAGGTAGAACAATCATCCAGGCTCTGCATTTCTTCCATACTTCAATGTTTGTCTTAGGTGAGTTAATCAGCCTGTGGTACTCCAACCTAAAGGCATTAATCTTGTTGAATGTTGGTCTCTCTGTAAATAAGGTCTTCGCCAACCATAATAGCTTAAAATGCCTCTGAAGAAAATTAATAATTATTGCTCCTTTAAGAATCAGGGTCTTCTCATGAGCATTATCCACCTTGATTTTTGCTAATATAAGTAATGGTTCATAAGAATCCAATGATAAAAGACTGCCTCCAAGGCCCCAACATGATGGAAATCCTGCCCTGGCTCTTTTTTCATACAGATTGTCAAATTTTTTTACTACTTCATTAATCTCTGTCAACTTCTTCTCTGTGGTCTTCCTGCAATCATTTTTAACAATCAATTTGTTAATCTCTATAGCATATATAATCCTATATTTAATCTCATTTTACTCTAAGTCTTGATCAGTCTTTGAATCAATGAAATCAATAAATTTCTTTGCCCAAATAGCTCTGTTAATAGTCTTCTACTTGTCTGCCATAACTTGCTTCTCAAAATCTCTGATAATTTTTTTTCTCCTGATACAATATTCAGAGAGCCCCAAGCTGCTTTCATTTCTTCAATGATTTCATTCCAGATGATGTCCTTAGCCTGTATCAGAGATATATTTCCCTCCAATTTCTCCTTTAGACTCTTAATCTCAGCATCATATGTTTGGAAATATGTCCTGTATTTATTAATTTCCCCATCCTTGGCTGCATTATTTTTGTTACTGTCTCCAGATCATTTTGTGCCCTTTTGAGATCTCTCTCTACAATCTTCAATTCAGTGTTTAATTGAGACATCTATCTTGCTCGGTCATCATTTCCAGATGGTAAAATGATAGTGCAGGAATGAGAATCAATCTGGTTTTGTAATGACAACACAGTTTCCTTCAACTTAGTAATTTCTTCTTCTTTCTGCAAGAGATGCTGAAGAAGGCTCTCTTTCTCACTTTCCACCTTTGCTACCTCTGTTGCCATATAATGCTCCCCTGTAGGTAACTTCAAATTTTTCTTCAATACATAAATCTCTGATTCTGCACTTTGTAGCAGCTTCTGCACAACAAACCTGTCATTTGAAGAAAAATCATTTACTATCAGTTGACATGTTTTCATATGTAAATTTACTTTATCAAGCAAAGGAATATTTCTTACATCAACAGTTAAATTTACAGTATTGAAATTATTTGATGACCCTATAGTCATATCAAAGGGGTGAGAAACAGAAATCTTAAATTGATCTTTTTTAAGATCCATAGCAGTAAATAATCTTGTTTGATCTAGTGTTATTTGATACTCAACTTGTGCCTCCATGCTAGCCTTCATCCTTTGATTTCTTTCAGCAATCTGAGAAAATACTTGTTTAATCAAAGGTACTTTTTCATGAGAATCTCCATGTCTTCTTGGTGAGGCTGGGACATTTTTCTCATCTCCTAGTTGAAGTGAGAAACTAGGTTGAGCACCTGCTAAGTCTTCATTGAATTTTTTTCTCTTTTCGGCTCTAATCTCTTCATCTTCTAAATCAACAACTACCTCTTTACTCCTCTTGCTTGATTTCTCAGATATGATAGGAGTTTATATATTTGAGCCAATAGAACTTGCAAAACCCCTTTATTCATAGCCTTCCCCATGTCAAGTCCGCCACAAACAAATGTCAATAAATCATCTGAATTCTCCTATTTGAAATCACTTTATGGGGGTCATAAGTCCACTTATCTCCTAACAGCAAGTGCATTCCATCTAACATCATATTAAATTCATCAGCTGCTTGTCTCATGTTGACTATAAACGGACCAACAGATATCGGTAGCTTAAACATATGACCCTTTTTCATAGGTACAAAATGTATTTGGTCAAAATTTAAATTCTTCCTAATGAATTCTGAAGCAAATAATCTCATAGGCACAAATATAGGAAGCCCATATGGTTCTACCCCAGCCCCATTAAGTCTAATCTCTGAATAATCTTCATAAACATACCAATCTCCAAACTTACAGTTTGTTCCCAACTGCAAGAACTCTTGAGCCTTTGGCAGGAAACATGGGGGAGAAAAGCCATTCAAAATTTTATATGCAGTAGACATAAAATGATTTGAAAAATCAAACAGACCCTCCTCATTATGTTCCTCTCTTACTACATCAGTCCAAAACACTACTGACTGCCTCTTTTTATTTACATCCATGATATTTAACCCCAAATGCAAGAATTCTTCCACATTTTGATATAAAAAGAGGTAAATGATAAGAGAGGGGAACTCGAATGACCCAATGAGTGATAAACTCATGAGTTGAGTATTGACAACTTCTTGCCAATATGAAGGAATATCCAACACTACCCCTGTCTTCATCATCAATGCAAACATTCCCATAACTGATTTGTCAATTATGTTGTCATCTTCTTTTCTCAATATCTTTGAAATACATCTCAACACTGGTTAGACTTCTACGTCGAAAAATTTCATGGATAATTCTTTGCTGTCAAGTACAAATCGCTTCGTATCTGGCTTCAGGAAAAAGACAAACTGATTGAATTCTTGACCTGCAAGACTATCATAATGTTCTATCAATGACTCGTCAGTGAATTGAACATATGATTCTGACTCTGGGTAACACAGGGCTTGACGAATTAATAGGGCTGAGACTTTTAAGACATTTTCTCCTAGATAAATCATTACAAAGCATTTTCCAGGGTACATAACGGACACTATCCAGTGTACAAACTCAGGAAAAAGGTGTGTTCCTGGAATACATGCAGACAATACACCTGTTTTGGCCATGGTAGAGAAAATTGGACATTCTTCGTCATTTAGACGGACTTGTTGATAGAATTGAAGGTGTTCTAAAGAGCATATAGTGTCTCGTATATCCCTCTCAGTGTCCATCAAAGGAATATGGTTGGATGAGCCAGAAAGAGATGAATTCTTAGCCATAATTTTTCTTAAGGTGGCGAACAATGACAAGGTGGCGGACAACAATGGAAGACACAGTTGCAATCAAATTGAAAAGTATAGAGAAACAACAATAGCCTTGCGAAAAGAGGAACCAGTTTTAAATAGGTGGCATGGGGCTCATGAATTAAATGCTGAGTTGATGCCCCAAAAGACCGTTAAATGGTACCATGACGTGGTTGATATTTGTTGTCAACTAGCGGCTTACATCACCGTGGGAGGCCTCAAAGGTACGAAGCACTCATTGGAGTCATGCCCCCGCATTTTATTTTGATCGAAGATCCTTATTGGCCCCTCAGTCAACGACATCAACTGTGGAGGCACCCTCCCCGTTAACCCGTGTGTTGAATGTGCCCGTGTGTTGCTGGTTTTATCTTTTGCCAAACAAATCTTTGGATCCCACTCACAAACTTGCTCGTTTATTAATCGAGCGCTGGGACCCACCTTCACGAATCTATTAAAGTATTGAACTTTAAAATTATAGAAAATATTTCATCTTTGAGTTAAAGTATGAGAAAATTGTACTTTAGCATATATTTTTTGTATTTTTCTATTTTTTTGTATATTTGAAAAATTAAAATAAAGGATATTGCAAATGAGCCACAACAGACCCCATGGACTCCTATATATAGAAGGAGGTTTCTTCATTTGTATCATCCAATGATTTTTCATTTATGTAATGTAAAGGAGGTTTCCCCCTCGAAGTGGCTGAATTATAATGTGTTGATCTCTCTTTTCTTCTATTTTTGGAGTTGGTTTCATAATATTTGGTATCAAAGCTTTGGATTATAGGGTTTCGCTGCTCGAAACAGGTCATCATGGAATTTTAGCTATAACATTTTTCTACGAAGGTTCAGAAGCTTAAATTTTTACAGAGAGAAGCTGAAATCCTGAGGAACATCATGGAAAAATTTCAGATCTTGGTTCACAATATTTTTGGAGATATGATCTATAGACGTTAGGATTTTTTCAAGCTCTCGAATTTCACCTAAATAGGTCATCGTGGAATTTTCGCTATAAAATTTTTTCTATGAAGGTTTAGAAACTGAAATTTTTACAGATTGAAGCTGAAATCCTTAGGAACTTCGTGTAAAAATTTCAGATCTTGGTTCACAATGTTTTCGGAGATATGATCTGTGGAAGTTAAGGTTTTTTTCAGGATCCCAAATTTCATCTCAAAGAGCTGACCATGGGAAATTCATCATAATTCCATCTTTGAGCATCAGATTGGAATTTTGTAGAAAGTGGACGCAAGTAAACAGACTGTAGTTTCCTGTATATCAATTTTAGAGTTGAAGGAGGAAACACTGACACGTGGCACACCATACAAGTTCGCTCTACTAAACCAGTCCATAATTAGGTCATTGTGGGAGATTGGGCATAAATTTCCCTTGAAGAATCCAAATCAGGTCAGACCTATGGAATTCCAAAAAATATTCAAAGGGATAATACAGGACCAAATTTTAGATATTGAATATCCTAAATCATAGAGATAATTCAGTTTCAATATCGAGCTCCTCAAAAGCAAGAAAATTGTGTGTATTTTTTTTTCCAAATTGCATAAGCCTTGTTTGAAGAATCAATTTGAATTGATTCCAAGGGCATATTGTAGAATAGATATCAATATTGGGTTCTAAAATTCCCCCTAAAAAGAATTCAACACCCATTAAGCCTTCAGAAGGCTCTACTATGACTCATGAAGATGAAGAAGTGCAACATGACATATCAAAATTACAAGAGAAAATACACCAAATTTCGCTCTCGCAAAGAGAAACAAAAAATGAAATGGATGTATTGAAGAAAGGTGTGGAAACTAAGATGGATGGCATGGAAGCTAAGATGGATGACATGAAAGCTAAGATCGATGAAAAAATGAAAGACAGCATGGAAAACATGAAGAATGATATAAAAGTAGACATCGAAGGTTTGGAAAAGTTGATACAATAAATGTTTCCTAATGGCAAAAATATAGTAGAGGAAACTCATGATGAGAACAAAATAAATGTTAATCGTGATTTCATAAACTCTAATGTTGGATGGAAGAACTACCATATTCCAAAGATGGATATGAGGAAGTTTGATGGCAAGGATCTCGTAACATGGATACTACAGATGGAGCAATATTTTGATCTCAATAATGTGCAAAACACACAAAAGGTACGCATTGCAACTTTACATTTAGAACAAAATATATTTGTATGGTATCGATGGCTTTGCTCCCATAAAAAAATTGTCACTTGGTCAATTTTTACGGAGGAAATGATAGCACATTATGAGGATACAAAGAGAAACACCTTTTTTAGCCAATTGATAAATCTCAAACAAAAGGGTTTAATGGGGGAGCACATTGAGGACTTCCAAAAATTGAATATAAGGGTAACTGATATTCCAGAGGAACACAAGATTGATCTCTTCATAGGTACTTTAAAGGATAACATCCAGCATGAAGTTCGCATTTTGGAACCTGATTCATTGGAGAAGGCATTCAGGTTGGCAAGAAAAATTGAATGTAAAATTATGGCGACAAGGAAGCCTACCACTCACTTCTATAAAGAGGGAAGTGTTGCTACTCCTAGATTTCCACAACCTACAAGGTTGACACCACAACAATTGGAAGAAAAAAGAGAAAAAGGGATTTTCTACAGTTGTGATAGCAAATACACTAAAGGTCATAAGTGTGCTGAGAAGAAATTATTTTACATAGATTGTGAAGAGGAAGAATAAAATGAACAAGAATCTTCAAAAGAAGAGGATATACACCAGGAACCAACCCTAGAAGAGGAAGAAATGAGTCTGACCATATCGTGTAATGCATTGGCAGGAATTACCACTCCTCAAACTCTCAAGATAAAAGGACATATCAAGAAGAAAAAGGTAATAGTGTTGATTGATTCAGGTAGTACCCATAATTTTACTCATTGTAAGGTAGCCAAGGAATTCAATTGTTTCCTATACCCAGCACCAGAATGTCAAGTGATGGTTGCAAATGGAGGAACTATAAATTTCTCTGGAAAATGCCATAATATCAAGCTAACCATGGGGGAATATGTATTGACTAGTCCAATGCTTGCCATTCCTATGGGAGGTGCTGATGTTATACTAGGAGTACAATGGTTACAATCTTTGGGGACGGTAGCTTTTAATTTTCAAGAACTTTTCTTGAAATTTTTTTCAGAAGGAAAGGAAGTCGAATTACGGGGTATTGCAGGGAAGCCAGGAAGGATAATAAGCTCTAATGTCATGAGAAAGCTTCTAAAGAAAGAACAGCGAGGCGTAATTGCACAATTATGCTCACTAGAAGTTCCAACATCAAAATCATCTATTTCTGCAGATCTCCAACAAGTCTTGGGCAATCATTCCAAGGTGTTTGAAACTCCCAAAGGACTCCCACCTATTCGTGATCATGATCACGCTATTCATTTGATTCCAGGAAGTGTTCCTCCAAACATCAGGCCTTATAGATATCCTTACTTCCAAAAGAGCGAAATTGAATGTATGATTGCAGAAATGTTAGAGGCGGGTATAATTCAACCTATTCAAAGTTATTTCTCTGCTCCTATAGTATTGGTACACAAGAAGGATGGATCATGGCGAATGTGTCCAGATTATAGGGAACTCAATAAGCTCACCATTAAAGACAAATTTCCCATTCCTGTGATTGATGAATTATTGGATGAATTACATGGAGCAATTTATTTTACCAAGTTGGATCTTCGTTCAGGATATCATCAAATTAGAATGAAGACTGAAGATATTCTAAAAACAACATTTCGTACTCATGAGGGTCATTATGAATTTTTGGTCATGCCTTTTGGCCTTACCAATGCACCTTCTACATTTCAAGGGTTGATGAATTCCATTTTCAAACCCTTCCTTAGAAAATTTGTGCTAATATTTTTTGATGATATACTAATCTACAGTAGGTCTTGGAAGGATCATGTTGAACATGTTGACAGGGTGCTCAAACTATTGCAGGAGAAACAATTATATGCAAAAACATCCGAATGTTTCTTTGGAGTACAAGAGGTGGAATATCTGGGTCATATTGTATCTCACGAGGGTGTTAAGGTAGACCCTAACAAAATTAAAGCCATTAAGGAATGGAAAGTACCCACAACCATAAAGCAGTTGCGAGGATTTCTCGAGTTAACAGGGTATTATCGCAAGTTTGTTAAGAATTATGGGAGAATAGCAACACCTCTAACAACATTATTGAAGAAAGATGCATTTTCATGGACTCCCGAAGCAACTAAGGCCTTTGAACGTCTTAAAGAGGCAATGTGCCTAGCACCGGTCTTAGCTACACCAGACTTCACAAAAACCTTTATTGTGGAATGTGATGCCTCAGGAAATGGAATTGGTGCAGTTTTAATGCAGGAAGGAAGACCCATTGCATTTGAAAGTCGTCCAATCAAAGGAAAGTATTTACAGAAACCTATTTATGAGAAGGAAATGTTAGCAATACTGCATGCACTAAAGAAATGGCGAACTTACCTAATGGGAAGACACTTAAAGGTAAAAACTGATCATGATAGTCTTAAACACTTTTTGGAACAAAGACTATCTTCAGAAGAGCAGCAAAAATGGGTCACAAAGATGTTGGGTTATGACTTTGAAATAATCTACAAAAAAGGAAAGCTTAATGTTGTTGCAGATGCACTCTCAAGAAAGAATGAAGAGGTGGAAGCATTTCTTTGTGCCATTTCTATTATCCAACCAGATTGGATAACTGAAGCAAGAGATGAATGGAAGAAGGACAAAGATGTATGGACACTCATTCAAAATTTGCAGCAATATCCTAGTACATCTGATACATTTAGTTGGAAAAATGATTCCTTATGGTACAAAGATCACTTATATCTTTGTAAGAATTCCCAACTAAAACAAAAAATTCTTTTGGAATTGCACACTTCTCCTTTAGGAGGACACTCAGGATTTTTAAAAACTTACCACAGGGTGAAGAAAGAATTTTTTTGGGATGGCCTTAAATACGATATTCAAAATTTTGTGGTGGAATTTTTTGTTTTCCAGCAAAATAAAGTTGAGACAATTAAGACCTCGGGTCTTCTACAACCTTTATCCATTCCAAGTCAACGTTGGGAGGATATTTCAATAAATTTTATCATAGATTTACCTAAGTCCAAAGGAAAGAGTGTCATCATGGTGGTAGTTGATATACTTACCAAGTATGCACACTTTTATGCATTATATCATCCATTTAAAGCAAATACAGTTGCTACTACATTTATGGACACAATTCAAAAGCTACATGGAAACCCAAAGATTATTGTGAGTGACAGAGATCCCATTTTTACTTGAAAGTTTTGGGCTGACTTATTTTCTTGTTTGGGTACTCAACTAGCTCATAGCTCATCTTATCGTCCTCAATCCGAAGGTCAAACTGAGATAGTGAATAAATGTTTGGAAGGATATCTTCGTTGTTTTGTATCTGATAAACAAACATAATGGGTCAAGTGGTTACCTCTCGCTGAATGGTGGTATAACACTTCCTTCCATACTACAGCAAAAATGACCCCATTTATGGAACTTTATGGATATCATCCACCGTCCATCACATCATCTTTAAGAGAAAATTCAAATTTTCAAGTAGTGGAAGATCACATCGAGCATCAACAAGAAGTTCTCCAACTCTTAAAGGATAACCTAAATTTGGTACAAAATAGAATGAAACAATAGGAAGATCAACATTGCAACGAGAGAAGTTTTTATATAGAATACTGGGTATTTTTACGACTACAGCCATACAAAAAAATGTCCCTCAAGCAAGCTAAGAAGGATAATAAATTTTTGCAAAAGTACTATGGTCCTTACAAGGTGTTGAAAAATATTGGTACTATGGCATACAAATTGGAGCTCCCTTCTTCTTCGCGAGTGCATCCAGTTTTCCATGTTTCATGCTTAAATAAGGTTATATGTGAAAAACTTCCAATTCAAACAATATTGCCAGAACTTGATGAGTAAGGAAAAATCATATTGGAACCTGAAGCAGTCACGGAAAAAAGAACTCGAAAACTAACAAATCGATCAGTTTCAAAGTATCTCATCAAGTGGAAGAACTTACCCACAGAAGATTCTACATGCGAGGATGAGAATTTTATACAGAAGCACCCTGAGCTACTTAAGCATTGAGGATAACACTTTTTTGAAGGAGAGGATCATGTTAGGTCCCTATATTACTATTTTAGTCCCTTATTATTATTAGTGTATCCCACTTATTGTTATTGTTGTACCCCTGTAACCCCAATATTGTTATTATTGTTAGGTCGGCTAGGATTATATTGTGACCCCATGGACTCCTATATATAGAAGGAGGTTTTTTCATTTGTATCATCCAAGAATTGTTCATTTATGTAATGTAAAGGAGGTTTCCCCTTCAAAGTGGATGAATTCTAAGGCGTTGATCTCTCCTTTCTTCTATTTTTGGAGCTGGTTTCATAACATTGAGATATTAATAGACCCTTCCAATATGCGAGCTCATAAAATATGGATTTAATTTTCATCCCTTCTGGCATCTTAATTACAACTTGTTATGGTTCTTCAATAGAATCACCTCCATAAAAAAAACTTGCCAAGCTTTCAATTTAGCACTTAATCCAATCATATGGACCCATAATCATGGGAGGGCCTCTATTTTCAACTCTTCCATCAAATTGATTCTTATGGCGGTTTTTGAACCTATGATCTGGTGGTAGAAAAACCTTGATGTTTGCATAAATAAATTTATGAATATCTTTAGAATACCACCCTTGAAACTGTTGTGGACATCTTGGACATGCAAATGTCCCCTTTGTTTGAATCCATGCAATTCAATAAGGTTAATAATGTCAACATAATAGTATAAAACTAAGTATGAAAGTTGGGATGACAATAAATTATGAGTGTAAATAGTTTTTTTTTATAAATTTTTTATTATCTTACCAGAACAAAAACTAAGCCCTCGGAAATCATGAATATTCCAACATATCACACCATACAAAATGAAGTACCTATTTGATGGAGGGTGTGATATGTCATACATTCTTATGTCTTTCCATAGCAGTTGCATCTCATCAATAAAAGGCACAAATAAACAACCATGTTTTTAACTTGATGTTTTCCTCGAACAATGAGAGTCAACATAAGGTGCTCCTCTCTAACACTCATCCATGGGGAATATTGTATACTATCAATAAAAATTACCAAACACTATAATTTAAGCTCATGAAAGAGAATGGGCACACTCCATCAATTTCAAGACCAAACCTGATACTATGAGGTTCATCTTTCAATTTTGTTGGCCATTTTTCCTCTATGTGTATCAATGCATTGGAGTTGGTTGGAATCCACATGAATCCATGCTTACTCCTATTCTTTGCATGTCATTCCATCAATTTCACAAGTGAATTGAAACAAAGCATTTGTTGAAGTCCAGGTATAATTTTCATGTGACGTAAAACCTTCTTTGGAAATGTAGGGCCTTGTACATCTGTAGGATACTTCTCTTTGCATACAGGAAATTCTACCTTTTCTTGATATTAAACTCGAAATAAAAGTTGATCATTTTAACATGAAAATTTGGTTATATTAAATCCGAAACTCAACCAACAATTAATGTGCCTCTCTGCAAGTTGATAGAAACACATTCTCTTCAGGAAATATTTTAGTTTTTAGTGCCCTGTAAGATTTCCAAAGATTATATCAATTGAATGTTTGATGTATGATGAACATGTTTGATAAGTAAATATATATCATGACTTTTCATACACAATATATTGTTTTAAAATCTCCTTAAATAAATATAAACGAAGTTGATGACTGTTTACAAATTACGTAGATCAATTGACAATGCATTGTAAGAAATAGATTTCAACTCACTTCAGTAGGGTGATGAATCCTTTATTTGACCAACCAAATGGGGACTTGATTTCTAATAATATTAATGTGCATGCAAGTTTTGAGGTTCTACTTGCACCCGATTTAAACATGGGTGTCTTTGCTGCTTGCTTGATGGAGTCTTACAACAAGTTATTATCATAAACATTACGCTGGTGGTAATTACCTATGTTATCATCGTTACCGTCAACCAGATGATCATTATTATCATCATTATTTCCATCCCCAAAGAAAATTGTAAGAGTTTCATTGAATCCTTCTTCATGCACAACATGTTCACTATCATGATAATCATCATTAAGGCTACTAGGTAGAATATTGTAGTCATAAATATATGTGAACCTCATCAGTTGTTCAAATTTCTCAGGTGGTAGATTTCTCTTTAAATATGCTCTTTTTGCCCTGGTATGGTTTAACGGATGGTTTGGAGCATCCCGTCAAAATATTAATAGAATAATTAGATCAACATGGGTATTAGTAGTCATTCTTTCATCATCATATTCTACCTATCAAAAAACACAACCATTATTTAATGTTTGGAAAGAATTGGATAGATCATAAATGTATAAATTTCAAAGAAATATAATCAAACATCGCTTAACAAATCCCATCCCATGTACTATATTATTGGCCAACGTGTTCTTCATTGTGATTATTTGTTGTTTCTGAAGTATCCATTGTCATATCCTCTTCCACCCACTGTGTTCTTTTTGATTTAAAATTTTTTAGTCCACGCCCATGTACATATGCTTTTTTTTTTCTTTTTCTAGTTGAACGCTTAGGCTGTGCACTTGTTCCAATCTCCATCTGAAATATCAACAACATGCATTAATTTATTTCAAGATTGGATAATACACTATAAATTCTAATAATACTGTGAAAAAGGATGGACGTATCGCAAAATTCTTCCTAAGTTAAGTAAAAAATTGATAATTACTTGATGTCCTGCAACATTTGTTGTGTCCTTATTTAATATGACACGATATGTTACCATGGCCTTGTCTTTCCCCTATAATACATAACATAGTCAATGATGTTTAGTACACCAATTATATTGTTTCAACCAATATGCTATCCAACTCAAAACCTCACTTTACTCATATATTTGACATATCAATATCATTTTTTGGAGTTGAAAAAAGCAACAACATATTTTATATAAGTTTATCTCATCTATGTTGTAGCATTTGTGAATTTGTAAACACCATCATCCTTTGGTTGAGGTTGGTTTTTCTTCTTACCTTTATTGTATCCACATATTCTGTATCTGATTCTATGGCCACCCACATTCCTCTCATTGATTTAGTAGGTCTACATCGTCCACATCCTTTGTCCATGGCCTCCTGTAGATGATATAATACACAACAATGACATTAATCACATAACATCTATGCACTTATTTGTTGCTCCATCCAATTTTCTAAATGCATAATCGATTTAAGCTTAGCTAGTTTTCACTGCACCTTCCTAACTAAAATGTCCCTATTTTTAATATATACCCTTTTTGTTAATTTTTACTCTCGATATGGTGGCATGAAAAAAATCTTATAAATATTAGATGAGGATTATGAAAAATAATGGAATAGTTTTTCTTATTTTTTCATATTTTCATTTCACTTTTTTTTGTAAGCTTGGTAGAACCTTTCTTTTTCATTAATCATAAAAACAAGGATGTTACATCCACATGCATATGATTAGGTGGCCTCAACTTCCCCAAATGGAAAACAAGTATGTTGGCCACCTAAATATAGAAAAAAAAAAGTCTAATCATCCATGCCAAGTAAGTATGATTGTCTTTGTACTACCTAGACTCTAGATAACTGAAAACATAACTAGAAACGTAATAAAAATTAGTGCTTATGCATACAATAAATGAAAAACTAAAGGAATAGCCACCAAACTATTAATCATTAACATAATCAACTAGAGTAGGGTCCTTAGCACTAGAAACTGAGAGCTCAGTTTGTGGAATGCAATGACTATGCTCCTCAATACGGGCCAGACAACCATTTTGCTTTTGCAGTTGGAACTAAATTTTTTGAAACTCTTTGCTGTAGTCTGGAAACCCCTGAGTTATTCCAGAAACTTCTGACAGAATTCGTTCTAAGGCTTTAGCCAAAAGGCTATTCATCAAGAAATATAGGTGCAGAGTTTGTTTAAACTGAGTGTTCTTTCCATGAGTGTGACCTGGATCAGGCACCAAGACACACTAATCCTATATATCAATGTCCATGATACCAAAGTGCATGTTCAGATCTTCTTCCCATTCCTCAATTAACTGGAGGACTTCGGTCGAGGTACCCTCATGATACACTGTGGTTACATCGTTGCTAATATTTGAGACCGATTTGTGACCTCGAGCTCTGCCTCTAGACGAGTTGGGCTGGATGGTCTCTGGAGACCCCACTGATTTTTTACCTCGGCCCTGCGAGCTATGGGTTGATTTTCCTTTTCCAGAGGCCAAATGAGTCATAATCTAGTACCTACAATTGCTTTGAAAAATAAATAAATACCCCTTGACCGAATCTGAAGGTAGCCAAAACCCAAAAGCGCCCAACTTCCAAGGGATGCTACCGAGTTGTGGACCTTCTAGAGGAAAAATGTAAGAGGCCAAAGATTGTAAGAAATAAACCCCGTGAATCGCCCATTTACTCTTCTAATTCAGAATCCTAATGCAGACATACATCCATAAAGACAAAGACCCCGTGAACCCAACATACAACCCATTCCTCCAAAGAAGCCGAAGGCCATAGATACAGACATAACCATCCTCATGGTAGACATCTGAGGGTTCTGCAATAAAACCACTAGCCCAAAAACACAGCAAAAGACCCCGAAGACAAGGTGAAAGAGAAATTCAAAGCCTTGAACAAGGATAAATCCACCAACAAAATATACCCATATGAGATAATAAAATTATGAATATTATAGACACAAAGAGACCAGGAAGAATTAGAATTGTCTCCTGATCCAAATCAAGCACAAATAATTTCGTATAATTCACCTTCCTCCACAACGCCAAAGTATCATAAACAAGTAACCCAAAGGCCAAAAAACATAGAGATCGAACCATGGGGGCACTGTGAAAGGAGCTAAACACATACTCGTAAACCAAGACAAGGAATGGTCGTGATTGAAATCACGTCCAAAGAGTCCTCTCCTACTGAACCTTCTCCAAGCCACCAAATAGAGTGAACCAACACCATAGGAAAAAACTACCACAAACAATAAACTTACCAGACTCACCCCAGAATTATATGGAAATATACCACTCAAAAATACCCTTGCAACCTTCTATGAGAGAATTAAATCCCTGCATGAAAAGATCCATCACTCCAAGTGCTTTGTGCACGTGGAGGGTGGCGGGGGATCTCAAAATGACCCAGATCAATCACCTGCAGAGTAGTTGCTGCCAGCTCGAACCCTGATCAAGGAATATTTTCATTTAACCTAATTCAAACCCTTGATCCATAATTTTAAACCGCTAAATATATGTATTTTTATATATTTAAAAAAAAACATCCTTTGATCCTAAATGTTAGAGAATATACTATTTTCAAATTTTGATTTTCAAGTCTTCTAATTGAACTCAATATATAATATAATAATTAGTATAAGTTAAATTGTGGACGAGATATATTTTTCAGCGCCACCATCCACCCTATAAAGAAGTAAAGGGTGAGTGGCGACATTGAAAATGTTTGTGTCACATGTATAAATAATCACTAAGCAACGCAACCTTTAAAGGTGAAAATGTGTGTATGTGACTATAACTAGTGGATTCTTACATTATGAGTCATTGGTTATTAAAATAAAATTAGAAAGTTTGAAATCACACAAAATTAATTAGCGGTCTAGGAAAATATGACATAAAACACCCTTCATTGCAGGTTTAAAACACCATTTATAGGGCTTTACATCAAGCAACATTTCATCTCATGTAGATTTTTTTTACATATTCAAAACTTCTCATGTAATTTACTAAAACATAAGACTCAAATCTACTCTACTCATTTGCAGAAGCACATTCACGAACAAGAACACATATAAAAAACATGCATCATGATTCAACACACATACATAAAGATTTATCTAGGGGAAAGAAACTTCTCAAAACCTCTCCTATCTGTATTTCATTAATCAAAGAATCTGGATGAACACAATATGCTTGCTCAAGCTAGAGAAAAATCTGCAAGTGTATCTTCTATCCTTCTGCCTCACTGACTGACTCTGGTCAATACTTAACCAATTTCGTAGCCTGCCAAGCTCCTATTTCCTTGCATTGTTCCTCAAGGAATTAACCCCTATTATTTAGGAAATTCCTCAATCTAGATTGAACAATTCCTTTAGGTCCCTCTCTGACTGCATGCA
Organism: Pinus albicaulis; assembly: GCA_034641835.2. Lineage (NCBI taxonomy): Eukaryota > Viridiplantae > Streptophyta > Pinopsida > Pinales > Pinaceae > Pinus > Pinus albicaulis. The sequence goes on along the minus strand of CM076582.1, from coordinate 1,657,010,074 downwards.
ACACCTTTACAACTTGGAATAGTTTACAACTGATAGTACACTACCCTTGACCTAAAATCTCAACTGGGTAACTCAAATTCTATGAATGCATGAGTTAATTTAGGCTAATTTATCAATTAACTGGTTAAACACTAGAGTTACACCCCACTTCTAGACCTCCCACTAGTTCCTCCAATAGTTGGAACTAGTTTAACTGACCCTAACTCAATTTAATTGAATTAAATTGTTACAACTGAAATTAAATCAACCCAAGATCCTAAAATTTAGGAATCAATGTACATAACTCATATTCATGTCCCCAAATCAAATTAACTAAGATAACTAAGTGATAACAACTATATCACGTCGGTTAACTCATTCAAGTTGTTTGTTCATGTGGAATATTGAATTTATCCTAATTTAATCAACGGAAAATTAAATTAGGAATTTATTGTTGCATTTTCAACACTTCCTCTCAGCAAGAAAAGGATTATCAACTACCCCAATTATGCATCATTGGAATGTGCTGCATGAAACACCTCTCACCATTTTTGTCGCTACTAAAACATATGCAATTGAGAAGCATAAAAAATAACAAACTGAATCAACTGTGTCTGCAACTATCTACTTGGAAAATTGTGTTGTTGTTGACTCTGCTACTGAGACTCCTACTCTTCTTTCAAGACTCTCCTCAGTATCTGACTAACATTGATCATTTAATACTGAATATTATGGGCCCTCATAGCAAGGTAATGATCCACGAGGAAAAAAACTCAATGGACCCTGCCCAAATTTCTGCAGCTCTTGGACTACAGATCCACGTCACTCCACCTCACTCCTGGAGGTATAGATGCATTTACTCCTTCTAAAAAATTGAATCGAACTCTCCCCCTAATGGAGGTCTCGAGTTGAGTGGATCACTAGTACATTTGGCGGAAATTCTGACACTTGGTTTCGACACTTTTGACCAAATGTCAGAAATTTCCCCAAATGTTTTCAATCCCGCCTGAAATCGTCGCTATACCGACGTCTAGAGAAACGTGTCACAAAACCGACACTTAGATAAAGTGTCGCAATTGCGTATTTTGGAGGAAGACGTCGCAATTGTGACAATATGCCCCAAAGCGTCGTTATTGAGACGACTGCCTCCAAACGTCACAATTGTGACACAATGTCTAAGTGTCGCAATTGTGACGTTTGGAGGCAGCCGTCGCAATAACGACGCTTTGTTTGCGACACAATGTCTAACTGTCGCAATTGCGATGTTTGGAGGCAGCCGTCACAATAGCGACACTTTGGCCACCGTCAGTATAACGACACTTATATGCAATAAACGACAGTTATCTGCATTTGCAAAAATGGTCGGCTTACAGAGCGATGCGAGGAGTAGTTAATGGAGGCACCTTTGCAATTGCGCATAATTTGGAGAGAAAATAGTAATAATAAGAGAGGCTCCTTTAATTGCGTCTTTGATTTGTGAAGGTATGGATTGTCCAGCCTGCAATTCTATGCTGTCGAGAAAGACTCGCAATCCTCTGGAAACAAGACTGTTGTGAAGATGCCTGGCGAAGAAACGAACATCGGGTTCACGACTGTTGATGAACACATCGTAGTCCGGCGAAGAAGGCACCAAGGAGGGTATTCTCAGTGAATGAGGGATGTTGAAATATCAATTTCAACTACCTTGTCCTCTGGCCGCTTTCTAAATCCGTTTTAATGGCTTTGTCAAACAACTGCTTTCTAAAACTGATGAACAATCAATTTTGGTTTTGAAATCACAGTCCCTGCACACTTAAAAATAGAGCACTGTATTGTTTTGGAAACAGAGCAATTTAATAGTAAACACGAGAGATTTTAATTCAGAAGAACGTGGTCCCACAGACCACAGACCAAATCAGCCATCCACGTGGAAGTAGGTGATTTGATATGTTTTCACATGTAAATTTACTTTATCAAGCAAAGGAATATTTCTTACATCAACAGTTAAATTTACAGTATTGAAATTATTTGATGACCCTATAGTCATATCAAAGGGGTGAGAAAGAGCAATATTAAATTGATCTTTTTCAAGATCCATAACAGTCGGTAATCTTGTTTGATCTGGTTTTATTTGATACTCAGCATGTGCCTCCATGCTATCCTTCATTCTTTGATTTCTTTCAGTAATCTGAGCAAATACTTGTTTAATCAAAGGTACTTTTTCATGAGAATCTCCATGTCTTCTTGGTGAGGCTGGGACATTTTTCTCATCTCCTAGTTGAAGTGAGAAACCAGGTTGAGCACCTGCTAAGTCTTCATTGAATTTTGTTCTCTTTTCGGCTCTCATCTCTTCATCTTTTGAACCAACAACCGCCTCTTTAATCCTCTTTCTATATTTCTTAGATATGATAGGAGTTTGTCTATTGGAGCCAACAGAACCTGCAAAACCCTTATTTGCTAGCTTCTCTATGTCAGGTCTTCTTTCATGAACAAATGCTTAATAACCATTTTCATTTCTCCTAGTTGAAATCACTTTATGGGGGTCATAAGTCTACTTATCTCCTAACAAAAAGTGCATTCCATCTAACATCATATTAAATTCATCAGCTGCTTGTCTCAGGTTGACTATAAATGGACCCATAGACATAGGTAGCTTAAACATATGAACCTTTTTCATAGGTACAAAATGTATTTGGTCAACATTTAAACTTTGCCTAATGAATTCTAAAGAAAATAATCTCATAGGCACAAATATAGGAAGCCTATATGGTTCTACCCCAGCCCCATAAAGTCTAATCTCTGAATAATCTTCATAATCATACCATTCTCCAAACTTGCAATTTTTTCCCAACTGTAGGAACTCTTGAGCCTTTGGCAGGAAACATAGGGGAGAAAACCCATTCATAATTTTATATGCAGTAGACATAAAATGATTTGAAAAATCAAACAAACCCTCCTCATTCTGTTCCTCTCTTACTACATCAGTGGACCAAAACACTATTGACTGCCTATTTTTATTTACATCCATGATATTTAACCACAAATGCAATAATTCTTCCAAATTTTGATATAAAAAGAGGTAAATGATAATAGAGGGGAACCTGAATGACCCAGTGAGTGATAAACTCATGAGTTGAGTATTGACAACTTCTTGCCAATATGAAGGAATATCCAGCACTACCCATGGCTTCATCATCAATGCAAACATTCCCAGAACTGATTTTTCAATTATGTTGCCGTCTTCTTTTCCCAATATCTTTGAAATGCACCTCATCACGAGTCGGACTTCTGCATCGAAAAATTCCATGGAGAATTATTTTCTGTCAGTTACAAACCGCATTGTATCTGGCTTCAAGAAAAAGACAAACTAATTTAATTCTTGACCTGCAAGACTATCATAATGTGCTATCAATGACTCGTCAGTGAATTGAACATATGATTTTGACTCTAGCTTACACAGGGCTTCACGAATTAACAGGGTTGAGACTTGTAAGACATTTTCTCCTAGACAATTCATTACAAAGCATTTTCCAGGGTACATAGAGGACACTAGCCAGTGCACAAACTCAGGAAAAAGGTACATTCTTGGAATACATGTAGAAAATACACCTGTTTTGGCCTTGGCGGAGAAAATTGGACATGCTTTGTCATTCAAATTGACTTGTTGATAGAATTGAAGGTGTTCTAAAGAGCACACAATGTCTCAGATATCCCTCTCAATGTCCATGAGAGGAATATGGCTGGATGAACCAGAAAGAGATGAACGCTTAGCCATAATTCTGCTTAAGTTCGTGAACAATGACAAGGTGGTAGAAAACAATGGAAGACACAATTGCAATCAAATTGACAAGTACAGAGAAACAAAAATAACCTTGCGAAAAGAGGAACCAATTTTAAATATGCGGCGCAGGGCTTATGAATTAAATGTTGAGTTGATGCGCCAAAAGACCGTTAAATGGTACCATGATGTGGCTGATAGCTGTTGCCAACCAGCGGCTTACATCACTCCAGGAGGCCTCAAAGGTACGGAGCGCACATCGGATTCATGCCCCTATAGTTAATCCTAACCGTAGATCTTGATCGGTCCCTCAGTCAACGGGGTCAACTGCGGAGGCACCCTCCCTGTTAACCCGTGTGTTGAATGTGCCTGCGAGTTGCCGCTTTTATCTCCGGCCAAACAAATATTCGGATCCCGCTCACAAACTTTCTCTTTTATTAACTGAGCACTGGGACCCACCTTCACGAATCTCTTAAAGTATTGAACTTTAAACTTACACAAAATATTTCATCTTTGAGTTAAAGTATGAGAAAATTGTACTTTAACATATATTTTTCTATTTTTTTGTATTTTTGAAAAATTAAAATAAAGGATATTGCAAATGAGCCACAACATACCCCATGGACTCCTATATATAGAAGGAGGTTTTCTTCATTTGTATCATCCAAGAATTGTTCATTTATGTAATGTATTGGAGGTTTCCCCCTCGAAGTGGCTTATTTCTAAGGCGTTGATATCTCTTTTCTTCTATTTTTGGAGCTGGTTACACAACATTTTGTATCAAAGCTTTGGATTCTAGGGTTTCGCCGGCCGAAACAAAAGTCATCATGGAATTTTCGCTATAACATTTTCTACGAAGGTTCGTGCTTTTAAATTTACAAAGTGAAGCCAAAATCTTGAGGAAATTCGTGTAAAAATGTCATATCTTTGTTCGAAATATTTTCAGAGATATGATCTGTGGAATTTAAGGTTTTTTTAGGCTCCCGAATTTCACCTAAATAGGTCATCGTGGAATTTTCACTATAAAACTTTTTCTACGAAGTTTTAGAAGATGAAATTTCTACAGTGTGAAGAACAAATCTTGAGGAACATCGTGTAAAAATTTCAGATCTTGGTTCGCAAAATTTTCAGAGATATGATCTATGGAAGCTAGGAATTTTTCAGGCTCCGAATTTCATCTCAAAGAGGTGACTGTGGTAAAACTATCATAAATCTCTCTCTGAGCATCGGATTGGAATTCTATAAAATGTGGCCGAAAGGACACAGAATGTAGTTTCCTGTGTATCAATTTTTGAGCCGAAGGAGGAAACAATGATATGTGGCACACCGTACAAGTTCACTCTAATAAACTAGTCTATAATTAGGTCATTGTGGGAGATTGGGCATAAATTTTTCTTAAAGAATCCAAATCAAAGCCGACCTATGGCATTCGAAAAAATATTCAAAGGGATAATACAAAGACCAAATTTTAGATATTGAATATCCTAAATCATAGAGATAATTCAAGCTTTCAATATCGAGCTCCTCAAAAGCAAGAAATTGTGTGTATTTTTTTTTCCAAATTGCATAAGTCTTGTTTGAAGAATCAATTTGAATTGATTCCAAGGGCATATTGTAGAATAGATATCAATATTGGGTTCTAAAATTCCCCCTAAAAAGAATTCAACACCCATTAAGCCTTCAGAAGGCTCTACTATGACTCATGAATATGAAGAAGTGCAACATGACATATCAAAATTACAAGAGCAAATACACCAAATTTCGCTCTCGCAAAGAGAAACAAAAAATGAAATGGATGTTTTGAAGAAAGGTGTGGAAGCTAAGATGGATGGCATGGAAGCTAATATGGATGACACGAAAGCTAAGATCGATGAAAAAATGGAAAACATGAAGAACGATATAAAAACAAACATGGAAGGTTTGAAAAAGTTAATACAATAAATGTTTCCTAATAGCAAAAAGATAATAGAGGAAACTCATGATGAGAACAAAATAATTTTTAATCATGATTTCATAAACGCTAATGTTGGATGGAAGACCTGCCATATTCCAAAGATCAATATGAGGAAGTTTGATGGCAAGGATCTCGTAACATGGATACTATAGATGGAGCAAAATTTTGATATCATTAATGTGCAAAACACACAAAATGTATGCATTGCAACTTTATATTTAGAAAAAAATATATTTGTATGGTATCGATGTCTTTGATCCCGTAAAAAATTGTCACTTGGTAAAATTTTATAGAGGAAATGATAACACATTATGAGGATACAAAGAGAAACACCTTTTTTAGCCAATTGATAAATCTCAAACAAAAGGGTTCAGTGGTGGAGCACATTGAGGACTTCCAAAAATTGAATATAAGGGTAACTGATATTCCAGAGTAACACATGATTGATGTCTTCATAGGGAGTTTAAAGGATAACATCCAACACAAGGTTCGAATTTGGGAACCTGATTCATTTGAGAAGGCATTCAGGCTGGCAAGAAAAATTGAATGTAAAATTATGGCAACAAGGAAGCCTACCACTCACATCTATAAATATGGAAGTGTTGCTAGTCCTAGACTTCCACAACCTACAAGGTTGACACCACAAAAATTGGAGAAAAAAGAGAAAAAGGGATTTTCTACAGTTCTGATAACAAGTACAGTAAAGGTCCTAAGTGTGCTGAGAATAAATTATTTTACATAGATTGTGATGAGGAGGAATAAAATGAACAAGAATCTTCAAAAGAAGAGGATATACACCAGGAGACAACCCTATAAGAAGAAGAAATGAGTTAAACCATATCATGTAATGCATTGGCAGGAATTACCACTCCTCAAAGCCTCAAGATAGAAGGACATATCAAGAAGAAAAAGGTAATAGTGTTGATTGATTCGAGTAGTACCCATAATTTTACTCATTGTAAGGTAGCCAAGGAATTGAATTGTTTCCTATACCCAGCACCAGAATGTCAAGTGATGGTTGCAAATGGAGGAACTACAGATTGCTCTGGAAAATGCCATAATATCAAGCTAACCATGGGGGAATATGTATTGAATGTTCAAACGCTTTCCATTCCAATGGGAGGTGCTGATGTTGTACTAGGAGTACAATGGTTACAATCTTCGGGGATGGTAGCTTTTAATTTTCAAGAAATTTTCTTGAATTTTTTTTCAGAAGGAAAGGAAGTCAAATTATGGGGTATCGCAGGGAAGCTGGGAAAGATAATAAGCTCTAATGTCATGAGAAAGCTTCTTAAGAATGAAAAGCGAGGCATACTTGCACAATTATTCTCACAAGAAGTTCCAACATCAAAATCAGCTATTTCTCCAGATCTCCAAAAAGTCTTGGACAATCATTCCAAGGTGTTTGAAACTCCCAAAGGAGTCCCAAATATTAGTGATCATGATCATGCTATTCATTTGATTCCAATAAGTGTTCCTCCAAACATCAAGCCTTGTAGATATCCTTATGTCCAAAAGAGTGAAATTGAACATATGATTGCAGAAATGTTAGAGGGTGGTATAATTCAACCTATTCAAAGTTATTTCTCTGCTCCAGTAGTATTGGTGCATAAGAAGGATGGATGATGGCGCATGTGTCCAGATTATAGGGAACTCAATAAGCTCACTATGAAATATAAATTCCCCATTCCCATGATTGATGAATTATTGGATGAATTACATGGGGCAATTTATTTTACCAAGTTGGATCTTCATTTAGGATATCATCAAATTATAATGAAGATTGAAGAGATTCCGTAAACAACATTTCGTACTCATGAGGGTCAATATGAATTTTTGGTCATGCATTTTTGCCTTACCAATGCACCTTCTACATTTCAGGGGTTGATGAATTCCATTTTCAAACCCTTCCTTAGAAAATTTGTGCTAATATTTTTTGATGATATACTAATCTACAACAGGTCTTGGAAGGATCACGTTCAACATGTTGACAGGGTGCTCAAACTATTGCAGGAGAAAAAATTATATGCAAAAACATCCAAATGTTTCTTTGGAGTAAAATAGGTGGAATATCTGGGTCATATTATATCTCACGAGGGTGTTAAGGTAGACCCTAACAAAATTAAATCCATTAAGGAATGGAAAGTACCCACAACCATAAAGCAGTTGCAAGGATTTCTTAGGTTAACAGGGTTTTATCGCAATTTTTTTAAGAAGTATGGGAGAATAGCAGCACCTCTAACAACATTATTGAAGAAAGATGGATTTTCATGGACTCCTGAAGCAACTAAGGCCTTTGAACATCTTAAAGAGGAAATGTGCATAACACTGGTCTTAGCCATGCCAGACTTCACAAAAACCTTTGTTTTGGAATGTGATGCCTCAGGAAATGGAATTGGTGTTGTTTTAATGCAAGAAGGAAGACCATTGCTTTTGAAATTCGTCCAATCAAAGGAAAGTATTTACAAAAATCTATTTATGAGAAGGAAATATTAGCAATACTACATGCACTAAATAAATGGTGACCTTACCTAATGGGAAGACACTTCAAGGTAAAAACTGATCATGATAGTCTTAAACACTTTTTGGAACAAATACTATCTTCAGAAGAGCAGCAAAAATGGGTCACAAAGATGTTGGGTTATGACTTTGAAATCATCTACAAAAAAGGTAAGCTAAATGTTGTTGTAGATGCACTCTCAAGAACGAACGAAGAGGTGGAAGCATTGTTTTCTGCCATTTCTATTATCCAACTAGATTTGATAACCGAAGCAAGGGATGAATGGAAGATGGATGAATAAATGTGGACACTCATTCAAAAGTTGCAGCAATATCCTAGTACATCTGATACATTTAGTTGGAAAAATGATTTCGTATGGTACAAAGATCGCTTATATATTTGTAAGAATTCCAAACTAAAACAAAAAATTATTTTGGAATTGCACACTTCTCCTTTAGGAGGACACTCAGGATTTTTAAAAACTTACCACAGGGTGAAGAAAGAATTTTTTTGGGATGGCCTTAAATACGATATTCAAAATTTTGTGGTGGAATTTTTTTTTTCCAGCAAAATAAAGTTGAGACAATTAAGACCTCGGGTCTTCTACAACCTTTATCCATTCCAAGTCAACGTTGGGAGGAGATTTCAATAGATTTTATCATAGATTTACCTAAGTCCAAAGGAAAGAGTGTCATCATGGTGGTAGTTGATAGACTTACCAAGTATGCACACTTTTGTGCATTATATCATCCATTTAAAGAAAATACAGTTGCTACTACATTTATGGACACAATTCAAAAGCTACATGGAAACCCAAAGATTATTGTGAGTGACAGAGATCCCATTTTTACTTGAAAGTTTTGGGCTGACTTATTTTCTTGTTTGGGTACTCAACTAGCTCATAGCTCATCTTATCGTCCTCAATCCGATGGTCAAACTGAGATAGTGAATAAATGTTTGGAAGGATATCTTCGTTGTTTTGTATCTGATAAACAAACACAATGGGTCAAGTGGTTACCTCTCGTTGAATGGTGGTATAACACTTCCTTCCATACTATAGCAAAAATGACCCCATTTATGGAACTTTATGGATATCATCCACCATCCATCACATCATCTTTAAGAGAAAATTCAAATTTTCAAGTAGTGGAAGATCACATCGACCATCAACAAGAAGTTCTCCAACTCTTAAAGGATAACCTAAATTTGGTACAAAATAGAATGAAACAATAGGAAGATCAACATTGCAACGAGAGAAGTTTTTATATAGAATACTGGGTATTTTTACGACTACAGCCATACAAAAAAATGTCCCTCAAGCAAGCTAAGAAGGATAATAAATTTTTGCAAAAGTACTATGGTCCTTACAAGGTGTTGCAAAATATTGGTACTATGGCATACAAATTGGAGCTCCCTTCTTCTTCACGAGTGCATCCAGTTTTCCATGTTTCATGCTTAAATAAGGTTATAGGTGAAAAACTTCCAATTCAAACAATATTGCCAAAACTTGATGAGTAAGGAAAAATCATATTGGAACCTGAAGCAGTCAAGGAAAAAAGAACTCGACAGCTAACAAATCGATCAATTTCAAAGTATCTCATCAAGTGGAAGAACTTACCCACAGAAGATTCTACATGCGAGGATGAGAATTTTATACAGAAGCACCCTGAGCTACTTAAGCATTGAGGATAGCACTTTTTTGAAGGAGAGGATCATGTTAGGTCCCTATATTACTATTTTAGTCCCTTATTATTATTAGTGTATCCCACTTATTGTTATTGTTGTACCCCTATAACCCCAATATTGTTATTATTGTTAGGTCGGCTAGGATTATATTGTGACCCCATGGACTCCTATATATAGAAGGAGGTTTTTTCATTTGTATCATCCAAGAATTGTTCATTTATGTAATGTAAAGGAGGTTTCCCCTTCAAAGTGGATGAATTCTAAGGCGTTGATCTCTCCTTTCTTCTATTTTTGGAGCTGGTTTCATAACATTGAGATATTAATAGACCCTTCCAATATGCGAGCTCATAAAATATGGATTTAATTTTCATCCCTTCTGGCATCTTAATTACAACTTGTTATGGTTCTTCAATAGAATCACCTCCATAAAAAAAACTTGCCAAGCTTTCAATTTAGCACTTAATCCAATCATATGGACCCATAATCATGGGAGGGCCTCTATTTTCAACTCTTCCATCAAATTGATTCTTATGGCGGTTTTTGAACCTATGATCTGGTGGTAGAAAAACCTTGATGTTTGCATAAATAAATTTATGAATATCTTTAGAATACCACCCTTGAAACTGTTGTGGACATCTTGGACATTCAAATGTCCCATTTATTTGAATCCATTGAATTCAATAAGGTTAATAATGTCAACATAATAGTATAAAAATAAGTATGAAAGTTGGGATGACAATAAATTATGAGTGTAAATAGTTTTTTTTTTTAATTTTTTATTATCTTACCAGAACAAAAACCAAGCCCTCGGAAATCATAAATATTCCAACATATCACACCATACAAAATGAAGTACCTATTTGATGGAGGGTGTGATATTTCATACATTCTTATGTCTTTCCATAACAGTTGCATCTCATCAATAAAAGGCACAAATAAACAACCATGTTTTTAACTTGATGTTTTCCTCGAATAATGAGAGTCAACATAAGGTGCTCCTCTCTAACACTCATCCATGGGGAATATTGTATACTATCAATAAAACTTACCAAACACTATAATTTAAGCTCATGAAAGAGAATGGGCACACTCCATCAATTTCAAGACCAAACCTGATACTATGAGGTTCATCTTTCAATTTTGTTGGCCATTTTTCCTCTATGTGTATCAATGCATTGGAGTTGGTTGGAATCCACATGAATCCATGTTTACTCCTATTCTTTGCATGTCATTCCATAAATTTCACAAGTGAATTGAAACAAAGAATTTGTTGAAGTCCAGGTATAATTTGCATGTGACGTAAAACCTTCTTTGGAAATGTAGGGCCTTGTACATATGCAGGATACTTCTCTTTGCATACAGGAAATTCTACCTTTTCTTGATATTAAACTCTAAACAAAATTTGATCATTTTAACATGAAAATTTGGTTATATTAAATCCGAAACTCAACCAACAATTAATGTGCCTCTCTGCAAGTTGATAGAAACACATTCTCTTCAGGAAATATTTTAGTTTTTAGTGCCGTGTAAGATTTCCAAAGATTATATCAATTGAATGTTTGACGTATAATGAACATGTTTGATAAGTAAATATATATCATGACTTTTCATACACAGTATATTGTTTTAAAATCTCCTTAAATAAATATAAACGAAGTTGATGACTGTTTACAAATTACGTAGATCAATTGACAATGCATTGTAAGAAATAGATTTCAACTCACTTCAGTAGGGTGATGAATCCTTTATTTGACCAGCCAAATGGGGACTTGATTTATAATAATATTAATGTGCATGCAAGTTTTGAGGTTCTACTTGCACCCGATTTAAACATGGGTATCTTTGCTGCTTGCTTGATGGAGTCTTACAACAAGTTATTATCATAAACATTACGCCGGTGGTAATTACCTATGTTATCATCGTTACCGTCAACCAGATGATCATTATTATCATCATTATTTCCATCCCCAAAGAAAATTGTAAGAGTTTCATTGAATCCTTCTTCATGCACAACATGTTCACTATCATGATAATCATCATTAAGGCTACTAGGTAGAATATTGTAGTCATAAATATATGTGAACCTCATCAGTTGTTCAAATTTCTCAGGTGGTAGATTTCTCTTTAAATATGCTCTTTTCGCCCTGGTATGGTTTAACGGATGGTTTGGAGCATCCCGTCAAAATATTAATAGAATAATTAGATCAACTTGGGTATTAGTAGTCATTCTTTCATCATCATATTCTACCTATCAAAAAACACAACCATTATTTAATGTTTGGAAAGAATTGGATAGATCATAAATGTATAAATTTCAAAGAAATATAATCAAATATCGCTTAACAAATCCCATCCCATGTACTATATTATTGGCCAACGTGTTCTTCATTGTGATTATTTGTTGTTTCTGAAGTATCCATTGTCATATCCTCTTCCACCCACTGTGTTCTTTTTGATTTAAAATTTTTTAGTCCACGCCCATGTACATATGCTTTTTTTTTTCTTTTTCTAGTTGAACGCTTAGGCTGTGCACTTGTTCCAATCTCCATCTGAAATATCAACAACATGCATTAATTTATTTCAAGATTGGATAATACACTATAAATTCTAATAATACTGTGAAAAAGGATGGACGTATCGCAAAATTCTTCCTAAGTTAAGTAAAAAATTGATAATTACTTGATGTCCTGCAACATTTGTTGTGTCCTTATTTAATATGACATGATATGTTACCATGGCCTTGTCTTTCCCCTATAATACATAACATAGTCAATGATGTTTAGTACACCAATTATATTGTTTCAACCAATATGCTATCCAACACAAAACCTCACTTTACTCATATATTTGACATATCAATATCATTTTTTGGAGTTGAAAAAAGCAACAACATATTTTATATAACTTTATCTCATCTATGTTGTAGCATTTGTGAATTTGTAAACACCATCATCCTTTGGTTGAGGTTTCTTTTTCTTCTTACCTTTATTGTATCCACATATTCTGTATCTGATTCTATGGCCACCCACATTCCTCTCATTGATTTAGTAGGTCTACATCGTCCACGTCCTTTGTCCATGGCCTCCTGTAGATCATATAATACACAACAATGACATTAATCACATAACATCTATGCACTTATTTGTTGCTTCATCCAATTTTCTAAATGCATAATCGATTTAAGCTCAGCTAGTTTTCACTGCACCTTCCTAACTAAAATGTCCCTATTTTTAATATATACCCTTTTTGTTAATTTTTACTCTCGATATGGTGGCATGAAAAAAATATTATAAATATTAGATGAGGATTATGAAAAATAATGGAATAGTTTTTCTTGTTTTTTCATATTTTCATTTCACTTTTTTTTGTAAGCTTGGTAGAACCTTCTTTTTCATTAATCATAAAAACAAGGATGTTACATCCACATGCATATGGTTAGGTGGCCTCAACTTCCCCAAATGGAAAACAAGTATGTTGGCCACCTAAATATAGAAAAAAAAAAAAAAAGTCTAATCATCCATGCCAAGTAAGTATGATTGTCTTTGTACTACCTAGACTCTAGATAACTGAAAACATAACTAGAAACGTAATAAAAATTAGTGCTTATGCATACAATAAATAAAAAACTAAAGGAATAGCCACCAAAATATTAATCATTAACATAATCAACTAGAGTAGGGTCCTTAGCACTAGAAACTGAGAGCTCAGTTTGTGGAATGAAATGACTATGCTCCTCAATACGGGCCAGACAACCGTTTTGCTTTTGCAGTTGGAACTAATTTTTTTGAAACTCTTTGCTGTAGTCTGGAAACCCCTGAGTTATTCCAGAAACTTCTGACAGAATCCATTCTAAGGCTTTAGCCAAAAGGCTATTCATCAAGAAATATAAGTGCAGAGTTTGTTTAAACTGAGTGTTATTTCCATGAGTGTGACCTGGATCAGGCACCAAGACACACTAATCCTATATATCAATGTCCATGATACCAAAGTGCATGTTCAGATCTTCTTCCCATTCCTCAATTAACTGGAGGACTTCGGTCGAGGTACCCTCATGATACACCGTGGTTACATCGTTGCTAATATTTGAGACCAATTTGTGACCTCGAGCTCTACCTCTAGACGAGTTGGGCTGGATGGTCTCTGGAGACCCCACTGATTTTTTACCTCGGCCCTGCGAGCTATGGGTTGCTTTTCCTTTTCCAGAGGCCAAATGAGTCATAATCTAGTACCTGCAATTGCTTTGAAAAATAAATAAATACCCCTTGACCGAATCTGAAGGTAGCCAAAACCCAAAAGCGCCCAACTTCCAAGGGATGCTACCGAGTTGTGGACCTGCTAGAGGAAAAATGTAAGAGGCCAAAGATTGTAAGAAATAAACCCCGTGAATCGCCCATTTACTCTTCTAATTCAAACTCCTAATGCAGACATACATCCATAAAGACAAAGACCCCGTGAACCCAACATACAACCCATTCCTCCAAAGAAGCCGGAGGCCATAGATACAGACATAACCATCCTCATGGTAGACATCTGAGGGTTCTGCAATAAAACCACTAGCCCAAAAACACAGCAAAAGACCCCGAAGGCAAGGTGAAAGAGAAATTCAAAGCCATGAACAAGGATAAATCCACCAACAAAATATACCCATATGAGATAATAAAATTATGAATATTATAGACACAAATAGACCAGGAAGAATTAGAATTGTCTCCTGATCCAAATCAAGCACAAATAATTTCGTATAATTCACCTTCCTCCACAACGCCAAAGTATCATAAAAAAGTAACCCAAAGGCCAAAAAACATAGAGATCGAACCATGGGGGCACTGTGAAAGGAGATAAACACATACTCGTAAACCAAGACAAGGAATGGTCGTGATTGAACTCACGTCCAAAGAGTCCTCTCCTACTGAACCTTCTCCAAGCCACCAAATAGAGTGAACCAACACCATAGGAAAAAACTGCCACAAACAATAAACTTACCAGACTCACCCCAGAATTATATGGAAATATACCACTCACAAATACCCTTGCAACCTTCTATGAGAGAATTAAATCCCTGCATGAAAAGATCCATAACTCCAAGTGCTTTGTGCAAGTGGAGGGTGGCGGGGGATCTCAAAATGACCCAGATCAATCACCTGCAGAGTAGTTGTTGCCAGCTCGAACCCCGATCAAGGAATATTTTCATTTAACCTAATTCAAACCCTTGATCCATAATTTTAAACCGCTAAATATATGTATTTTTGTATATTTAAAAAAAAACATCCTTTGATCCTATATGTTAGAGAATATACTATTTTCAAATTTTGATTTTCAAGTCTTCTAATTGAACTCAATATATAATATAATAATTAGTATAAGTTAAATTGTGGACGAGATATATTTTCAGCGCCACCATCCACCCTATAAAGGAGTAAAGGGTGAGTGGCGACATTGAAAATGTTTGTGTCACATGTATAAATAATCACTAAGCAACACAACCTTTAAAGGTGAAAATGTGTGTATGTGACTATAACTAGTGGATTCTTACATTATGAGTCATTGGTTATTAAAATAAAATTAGAAAGTTTGAAATCACACAAAATTAATTAGCGGTCTAGGAAAATATGACATAAAACACCCTTCATCGCAAGTTAAAAACACCATTTATAGGGCTTTACATCAAGCAACATTTCATCTTATGTAGATTTTTTTTTACATATTCAAAACTTCTCATGTAATTTACTAAATCATAAGACTCAAATCTACTCTACTCATCTGCAGAAGCACATTCACGATCAAGAACACATATAAAAAACATGCATCATGATTCAACACACATACATAAAGATTTATCTAGGGGAAAGAAAATTCTCAAAACCCCTCCTATTTGTATTTCATTAATCAAAGAATCTGGATGAACACAATATTCTTGCTCAAGCTAGAGAAAAATCTGCAAGTGTATCTTCTATCCTTCTTCCTCACTGACTGACTCTGGTCAATACTTAACCAATTTCGTAGCCTGCCAAGCTCCTATTTCCTTGCATTGTTCCTCAAGGAATTAACCCCTATTATTTAGGAAATTCCTCAATCTAGATTGAACAATTCCTTTAGGTCCCTCTCTGACTGCATGCAACACCTTTACAACTTGGAATAGTTTACAACTGATAGTACACTACCCTTGACCTCAAATCTCAACTGGGTAACTCAAATTCTATGAATGCATGAGTTAATTTAGGCTAATTTATCAATTAACTGGTTAAACACTAGAGTTACACCCCACTTCTAGACCTCCCACTAGTTCCTCCAATAGTTGGAACTAGTTTAACTGACCCTAACTCAATTTAATTGAATTAAATTGTTACAACAGAAATTAAATCAACCCAAGATCCTAAAATTTAGGAATCAATGTACATAACTCATTTTCATGTCCCCAACTCAAATTAACTAAGCTAACTAAGTGATAACAACTATATCACGTCGGTTAACTCATTCAAGTTGTTTGTTCATGTGGAATATTTAATTTATCCTAATTTAATCAACGGAAAATTAAATTAGGAATTTATTGTTGCATTTTCAACACTTCCTCTCAGCAAGAAAAGGATTATCAACTACCCCAATCATGCATCATTGGAATGTGCTGCATGAAACACCTCTCACCATTTCTGTCGCTACTAAAACATATGCAATTGAGAAGCATAAAAAATAACAAACTGAATCAACTGTGTCTGCAACTGTCTACTTGGAAAATTGTGTTGTTGTTGACTCTGCTACTGAGACTCCTACTCTTCTTTCAAGACTCTCCTCAGTATCTGACTGACATTGATCATTTACTACTGAATATTATGGGCCCTCATAGCAAGGTAATGATCCACGAGGAAAAAAACTCAATGGACCCTGCCCAAATTTCTGCAGCTCTTGGACTACAGATCCACGTCACTCCACCTTACTCCTGGAGGTATAGCTGCATTTACTCCTTCTACCAACTTGGATCGAACTCTCCCCCTAATGGAGGTCTCGAGTTGAGTGAATCACTAGTACATTTGGCGGAGATTCTGACACTTGGTTCCGACACTTTTGACCAAATGTCGGAAATTTCCCCAAATGTTTTCAATCCCGCCTGAAACCGTCGCTATACCAACGTCTAGATAAACGTGTCGCAATACCGACACTTAGATAAAGTGTCGCAATTGCGAATTTTGGAGGAAGACGTCGCAATTGTGACAATATGCCCCAAAGCGTCGTTATTGAGACGGTTGCCTCCAAACGTCGCAATTGTGACACAATGTCTAAGTGTCGCAATTGTGACGCAATGTCTAAGTGTCGCAATTGTGACGTTTGGAGGCAGCCGTCGCAATATCGACGCTTTGTTTGCGACACAATATCTAACTGTCGCAATTGCAACGTTTGGAAGCAGCCGTCACAATAGCGACGCTCTGGCCACCGTCGGTATAACGGCACTTATATGCAATAAACGACAGTTATATGCCTTTGCAAAAATGGTCGGCTTACAGAGCAGCGCGAGGAGTAGTTAATGGAGTCACCTTTGCAATTGCGCATAATTTGGAGAGAAAATAGTAATAATAAGAGAGGCTCCTTTTATTGCGTCTTTGATTTGTGAAGGTATGGATTGTCCAGCCTGCAATTCTATGCTATTGAGAAAGACTCACAATCCTCTGGAAACAATACTGTTGTGAAGATGCCTGGCGAAGAAACGAACATCGGGTTCACGACTGTTGATGTACACATCGTAGTTCGGCGAAGAAGGCACCAAGGAGGGTATTATCAGTGAATGAGGGATGTTGAAATATAAATTTCAACTACCCTGTCCTCTGGCCGCTTTCTAAATCTGTTTGAATGGCTTTGTCAAACAACTGCTTTCTAAAACTGATGAACAATCAATTTTGGTTTTGAAATCACAGTCCCTGCACACTTAAAAATAGAGCACTGTATTGTTTTGGAAACAGAGCAATTTAATAGTAAACATGAGAGATTTTAATTCAGAAGAACGTGGTCGCACAGACCATAGACCAA
The DNA here is from genome assembly GCA_034641835.2 of Pinus albicaulis. Taxonomy (NCBI): domain Eukaryota; kingdom Viridiplantae; phylum Streptophyta; class Pinopsida; order Pinales; family Pinaceae; genus Pinus; species Pinus albicaulis. The sequence continues at coordinate 1,656,992,182 of CM076582.1, read as the reverse complement.
ATCATCCATCCACGTGGAAGTAGGTGATTCGATCGTGTTATTTTTTGGCCCGCCTGCATTGTGGAATTCCGGACCCGAAACATTATAGGGCGGAATTAATTTGATTTTCGCGTCACAGTTTTCCTCCGTACGCAAAGCCAAAAAACGAACCCAAATTTTTATATGGCATATTCTATGAAGTTTTCGCGTCACAAGTTAGGGTGACATCAGCAGGCTATTTTGAAACGCGAATTTGTGATTGAAATTGGGTTTATTTTTTTTGAAGTCCGGACGTATGATATAGTTTTATTAATATTTTGTTATAAGTTTTGTTTCACCGCCCGATAGTTATTTAAACCATTGGCTCATATATAACATATGCGAAAATATTTCACTTTGGGCATTTGTAATGTGGGCCCCGAATACTTTAAATAGGTACATATACATTAGACAGTTTAAAAGTTTTGAGGATGGCACCCCCAGTGCAATTGTTTGTTTATAAGATTATATGATACATGTGAGATAAAGGTTTATTATTTATCATATATAAATAAATTTTATCAATATTGTACATTTACACTTTTATGAGGTGATGTTATAAGTAAATTCATAAATATCTCTTTTTAATCCTCATTTTACTCCATGAATATGTTTGGAAGTGAAATTTCAATAGATTAATTTTCTCCTAATCTATGTATCATCAATATTGTACATTTACATTCTTAATTATGAGGTGATGTTATAGGTAAATCCATGAATATCTCCTTTTAATCTTCATTTTACTCCATAAATATGTTTGGAAATGAAATTTCAATAGATTAATTTTCTTGCTATTATATGTTTTACGAAGATATGGTAATGAATTCTCTCTTGTTCTTCTTAGAAATAATTATATATAATTTTTTTTTTTTTCAAAATAGATTAAAAAAATTATATGAGAAAAATTATTAATTCATCAATATGTGTGTGTGAGTGTTGTGAGGAATTATTTCATAGTTCAACTTAATGGTTCATTATATAATCATGTGATCATCACCAATGATATATCTTAAAAAGAAACTAAAAAGCCATGTTTACAAAATCAATGTATACTCTAGAGAGTGGTTCTCATATCACTATGTAAATTACTAAATTGTTGTATGCTACTTCAACAAAATTATAAGATAAACTGTAATACACATCATATATGCACCATAACAATTGGTGCAGGGTAAAACCCACCTGCCACACCTTTGTACTCAATCCAATTTTCTCTGTCAACTCTTCTAGCTGTGGGAGTTTCCTCCAAGGATCATAATACCCCTAAGGCCTGTTATCACCCTAGTAATTCTCAGGTTGTGGGATAGGGATTTTTGTAGTTAAGAACACCAGGGGTAACCAAGAACCGCTTTGGGAATTCAAGATCTAGCCTTCTTGAACTTTAGATAAGGATCTCTTCGTATGATTTAGCTTTGTTTTAGTAACAGATATTAGGCTAGCTATGATTGTGTATTTGGGTTTGATTTTAAAATATTGGTGGGAATAAAGAGATTTCAAGGTAAACCAGAAGGATCTACCAGAATATTGGGCAATGGAGTCAACTCTCTAGGCAAGAAGAACTAAGAAATAAGGCTTAGAGATGCAAATGTGCTAAGGGCAAGATAGGTGACCTTCTAAGGCTATGTATAGGCTTGATTTGATGGATTGGATGGAATCTGAGCAAAAGGGCACTTAAGAATCCTTAAGCTACAGATAAGAAGATTGAAGAAGGGGATCTAACTGGGAACCGTAGAACTACCCATAAGGTTTTACGATCAGGCTATTACTGGCATACCATCTTTAAGGATGCCAAAAAATTCATGCAGGCCTATGATAGCTGCCAAAGGGCAGGACGCCCTGGGCAGTCTGATGAAATTCCTTTGAACCCTCAACTAGTGATTGAACCATTTGAACTTTTCCAAATATTTGTGCGCTATGGTCTCCCAAGGGACATAATCACAGATGGAGAACCACAATTTGTAGGTAATAAATTAGCTGAAACATTGCAAAACTACCACATTTAGCACAAGATTACAACTCCATATCACCCACAGGCCAATGGCCAAGTAGAGAGCACGGACAAAGTAGAAAACATTAAAATGCCAACAAGTTTCGAAATAGGGAGCTTATTATCACTAATCCTGTTTAATTTTTCCTTAGTTGATCATTATAGACTAGAAAAAAATAATATGAATGAATGTAAACTTTAAAGAAATACACTGAAAACAAGGAAATAAATGAGACTTATCTTGTCACCACGAGAATCCTTAGCTATGATGTCTCTCATCTCTTTCCAGTTTGCTGCTTTCACTAATTGACTCACCAACTTCAATATAATCAGCAAATAATTAGACTATAGTTGTCTTGAGAAATTTTATTCACACTGAATACTTCAAATTGTGAAGTATTTATGCAAAAAAATGTTTACAAAATATCTCAGGAATTGAGATAATGTTTTAATAAAAAATAGGAAAGAAAACTTAAAAAGAGGGACAGCTGCAAAACAGTTTGCAAGCTGTTACCTTTTTACAAGCAAAAATAGAACTGATTATTCTAATTTGAACTGATTTTTGTTGTGCACTTTAACCCTGTATTTTTACCATTTGAGGTAACAGTAAAAAATGAATTTCCAAGTGAATTTCCTGTTTTTTATCCATTAAATGCACAACAGATCTGTGAATTCTTGCCAGTTTTCTGCAGAGGGGATCTTCATAGTCTTCAATTTTCTGTAAATTTCATCTGCCTTTGTATACTTGGAAAAGTTAGGCTGGATAGTGAACATATGCCTGATCTCATTATCTAAAAAGAACAGATTTTCAAAATACTGAAGAATTATTTTGCATGTTGGTGATCCTTGAGGCAGTTGTTGTCTGGCTTGCTCTTTTGCATGATTTCTGTTTTTAGATCATAATCTTTCTGAGGCATTAACTTGTCATTCAATGCGTGAATATCAGGCAAACCTGCTTCTGACAATGTTTTGTATTTGGCTAAAAATATTGAGATGGATAAATTCATGTCTTTACACCGGTCCTCTAGATTACTCATTATTTTTCTTTTGTTCAGGACCTTTTTGATTTGAAGAATGGTTTCTGTTCTATCAACAATTTTCAATTCTTCCAACTCTTCCCTAGTTTTACTGTTTAAAAAAGCTATGAGTTGGATTTCTTGGGGTAGTTTATTGTCAATTTCCCTCTTAGTCTTGTCAATCTTTGCACTAGCAACTTGAAGTAACTCCCTCTGTTCATAAATTATCCGAATTGAAGGCCATTGAGAATGAATGCCTTCAATAATTTTGGTCCATAAATGATTTTTTATATAGGCCACTTGATGTGTAAGATTTACTTGTGCTTGTAGAATCTTTACCTGTTCTTGTAGTCGATCAGGCCTTTGCTCATGTCCTCTAGAAGTAATCAAGGCATCATTTTTGGAATTTTATATTTTTTAATAGTGCCTTTCAAACTAAGAATCTCTTTATCTTGGTCTTGTAGTGTGCTCCTCTGTGAGGATGAAGAAGAAGAGGCAAATATTAGAGAAGTAATTGGTACTGCAGTTTCCAGTACTCCTTTCGGTGCCAAGTGTTCTGCCAAAGTAGATGGTATCACAGTGTTTACAGTGGGGATCACTGTAGGAATGACCATTGGTTGTGCTTTTCTTAGTTCTTCATTCTCTTTCATTAGAGCTTCTATTTGACTTTCCATTGTTTTTATCTGATCTGTCATTTGATGTACAAGCTGCTTTAAATCATCATTCTCTGTTTTTTGCTGTAGAATTTCTTTTGCTTGAGAGTTTTCACTCTGAGGCAACTTCAACTGTTTTCTAAGAGCAGCTATATCCTCATTTTTTTGTTTAATTAAGACTTTTGCCCCTTCAATGTTGGCTGGGTCACCCCCTGCTTCAATCACTATATCTTCTAGTGCTTTTATTCTTAAATTATTAGCATGCAGTGAGGCTTTGTCCAACTTCATTTGATTTTGGAGGTTGAGCACTATTTTCTCAAGCCTAATTGATTTCATAGTTTTACTGACAATTTTGGAATATAGCATTTCAGTATTGCTCCTATGAAATTCAATTTTATCTAATTCATGAATGGCATCTGCATCCAGTTCAAGATCTGTTTTGAAATAATCCGCCACTGCTTTTGGCTCAGCCACTGTAGGCTTCAAGAATGACATTACCAAATTATTGGATGAATAATCGAATGCTGAAAGAAGCCTGTATTTGTTTCCAGGCTTTTCCTTAAGAAATCTAGAATGAGCTTGATTCTTGAGCTCTTCATTCTTCTCTTTAATCTATCTGAATTTGATCTGAATCTCTGACTCTGTATTGTCAGTTTCCTGAGAAGAAGGAGGCAAATCGACAGTAGCCTGGTTTTCCTTCATGACTGTATCTTTTTTTTGTGTTCCAATTTTTACATTTTGAAGCTCTTTTAATGTTTGAGTGACTATTCTTGTTGCTTCATCATCTATACAATATTTACAACCTTATCCTTTTCTTCTTCTGTTGACTTGCTTCTTTTACTATAAGGAGTTCTGAATTTTATGTCCTCAATAGTCTCAGCTATGAAACTATCTCCTTCTCTGTCTCTTTTATGTACATTATCAATATGTTTGCTTGTAGAAGCCACCTGTACTGTCTGTTCAATCTGTTTGCCTTTGCCACTGTCTACCTGTATTACCTGTACTACCTGTGAATCATCATCAGATAGGGTGTTTGGCTCCCATTCAATTTTATTTACATATCTTTCAATATGGGGCTTAGGATCATGCAAGCAGGGAAAATTTTAAGGATGGAAAATTATCTTGAAGTTTAAAAAATTGGCGAATCTCACTAGTCCCTAACATGCAAACTATAAAATGTTTATTGATGTATTTGTAAAATTATTCAAATTCATAATGATATGATATATATTGTCTATATAATTTTGGCGATTTTTAAGGGAAAATAATTTTATATTGTAAAATTTTGGCAAATCATTTTTATAAAAAAATGGAAATTGGCGAAATTTTTTTTTGGAAAAACCATGGAAAATTAGCCCACCTGTGAATATTAGCCCCTAAAATTTTCCATGCATGCAAGTAAACAGGAAACTTACATTTTACCCTTGTTTCACTCAAAATACCTTGTGGGTCATACTTCCATGTAAAACTACATGGGAACTTATACTCTTTAAGTTTGAGATTTATCTCATTGGTAGCTTCTCTGTTATTCACAATGAATGGCCCAATTTGATTTTTCAACTTAAATTGGGTCTTTTTCTTGAAAGCTATGAAGTTTATTTCATCTACATTCAATAGTTGTCTCAGATATTCTAAAGCAAATATTCTTGTAGTAACAAATCTGGGTAACTTATATGGGGCCAGGGATGAGCCATACACTCTAATTTCTGTATGATTTTTATATAAATACCAATCTCCAGTTTTGTAGCTCTCTGATAACTGAAGAATTCTTCTTGTCTCATCATTGATCCTAGGGATCTCCTTTTTTTCCAAGAGATACATAGCAGGGCTATAAATGAGTCATTGAAATCTATAAAACTATACTTTCTATTCCATTTCCTTAGAATAGATGACCAAAATACTACTGATAGAACTTTTCCTTCTGCATCCACTTTCTCACATTCAATTGGAAACTTATCTGTTTGATAATATAGGAAGAGGTGGAGTAGATAAGAGGAGTATCTGAAAACTCCTTCGTCTGGTAATCTGGATAACTGATAATGCATACTTTCAGCAATAAATCTAGCAAAATTGAACCGAATGGATGGTGATTTACCAACGCTTAGATTTGACAGAAAACCTAGGATAGCCACATCAGTGAATTCATCACTGGCGTATCCTAGTATGAAGGAGAGCATTGAGACAATCTGTCTAGTTTCATCTGGGAAATCAACAGTGTCGAAAGGAGGATTTAACTTAGGAATATCAACTTGATTTGGACAAAAAGTCTGGTATATTTTGAATCTAGTATTGAACTCCAAGTCAAGATATAGTTGGTTTAAATCTTCTATTGATAGGGAAGCAGAATTGGGGTCATGATTCATTTGCAGCATGGAATTTATCGACTCTTCAGTGATGTAAAACAGGATATCTTTTTCTTTGTTTACAATACATCTTTGTTCTGGCATATAATAGGCTTGGCATAATATGATAAAGTCAGGAACAAAATGAGTGAGAGGGACAATATATCTAGGCAGATTGGATTCCCAAATTGGAATATCTTTGTCACTCTTTTCCACTGATTTTCCATAGCACCAATTATAGACATCAAACAGGTTAAATTATACATTAGGGTCTAGTATTCTATAGTCCAGATCAACTAAAGGGCTGCTCTCTGGAGAAATGACTGGAGGCTGGACTGGTCTGACCACTTCTGTAGAATCAGCCATGAGTACAGGAGTTGGTTTGTCAATTTTGAAGGACATAGGCTGAGGAATCTCTGCAGAAGACTTCTTTTGAGATTTTGGGCCTCCATTCTTGGGGGTTACCTATTTCTTGGTCATTTTTAATAATGAACGAAGCAAGCTTAAACGGTTTTCTAAGTTTCTTTACGAGAAACAGGGGTTTCTTGGCGAATTTCTACTGAAAATGGGGTTTCCGAGCAGGGTTTTTAGGAAATGCAAGGAATTTAAAGCTCAGAACATGTATTTAAAATTGATTTCAACAGCAAAATGGACCAGGCTATGGAAAAAACCGCGAGAAAGGGCAATTAGGGATTCCAGGGAAATTTTGACAGAGTTTCCCCTGAAAAATGGACACTTTTTTGTAGTAAATTTGGTAATTATTTGAAATCGACAGGAGTTTTGAAATCTCAGAGGGCAACTTTGAAGAAAAGTACCTGGAGAACCAGAGAAATTCGGTTGAAGACGTTGCAGAGGTGCTCAGTCTTCATTTTTTTGAAAATGGCTTTGTAGAGGACAGTGTAGTACTTTGTAATGGAAATTCAGGGAAATGGGCGTCGAAAAATGGTACTGGTAGGTTGAAAATGGCTCTGCAAATTTTCTCAGGGTTCAAACGGAGTGATTTTGAGGAAAAACGGTTCTGCAATGTTTTTATAGGTTTAAAGCGAAAAGGTGAAAATTTGAATGAAAAATATAATTTTAATGTATTAAATGATGGTATAAGCATAGTTAAATGACATTAAACTCGGGTTAAATGGGTGAGGTTTAGGGAATATCGCCAGTGGTATTCGCGAGGGTAAATGGTGGTAAGCGGAAACTAGCTTTTCGAACGCGATACAATGTGGTGGCGACACCTAAGTGCGGGTGGTTTGGAAAAACCACCCATTTCGCGCGGCTTTGCCAAAACATCAAACGATTACTTTATGAGCGCGAAAATGTTTTAGCGCCGTCGGATCTGGATTCAACGAGCGAATGACCATGATCAAAAGGAAAGGTGCGGGGAAAAGGTAAGTTATCGGGTTCACTTTGGGCCATTGATCTTGGGAAACCGTCGCTATACCAACATTTAGAGAAAAGTGTCGCAATACCGACACTTAGAAAAGGTGTCGCAATTGCGAAACTATGCCCCAAAGCATCGCTAGACGGCTGCCTCCAAACGTCGCAATTGCCTCCAAACGTCGCTATTATATGTTTTACAAAGATATAGTAAGGAAATCTCTCTTGTTCTTCTTAGAAATAATTATATATAATTTTTTTTTTCTTTTTCAAAATAGATTAAAAAAATTATATGAGAAAAATTATTAATTCATCAATATGTGTGTGTTGTGAGGAATAATTTTATAGTTCAACTTAATGGTTCATTATATAATCATGTGAGCATCACCAATGATATATCTTAAAAATAAACTGAAAAGCCATGTGTACAAAATCGATGTATACTCTAGAGAGTGGTTCTCATATCACTATGTAAATTGTTGTATGCTACTTCAACAAAATTATAAGATAAACTGTAATACACATCATATATGCACCATAAAAATTGCCATACAACTAATTTGTTTTAGGATACATGTGGCATTATAGGGGTAAATTCTATATGATGTGTATATCAATCTATTAGGTGTTGGTAAGTTGTGATTATCTAAGAAATGATAAGGAATATCCATACATCATGATCTTGTAATGTGATTAAAAATTGTGTCTATAATTTCCATAAAATGTATAAATGATTTGTTTAAAAAAAATCAACACAATCAACCCTAAACAATGCTCATGATGTGGAATGTCATTGGTGAAACCAAAATGATGGTCACATGTCCCATTTCTATGGTAATGGTGATCATATATATGTTGTAGCGACACTTGATGAGTAATTAAATAAATCTCAGTGTGACTCATTGTGCCATATTTTTTTAAAGAATTATTTGTTTTCCTAGTTTTTACTAATTTTTTAACATATTTTATTCATTTGGAAAGCTAATTAATGATGCTTTAAGTAATTAGGACCTAATGAGAGATCATATTCACATCTTCACTGAAATATATTTGGTAATTGTAGTCACTATATGGACCGCACATGCATGCTACTTAAAAAAATTGAAATATAAACTATAATACACATCTTATATCTGCCATAAAAATTGTCATACAACTTATTTACTTCTAGATACATATGAAATACTTCAGGTAAATGCCATATTATTTGTATACCAATATATTAGGTGTTGGTAAGTTATGAGGATCTAAGAAATGATAGGGTATCCACACATTAGTAGTGCCCCGGTGAATTCAGAACTATGATTTCACAATAATAAATTATCGGGCTCCCACAGGGCGATGAACTTGGTAGGATCTGACCCTTCTGCAACAACTCCTGAATCTACCTCTTAATTTCATCATTCTCCAGAACAGAGCATCGATAGATCGGTCAGTTGGGTAGCGGCGCACCTGGGGTCAGATCAATTGGGTGCTTGACTTGACAGTGTAGAGGAACCCCTGTGGGTGAGGTGAAAATGTCCCCGTACTCCTCCACAACCTTATCCATTTGTTGTTGTCGTGTAGAGGAGCCTTTTCTGGAGTTCATGGCCATAGTATTCTTCTTTCCCTGGGGGTGGATCATCAGGAAAATGAATTTCCTGGTTTGGGAAATGAGCTTACTGCATTGTTTTGCAGTAACCAAAGAGATAGTAGTAGGAGGTGGTACCTCTGGTATCCTGTACAACTTATTTCCCAAAGTAACAATAACAACACGAGGTCGAGACTCATACACCACATGACGCTTCCACAAGTATGGTTGTCCTAATAATACATTAGAAACATCAATAGGAACAACGTCGCATAATACCTCATTAGTGAAGGGCTTGATGCTATAGGGAAGGCAGCACTGCTGGTTGACGCAGAGATCTCGTCCTTGGTGAAGCCACCTGATGGTGTATGGATGTGGGTGAGATGTGGTCGGAAAGCCCAACCGCTTCACGACATCTACCGAAATGAGGTTCTTTTGGCTCCCATTTTCGACAATGAACTGTACCGGGGAGCCCTTTACCCACATATGGGAGTGGAAGAGATGTTCCTCCTCCTCCAGATCTTCTGGTTCCTCCTTCTGGATCTTTGTAGTGGCAACAGTGGCATTGGGCTCCGCATCAATAATCTGTTTCCCTTTGTCATTCCCCTTGTCAGGTTCTGATTCAGAGTCAGAGCATGCATCTAACTCAGAAGTCTGCATCTCGGCCACCAGCGACTGCTTGGCACTACACTCACTTGTGTTGCGAGTGGAGCTCTTATGGAACTCACACCACTTTCCCGTGTCCTTATTTGGCTTTGCAGTGTTGTTATTTTCTTGTGGCTTCAACAGGTTGTCTTGAGTCACCGTGCCTTGGCTCTGTCCTTTGTTCTGTGGTTTGGGAGCACCTTTCCCTTGCTTTTGATTCGCAGATCCAAAGTCTCGCTTCTTCTGTTTGAATTTCTTCTCAATATTGGCAACATACCGGTATGTCGTACCAAGCGAGGAGATGTTGAGGAACTCCATTACCTCTTGAATGTATCTGTGCAGACAATTGTGATACTTTAGCACCATATGTTTCTCTAAATATTTGATACCCAACTTGGTGCGCAGGGTATGGAACAGATTCGTCAGCTCATGCACATCTTGATCCCTTTGTTGCCGCAGCGTGGTCCATTGTATGTACTTGTCCTCATAGCTCCCCACGGGATAGTATTGTTCCTTGATGGCGTCTCAGAAATAATTCCAAGTGGGTACGACCGAGAACAGAGAGGGTTCTGTCTCGTCCTTTTTCTCACAGTGGCTTTCCCACTAGTCCTTGACATGGGGGGCAGCTTTGAGGAGTGCAAAAATAATCTTCTCCCTATCGGAAAAGTCATGAACCAATAAATATCCTTCTAATAGATTCAACCATATATATACGGCATCTGCATCTATTTGACCCTCAAATATGGGAATGTCAAAATTTAATTGTACCTTAAAAGGAGTTGCACCTCTAGAGTGGCTACTGGATGCAGATGCGCCACCGGTGGGCAGCCTTCGAAGGATTTGGGCAAAGTTATCCATCATCGCGTTCCTTTTTTTTTCGAGGGCCTCCTTGAGAAATATTTTGATAGGATCTCCTGCTCCCTCATCTTTCTTTTCGTCCCCCATGGGCGTCCGTCGGGGTTTGCGAGGCTAATCTTGCAAAGGTTCCACCAGATCGAGCCCTAACTCCTTATACCCCGACCTCGTTGGGGACATGCAAAGAAGGATCGAGAACAAGCAGACCGCTCTGATACCACTGATCTGGATTTATGCAGGAAATCAACAGAATAAACACATAACCATAAATATAGAGATGCAACGGAAATAACACTTCATTTTATTAATATCAAAGAACTGAAATTTGCTTATAGACAGAATGGAAATAAAACTAGCTAGGGCGCTTGTAGCTATCTCGAGGAGAGATGTGGTGGCTACAGGCCTCTGAAATAAGTTACAATGAGGCTCGAGGGCCTATTTATTATTGAGAAACAATGGAGAACCCTAAACATCCAAAAACCTAACCCTAGGAGACGAAGCGCCAAAACTATGGGCCCCGTTTGGGTAAATTGGTGTTTCAACTTCCCAGGGATGTAACTTTAGCATACTATCTCTGTTTGACGCACATGATACATCATTATAAAGATCTATCCGAGGACTACAACTTTCGTCATGAATATAATTTTGGAATGAAATGATACAAAATGATATTCGCTGGAGGTGCGATGCCCAAAAAACGTCGTTTAGGGCCTCAAAACGGCTCCGGAAGTTCAGGACCCGAAAAACTGCTAAAAATAGTAAGTTGTGCCGAAACTTAAAAACTGAAAGAGACAATGGTGGGGCCCCAAGTGGAATAGGTGGGTGGCCACCAGTATCCACTTGGATCATTGAGTGAGCCAAAAAAGTAACTTTCCTTACTTTTTGAGTACAGCCTTGCAATTGCGAAGAGGACTAGTGTTGCAAAATTATTGGTAAGTGGAAATTAAAGGGCGTAAGAACGTTTTTGAAAAAATTTCAAACGTCAAAATTAAGTCTTCTATCCTTCCTAGCAGCTCATGGAAAACGGGAATCCACAAATTCTAGTCGTCAAATATGTGAAAAATGCCTTATGATGGGCAAAATGGAGGACTGGTCCTATGCTGCTACATGAGTTAGGGTTTCATGTGGCAACAGGGAACTTTGTATAGTTTTTCAAGGATAGGAAAGGAGAATATTGTCAATTAATCATCACATGAAACTTCATCACCATTTGAAAATTGTGTCCTAATTTGAAACAATAAGACTACCCAACTATTTCATTATTTAATTTTGATTGTGTAATACAAAAAAATATCCTAGATAACTTAAATAATGTAAGAACTTTTGCAAAAATTTAGTGGAGAGAACCTTCAATTACATTTATTTTGAAGTTCCACTTGCATTTTAAACCATTTTAATTAGTCTTTCATGGCTATCTAGTAAAAATTTCAACCTCTTGTAGAAATTTGTTTGTCACTTGTATTAGAAATACAAAAATCAAATGTAAATAGAAATGATTTGAAATGCTAAAATTCAAATGCGCGCGACATAAAAATGATTTTCTTAAAAACTACATTAACGTCTGATATCACGCGCGCATTCGACCTCAGCTCTTGCAGAACAAAATTCACCCTTAGCATTCACCCTCAGCTCTTGCAGAACATCATTCGCCCTCAACATTTGCCCTCAGCTCTTGCAGAACAGCATTCGCCCTCAGTTCTTGCAAAATGGTAAGTTCTTACTGCAGGCCCTTCCTCCTGTAGTAGGGTTGACCCTATTTGGGTTTTTTTAGAGCCTCTGAGAATACAAAGGTTGTGATTGATTACGGGGAACTGCCTATATTTGTGGAACTTCTTACCTCTGGGAATGATAATGTTCGAGAACAGGTAGCACGTTCATTTTAGAGGCATAAAATTATTCTTCCCAACTATCTTTATACGTCTGTAATTTTTGAATTTGATTTAAAAAACTACTACCCAACTTTGAGTTCAACTGGTGTTTGTGTAAGGCTGTTTGGGCTTTGAGAAATATTGCTGGAGACTCTGCATCATTTAGGGATCTTGCCCTCAGTCATGGAGCTCCGAGGCAGGTGCTTGCCCAGTTGAATGATATTGCCAGAATTTCAATGATACGAAATGCTACATGGGCGCTGTCAAATTTTTGTCATGGTAAACCCCAACCACTATTCGAACAGGTAAGAAGAATACATTTTCTGCCTCTTCTTCTTAGTTCGTAGATACTGTGGATTTTTTTTTATAGATCTTGGTGCTTGGTAGATTTGGAAGTAATATGGACCTAGGCGCTTGTTCATTACAGTGACTCCGTCATCAGGTTTTAGAAAATGCTCAGAAATTTGGGTTTCACAAGGGGATTACCCTTGCTTGCAATTATCGATTATCAATCACATTCAAAAAAATTCTTTCGTAGCATTGCTGAGCTCTTTGCAGGTGGATTTCCAAGGCAATTTCACAATATCTGAACTAAATTTGTCTGTCATTTTCAATACTCTGCGCTTGTAACAGAACCAGACAAAAAATCTAGTGGCCAATGCAACAACAACAACACCTCCTGTTGCAATTCCTTCAATTCACCCTCTCTGCAGGCATGAATGACTATGGCACCCTCTTTTGTGAACAGGTACTGGAGTTGAAGGTACTGGTTTCCATTAGGATCGCGAAATTCAACATCCAAAATAGTATCAAATTCCACTGCAATAGTATTCCCCAGTGAGGGCAACAGTTCATTGAGACCTATTGGACTCATCACCCCCAAATAGCCTCCAAGGCTACCCAGAGTGTGATCATCTGGAGCAATAACAAATGCTCATCCATCCCCAATTGAAACAAGAACAAGACCCACATTTGTTACAGAAAAGGAGAAACACATTTTGAAAGAAGAAGAAACTTTTGTATTAGGGTACAGAAATCTAACTGGTCTATTGTACAATGCCCTACCTGCACTTCAAATTGGTACTCCCAACTCCATGCTAAGGCTCATTGTGCCATTCTTCAGATGAGCATCTTAACCTAAAGTTTGATTCCAAAAAACCCAAGTCCCCTGTTCTATGCCCAAGACCTCTGTTACAACGAGTAGAGTTCTGAGTGAAATACTCGACAATAGGAAGCAAAAGAAACATCGCAAAATTTCTCCGCTTTAGACTGATAATTTTCTGTGTGAAAATTCAACTGCGGACAGTAAAAACATAATATCAAACACAACCAATCCACAATGGAATTTGAACATGAGGATTTATAACCACAGAAAACCCTCTCCAGGTTAAAAGAATTCCATAATGGCTTTAAGATTCTACTAATGAGCGCTTACAACACCATAGAAATTACTGTCACAATGAAATCTGCTAGAAGCAAAGCCCTTGTACAGTTTCTACATTTCCACAGTGGAAGCAAGAATCTTGCTATCTCTCATGATCTGGTTCTGTGGTCAAATCCTTTGCTATGGCTGTCTTGTTCTGCTAAACGTGGATCTGTCTTAGCTTTGGCTCTAGTTCTCATTTAGGATCATGGCTATCTGATCTTGCTGTGGCTTTGACTATACAAACTTGTTCAATAGGAAAATGTTGACTCTGCTATATATAGGAGCTTCAATGGGTGCTCTCAAACACTTTTTTGGGCAGCTTATTTTTGTCTCTGATTCAAGGCAGAACTATGTTGGCCTTGGGTTTTTAGTCCTTGGAACTTAGTTCTCTCATATTTTCCATCCTATCCCCAGTTTGCTACCGAGAAAGACATAACTTCACGATATCAAAATTGACTATTTTTGGCCATTTATCTTTAGTAATGGTACAACCTTAATTTGGTGCATTCGTACAGTATCTGAAGAGCACTCTCAAGCTGTTATTCAGTATTTTAGCATAACTACTACATTTAACTGCCATGCTCTAATATTTGTATCAACCATAAGCATTCTTAAGGTAGTTCCACGTTTGTGAAGCAGAAGGAATGCTTCTGATAGCTTCTTATCATAGTGGTACAATTCTGTTCGCAGTTTATCTTTTATAAACCTCCAATTTTCCAAACGTAGTAGAGACTACAGTTTGCATCTGAAATTTTGGACAAATATGTTTAGTATTCTATAGAAAATGCATTAAGAATAAAAAAAATCCCACAATTTGTAAAAAGCCCACAATTTTGTAAAAAGCCCACATTTTGTAAAAAGCTCACAATTTGTAAAATGCCCACTTTTATTTTATTTTTGCTTATATATTGAGCTCCCATTGAGTTCAACAAGTCTTGGGTTTTCTACACCATTGAGAGAGATTTATTGTTTTCTTTATAGGATAATTTGCATCAATGGAAGAAAAAATTGGAGCTGGAAAAAAAATTCAAAAGGGTGAAAGGGGTGATGGCAGAGTTTATTGCCCTTGTAAAAAATGTTGTATGAGAAATAATGTTAGAGTTTTAATAGAAACAACAATAGTGCATTGTAGGAAATATGGGCACATTGATGGTGGATCGAATGACTATCGTCCCGTGGTAATTAATTATCTATATTCATTTTGATTATATCGTAAAATTTTATATTATTTTAATAGTTTTTATATGCGCACTAATGTTTAATTATTAATGTTTGTAATTTTCATAAAGGCACAGTTGCCCCCGAACTTTTTGCAGATGATCAAACAACTTCCACAACAAAATAGTAGTAGATTAGATGATGTTGCACCAATACAAGAGAATATTGCAGCAAATATTAGTATTGGAAATGATGTTGTACAAGGTGAAGAACATGAAGTGAATGATGAAGGTAATTTTAATGATCCCATGGAGGTATATCATGATGACAGTAATGAGATAGTTCACATCTATGATGGGACAAATCAAATGCTCCAAGACTTGTATGGTGAGTCAGATGATGATGGTGGAGATAGAAGTGACGGTATTTATGATGTACCTCTGATTGAAAGGTCAAGTGAACGAATTTTTGAACACTCAAATGCAACTCTTCTCTCTGCTACATTGTTGCTAGTGAACTTAAAGGTTATGAATAATTTGTCGAACAGATGTATGACACAACTCCTAAGGTATGCAATATGTATATATGATCACATATATGTAAATGTTGATTATTTTCCCTTTTTTTAGTTGTAATAAATGTGTAAAATAATAACTTATATATAAGTTATTATTTTACACATTTATTACAACTAAAAAAAGGAAAATAATCAACATTTACATATATGTGATCATATATACATATTGCATACCTTAGGAGTTGTGTCATACATCTGTTCGACAAACTATTCATAACCTTTAAGTTCACCAGCTCTCTGCTATTGTTGCTGGTGAGCTTAAAGGTTATGAATAATTTGTCGAACAGATGTATGACACAACTCCTAAGGTATGCAATATGTATATATGATCACATATATGTAAATGTTGATTATTTTCCCTTTTTTTAGTTGTAATAAATGTGTAAAATAATAACTTATATATCTATATATATCTATATCTATATCTATATCTATATCTATATCTATATCTATATCTATATCTATATCTATATCTATATCTATATATATATATATATATATATATCATAGTTATCAAAACCGGCCGGTCAGGACGGCTGCCGGTTGGAACCGGCCTTGCAACCCGGTCAATAGCCTATTCTCACCTGTTTTGGCCAGTTGGAACCGGCCTTGCAACCCGGTCAATAGCCTATTCTCACCTGTTTTGGCCGGTTAACCGGACCTAACCGACCGGTTAAGTACGGAACCAGCTGGTTTATGCATAAACCAGCCAGTTCCGTACTTAACCGGCCGGTTAGGTGCTCCTCCATGAGTTGCAAATTCCTCAGTGTCTCCTCCATGAGCTGCAAATTCCTCTATTATACTAGCAACAAACTTGTCTAATAACTCATACTCAACACCTTATAGTAGCAACAATACACATGATGACTGTTAAATACAAGGCTGGCTAGCATAAAATCCCTGGCAGCATGCAACTCATCAAGTGTACTTGATGACAATTTCTGTTCTCAAAACAATCAGCAGCAACCTTATTTCACACTCAGCTAGGAACTATCAGACCCTCTCTCTCTGCTCACACATAGCAGCAACATAAATACAAAACCTTTCACACAGCATACAAGCAATTTGATCATGGCATCAAGACTGATGCAAATGGTCCGATGCCACTCAAGGGACAACAACATACAACCTAATGAAAATGTGACTGGCAATAATAAATTGACCACTAGAAAATTCCCGCTTGGAAATGCACTAAACTGGCTACTGAGTTTTTTGGGTTTTAATGAATCTTTTCAGTGATAAATTTTGTCAAACACATTGTGAGCAGACTGTTGAAGTTGTAATGCTCTCTCAACTTGTTACAAATAGCACTAATAGTGGGTTTCATAAACCAATTCAATACCTCTAAGTGTTGTATATGTTTTTCTAGAAATTTATTGGCAAGCAAACATAGATAATGAAGAATACAAGATCTTCAAAATGCTGGTCTGATATATATAATGAACCCAGAATTGTCTTTAAGGCTGATACAATGAATTGACAACAGATCTGAGCAGGGACAGATTGTATATTATAATATTAACTCAGCAATAAAACACAGTGAATAATATAAGAGAAACTTGATACATTACTTCAACAAGTTTTCTTATGTATTTTTTGATGATATGTATTGAATTTGGTGCCATTTTGATATATTCACCTTTGCATGGTATATAAATGAGAAAATTTTTCATATTTTGTCTCTATTGGCTTGGAATCATGGTTGCAAATCTTAAAATAGTTTTTTTTTTCATTAAAAAATAATTATTTAATGTATCTTTTTTAAAACCGGTTCATTGAAATCTGACCACTACCGGTTAGACCAGTTCCAGTTCGAAACCCAGTTCATTAGCTCCACCGGTCCGGTCACTGGTTCTGATTTTAATAACTATGATATATATATATATATATATATATATATATATATATATATATATATATATGATTAATAATCTTTACAAGACACTAGTTTTTGTTTATGTTGTACATTGTTGGGTGAATATTTGTTACCATCGCCAAATACTTTACCTCGAACATATCAAGATCTACGTGCTATTATGAAACACTTTGGAATGGAATATAACACTATAGATGCATGTCCTAAAGATCATATTATATATTATGGAGAACATGCGTTGAAAACAGAATGTCCGAAATGTGGTACCGGTAGATATCGAACAGATCAACTAACCAAAAAGGTGCCTCAAAAGGTTCTTCTTCATATTCCCATAATTCCACGTTTGCAGCGAATGTTCAGGTGTAACAGCATAGCACAGTTTATGGATTACCATTCAAAGAATATAAGTGGAGATGGTGTTCTTCGAATGCCTGCAGATGGTTCTGCATTTAGAGAAATCGAGGAAAAATATGTAGATTTTAAAAATGAACCTCGTAATGTCAGGCTTTCATTGGCAGGTGATGGTGCTAATCCATTCGGAGAGCTTAGATCTACTTACTCAGTGTGGCCTATTTTTGTTATCAACAATAACATTCCTCCTTGGATGTCAATAAAGAGGGAGCACATAATGTTGACTATGATTTTTCCAGGTATTTGATACATTATTTCTTTGAATGTAACATTTTCATTTCTCTCGTTGTTTGCATAAATATATATTTTATTTATTTACTTACTTATATATACATATATCATAGGAGTAATTATTATGTACCGTAATTTTGAACAATTAGGTAAGTACTAGGTCAAAGATATGAATGTATATATTGAGCCTCTTATTGATGAGCTAATACAGTTATGGCGTGGCATCACTATGTATGACATCACTAAACCAATCAAGCAGAAGAGATTTCAATGTCGTGGAATGCTTGTATGGACAATTCATGATGCTCCAGGACTAACACATGTTTGTGGTATGTAATACTTCATTTCACTTTAATATAATACATAATTATCTAAATTAGATATACCATATTACATGTTTTAAAAATGATCTCATAGAATATTAATTATTATTGATCCATCTATTGCAGGTCTTCAAACAAAGGGTAGATTTGCATGTCCAGTTTGTGGCCCTAAGATGAAGTATCGTCATTCGTCAGACTTAAGAAAGATGGTGTTTGATGAGTTTAGGCACTTCCTCCCTAGGAACCATAAGTATCGTACTACTGAAAAACATCTTTTCAATGATAAAGAAGAAACTATATTAAAACCACGAAGAATGACACCTCAGTTGTGGATGTTGGAATATAACAAAATTAATAATCGTCGAGCAGCTGGTAGGTAATTTGTGTGTATATATATATATATTATTTGTTTATGTAATGTTTGGAATTTTTGTTTTAACTAATGAATTTATTTTATTTTATTTTATAATTAATATTGTTCTGATTTATTTTATTCTTTGATATCAAGGTCATCATTGCCGTGAAGGTACTAATATTGTACTTCCACCTGGAATGAAATGTTATCCTTCTCAATTCACGAGGTTTCCCTACTATGAGGACCTAAAAATAGCTCATTTGTTTGATACAATGCATGTTGGGAAGAATGTGACAGAAATGTTATGGCGAACCATAGATGGTGCACATGATAGAGATAAAATTGACAAAATTTGTGCTAACATTGAGAAATCAAATCATGCAATGAAAAGTGTGGTCGGCAGATCAAATAACAATGGAGGTCGAAATTATAATAATATTCCATGGTTATTAACAGAACAACAAAGCAATGATGTAAAAGAGGTCGTTAGAAGAATTAAATTTCCAATAGGTTTTGCTTCAAACATAATTAATATCTTAACGAATAAAGGTGACTTCAGTGGGGTGAAAACACATGATTGGCATACCTTTGTTAAGGTAATTTTTTTGGTATACGTTTTTGTATGTTATTGCTTGAATACATATTTTAAATTTTCCTTTTTTCTGTTTAATTTGGAAACCAATAACGATTCATTTTTTATTGTTATAGTATGTTCTACTTGTATCTCTCCCAAACAACTTCGACAACAATTTCAAACAAGTTATATATGGTCTTAGTAAATACATGAGGTAAGTAGTTTTGATTTATACGCAAAATCTAATTGCTACAATTTCTTTTCGTACTTGATGAAATGATGTATTAATTTACTGATAATGAAATATATATTATGTTTCATTGAAATAACCTTGCGTAATGATTTGCATATGGTTGTCATTGAAAGAAATCCATCAAGATGAAATAAAGTATTGGAAGAGAGAAATTCCTCGGCTAATGTGTGAAATGCAAAAGTATCTACCTCCAATATTTTTCAATGCACAAGAACACTACTTGATACACCAAGTTGAGGAGATTGAAATGTGTGGACCAATACACACAAGGTCAATGTGGATGGTCGAGAGGCACCTGAAATCCTTGAAGGCTTTGGTTAAACAAAGAGCACGACCTGAGGGTTCTATGGTGGAGGGATATGTGGTATATCAATCCATGGTGTATATTAGTAATTATCTTCCTAAATTAGCTATGCTAGCCATGTAGGTGGTGGATTGCATTTGAGATGTGAACTCCATCAAATTTTTTGAAGAGGAGCACCTGTTGGGAAAAGGTAGAATGAAGAAAATGAGAGGTAAAAGATTTATTATGTATAATACATATAATGTTTCATTTTTTTACATCATGTATATGATCATTATATTCATTTAGGTCTTATTCTTTCATAGTTTATTAATTAATATAGTTTACCATGGTTATAAGTAATATTTATTAATATTGGTGAATTTTTTATTTATTTATTCAGGTGCTCAAGATTATGAGACACTACTTTTATACATTGCAAACAATCTTGAGTGGATGAGTGAATGGATTGAAACATGTAAAGCATGTAATGTCGGTAGGTTATTGTATAAATTTGCTGAATAATGATTAATTATCCACCGAGACTATCCTGATCACATACAATTCGAATTTATATGCAACACATAATCTCTTCCACTCAGATCATCAAACATGCGGAAATAAAATCAAGCGATAACACATCAAATCATCATACACATTAACACAGTATGTATGGGGAAAGCTTATAGCTGAAAACCACGCAGCTATTGTGTATATTATAATGGAGAAATCATGTAACAAACTCAGTACAATACTCCTCACAAGTACTCAGTACTTTCTCATGAAGTTACACACAAACTAGCTTGGTTTTGAACAGGTTACTGGTTCAAAACTCACCACCAATTTCCTTGCCTCTATTGCGCAATCATGGCCTGTCTAAATAGAGATCCAAGGTTCGAATCTCCTTGGCTTGACAACGCAATCATTATGGGAAATTCCTCCAAGTGTGGTGCAAATCTCATGCACAACTGATGTCGCCACTGATAGCTAACTCAACCCTTTCATCTACCTCTTTCACTGGTCTCCACTGAACTGTCCATGCATTGTAGTGAAATGATGTGTTCTTGAGTTGAATAATGAGTTACTAATTAATGAATTAAATAATATTTAATTCACTCCACTCATAACTAATTGATTAGCTAGTTAAACTAATCTCAACCAGTTCAACTAAAATAAACAGAACACAACTCCACTAGCTATCTCATTAACTCCAACAAACTTCTGCCACTGAAGTCCTAACTGAAGTCAACCATGCATGATGCCATCAAACCCTAGGAATAGCATAATTCCTCTGCCAGATGCATGAGCCACTTCCAAGGCTCAAACTGAAGTGCTCCAAGAGAGTAAACTGAAGTTTATAGTCCAAATATTATTAAGGGTAAATAATATTTGACTTCCCTATTTTTAGTAGAGGCAGTCTAAAAATAGACTTTGACCTATAGGTCCAAAAAATAGAGTCCCATATATTTTTACCAACATGACCAATTCTCCAAGAATCTCATACTACAATCCCTGGAGCATGCTCCATATGTCTAAAAATAGAATTTTTGCGCCAGAATTTGCCTGCGGGCCCACTTAGTGAAGGCGACTTCATTTCACTAAGCTCCATCATCTTGCTGCATTTTCAACACTCCCTCTCAGCAAGATATGGATTATCTGCAACCCCTATCTTGCCTCTGTGGAATTTGAACTTGCTCCTGGTGAGCGCCTTCATCAGGATGTCGGCATCCTGATCCTCCGTGGGAACATATGAAAGCATTATGATTCTCCGCTGAACACAATTTCTGATATGATGATACCTGATGTCGATGTGTTTGGAAATATCATGAAATACTGGATTAGCCGAGAGTTTAATGCAAATCTGGTTATCACAGTAGATCACTGTAGGCTCCAAATGCAACCTGAACAATCCTGCGAGGATCTTCCTCATCCAAATAGCCTCGCATGCAGTCAAACTAGCTGCCACCATGTACTGGTCTCTATTGAGCGGAGTGCCACGGATCTACGCTACTGTTTGTACCGAGCTGCCGACCCAATGCGAAAACTCTTGAGATGTGTGCTCTTAGGTCCGTTGGGCTCCCTGCCTAATCTGCATCAGTGAAGCCAGAAAGCTTCGCTCCATCCTCCTGTCTGTACCATAGACCATATCCCGATGTGCCTCTAATATAGCTAAATACATGCTTTCCTACCTTCCAAAAGAGCTTGGTAGGCTTAACCATAGCTTGCGAAAGCTGGTTAACTGCATAGAATATATCGGGTCGTGTATTAACCAGATACATAAGCGACCCCACCAACTGTCGATAGACAGTGGCATCCACTACCTCTGCTGAAGTAGCATCCTCCTTCCTCCAACCACCAGGAAGAGGAGTGTCAACAGGCTTGCAGCCTTGCATGTTGAACCTCTCCAGAGCATACTTGCCCTGAGAAACAAACAGTCCTCCGCTGCGCTGCCAAATCTCCAATCCCAAAAAATAATGAAGGATGCCCAAGTCCTTCATCTCAAACTCTCGTGCAAGATCCTCCTTGCATGAAAGTATCAACTGCTCATCGCCAGTCAAAATCAGATCATCTACATACGGTACGATGATCAACAGCTTCCCCTCCACCACAATCTGGTACAGGTTTGGATCCGCCTCACTCTTGGAGAATCCAAGCCCGGTGAAGTAGCTGTCTATCCGAGTGTACCAAGCACGAGGTGCTTGCTTCAGCCCATACGGTGCTCTCTTGAGTCGGCACACATGCGACTCACTGCTGAAGATCTCAAAACCTTCAGGCTGCTCTATGTACACCTCTTCCTCAATAACTCCATTGAGGAACGCAGTCTTCACATCCATCTGATGAATGTGCCACCCCATCTGCGCTGAGAGAGCGAGGATCGTCCGTATGGAAGAGTACCTTGCGACAGGTGCAAAAGTCTCCTCATAGTCAATCCCCTCGATCTGTGAGAAGCCACGGGCGACAAATCTCGCCTTGTACTTCTCCACACTCCCGTCAGCCGCCTGCTTCACCTTGTAGATCCATTGCGAACCCACCACTGATTTCCCCACCGGTCTTGGGACAATCTCCCATGCACTATTCCTGACGATCGAATCATATTCTTCGATCATGGCATCAACCCATGCGGGTTCCTCCAGAGCTTCCTCAAAAGAGGATGGCTCCGTCACAACACATTGAATCACAAGAGCCATGTATCCAGTGTACCGATCCGGTGACTGCCTCTGTCTGCGCTGTGCTGTAGGTGGTCCTACAACCTTCTCTGCATCCCGAGCCAGTCGCTCAGCTTCTGTAGTGCGCATGCGCCCTCTGATAGTTGGCGCTGCCTGGGTGGTTTCTTCCACCTCCTGAACCTCCTCTTGTGGCTGATCCACATCCGGAAGCTCCTCCTTAGGAACTAACAGCTCCTCATCTGCATGCAAGTGTAGCTCCCTCTCAAGCGAACACTGCATGGCTTTCTCCTCCTGAAATTTTATGTCCCGTCGCACAACAGTCTTGCGACTGTCTGGCACATACACCCGATAGTTGTGAGGTGTATCAGTGTACCCCACAAATATTCCAACTTCAGCAGTTGGATCCAGCTTTCTTCTCGCATCCTTCGTCACATGCATGTAGACAGGAGATCCGAAAATCCGCAAATGGGAAATATCAGGCCTCTTGCCAGAATAAGCCTCCTCTGGTGTACTCATGCCAAGAACCTTGTGAGGACAACGGTTCTGCACATACACTGCTGTATTGCATGCCTCAGCCCACGAGTGAAGGGGTAGGCCCTGATCATGCAACATCGCCCGTGCAGCACCCACGATCGTTCTGTTCTTCCGCTCAGCCACCCCGTTCTGCTGTGGGTTATGGGGTGCGATGAGCTCTCTCCGAATCCCTTCTGCGCTACAGAACTCCTTGAATTCAGCCAAGATGAATTCACCACCGTTATCACTCCTTAGAGCAATCACCTTCTTCCCCGACTCCTTCTCGACCAGTGCTTTAAACTCACAGAACTTTGCGAATGTATCGCTCTTCTTCTGCATGAAGAAGATCCAACACTTTCGAGAGAAATCATCAACAAAGATCACATAATACTTGTGCTTTTCTGTCGAAGCAACTGAGAAAGGACCACACACGTCTGTGTGAACTCTCTCAAGGATCGTCGTGGCGCGACTATCCTTCTCGTGAAAGGTGGCTTTCACATACTTCCCCAAAGTACACCCCTTACACTGATCTGACTGCGCAAGGGTGCCCTTAGGAAGCCCAGTAGAAATCTGCTGCAGAATCTTCAAAGCTCCATGGTGAAGGTGGCCCAATCTCCTGTGCCACAGTTCGCCCTCATCATCCCGACTCACCACTTCTCCCGCCTTGCATGCCATAGCTGCGCAGTCATCTACCTGCAACTGATAAAGGTTCTGAGTTCGAACCCCTATCTTCCGGGTCTCTCCAGTAGTCTTGCTGCGCAGGAAGGCTTTTCCTTCGCTGAAGACCACATCATACCCCTTATCCTCCAACATCGCTACTGAAATCAGGTTCTTCTTCAATCCAGGTACATGCATGAAATCCTTCAGTACAAAGGGTTTACCAGACTCCCTCTGAAAGGATATGGTACCGATACCAGTCGCACTGTATCTACCATCATCGCCCATCTCGATGTGCACACCCAGATATTTGTCCTCCAGATATGAGAACAAATCCCGATCTCCCGTCATATGAAATGACGCACCACTGTCCAAGAACCACACCGATCCCATCACACTTGAAACCAAGCATGCGATCAGTGAAAATTCAAGCTCGAACTGTGAAGCCAAAGCTTCTCCATCTGCAGATCTTCCCACTTGCTTGTTCTTCTTCTTCTTTGGACAATTGGTAGCATAATGTCCGTGATCATGGCAGTGAAAACACTTCACTTTCGCCATATCTTGCTTCTTGCCCTTTGCACCAGACTGAGAGGTTTTCTTACCCTTCCCCTTCTTTGCTTTGGACACCAAAGCGCAGTTTTCTTCATCAGCTCCCTTTGATGAAGATCCATCTCGAGTAGTCCTTCTTATCTCCTCCTGCATGAGATCCGCCCAAAGGCGCTCCCATCCCGGCAGCTTCTCCCGACCATTGACACTATCTTGATATGAGTGCCAAGCCTTCGGAAGACCAAGGAGAGCCAGGTCGACCATGTCCTCGTCTTCGATAGTCACCCCCACACTTCCCAGCTCATCTCTACATTGAGTGAACTTCGTGAGGTATTTGGCGATACTGTCGCCCTTCTCCATCTTGATGTTCCTGAGCTTATCTTTGAGCGCCAGCTTCCTTTGGTCGCTCTTACTCTGGAATAGATCCGTCAAAGCTTTCCACATTAAATATGGAGTAGCCTTTCCATGCAGGGTGGATACAATATGATCCTTGACGCCCTCCAACAGGATCCTTCGACACTTCGCCATCTTCTTTTGCCATGCATCGACTTCAGCAGGATCAGTGGGCTTTTGGACATCTGTATCTACGAACTCCTTGAGACCATTATCTTCTAATACTGCTTCCATGCGATCCTTCCATGCAACATAATTCGAACTGCCTTCAAGAGCATATTCGAGTCGCAAATCGTTGAAAGACATTTTCAACACTGGCACCAAGAAAACAAAACTGCTGCAAAATTTCGAATTCCACCTTAAAGCTCAGCCGCTCTAGATCTGTGAGAACAAATTATTTCTAGCACAGAGATTGACTGCAAGGGGCATTTACCAGACCTTTCACTTTTCGAAGAAAGATGAATCCGGAGGCTACCTGGCCCGCATGCAGACTCTGTCTACTGAAATAAGTTTGTAATCACTGTGATGATCAATATCTGCTTCAATAGCTCCGATACCATGTAGAAATTTGCTGAATAATGATTAATTATCCACCGAGACTATCCTGATCACATACAATTCGAATTTATATGCAACACATAATCTCTTCCACTCGGATCATCAAACATGCGGAAATAAAATCAAGCGATAACACATCAAATCATCATACACATTAACACAGTATGTATGGGGAAAGCTTATAGCTGAAAACCCCGCAGCTATTGTGTATATTATAATGGAGAAATCATGTAACAAACTCATTACAATACTCCTCACAAGTACTCAGTACTATCTCATGAAGTTACACACAAACTAGCTCAGTTTTGAACAGGTTACTGGTTCAAAACTCACCGCCAATTGCCTTGCCTCTATTGCGCAATCATGGCTTGTCTATATAGAGATCCAAGGTTCGAATCTCCTTGGCTTGACAGCGCAATCATCATGGGAAATTCCTCCAAGTGTGGTGCAAATCTCATGCACAACTGATGTCGCCACCGATAGCTAACTCCACCCTTTCATCTACCTCTTTCACTGGTCTCCCACTTCCAAATGATCATGCAGCATGTCAGTGGCCAGTGTATTCTTGGGTTAGTGTAGGTTACTAATTAATGAATTAAATAACATTTAATTCCTCCTCTCTTCATTGATTATCTAGTTAAACTAATCTCAACCGTTCAACTAAAGAATAAAATAGAACACAACTCCACTAGCTATCTCATTAACTCCACCAAAGTTACGCGAGTCCTAGCTGAATTCAACTGCATGATGCCTTCGACCCTAGGAATAGCGTAATTCCTCGTCGGATGCATGAGCCACTTCCAAGGCTCGGCGAAGTGCTCCAAGAGAGTAAACTGCTGTTTAGAGTCCAAATATTATTAAGGGTAAATAATATTTGACTTCCCTATTTTTAGGATAGGTAGTCTAAAAATAGACTTCGACCTATCGACCTATAGGTCAAAAAATAGAGTCCCATATATTTTTAGCAACATGAAAAATACTCCAAGAATAACATACTGCAACCCCTGGACCATGCTCCATATGTCTAAAAATAGACATAGTCTAAAAAATAGACTTTGCGCCAGAATTCGCCTGCGGGCTCACTTAGTGAAGGCGACTTCTTTTCACTAAAGCTCCATCATCTTCTTTGCATATTCTATGATTATCATGGCAACTATTTGTTTGAATTGATTAGAGGAGAAAGCGTATCGTGATGGAGATAGAATGTTGCAGACGAGAAATCGATTTAGCATATGGTTTGAATTATAGAAAGGTAAGCAATTAATTCACCTCTTTTATTCATTACTTATTTTATACTATATTTATAATGTGACAAGAAGTTTGATTTTTCAGTTAATTTTCATGCTGTGTAAATTATATGTTTAATTATTAATTGAGAATGCATCTTTTTCATGTTTGGCATATTGCAGTTGAAACACCACAAGGCTATGTGGTGCAATGGTCGTCAATTTCGTGTTAAACAGTTGGATGATAACAGGAAAAATTCTGATAATGGGATAACTGTAGTATTCCAGGTCACTAATGTTTCCTCCAGAAGTGACAGACATCCTCGAGAATATGAAAATAGATATTATGGGTTCTTAGATGATATAGTTGACTGTGACTTTAATTCCTTCAAAATAGTTTTGTTCGACGTCAAATGGTATAGGCTACGAATGAATGTACGTGATGATGATAGAACACTTATTCAACATGACAATGAATTTCCAATGGTTAAAACATCGCAGTTTGAAGCAGTAAAAGATCGCTATGTTTTTCCAAGCCAATGCGAACAAGTCTTTTACTCAGAGGTTCCAGGTGAGAACGAATGGTCATTTGCTATTAGATATGATCCAAGAGGAAGGAAAATAGAGTATACTGTAGAGGAAGAAGATGATATTGATCAAGAAGAAGATGATGCAGTAGAAGATGAGCAAGAAGATGCATTGACAGACGAAGAATATATCTTATAAGATGAACCAGGCATAGGAGATGAGGCAACAATTATTGATGATGATGTCGATGAGGATATTATTGAAAATGACATAATTGATGATGATGATGACATGGTCGATCATTTCAAAACCTTTTCTGAATCAGATGTTGATATAGATTTCGATAAGTTGGATGAAGATCAAGAAGATATAGAAGAAGAATATTGATACAGATGTTATGTTCGAGTATGAGCTGGTATGTTATAACTTTATATTTTAATATGTAGGAATTATTGTCTGTTGGGAAAAATACTGAGAGGGGGGGTGAATCAGTATTTAGGGTTGACTGAAAAATTTTCACCAGAGATCTTATTATGCTGTTAATTATTTACTTAGATTATTGCATCATTCTTTTAGTAAACATGTGAAAAGAAATAACATAATAAGCCATTACACAAAAGGAACACATATGAACACCAGTATTTAAGGTGGAAACCCAATTTGGGAGAAAACCACCGCTGCTGTCGTCTCAGTCTTCAATATTTATTATAAAGAAAACATCTTACAATTTTGTGCTGGCGCAGACTCATACCAGCACGCAGGCACCAACCTGCAGAAGGCTTCAACCTTCCCTCATTCTCCAGCCTCTCCTGGAAGGGAGCTTCGACCCCATGATTTAACACCAGCTTGAACTGGCAGAAAGCTTCCACTTCTATGTAGAAGACTTCAACCCTCAGATCCACCAAATTTTTTCAATTTCTTCATCAGACTTGCATCAGATCTTTATTATTTCTTTGCTGATCTTCCTAGAGCTTTTTCATTTCCTCGATCAACTCCATAGGTGCATCATGGATTCAGCGTTATCAGACAACAGGGTTCGATCATGCAGATCTCATAAATAGATTCTTATTTACAATGCCTCTGCATGCACACCTCGTACTATGATTCTGATCACCTTATATAGTTTTCGCCTTTATTGAAACCATGGGTCAAAACCATTCAATTGCTAATGGTATTATTAAAAGTCGAACCAATCCAAATTGAAATCCTGATCTTTGTTCTTCCATGCTCAAATTTTCCCAAAGGTAATCTCTATCTCTGCCAAATAATACTATAGCCAAGGTAAAGTACCAATAACGTGCCGCTGATGGTTTTCTTTCTTTTATTTATCAAATTCGTGGAATTTGATAAATAAATATTATTCACAACCTTTGGCAATTAAATATATAATAGAAATTTATAGTAATAACCAGCGCTTTTATCAAAAGGATTTTAAATAGACCTTTGGTTCCGGCCCCACATACATAATCGACGGCCCAATCAATATAATTTAAAAAACTGGGGCCCATCGCTTACGATTGTTTCCATCCGACGGCGGAGAACACATCGCTCGGCATTAGATGATCCGATGTATATCGTTCGTTGATGATGCACAGATGATAACGTGCGATGGCGCACCGTACCTTGGGTAACTTTCGCGCATCTATAGCAAATGAACATCGTCCGATGACCCCTTCCCAGATCAACGGTGCTTATCAATATTGCTGGGCATCCTGGGTCGAGAAATAACGCGCGATGGCACACAGTGACAAGTAGTTTTGTGGAGTTGTACAAGGACGCGTGTCGCGTGTTCTATGGAATCGCTCCCAACCTCTTGAAAACTGCTTGCTCGTCGAAGGTGGTGCGATAGAAACCACAAACCACCTTTACTGTTTACTCGGTCACGGTTCCGCTCTTCCACGCAGGGTTCCGTCGCGCTTCCGTTTGTTATGTTCCACCTCTTTCCTTCCAGGTTCCGTTCATGATTCCAAAGGGTTAGTCCGTGTTCCGCCGAAAGTTCAATGCCAAATACTCTGTTTTAGTTCTTTCGCGTTATAACTGGTTTGCTCTCGCTCCTCGTTCCTTTCTCCATGAAAGCCAGTCAGCTCCTTACTAATAGCGTAGACCCTTCCATCATATATTTAACGAATATATATAAATCCACTGTCTACTAGTTTGGATACTATTGGAACACCTAATCCTCCATGGGTAGGTGTGGAATGCGAAAAGTCACAACGGAGTCCAAGTGACCTTGGAATGTGAAACCAAGAGTCACACCATTGTACTATAAATGTACATCTTTGTATAATGGAAAATAAGAAAGCCTCACGCTTATCCTTCATTATGTGTTGAGTCTCTTGTGTGTGTGTGCTCATCTTCCTCATACACCATGTGTGTGTCTTAACATGGTATCAGAGCGGGCGATTGCTGGCCCTGCTCCACTTTGAGTGAGCCATTTGTGTTTATGGCCTGTGCATATCTGCAAAAATTCTTGGCGTTTTTGCAGCATTTTAGAGAGTTTCTGCAGCAGCCCTTTTTGCCGCATTCAGAAGTGGAACAACATTCAAAATCTGTGGCAGCATTCAGAAATTGGCAGCATTCCAGCATTGGTTTTGAGAAAAAAGCAATACTGCCCATCTGAAGGTTTTCATTCTAAATTTTCTTTGCAATTTCTGCTCATTAAAATCTGCATCATTTTGAAAGAGCTGCTGAAAATTGTTTAAAGTTGATCTCTGAAGAGGTTTCTGGTTTTAATGTAAAAGAATTTCTGAGTTTTTTATTCAAAGATTCCTGCAAAATTCTAGATTTTTTACTGTTTTAATCTCCAGAAAAATTCTGTTGTGTATCCTTGCTTAAGATCCTGCATTTTTGGCGAAATTTCCTGCTCCCTGCTGTTGTTTTAAATTATTGAGTCTCAGATTTCTTACTCCTCTCTGTTGTTTTAAAATTAAAATTAAAACAAAATAGAAAAAAAAAAAAAAAATTGGCCTTTCGGCCCCTCTTTACCCCCTGCAACCTGCTTTTTTTTTAATATTCCTGCAACAATCGGCCTACTCGGCCCTTATTACTCCCCTCCACGCCTACCTTACCCAGCACACCGAATATCACACACCCCTTGCCCTGCGCTATCTCCCAACGCAGCGTCCCTCTCTCCATCGCTGGTCGATCTCTTCCACTCACAACCCCCAACTGCTATCCTACTCCCATTTCAAAACTCTCACACCTCCTCACTGCAACAACGCTTCCCTACTCCACTACCCGCGTCCATCCTTTCAACTCACCCACCGCCCGCTCCTCTTAACGCTCCATAGCCTGCGTTACCCACCTACCCGCACCACCCTCTACCCACCGCTCGCACCACAACATTTAACGCACAGCCGTCCCCCCTCCTCGGCTTTCACACAACAATACCCATCTTCTACGCACAGCCGTCTCCCCTTCAATACACAGTCCGCTCCTAATCTACTTGCAGCCCATTCGACATCTACTGCCCATCTTCCCTCTTCCCAAATGGCCGCTCGGCCTCCCTCCCTCCTCTCATAATTAATACCGCTCCCCTCTCATAATTAATACCACCCTCCTATACTGCCTTTACATTAATTTTTAAAATTCAAATTTTTAATTTAAAATTCCCTCTTCCCATTATTTTTAATCCCTTCTTATAGCTAAACTCCCCTCTCTTTTTTAATAGCCTGCCCCTCACCCATTAAAAAATATATATACACCATCCCATTTTAATATTTCCCACTCAATTAAAATTCCCCCCTCCTCTTTTTTTTTAATTAATTCCCCTCTCATGTTTTATTATTCCTCTTTTTAAATAATATATATATATATATATATATATATATATATATATATATATATATATATATATATATATATATATATATATATATATATATATATATATATATATATATATATATATATATATATATATATATATATATATATATATATATATATATATATAACCCCCCACCATTTTAATAACTCCCTTCACCCATTATCCCTTTCTCTTTTAATTAATCCCATTCCCCTCATTTTTAATTATTCTCTTTTTTCTTTTAATTAATTTTTAATTAAAAAAAAAAACAGCAGAGAGAAAGGAAAGAGAGTTATGAACAGCAGAAAATGGAAAATGGCATATGAGGAGCACATGGACTGAAATTTGCAAATTTACATTGTGATTTGTGGCATTAATTTGAAGGGTGATTTTTCTGAAAGAAATTGACATTTGAAGACTAGTTTGCCATCATTTTTAAAACAACGATTTAAAGAAGAGAATTCAGCTGCCTTAAAAGCTTCTTGCACGTGTTTTCAGCTACAAATTTACAAATATTTTGCAGAGATATGTATTGAGCTGACATTGTATTTTGAGTGGAATTTGCCTCTTCATTCATAGTTGGAATCAGTGTAATTGAGTTGAAAAATTGTTGATTGCCCTCCATCATTTGAGGAGCACACTTTGTACTTTGAGATTTCCATAGTTGGAAATTCTTTGGAGTCATTTGTATTTGTTGTTGCATCACATTGTAAATGGGTGCATTTTCGGTTGAAGCCGACACCCTTTCATTTTTTGAGCCTAAGTTGTTGAAAAATGGCTAAAATCAATGAGGTATTAGAGTTGTTGAATAACCTCATTCATTCCAATGTTGATGACATGATAAGAATGAGCAAGGATGCTCTTTGTAACATTCAGAATTGTTTGCAAGATGCACAAGAAAAGATTGAGTTTTTGCAGTTGGAATCTCAGCTCCAACAAGATGAACTTCAGCAAAAGAGTCACCATTCTGAACCTGTTTCTGTTCAGAAGATTGTGAAGGACTCTCATCAGAAGAAAGAAGATAAAGTTGTAGATGATTCACATTCAGTGCCTTGTACTAGAGCAGATGTACATGTAGATGCAGCAGCTCAGCCTGCACTTCTCAAGCCCATCATCAGACCTTGGGAAGAGCTTGTCCACAACAAGCACCGAACTGGTCTTGGATATGACAAGGATGTGTCCTTTCATATTCCGGACTACACCAAGCCCATCATATTTCAGAGTGCCAGATTCATGTATGACAGTTCACCTGCAGCTGTCCCAGATCATGCTCCACTTCCACAACAGATTGAAAAATGCCAACACTGTGATCGAGTTGGCCATATGAAAGATCACTGTTTTGATCTTCATCCATGCAAGCACTGTGGTCGGCACACCCATTCTTCAAACAGATGCTTCAGACACAAGCCTCCTGCAAGAACCAAGATTCATCTTGGATGGATCGCTTCTTGGCAATGGGCATCAGCAGCCAAGAAGATGTTTACGACACATGTTAGAACTTGTTCACGCATATTGAGCAAACTTGCAGTTGAGTTTTCGCCATCATCTCACCTTGTCCCCGACAGGGGGGAAAATGGTGGTCATATACAAGCTTCGACGACAGATCAAGCGAGCCTGAGCCACAATCTCTCATTCCATGTTCAGAGTTGTAGCCAGCAGTTCAAGCGAGCCTGAGCCACAATTCGTCATTCCGGATTCAGAGATGTAGCCAGAGATACAGATGCCCATGAGCATACCTTCGGTTGTGGATAACCTAAAACCATAATTTTCGGTTGGTGGATAACCTAAAACCATCATCTTTGGTTGGTGGATAACCTAAAACCATCATTTTCGGTTGGTGGATAACCTAAAACCATCATTTTGCATTGTGATGTCTTAAAACCACCGTTGTGTAGAACTCTTTCTTAGGCTTCATGTCTCTTTTTTACAGGACACCCCCAGCGTGCTTCCTCTAACAGCTTTGCCAGTTTTGGAAGAGTTCCGGGAACTGCAACAAGTTTTGCGTTTCAGTGTTTGTGGTCATCCTAAAACCACCTCTTTTTCCAACATTTCGCAGAGTTGATTCAGCCCAAGAGCTGCCATGTATACTTTGCAGATTTGTATTACAACTATTTTCTTGGACTCACACATACCTCTTCGAATTAAGGGGGGATTTTGGAACACCTAATCCTACATGGGTAGGTGTGGAATGCAAAAAGTCACAATGGAGTCCAAGTGACCTTGGAATGTGAAACCAAGAGTCGCACCATTGTACTATAAATGTACTTCTTTGTATAATGGAAAATAAGAAATTCTCACGCTTATCTTTCATTGTGTGTTGTCTCTTGTGTGTGTGCATTCTTCTTCCTCATACACCATGTGTGTCTTAACATGGTGTTTAACATAAGGATCACAACTGTATTAACATCGGTTCCTTGACCAACATACAGAGCACAGGGTTTCTTACGGATGTCAATTATCCTTCATCAGGATGCATACATATGTTCACACATGAATTAACTCGTCCTTATTTATATCGATCCTCCATTAAATATAGAGCTTTCCATCAAGGACAATCATATAATAGGATACAAGAAACATATTGCCAAAATTTTCTTTAAATAATTTACTAATTATGCGGGTTTGTTGCATGTTGTTTATTATTTTAAACCAATAAATAATGGCCTTACTATTGCTTATTATTTCGCAGGATTCGCAGGATTCATTTGATTCTATGGTTAGGTCTCTGAAAAAACCAATTAAATACTTAAATAGTCAAGATCTCGAAGACAGGCTTTACCCCCACCATAAATTGCTGAAAAACCGGCCTTCAGTTCAGCTTGCTGTGCTGAAGACGAGGGTGAATTTGCATGATCAATTGAATGAAAATGAATCAGATGTTCAGGATGCTTTTGAGGGAAGATCCATAAGCCCCATAGATGAAGATCCCATTGCTGCAGAATTTCTGTCTGCGTTGAAGCACAAGTATAGTGTTGTATCGAAATACAAATTAGAGGACAACTATACCAAGTCTAAATCAACTGAATCCAGTTCTAGTGCTCTTGAACTTACCGAATTAAACCCAGAAGAAGGATTTACAATCTCTAATGGGAACGGGTATGGTAGTTCCAATATTGGATTGGATGTCCGGAGCTCCGCAATAGGCACTGGACCTAATCGTAATGAACCCCAACTAATTCAATGTGATGAAAATATGGACTTTGATGATGATTAGGAAAACAAGCCAGAGCATTTTGGCAATATTGAAGAAACTGAAGAGGTTTCCTGTGATCGATTGAACCGACCACCACAAGACATCTACTACAGTCAAGCTTGTGACTTAAGGATAGCGGTTTTTCTTTTCCTGCTAATGATGATGCCGGCTTTTCACGATATGTACCCAGGTGGAGGTTTTAATTAATGTACTTAATTTTGGGCTTATGAAAAGTTATAATTTATACATTTTGGGATTTTCTATTAGAAATAGGGAAAAGCCTAGGGAAGATTATTCTCATATTTAAATTTCTATACTAGAATAAAATTCAATTTCATTTTTTAAATTAATGATCGCCCAATATTTATTTAGCGTAATATATTGTAGTTCATTTCAAAAACTGTTGAAATTTTCTAGAAACTATGATTGGGATTTCAAGAATATTTATGCACTTTTTAAATTTTCCCTTAACATAAAGGGAAGTTGATGTATGACTAATACTCAGTATTTTTATTTTCCAATCTCCAGGAGAAGGCTGAATATAAAGCTCCATATGGGCTTACCCCAAACATGTGGGGTGATTGCTGGTTGATCAGAGCAGCTGGTTCAGATGGTCGCTCTGGTAAATATGTTGTGGCAGCATCTGCAGGTTGTACATTGGACTCAGGTTTTTGTTCATGGGAATTTTATAATAAAGAAATTATGGCATTCCATACTAAATCAGAGGCCTTCACTTCAACGTCCAGTACCATCTCTCCAGTTTTGGCAGAGAGGGATGTCTCGGGGAGAAATTTTGGCTTTGCAAATGTTGTGCCAAAGAATCAACATTGGTGGTACAAGCCATGTGGGCCTCTTATGGTATCTACTACCAGTGCCCAAAAGACAGTTAATATTTATGATATTCGTGATGGAGATCCTGTGATTTCAATGTGTTTGTTTTGAAAGTTTAGGTTTCATAGTAAATCATCAATGGGCTCTGAAATAAGGCCACGTTGAAATCTTGGATACATGTTTCATGCAAAAATCAGTTGTATCTTCCATAAATACACAATCTTGGACCACTCTGTATAAATTTGATTCTTAGACAATATTACATCTCCCTCATTATATAGGTGGTGTTCTTACATGCATAGAAAGGGCATTGTTTTGGCAATCATTTTTTAAGTCACTAGATATTGTGGGTACAAGGATCTAGGGTCTCCACATGAAACTGTGTTGCCCAGAGACTCACTCTGCCGGTCCTTAAATTTGTAAACATAGTAGTATGCCAAGGCTTCTTTCATTTTGTATGCATAAGACGATTTTTTGTCAAAGTCCATAATTTTTTTTAAGTTTTATCCATCCCAGTTTTGTTGTGAATGCACAGGCTTTTGGCTCAACACATATATGTTATATCTTTGTACTTTTCCTTTACTAACTATTTGAAATTTCTATTTATATTTAGAGGTGTATTTTAAGGGATGAGGGGAATTACTTGGATTTAGTGCTGCCAGGCTTATCATTTATTCTCCAAATGAAGCCCTGTAATCTGTAACACTATATGGGCATGCATATCACTTGTTAAAATATAGTTGATACAATATGTTTTACATGAAGCCTGGAATTGTGTACATTCCTGGAATATATTAATTTGTAGGCATGCTTAAAAGAGAGATAGGGTTTGATAAAATAAAAAACCCTGAACATGAAGGAAAGTAAGAGGAAATTATTTTATACAGATAGAACCAAGACACTATCTCCTCATTAATAACAAAATCTTAGTCCAAAAATCATATGTACAAATTCTAGAAGTCGAAAGTTGAAAATTTCTGAAATGGAACTAGGCCCTTTTCAAAAGAATAAATTTAGTAAAAACGAGGGTGAAGAAAGTTATCTTATCAAAATTTCCACATACCGTGTTAGCAAGGAATGACTCCGAGTCCTGAGCAGTGAGACTAAGGAATTGCTCTTTTGCTGCAGGTTGCAGTTCTCTTCTCCAACACGATGAAAAGAAAATTCTTAGCTCTGGAGTCTGAAGCCCGAGTCACAACTTGGAAGTTGGTAAGGAAAATTATCAGGGTTGTTGCCAGTTGGCTTGGAGTTCGCAGCCTCATTAATTTTCTTTAATGAATTTCCTTCAATGCTGCAGTTGTCACTGGCCAGCAACCTTTACAGTAAAATTTATTACACCCGTCACGCTACGAGGAAAATTTGACCTGATCAATGATCATTGATTTCTTATTGTGATAACAAATATTGGAGATTTACTGTCCTATTTTAAAGTTTCATTTTTTTTTTAAAATTGAAACCGCTGTCGGTATACCGAAGCCTTGTAAGCGTCGCTCTTCTGATGTTTTGAATGATTTCCATTTTTGTCGGTCTTGTGACGTCCGTCGATATTGCGACAACTCTAGAAACGTCAGAAGAGCGACAACACAAACACGTCGGAAGGGCGACGTTCAAAATTTCGGACCACATTTCATCGGAATTGCGACAGTTCTTCCTGGTGTCGATATTGCGACGCTTCTAGAAAGTGTCGGTCTTGTGACACTTTTGCAATACGCCGGTCTTTTGACACTTTTGTACGGCGTCGGAATTGCGACAGTTTAGACACTTCAGAAGAGCAACAGTATAAAGACGTTGGAAGAGTAATGTTCAAAACGTCGGACGACATTTCGTCGGAATTGGCATCCACCGTCCGACCTGAAGCCGCCCATTCGACGGCTATCGCTCACCGAAGATGCCCGACAGGTAACCGGGCTACAGCGCGGCATTCAATCGATCTCCGCCGTCGATCTGATCTGTAGATTGACGGCCCATATTTCATCGCCCAGTTAGCGTTTTCCTCTTTGAATTTCCGCCTCCGATCCCGACCGTCGATCTCTGCGCGATCGACGACTCTGATTTAAAAAATTCTTCCGCCTTCTCTATGACTTCCTCCAATCAATGCTGACCATTGGATGATGCTATCCAATGGCCACGCTTCACCCACATGTCCTCCGCAGCAATAAACCTATAAATGCATGGATTTTATAATAGTTTTTTGTATTTTGCAGGGTTTTTCAATGGTTTTTTTCGCCATAATGAAGGAAATTCGAAGACAGAAGGCTGGCGATCCTCCCGCCTTCAATTTACCGGGGAAAAGCATTCAAAGGTGTTAAAACCACTTTTTCATCAATCGTTCATGAAGCATTGATGCCACGTAACCCTGCGCACCCTTACATACCAGCAAAAACCATGAATCAGGCATAGTCAGAGTGTATCAGTGATGAAGATCAAAATGAACCAAGATAGAGGATGGAAGACATATTTGTGAGGATCATGGCTAAGATTTTTTTATCAAAAGCCTAATCCCTGATTTAAAACATAGTTTAAAAAATATCTTAAGTGTTTTATCAACAGGAACGCCTCCACTACCACATCTGAGGCAAATTGATTCCTTCCACTGAATGAAATGCCACCTGTGCCTCAAAGTATTCAATCAGAGGCCGAAGTTATTGATGAAATGAATACATTCACCTCAGCGCAGCTAGAAAGTTACTTCTGCAAGGAAACTTAATGCAAAAGATATCTGCAGAGTAACCCTGACATCACACAGAGCCTCAAAAGTCAAAAAGAGCTCCCATCGAGCTTGAATCTTTATGAAAATCATTTAATATAGAGGATATGTATGAAAGTTTCTTCATTGAGCCCCTCAAAGGCCAAGAAGCCATTAAGTCTGTATTAATTGTAATTGGAGATCTTTTATCAGATCTCACCTCCTCATTATTCTATATATACTTCTGCAGAAGATGAGAGAGGGGTTGGTTAATCAGGTTGCTGAACATCGTAATGTAATTGAGCTGGAAACTTCTGATTGTAAATAGTATTCACTGGCTCTTGGAGCTCTGCTGGTGATAGATAGGTTAGGCTGAGATGTGTAGACGGATGCTAAACTAAAGCATTGGACTTAAAGCTGTAACTGGTTTGGATCATCAATACAAGATGATTTATGGGATCCTGGTCTATGTTGACGATAATTTTTTTCTCATTGTAACTTGTTATTTCATTTCTGTTTTCACTGTGTTTCATCTTCTCTTATAAATAAAAACATGCATAGAGTTAGGACCTACTGTATATCAGTAACCTTCTCTGACTGAAAATCTTTATCTAAATGTTTTCTTCCAATCTGTGTTATTTGGGAATGATTTAACTCAGTTTAAGCATAGGAATTCTGGTGTTCCCTCGTCTTATTGTCTTAGCTGAATGTTATTCTTAAATTTTATTTTCAGTATATGTTAAGTGAAGATGAACTGAGGAAGATATGGTAAGCCCTGGTCCCAGTTTTATCTCCATGACTGTCTGAATGTTTCCCTTGGAATGTGTTAAAAGCTAGCTAGTTTAGAAGTAATTACCAGATCTTAGGCCATTTTGTGTTATCTTTTGTGTTTGTCTTGAAAGTAACCAAGTAAAGTAGAACTAGGAGAGGATTTGTGGTGAGCCTGACCCGCTAGTTTCTACTCCAACGGTTACCTTCAAGTTTCTCATTGTTTTAAAGTGTTTTCTATTGAAAGTGTATCAAAGGCTGGCTAGTTTAAAAGTACTTACTAGATCCTAGTTTACTTTTATGTTTTTCTTGAGTCTATGTCAAAGGCTGGCTAGTTTATAAGTACTTACCAGATCCTGGGCTGCTCTTTGTTCCTCATCTGTTTAAATTCCCTTCTGGTTGTATCATTTCACTCCATAAATCAATCTTCAGAGAGATCCTTAGACATAGATGACTTGCCCCATGGACCACTCTTGCCTCTTGCTTTTCCAATTAAACCCTATTATGTCTCCATAGCCTAATGGACTAAAATTTGCAATTATCTATCTTTTTGGCCGAAGCTTACTCTTATTGCTCGCAACTTCTCACCTTTGGAACTATTTGCATTTATAACTTTCCACCTCAAACAGTAATCGTGCTCAACCATCCAAAAACAAAAAAAAAGCCTTGGCCTTCATAACTAGCCTAATATTATTACCCCAAACTTCAAAGACAAATCCATCTTTTCACTTATTGGAGAGATCCCTCTCCAGATTTAGGAGGGCTAGATCCTAGAATCCCAAAGTGGTTGAAATGATGTTGTTTCTGTGATCGGACTTTGCCAATCTTGCTGATTACAGATTCCTAACATTTCTGGTGACTCCGCTGGGGACTTGAACCCAGAAAAATTTTCATTTGAGGGTAACCATAAGATATCAGGGATTTGATTCAAGAACATTTGCTATATTAACCAGCTGAGCAAGCAGCGACTAACATTTCTGGCGACTCCGCTGGGGACCTTCCCTTAAAAACCTTCAAAAACATTGTGAGTAAAAAGCAACCTTTTCAAGCACTACCAAGGAATGGTAATCATGGTGAAACTTGTTTGAATCGGTGACAAACTATGTAAACCCTAGGATTCTCATAAGACTTTATCTAACCTTGAAAAACCAGCTGGCTTAGCCATAATAATAGACTGTCTTTGTCTCAAAACCGTAGCTAAGTTTTGAAACAGAGTTAGCACATCCTTAGAAACCACACAACTGAAAAATAACTCAGAAAAAACCAAAAAATATTTTAGATTGGTATTTAATACACATGGTAGTGGACCATAAAACCTTTTACCTCCAAAAGAGCTAAAAACTTCCACTTGGTGACTCCACAATCCTTAACAGATCTTAAGACTCCACTGGGAAGAACCCTTATCATTATAATATCATTCAAACTCGTTCAGAGGACTGTAGGATTAAGATTTGTGTAAAACAGATTAGTTAACCTCTCAAAGATTGTCATACCTGGTTGAACTTTTATTGTTTATTTGGGTCTAAAAAACACAGCATAGTGGCTCCTAGAAAGATTCACACTAGAGCCTATCCTGACCCTGATCCACCTGAGTTAGTTGATAACCCAGAAATTATCCTTAGGAAGTCTCCTAGGATTCAATTATCAACTGTTTTCAGATCACCCTTGAGAGCTAATTCAGTCCCTGAAAATCTTTCAGCTCTACAACAATCACAAGTTGACTTAGTAAATCCCTTTAGAACTAGGTCTCTTGGTGATTCAGATCAGTTAGATTCTGGGTCTTCACTTTCATCTCCTGAAACAAGCGAACATCCTGGCAGCAGAGAAACAACACCTCCTGATTTGCATTTCCTTCACAATTTAGGTGTCTCTCATCCAAGATTAGCTCAAAAATCTATTCCTGGTCCATCCACTTCTGCTCACCCTACATCCACTGTTCAAACCACGTCACTTCATGCCACTTTCCCTTTTGTTAATCCACCTCTTGTAAATCCACCCCCACCACAAATCATGGCAACATGGTATGCTCCCTTAGTCCTTCATGCACCATTAGTCAATATTCCACAGGACTATCAGTCCAAAATTCCATTATATGATGCTAGCAACGTTACAATTGCATCACAACATGTGGATAAAATGAATGACTACTTTGAAAGAAATGAAATTGATGATGATTCTGTCAAGCTTAGATTATTTTCTCAGAGCTTAGGGGGAGAAGTAAGAAAATGGTTCAAAGGTTTAACCCCCCACAGTATTAATGATCTCCAAGCCTTCCATCAAATTTTCTTAAACAAAGGGAAGTAAAAAATAATCCTCTCCAAGTCCTTTCTGATTACAAGAACCTCCATAGAAACACTGGGGAAAGTGTGCAAGCTTATTGCACTAGATTTAACAGTGTGTATAATGCACTTTCTCCAGAACTAAAACCTCCACAAGGCTCAGCTTTAAACAAGTTTCCTGAAGGCTTCGACCCTGAGATGGCCTATCAGCTGAGAGAGAGATATTTTGCAACTCTTGAAGATATGCAAAGAGGCGCTCTTTCTGTGGAGGTCAACTTAATGGAAAAAAGAGCAAGGATGAAAAATGAAAAGAGAGTGTCCTTTAGAGAGGAATCTACACCCTCTACTTCCAACTCAAAAATGGAGAAAATGATGAAATAAATGAGCCTAATTAAGAGAGCACAAGCAAGCCAAAACCAAAATGCTCCTCAAAATAGAAATCAGAACCAAAATCATAATTTTAGAAGAAACCAACCTCCAAACAGACCCAGGGAAGATGATCAACAGATTGCTCCTCCCTTTCATCAGAATTATGTGAGTGAGGTTGAGGAAACGGATGAGATAACAGAGGAAGATGATATCCACATGTTTGGGGTAGAGGATGATGACTTTGAGATTCATTATGATAGAAAACAAGGCCTATACACACCTTATGATGACAGGAGAGATGATAATGAAAATTATTATCAAGACATGGAAAATGTCATCATAGAATCTAAAAAAGAATATAACCTTAGAAGCAAAACCAGTCAACAAACTCCCAACAACAAAACCTCTTACAAAT
Organism: Pinus albicaulis; assembly: GCA_034641835.2. NCBI lineage: Eukaryota > Viridiplantae > Streptophyta > Pinopsida > Pinales > Pinaceae > Pinus > Pinus albicaulis. Next base: position 1,656,950,450 of record CM076582.1, on the reverse strand, counting down.
CTTCACAAAACAACACTACAACCAAGCCTAAAATTGTTAAACAAAAGGATAACACAGTATATGTTGATTCTGATAATGATAAAGAGAAAGACACTCAAAACAAAGAAAAACGGAGTGTAGACATTAGCAGTACTAACACTTCAGCTAGTACTCCTGTGAATTTTTTTTTTCAAGTGTAAACAAAATGAATCAACAAGCTGATATTTCTGATAGAACGATAGCTAATAAGGCTGATACAAGTTCTTCAAAGAACCAAATCCCTTTCAGCCTTGAGCAGGAAATTTAAAAGATCAAAATCTTTGTTCCCTTAACTTAGTTAGCTGCCCATCATGTATATAGGACCCAAATTTTGAAGGCTTTAAACATTGAAGAGAATGAAGACACTGTCAATATTAATAATGACCAACCAGAGCTGATTTTTGGCCCTAATATTGAAGGTAGATATCAAGAGGGACCTGTTCCTCCCTTTTATGTAAGTTTAAACGTTCATGACAAAATTTTGCACAATGCTATGCATGATTCCGAGGCTTCTCATAATTTAATTCCAAAAGCTGTAATGGAGAGCCTGGGTCTAGAAATCACCAGACCTTATAAAGACCTTTACTCCTTTGACTCAAGTAGTTTAAAATGTTTAGGATTAATCAAAGACCTTTGTGTTAACTTAGCCCAAATTCCAGCCAAATGTTTAGTCATGGATATTGTTGTGGTTGATGTGCCCTCAAAGTATGGAATGTTATTATCTAGATCTTGGGGGGCTAAGTTACAGGGGACTATGCAAATGGACATGACTTATGCGACTATCCCTATTTTCAATCAGAATAGAAGACTTTACAGGGAGTCACATATGAAATACACAGTTACAAGTCAAGACAGACCACAAAACTCTCCTAAGTATTCTGTAAATATAGGCCTTGATTCTTTTATCATGTTTAATGAGGAAACACTTCGTGAACAAGTTACTTTAACAAGGTTAATGGCCGATAGGGAGGAAGAGGCAAACACCACATAACTGTCAAAACAATTTGCTGAACCGTTAAGCATTAGCAAACTAAACAAAGGTCTTGAACTACAAGTCATGCATCCTTTGCTTTTAAACCTTGACACTCAAGAAATCGTGTCTCCACTCAACAAAAAACCTGAAGAGTAAAAAAAAAATCAATTAAGTGCCGCTAATCATGAAAAATTAGAAAGCACAGTAGTTGAAGAGGACGGTAACCAGGATGAAACTAAGAATAGTCCTCTGTGGAGTATGTATTTTGATGGATCCTGCACTAGAACTAACGCTGGTGCAGGTGTCTGGATTTCCAACACTGAAAATAACCACATAGAAAGCATTTCCTGCAAATTAAACTTTCAGTGTTCCAATAACATAGCGGAGTATGAATCCCTTCTCTTAGGCTTACATCTATTGAAAAAGTTAGGAGCCAGAAGAATTAATGTGTATGGGGATTTAGAGTTAGTCACTAGGCAAGTCAATAGGGAATATAACGCAAATCATTCCAGACTTAGAGCCTACCGAAACGATGTCATGGACCTTTTGAAAACCTTTGAGGAGTCCAAATTGATTTTTGTCCCAAGAAAAAGAAATATTTCCGCCCACAATTTAGCCTTTGCAGCTAGAACATGCTTAACGCCATATGAAACCAAAGACTGCACAACTCAAATCAAATTTAGACCAGCTGTTCCTGATAATGAAAAGTATTGGCAGGTGTTTGATAATGACAAACAAATAGAAGACTTCATGCAATTCAGAAATGAATTCGAAGTAAACAGTTCGGACTCAGAATATGATACAGACTGCAGTGAAGAAAATTTTCTTGGTGAAGAAGCGCTGTCTCCTGAGTTTGTCAACATTAATATTCTGAATAGAAAACTTAAAAAAAGAAAGGAAATGACTGTAGAGTTAGAAACAGAGGACTTAGAAACTCTGCACTCTAAAGATGAAAGTTTTCCAAGCGGTCTAGCGCCTTTAGAAGAGTTGTTTGATCTTAACGATGTCGCCAAAAAGCCAAAACTGGAACCTGTAGAGACTGAAGTGGAAGAGTGAAATATAGGCAGTGAAATTAAACCTACGATGATTAAACTATCTAAAAATTTACGAACTCATATTAAATTCAAATACATAGAGCCGTTTAAAGATTTTTCTGATGTTTTTGCGTGGAGTTACGAAAATCTTAAGTCCTATGACACTGAAATAATACAACATAAAATTCCCCTCAAATAAAAACAAAAGCCATTCAAACAAAAACTGCACAGAATAAACCCTATTTAGCTCCCTTTGGTTCAGAAGGAGATCATGAAAATTTATGAAGCTCATATTATTTTCCCTATTAGATACTCTGAGTGGGTGTCTAATCTGTTGTCTGCTAGGAAGAAAACTGGAGAAATCAGGCTTTGTATAGACTTTAGAGACTTAAACAAAGCTTCATTCAAAGACAACTACCATTTACCTAAGATGGATCATATTTTAGAAAGAGTGGTAGGGTCTAGAAGAATTTCTTTGCTGGATGGCTATTTAGGGTACAATCAGATCTTAGTTTACCCTGTTGATTAATTAAAGACAACCTTTACTACACCATGGGGCACTTTCATGTATGTTAAAATGCCTTTTGGTCTAATGAATGCTGGAGCAACTTTTCAAAGAGCCATGGACATAGAATTCTCAGAGGAACTAGGCTTCTTCATCATTATATGCCTTGATGATGTCATTGTGTTTTCAAAAATAGATGAAGAGCACTTAGCACATTTAAGAAAGGTTTTCGAGAAATGCAGAAAGTTTGGAATATCTTTAAACCCTAAGAAGACACTATTTGATCTCCAAGGAGGTAAAATTCTTGGGCACATTATTTCTGAGGAGGGTATAAAGATAGATCCAAAGAGGATTGGGGCAATATTGCAAATATCTCATCCTCAGAACATCAAGGAGTTGCAATATTTCATTGGAAAGATTAAATTTTTGAGAAGGTTCATCCCCAACCTAGCTGAGCTCCTTAGGAATATCACAAACATGTTAAAAAAGGAGCAAGGGGTAAAATGGACCTTGGAAGCAAAGAATTATTTTGAACTGGTGAAACAAGCATTAACCAAAACACCGGTTCTTATAAGTCCTGATTTTCAAAGGATTTTTATATTTTTTCATTTGCATTAGAACATACCATAGATGTTGTCCTTTTATAGAAAAATCTGCAATGACAAGAGCAACCTATTGCATTCTTTAGCAAGGCATTGAGGGATGCCCCTTTGAAGTATAACATTATGGAAAAGCAAGCTTTTGCTTTGGTTAAAGCTTTGAAAGACTTTAGAGTGTACATCCTTCACTCACACATCATTGCCTTTGTCCCAAACTCAGTTGTTAAAGACATTCTAACACATGACCCAAATGGTAAGAGAGGTCAGTGGATTGGTGTTATCCTTGAATATGATTTAGAGATAAAGCCCACTAAACTCATAAAAGGCCAAGGTTTGGCTAGATTAATGGCTGAATTTAATTTTGAAGTTCTTGATATTAATATGATTAATGCTTTAGATGATCAAGAGGAAGTCTTAACACCCGTTGTTGAAGACCATTTTATGGATTCCTCTTGGTATGCTGATATTGTTTACGTTTTTCTCACCTTAACACAATTTTGGTTTGAAAAAATAAAAATATTCCTCAAATTGAAAGTCGTAAACTATTGCATTATTGATAGATTTCTTTACTAGAAAATGCAAGTGGTGTATTGCTTAAATGTTTGCTCGAGTTTGATGCAAAAATAAGGTTAAATACTGGGCCCATGAAGGAGAGTGTGGAGTTCATTTGTGCACTCAAAGATTACAAATTAAATAAAAATCTCGAGGGTCGTTTATTGGCCTACTCTTTCCGTTGATGTGCACAAGATGACCATTGTCACAAATGTCACCCTAAGGAAAAAGAAAAATGCTACCCCGATCAGGCAAAAGTGGATCCACCATCAAGAAGCCCCATTTCAACAGTGGGGACTTGACTTCATAGGAGAAATCCATCCCCCATCTTCTGCCTAGCATAGATGGATTCTCACTGCCACAGACTATTTCACTAAGTGGATAGAAGTCATACCTTGTAGACATACCAATGATTCAGTTATCATAAAATTTATGTAGACTAACATTCTCTCCAGGTTTGGTTGTCCTACCAAGATTATCACTGATAATGCAGCAGCATTTAGATCAAACAAGATGGTTGAATTTTGTCATAGATATCAGATAACATTGGGGCATTCCACGACCTATTACCCTCAAGGTAATGGACTTGCAAAATCATCAAACAAAAGTTTAGTGAACATAATCAAGAAATTGTTGGAAGATAAAAAAAAGTCTTGGCGCACAAAGCTAGTTCATGCACTGTGGGATGACAGATTGACTTTGAAGAAATATATTGGTATGTCACCTTTTCAGCTTGTGTATGGTGTTGATGCAATTTTTCCAAACAGCCTTGGTATACCAGTAATGAATTTGATTCAAGAGTTGCAAACTAAAGAAAATGATATGATCAGAAGAATAAATCAAACCATTCATCTTCAGCAAACCAGAGAGGAAGTTTATAACAAAGCATTGCAGAAAAAAATCAGCATTAAAAAGCTTTTTGATAGAAGAACAAAGGCCAGCAATTTCAAAATTGGGGACAAAGTTTTAAAGTGTGACTCAAGAAGGGAAGAGAAGGGCAAGCATGGAAAATTTGGCAACTTATGGCTTGGCCCTTGCTTTATTCATTCAGCTGCTGGTAACAATGCATTTTTCTTGCAGGGGTTGAATGGAGAAAATTTTTTTGGGGGTCCTGTCAATGGCAGGATGCTTAAGCATTACTTCTCTTTATTCATGTTATATTCCAAAAGCCTTTTTATCTTTTTTCCACTATTAATATTTCATCCACCATTGCATTTAAATTTGTAAAAATAAAAAATACAAAAACAAAAGAAAGAAATAAAAGAGGGCAGATTGTGAAAACAAGAAAGGTGTAGCCCCATACCGAAAAAGAGAAACAAATTCTGAAAGTGTGCAAGCTTAAATTCCACTCCTAAAGAAGATACTAGTAGCTAGTCAAACAAAATTGTAATCTTGACTAATTAGTTTTAAATTTTCCGCTGATAGGATAGCGAATTCGATTTTCGAAACCGTTTAATCTTGGCTTATCAGTAGGTAGATTAGGATAGAAATTAAAGGTTCAAACAAGATCAAATTCTGAACCTAAGGTTTAAAAAGAAAATGACTCAAATCTGCTTCAAATTCTGAGTCAAGAGATGTAAATATTTGGTTCCAATCAGCTCAAAATCCGAACCAATTGATAAAGACAAAATAGCTCAAACAAATTCAAACTAGAGCTGTAAGGAAAGGAGAAGGCCATGATGAGAAAATTTCAGGTTTTAAGCCTTCCATTTTTTATTTAATTTTCTGCAAAATAATATCTATGTGCAACTTTTTTTTATTCCATAGACTAGCATCAAGTTAGACTGTTCAACCCTGACTTGAATTCTTTTTAATTTCTGTTGTAGAAATTAGAGAATAAAGTCTGTTGGACAGTTTAATCCCAACAGACAGTAGATTAGGTAGAGAATCATATGGGCTCAACTATTTAATTTGGGTCCATGGAGAAATAAGGAGTAGAAATAGATTATATTTCTTGCTTTCAAAAGAATAAAATGTTGTAAAAGAGTTTGCCAATCCAAGTGCACTCTAATGAAGAAAAAATGTTAGATCAGTAGGATTGGGTAGGTAGAAAGCTTGTTGATGAAAGATCCATTGTTTTTATGGCTGCTAATATGTTTTCTCGAACATCATCCACGTAAAGAAAGACAGCCCAATGGATCTACGGTGTCAAAATTTATAGAGGCAATCAAGTTCTTGATGTCATACAAACCATCCCTAAGTGAACCAATTAGCCACCTATAAATTTACAGCAAAATGTGGTTAAATGAATTTGAGCCTTCAAGGAACAAATTTTATTGCTAAAAAGTGTTGGCTCTTGAAAACTCTTGAAGGCCTCATGCCTCTGTCCCTAACCTTCACTACTGTGCCTATTCTACTTTTTGAAATCCTGCTGATTCCCAAGAAAGAATACTAGTGCAAAGGCCCTTTTCCCCTTCCCCTTCATCGAAACCCTTTGATAAGGTTTAAAGACTCCTTCTTTGCCTTATCAGAACCCCTCTAAACCTTTGAAAGACCTTGAAAATCCATGAAAATCATATTTTTCATATATCATAGACTTAAGCCCCTTTGGGCTAAGTCCTTAACCCTCCCCTCCATACGCCCTGGTGCTAGAACCAGGCGCTGGCCACCCAAGCACTCATCGCTTTACCCGATTGTGATTAGCCCTTTCCCATTAACCCCCTGTCATATAATTCTCCATGCGCCCAAAGGCCCCGTAGCCAGGTGCTTGATCATATATATATATATATATATATCCAGCCCCCGAAAATATTAAAACCTTATGTTATTTCCAAATTTTGGGTTTTTAATTATTTTCTAAGTTTTTCCGCCGGTTCAAACCCCAGTCAATCTCCAACATCGATCTGATCTACATATCGATGGCATGGAGTCCATCACCCCGGTGGTCCCCTGGGCCATCCACTCGCTGCTAAACTCATACATCGCACGCTTTCGAGCGCAGGGCGATTTTCTTCGATCGGCAAATTTATCTTAATTACCAATTGACGCGTGGCCTGCACCGTCACTAAAACCGCCTTATATCGTTATAAACATCGGACGGGACTGCCTCATATTGGTATCCACTGTCGATTCGAAGCCGCCCATCCGATTTACGTATCGCTCACCGAAGATGCCCGATGGTAACCGGTCTAAAGCATGGCATTCTATAGATCTCCACACGATCTATATCTGCAAGACGATGGCCCATATTTAATCGTATCTATCGCCTTGCCGGGCCGTTCGCTTTGATTTCCCCCGCCCACCAACCGTCGATTCGCGCACCCGACGCGCCCCTCCGATTAAATTCTTCCGCCTTCTCTATGACTTCCTCCAATCAATGCTGACCATTGGATGATGCTATCCAATGGCCACGCTTCACCCACATGTCCTCCGCAGCAATAAACCTATAAATGCATGGATTTTATAATAGTTTTTTGTATTTTGCAGGGTTTTTCAATGGTTTTTTTCGCCATAATGAAGGAAATTCGAAGACAGAAGGCTGGCGATCCTCCCGCCTTCAATTTACCGGGGAAAAGCATTCAAAGGTGTTAAAACCACTTTTTCATCAATCGTTCATGAAGCATTGATGCCACGTAACCCTGCGCACCCTTACATACCAGCAAAAACCATGAATCAGGCATAGTCAGAGTGTATCAGTGATGAAGATCAAAATGAACCAAGATAGAGGATGGAAGACATATTTGTGAGGATCATGGCTAAGATTTTTTTATCAAAAGCCTAATCCCTGATTTAAAACATAGTTTAAAAAATATCTTAAGTGTTTTATCAACAGGAACGCCTCCACTACCACATCTGAGGCAAATTGATTCCTTCCACTGAATGAAATGCCACCTGTGCCTCAAAGTATTCAATCAGAGGCCGAAGTTATTGATGAAATGAATATATTCGCCTCAGCGCAGCCAGAAAGTTACTTCTGCAAGGAAACTTAATGCAAAAGATATTTGCAGAGTAACCCTGACATCACAAAGAGCCTCAAAAGTAAAAAAGAGCTCCCATCGAGCTTGAATCTTTAGGTTAATAATTTAATATAGAGGATATGTACGAAAGTTTCTTCATTGCGCCCCTCAAAGGCCAAGAAGCCATTAAGTCTGTATTAATTGTAATTGGAGATCTTTTATCAGATCTCACCTCCTCATTATTCTATATATACTTCTGCAGAAGATGAGAGAGGGGTTGGTTAATCAGGTTGCTGAACATCGTAATGTAATTGAGCTGGAAACTTCTGATTGTAAATAGTATTCACTGGCTCTTGGAGCTCTGCTGGTGATAGATAGGTTAGGCTGAGATGTGTAGACGGATGCTAAACTAAAGCATTGGACTTAAAGCTGTAACTGGTTTGGATCATCAATACAAGATGATTTATGGGATCCTGGTCTATGTTGACGATAATTTTTTTCTCATTGTAACTTGTTATTTCATTTCTGTTTTCACTGTGTTTCATCTTCTCTTATAAATAAAAACATGCATAGAGTTAGGACCTACTGTATATCAGTAACCTTCTCTGACTGAAAATCTTTATCTAAATGTTTTCTTCCAATCTGTGTTATTTGGGAATGATTTAACTCAGTTTAAGCATAGGAATTCTGGTGTTCCCTCGTCTTATTGTCTTAGCTGAATGTTATTCTTAAATTTTATTTTCAGTATATGTTAAGTGAAGATGAACTGAGGAAGATATGGTAAGCCCTGGTCCCAGTTTTATCTCCATGACTGTCTGAATGTTTCCCTTGGAATGTGTTAAAAGCTAGCTAGTTTAGAAGTAATTACCAGATCTTAGGCCATTTTGTGTTATCTTTTGTGTTTGTCTTGAAAGTAACCAAGTAAAGTAGAACTAGGAGAGGATTTGTGGTGAGCCTGACCCGCTAGTTTCTACTCCAACGGTTACCTTCAAGTTTCTCATTGTTTTAAAGTGTTTTCTATTGAAAGTGTATCAAAGGCTGGCTAGTTTAAAAGTACTTACTAGATCCTAGTTTACTTTTATGTTTTTCTTGAGTCTATGTCAAAGGCTGGCTAGTTTATAAGTACTTACCAGATCCTGGGCTGCTCTTTGTTCCTCATCTGTTTAAATTCCCTTCTGGTTGTATCATTTCACTCCATAAATCAATCTTCAGAGAGATCCTTAGACATAGATGACTTGCCCCATGGACCACTCTTGCCTCTTGCTTTTCCAATTAAACCCTATTATGTCTCCATAGCCTAATGGACTAAAATTTGCAATTATCTATCTTTTTGGCCGAAGCTTACTCTTATTGCTCGCAACTTCTCACCTTTGGAACTATTTGCATTTATAACTTTCCACCTCAAACAGTAATCGTGCTCAACCATCCAAAAACAAAAAAAAAGCCTTGGCCTTCATAACTAGCCTAATATTATTACCCCAAACTTCAAAGACAAATCCATCTTTTCACTTATTGGAGAGATCCCTCTCCAGATTTAGGAGGGCTAGATCCTAGAATCCCAAAGTGGTTGAAACGATGTTGTTTCTGTGATCGGACTTTGCCAATCTTGCTGATTACAGATTCCTAACACAAACATCACATCGTTGAGCCTGAGAGGCTAGCCCGACTCTATTTGAAAGGTGACTGTGTCGATCTAGGTCACACTGTACCTTTCATCATCTCCCATATCCATGTGCATATGGAGATCTCCCTCCTCCAAGTCACTGAAAATTTCCTTTTTCCTTTTCATGTGCAACAAGGCATCACTATCTAGATACCACAAGCTTCCCATAATCGTTGTCATCATGAATGCAATGAGAGTAAAGTCAAGATCAAACTATGAGCCAAAGATTCACCTGATGTTGCTACTACAAACGCCTTCTTACTTACCTTCTTCTATGGACAATTCCTGGCATAGTGCTTGTATTCATGATAGTGAAAGCACTTGATTTTGGAAAAATATTTATTCTTGCCATATTGGCTAGAATCAACCTCACCTTGGGACTTCTTTCCCTTGGCTTCCTTTTATTTTATGACTAATGAAAATTCCTCTTCCTATTATTTGGATTAGGTCCCATCTCTATTATTCTTCCTTATCTCCTCCTATATCAAATTGGACCATATGTGTTCATAATTTGGTAGCTTCTCCCTCCCATTTACCGAATCCCAGTAGCTTTGGAAACTCTTGTGAAGGCCTAGAATGGCCGAGATTATGAGAGAATACTCCACAATAGTAACCCCAACTCCCCCAAGTTTATCACGACAATGTGTGAACCGGATTAGGCACTATTGAATAGATTCAGTATTCTACGTCTTGATATTCTGAACCTTTTCCTTGAGCGCCAAATTCCTGTGGTCGTTACTATTATGGAACAAATTTGTTAGTGTTTGCCACATTTCATACATGATTTCTTTCCCATGGATTTTGGATACTATGTGATCCTTCACACCTTCCAATATTATTCTCATCACCTTGGATACACACTTTCTCCATTCTACTAGATCTTTGAGGTCTGATGATATTGGTTTTGGAATGTAAATATATAGAATTCCTTCAACCCATTGTACTCTAGTACCTCCTCCATGCAGTCCTTCCAACCAACAAAATTCAAGCTACCCTCAAGGGTATAATTTAGCCTTAGACCATAGAACACCATTCTGCTAACTCTGTAGAATTGATCTCGCAAATTCGATCCTCACACATAACAAGTTAAAAATATCTTCTCTATTATGAATGAAGCTTTGATACCATGTAGAATTTTAATGTAGATTCAGAACTTGTCATGTAATTTACTAAAAAATAAGACTCAAATCTACTCTACTCCTATACAAAACCAAATTCATGATCAAGAACACATATCAAAAACATGCATCGTCATTCAATATACATACACATATATTTTTCTAGGGGAAAGAAACTGCTCAAAACCCCTTCCTATCTATATTGAATTAATCAAAGAATCTGGATGAACAAAAATGCTTGTTCAAGCTAGAGCACAACAACAAGTGTATCTTCTATGCTTTTGCCTCACTAACTGAATCTGGACAATACTTACAAGTTTTTCAACCTTCCAAGCTCTTATTTCCTTGCGTTGTTCCTCAAGGAATTAAACCCTATTATTTAGGAAATTCCTCAATCTGGATTGCGCAAATCCTTTAGGTCCTTCTCTCACTGCATGCACCACTTGTACAACTTGGAATAGTTTACAATTGATAGTAAACTACCCTTGAAATCCAATCTCAACTTGAATTAACTAAGCTAACTGAGTGATAACAACTATGTCACCTCAATTAACTCATTCAAGTTATCTGTTGTTATGGAATTTCAAATTTCTACTAATTTAATTAAGGGAAAATTAAATCAGGAATTTATTGCTAGATTTTCAACATCTTATCCCATGTGCCTATGCACATTTCACATCCAATATTAGTATTCAATTAAACCTCATAAAAATTTAAAATAACATGGAAGCCTCCCACATCAACATTTCAAAGTGCAAAGATGAAAATGAATACAAATTAGAACAATTTGAAAAATAAAAATAAAAACTCGCCAATCTATAATTGGTGTGCACAATGGATAAAAATATTGTGTATCCCGACTATTCAACCAAAAAAATGTAATACATTCATTGATTCCAAATCGACGGAGCTTTCAAGTTTTGTGTGGAGTTGGAGAAGACCACGATTGAAGCAATATGTTGAGGTTATTAAAGAAAATAACTAATCAATTGGATATTTGTTGATGGTAGACAAAGAGATTGACAAACCTATCCTCCCCTATTGCGGATTTCAATGACAAAAAAATTGATTTGTGGGTGTGCTTCGGCCTATAGCAGTCACGAAATAAATTTGTGCATCTCATTCACCCCCTAACAGAGACGAAAATCAAACCCATGTACATCAATTTTGCACTATTGTTGTTTAAAACCATTAGAGGGAAGGGAGAAAAACATAGGGAGAAAAGAGAAGGCCCATTTTCCATACTGTGGAGGAAAAAAAATCACCCTAGAGCGCCAAAAATATCAAGCAATAACAGAGGGAAACAAGCAAAGGGATATGATTCTTGCAAGAATGAGGTATTTCATACTCAATTTATATATTTTCACATGTTTCAATTGCTTGTTTGAACTGTATTTTTTAGTTTTTAGTTTCAAAATTATAAAATAAAAAATTAGGGTTTATTTTTTTATTTCTAGTTTTAAAATACAAATTTTATTGTCCATATATATGGACATGACAATGAGAAACTAAAAGAATCAATGGATTCTATATTGGGGGTAGAATAAGTAAATAAACTAGAAAGTATGGAATTGGCCATTCTTTCCAAATACATGGAAGAATGTACTAAAGGAAATGAAATAGACCAACCAAAGCAACCCTTTCAAAGGGAATCGATTGATTCCCCATCAACTCTTGGATCGAGCAAAATATCTAGGAAATAATAAATCACAATAACATCTAAGAAAGTGGAAACGGGAAAAAGATGTCCAATGTTCTACCCCCTCCTAGGACACATATTTATTCCACCACCAATACAGGTACTTATGCATCTTGCATTGGTACATACAAAATTGAGGTAGAATAAGATGTTGTCTCTGGGGAAATCGGATATACATATACCGGGAAATTGTTCAATTGCAGGTTGAAAGAGTCATGCCTTCAACGCTTCAAATATCATCTACATCTTACATTTTCGAAGATACCCATGCACCTTCAAAAGGAATTCATCCATGACATGCAGAATAAATTTGGGACAGGTTGGTTAGTAAAGAAAGTAAAAAAACAAATGACTCAAAACTGCAAGAGATTTCATTGAAAATAAATGAAAAAAGACAAAAAAAATTCCTCCCAAGCCAACGACAAAAAAAAGGGCAATTGATGTAAGCGTGAAAGTATGGAAAAATCTCATGAAAGAATTTGATAGAGTAGATGTACATAGGAGGTCTCACGAGGATATGTATTTAAAATTGGTCATAAGATTATTTTAAATTCATTAAATGATTTTTATATTTTACTGCTGCATAATTAAATTGAATTAGTGTGTGTTTTAGGACAAGGTGTCGAAGGCCAAGCTTGCTAAATATCATGCCACACATCACAATGGAAAAACAATTTTAGAAGCCTTAGCATGAAAATTTGTACGTATATTTAATATCTGAAATTATATATATTTTAATTTTGTACAAAAAAGTAAATGATTGGATATTAATTACTTTATCTTGTCCATCTACCATGTTTTGACATGAGCAACAATATGACCATTATCCATCACAATTGGAATTTGATATGTTACAGGACATAAAGTGGTATGATTTTTTTATCTGGATGGAGAATAAGGTATCGTTAGTTGAATTTCAATAAATTACGTGGATATTGTTATGTTAATATGTCAATTTTCATTTCTTGTGTTGAGTTGTTTATTTATGTGTAGCTTGAGTTCTTTTATGCTCCCATCGATCATTACACCCTTATAAATCACCAAAATTTCACTATGATCAAGTCTTTAGAAATAAATATCCAATCATGGATTTATCAAGTCCTTTTCCAAAAACCCTAGGCCAAAGAAGGGGTGCAAGACCATGTAATACATAACTTTTAGATAACAAAACATATTATGGTATTGATTATAGATGCTTGGGTTGAGAGCACATTACATGGGATTGATTATGGACCCAAGATACATGTGTTGAGGAGAATGTGCTGATTTTATTGGAAAACAAGAAGCCTTGTGATGAAGATAACTTGACACTTGCAATCTATGCTTAGAGAGTGCACAACCTAAGGATTGGTCTCTTGATGTGTATATCTTGGAGAGAGAGAACTTCAATTGGAGAACTTATCTTGTGCATTAAATTAAATTTCTTGTGTAATTAGTTCACTTTACCAATTTTGGCGTCCATCACCTAATTTGTATAGAGGGAAGAGAATGCATTTTTCTACACTATACTCATTATTCCATCTATATAATTGTCATGGGAGTTCTTAGTGCTTTTGTGATGCAATACAGGAACACCTAGAGTTTGTGACATAAACCATAAAGAAGAAATGAAGATGAATGTTAGCATAAGGGATGATCTTGATTCTTAGCACTTGCCTTAGGAATTATTTTCCATATGGTAGGATGAAGGGTGTATTAAGGTCTAAAAAATTTGTTTTGTAGTGATATATTTATTGAATGAATTAAGCAGATAGGTAGGGGCATCGCTATTCGAATAGGAAAATTTATGATGTAGGCCTATGTTGGAGCTTGTTTGAAATTTTAAGGCTTGGTTTGAAAGAAAGGACTTGAAAATATATATGACACTTCCTTTTCTAGTCCTATGGGGAGTATCGTTAGCACACAAATTGGTGATTTTTCAAAATATAATTATTCCTACATTCTATACTACAACAAAAGTTTGTGCACTGTTCCAGCTCTATCATACCCTTATTAATTCTAAAACAATCAGAGAAGTGGGGCAGATGACGATAGACCTATAGATGCAATGTGAATTAGTTTTTTGAGAAATTAATGAATAAATTCAACTGGCCTACTTATATGTAATTAAAAACTTTAAAATTGATGTTGTAGTATGGAGAGAAAAACATAAAGAAATTCTAGGTTTAAAGCATAGGGCTAAACAAAATCCTATCCATTATATCTAGATTAGAGAGCATGAAATGAAATAAAATAAGTTGCAAAGACCGTGGAGTGTGTCATTAAGGTTTCTTAGATAAAAGTCACACGTACCTCAACTATTCACACAACATTGATAAATATGTTAATGAAAGAAACCAACAAATTTATTACACATGTCTCATAATAAGAATACCACAAACGCAAAGTTACTAAGAAACACCTCTTTGGCTACCCACTTTCAAGATTTGGCAATCAAGATGAAATGGCTTGCTATTACAACATCCATTGTTACAACATCTGTATGGCATCTGTTGTTACAAAATCTGCTATTACAACATCTGTGGTTACAACATTTGCTTCTCAATCTATTGTTACCTATGTTTATGTTGAATATCAATTTTTTTTCTTGATCTCCCAAGTGCTGGTGTAGTGTTGGGTGGCAGAAACATCTCTTTGGCTGCCCACTTTCAAGCTTTGACAAGCAAGATGAAATGTCTTTCTATCCCCTCAATTATTAAAACATCTATTGTTACAACCTATGTTGTTACAACATCTGCTATAATGGCCACTTTTTCGCATAGTTTCAATAGTAGCATTTGTTATAACATCAAATTTTACAACAATTTCAACATTTTCTACAGTAATGAGTGTTAAACATCAATTTTTACATCATTTTCAACATATTTAACATTGACATGTTTTTATGGAATCCGTTGTTATAACATCTGATGTTACAACATTTGATTCTTAATCCACTATTACCTATGTTTGTGCTTCTCACTTTGTTTTCTTGATCCCCCATGTTATATCTTTGTAGATAGTTCTTGACTAAATAACTGAGCCAAAGCATCAATGTGATGAATTTAAAGAGGAATTGAGAGGAATTTATAAGGATAAACATTATCCCTGAACATTTAATCATCTAATAAAAGTAGATACGTATAGATGAACCTCGAAAGTCAACAAAAATATATCAAATTACAACATAGAAGCAACAATCTAGATATTTCTAGGCAATAAATTAAACATATTTTCCAATTCCCAAATCAGTAGTGAACATATCTTTGGCGAGAGGGAAGCTGTTAATGCAAATAATTATGAATTACGGATAAATCATTCTTCCCTAGACAGGTGCTAATCTAGAACAATAGGTCAAAGACTTTACGACTATCTTTCCTAACTGTAAATAGACACATAGAATGAAATAAGGAACCTACTTGGGATCCAAGCGCTTCCAAAGTCTCCTTCTGTCGCTTTTGTTGTAGCTTCAAATTCCAGCCGATTGTGCAAAATATTTCCTGCAAGAATGAACACTAAACAACAAGAGATACCAATAATACAGATGTCTATTCAAGTTATTTAGTTGAATCAATAAAGCATAAACCATATACATCAACTAAGAAATCATGATATTGAAAATCAAAGCTTATATAGATGCATATAGGGAAAAATAAGTAGTAATATTTATTGATGACAGAAGGGGAGGTTACAACCCAATGATTGATTTGGTGTCACCATCTCCAGCAGCATTCCAGCCTCATCACAATGCATATATCTCCAACAATATGACTTTCAACTCAATCTCCTCAATTGAAATTCCACCAACATTTCTCTACAAAAATTCTTTTTTATCAAACACTAAGATCTGTACTCAATTTATAGAGGAGCTGAAGGTAGTTTTACAATCAATGAATTTCCAATAATAGGCAAGACATGTTCCCAATATTGTAGATGTCAAATAGACACATGGATTCAAAGTTTGACACATGTGAACTCTTCTAGAAGGCACTGGCCAAGTGGAGATTCCGGAACAATGAGAATTTCGCTCCCAATGTGACCAACGCACCCATGGATGTTGGGAAGTGCTTTGCAGAGAAGGCTTGCATGGGGCTACCTGCATATGCAACGCACTTAGTCCCTTTAGAGGTAGCATTGGTGAGCTCTCATATGATATATTATAAACTTCAAACTTTGGAAACCTTTGCAGATGAAAGTCTTTGATTGACTTGTCTTGTTCTTTGTCTTATAGCATGTAGAAACTGAAATGTTAGGGGATGATAGACCCTATACATTGGTCCTAGAGATGATGCCCAGTTAACCAGGTCATTGAGAATTATGCCCAAATTGACCTATAATAGACGTCAGGGAGATTGTGGAGTGTAAAAACTCTAGTAAACTTTATAAGTATATATTATTATTGATAAAAGATGAAAGATGATTACAATGGGGAATCACTGAGGCTTTAAATATAGCCTCATGGTGTCCCTTGGTGAAGAGGCATGATCTTTGATCATGCCCTTTCACTTAATAAAACCTAAGATAACTATATATAACTAATAATTAATAAAATGTACATAACATTTCCCCTCTCTTAAAGATGCTTTGTCCTCAAAGCATACGTAACGATGGACAATGTTGACAAACGCTTGGGTTTCTTGAGCGGTGGGCTCTTGCTTCCCACATTTTAAAAATATCGTGAAGCATCTTCTTGAGCTCCATCTGTTGGTGATGTGGATAGCGACAAGATTTGATATTGACAGGGTCGGGTCCTTTCTTGACTTCTATTGGATGTTCATGTTCCTTATTAGGAGGTATTTTTATTGGCAGGTCTTGGAATACTTTTTCGTGTTTCCTAACTATTCCTTGTTCTTCTGGTGATTTTTCGTGATTTATCTTTATATTTAGAGGTAAGGTACCAACAATTATCGTTTGATGCAACTTCTCGTCATCATCAAGCGCTTCCTTCTTAACAACCATATCTGCGTCAACATCGAAGGCCTCAACATCTTCTGGCACTGTATCAATGGCTTCAAATGTGTTTATCTCTTCACATTTTTCTTTCAATTCCAGGGATGAAACATTTGGTTGTTTATAAGCATCTATATTTTCATGGTTTCTTTCATTTTCAATGACTATGTTTGTTGTTGCATCTGTGATAGCAGTCACGTTGAATACCAACATTGTTTCTTTTTCTGCCATTGGAACTCTTAATTAATTATTTAATTATTATTATATTATTTAATTGTATATATATATATATATATATATATATATATATATATATATATATATATATATATATATATATATATAACTATGGGGATTTTTTTTTTGTTAATTTTGAAAGGTCACGTTGTTTTGAAAAAGGGTGAATGGGATTTAATACCATGGGCAATTACCATGGGCTCCAAAACCATGAGCTTGTAAACCACGAGCAATTACTCTTCCTTTTTTCTTTTTACTTTGTCTTCACATGTACGTATATGTACTTCTTTATATATATATCTCTTTTTACTTTTTATTTTTTTCTTTTGGAACTATTTTCTTTTAATTTTTTTTTTTTCCTTTTAATTTATTTCCCCCTTTATGTTGACTTTCCTTCTCTCTTTTGATTTTATTAATATATATATATATATATATATATATATATATATATTTCTTCCTTCTTCTTTCTTTTAAAAACAAATGTTGCTACCCACAAGCACTTGGTTTTTAAAAAAAATCTGCAATTTTGGAATTTTGTTGTAATTCCTTAATTCTGGGTGATCACATAGATCCCGAAGAGCGATGGCTCTGATACCAATGGAGTGTAAAAACTCTGGTAAAATTTATAAGTATATATTATTATTGATAAAAGATGAAAGATGATTACAATGGGGAATCACCAAGGCTTTAAATATAGCCTCATGGTGTCCCTTGGTGAAGAGGCATGATCTTTGATCATGCCCTTTTACTTAATAAAACCTAAGATAACTATATCTAACTAATAATTAATAAAATATACATAATAGATTGATATTCAATATATCCCTTCCCAATTTCCTATACTATTCTCAAATATACATAGAAAAAAACTAAGAAATTATAAGAAGAACTCACAAGTACACAATTATTTTCATGAATGATAACCATAAGCCTTTGATTATATCCAAGCTGAAATTATTACAACAATATTACAAAAACTTGTTCCAAGTATCAACCCTTTCTTATTAAAAAATAAGGTATATATAGAGTGATTTACAAAATATATTATCTATTAGAAGATTTACATTCAAATTATTCATTATCCAAACCTTTAGATAATGTTTAAACAACTTCTAAGTTTTAACTAAAAATAGAAAACTTCCCAGAAAACTGCTCTAAAACTGTCTAAAATTGTGCATGATTTTTGCATTCAGGTTCAATGTATTTGAAATTGCTTTATTCTTGTAGCTCAAAATGCTTAATAGTTGTGATCTGTTGCTAATATGTTGCATTGATAAGCTGAATTTATTGAAAAAAATTAACCAAATACTCCCATTCTCATCTGTTGGGTAACTTGGATCCATCATCTATTTGTACAATTCATCCACATCAGTGTACTTCTCATAAGAAGGTTTTACTATGAACCAGTGTTTGATTTCATAGCAGATGAAAAGTTCATCAACTAACATTTGATTTAGATTTTGGTCGTTAATATCTCCCTTGATTCCAACAAACTTTGTCTTGTCCCCTGCTTCTCTCTTCAACAATATTTCGTATTGATCTTTTGTTACCATTTGGCCATATGCATTCTTAAAATATGGAAGATCTCTCTCTTGTAGAATAATTTTTTTTCTATAGAATTTATTGATTTTCACTAGAATATTTTCACACTTTTCCTTTTTCTTCAACATCAAATTTTTATTCATGAGAACTTTTCTAGTCTGAAGAACTCATTTTGTTTTATCTACAATTCCTAGTTCTTAAAGTTCTTCTCTAGGCCTTGTCTTTAGAGCTTTTATTATATGACTAGCTTGTCCAGGTTTATTTCCAAATTGTATTTTGATGCCATTAATAACTTCTTTGTCTCTTTCAATCAACTCCTCCTGCTCTACAATAATATCCATAGATTGCCAAATATCAGACACAAATGTCATAATTTATATCAATTTTTTTTTTTTTGCTTGTGATAAACATTGAATATTGTTAGAAATGCTCAAATATTGTTGTAATTTCTTTTTTTATTTTTTCTTGATTCTTTATTTCCTTGATTAAGGAATTGTATGATTCAATTTTTTTCATCTAAGCTCTGTCTAATTTTTCTTTCAATCTTCCAACCTAAACATCCTTTAGTTTAAGAGAAGATAATGCTAGTGATAGAATTTATGTTGTAATACCTTCTGTGGAACCTGTTTATGTTGTTGGAATTACTACACTATTAGTTTGGGCCTTCTCTTTTAAGAACTCTTCCATATTTTCTTGAATTTTTTGAATCTACAGGTTTTGTTCAATTAGATAGGATAATATAGTTTCCTTCTCCTTCTCTAATTCCCCAATTTCTTATGTTTGGGGATGCTCTATTGTGGGCAACTTTAAACTGTGTTCTAAGTGCTTGAATATCTTCATTTTTCTTCTTAAAAATATCTTGAGCTACATCCACATTTTTTGGATCCAAACCCAATTTAATTACAAGGTATTCCAGTGATTTGAACCTAATGTCCTTCACCAGAGAAGAATTATTTTCCATTTTAATTTCTACAATAGTATTATTCAAAGAATTCTTCGATTTTAATACACTTGAATTATAACTAGTGAGAGGGGAATAGATCATCTCACCACTTTGTCTATGTAGATCAATATGGTCTATATGATGGATCTATTTGGTATTGAAAGATAAAACAAAAGTGTTATCTAGTAGATATAAGAGTAGAACTTTAGGTTCAAGAAATTCTGACTTAACTTCACCTTTTTCAATATCAAGGGTTGACAAGAACCCGTTTTTACTAGAAAAAGTTTGCTTCCAGAACTCGATATAAGTTATTGCCTTCAAAAATTCATTCTTTTTATTTATTTCCTAAAAATCAGAAAATATGTTTTTGTTAGAAGAAGAAGAATGAGAAGATTGTTCTATCCCTGGATCCAATTATTGCATTCTAAAAGTAGGCTCACCTGAAACAATAATAGTTGGAGAAGAAATGTCGGATGAGGCAGTTTCTGATACCGCTCCCTCCATATTGTTTGTCTTATTTATCTTGTATACTTTGAACTATTCCATTTTTTATTATGATAATATTTGAATTTTCCTCTTGAGTTATTTTTATTTCATTGGAGGTGTAACCAAATTTTTATGTCCTACTGATTGCGCCACATTTTGTTCTTCTGTCACTTCTTGCTAAGTGTTTTCCTCCCAGGTGTCCTTATTAGCAAACTTCTCTATCTAAGGCTTGGACAAATGAAAATAAGGTGGGGATTTCTATTGAACTCTGAGGGCTGAAATTCTCCCAATGGGGTCATATGGCTAGGAAACCCCCAATTACTTCATTTTTGTCAATAATTGTTACACCTCTTTTTCTTATAACCTATGATTCATTATAAATGGCCCTACATGTGCCTTCAGTTTAAACAAGGTTTGTTTCCTTCTAGGTAAAAAAATCACTTGATCTACATTGAGGAATTTTCTAATGAATTCAAGAGTAAAAATACGCATAGGAAAAAAAACTAGCAACTAATAGGGTGGAAGTTCACACCCATACAATCTAATTTTTGTAAAATGTTGGTACAAATACCAATCACCATGCCTTTTCTGTTCACTAAGCCGCATAATCATTTTGATTTCAGGTGAAATTCTAGGAGTACTATCACTAATCAATAGACGGTAGCATATGTGAATAAATTTGTTCACAAAATCAGTGAAGGAAAATTCCTTATAATTCCTTCTGATCAAGGACGTCCAATGAATCACAAAACATTGATTCCCTTGAAGATATTTCTTTTGAAATTATATTGGGAATATGTATGACTGATTATACAAAAATAAATACACCAGGACTGATTGATATTCAAAATATTTTCAAATCCAAATTTAAGAAACTTCTCATGAATGGACTAAGATAAAAACTGGCTGAAATTTAATAATATTTGTGGTTTCTTGTATGGAAATTTTTTTACAGAAAATATAGAACTACTTCATCCACTTTCTCATCACTTCGATACCCTAAAATAAAACGTAAAAATGGATATTATTTTCCTTGAAAATTCTGGAAACATTCATGAAGGTTAAGGCAAACTTTGAGTGGGAATATTAGTCCCTTCAAGCATGATTAATTCAAAAATAGCTACTCTTTTTTCAAAATTTAACTTCTGATATATTTCCAAGATAATTTCACTAAAGAATGAGTGCAAAGAGCTCAAAAAATATATGCAAATGGAATTTAAAATGGACTAAGAAGTTACATAAAACAAGGTTTCACCATTTTGAGAAATTATGGTTTTCTCACTGGGTAAGTACCTGCCCACACACCATACTACAAATTCCGTAAAAGGATGAGTTTGAGGAAATGTAAACTGGGGTAAAAAGGACTCCCACAAAGAAAAATCATCACTATTATCTTGGAAATTTTGGGAAGCCAAATTCTGTAATTCATATAGGTCAAAATCTGAGTTTGTTTCTTCTATTTTGCTTTCCTTATCAACTAAGGGAAATTCATTGATTTTTGGGACGGTTTCATACTGAACCCGAGACTCTTTTACTTTAGTTGAACTCATTTTGAACTATCAAATTGTAGCAAGGAGCATAATTACCTGTAAAATGTACCGCCCACTGTATTTATGAGTTGTCGCTGAGGGCTTTCTATAATTCCGCACTTTGATTCTCTGTGTCTGGCGACTGAAGGAAAGGTGAGAGGGGACAAACAAAGGTGGGAGTGATTAAATTATGAACGAGAGTAATAACATAGTGGAATGGATTTTTGGATAAGGGGCATATTTATAATTAGATGGAAAACAATCAATAAAATGGTGGTGGGAGATATTTATTACTGAAAATTGAGAATAGTTTTTTGTGCGAGGGTGGAAAGTGGTAACGAGTGAGGGGGGTGCACAACTCATATGTCTCTACCATGTTGAAAAATTTGTTTTGGAAAAATAAAATTTTGGATGCTACCCCCCGCCCCCCTTCGTTAAATGTCAAGCAAGTGAGGTGGGGGGGGGGGGGGGGGGTGCAATAGAATAATAATTGTCGATCACCAAAGTGTCAATCACCGCCAATAGAAAATGCACAATAATTAGTGTGGGGTGATTTTAAATTTTATTTATTAAAATAAAACAAAATAATATATTGTGGTATTATATATTTGTGCGCAAAATATTACAAAGTGCAATAAAAACAATTTTTTTTGAAATTTTAATCAAAATTTTGAAATTTTCCATGTAACAAGAAAATGTTACAACACCCCAAGAGCTAGTGTAGTGCCCACTTTCAAGCTTTGAAAAGCAACATGAAATAAATTTATAACCCCTCAATTGTTACAACATTTGTTGTTACAACATCTGCTGTTAAAACATCTGTGGTAATGGTCACTATTTCAGTAGTTTCAATAGTAGCAGTTGTTATAGCATCAACTTTTACAAAAATTTCAACATTTTCAACAGTAATGAGTATTATACCATCAACTGCTACATCATTTTCAACATCTTTAACATTGAAAAAAGCTTAACTCAAAGAGTCCCTATATCTCCCTTTTCTTTTTCTGTGTGTGTGTGTGTGTGTTGATTGTTTTTTTTTGAAAGATAATGATAAAATAGATACAACACCATATTTTAAGAAATACTTCTTCAAATTGCTGAAAAGTGGTGATACAAATAAGTTGAAGGGATATGAATTGGTGTTACAACATCCATTGTAATGGTCACTGTTTCAGTAGTTTCAATAGTAGCAGTTATTATAGCATCAACTTTTACAACATTTTCAACAATAATGGGTGTTACAAAATTTTCAACATATTTAACATTGAAAATTGATATGGCATTTGTTGGTACAACATCTAGTATTACAAAATCCTGTGACAACGCCACCCATGGTTCTATCATAAAATGCATTGTAAATATTTTTTACAAATATGTGAAATTAAGAAAAAGGGACTAAGTAAAAGGGACACATATTCCAGAGCCGGGGACCTGGACGATTGCTTTCTTGAGAATTTCAAGTTTTTTTGTGGAGAAAATAAAAAATGTTTGGGACAACCATTAAAATTTGGTTGGTACATGAATTAATGACTTGGTTCTTAAAATTGAATGAACTTTGATGAAGGTACATAGGCCCATGCACTTGGGAACCTTCACAAGGAAAAGGGACGAGAAACCAAGAGGGGAACTACGCAATTCAATAAAGTAAGGACGAAGTAGTAAATGTGAGCTAGGAAAAGAAGGCAAGGCATGGTATTCGAATTCATGCTTAAGGAGAGAGAATATGAAATTTGAGCAACAAAAAAACAGAGAAATATGGTTCAATCAGCAGGCAGTCCAGAACAAGAGAGAAGAGAAGGGTATTGGCTCTTAGTTTCTCTAGAGCCCAGTAATAGTTTGGGGTTCCATGGAGGATGTGGGTTGAGATAGGATCCTTGGAGCCCTATAAAAACTTGGGTTCCTAGGGGCTATGGGTTGAGACAAATTTTTTGGAGCCCTGTAACAGCTTGGGTCCTCGGATGTTATGGGTTTGGATATAATCTATGGATACCTGTAACAACTTGGGTCCCCTGAAGGCTATAGGTTGAGATATCAGGTTTTGGAGCCCTAAAAAAATTGGGAAAAGGCTAATCCTAAAACAACATCAAATGAAGACTTAATTAAAGACCTTAGTTATTGCATTATTGTTACAGTGGATCCTAGACTCCCTGGAAGGGAGTGAATCGGTGTGTATGCACTTCGGTTAAGGCAAGAACCTATGGAATCCCCATGTTGAGAAGATGGTAGCATCAGCTGGTGAGATTGAGGAAGAGGCCCTCTAGATTCCATGTTTCCATTGACAGTTGGTGTTATAATACCTTAAGAAAGCACCCCCTTCATGATCTAGAATCTGGCTCAGGGATGACAACTACAAGTAAGTTTGGCTACAATTATCTATGGTTGGGTGGAAATTCCTTGTAACAAACTTAGTTTCCATGCAACTTTAAATATAAGTATATGTTTGTGTTGCTTTAATATTAATGAACTTATGATTCATTTCTCGTTGAAATGGTTTGGATTATTTTTGGACTGTAAAAACATTGTTAATGTGATGAGCATGTGGATGCCTATCTATGAAAATATAGCTTTATAGTTATGATAAATAAATGCATACATAAACACATACGTCACACCTCTGAAATGGAAATTTTTGACAAACAAGCTTAACTAGTGTATGTATCTGCAATGGAATGAAGTGTTGTGTTAAATGCTCACTATCGTAGTTCATAACATATACTTTGTATCATAATGTGTAATGTTGAATACAATAAACTAATTTGAGTCATGTTTCTGAATTGGAACCTTGTCTTGGGGTAAATTCTCATTCATACTGATTAACAACGCATATTTAAGTAATGAAAATATGTCATGAAACACCATAGGAAACGGAAGGATCCATAAGGATCTGGAATAAAAAATTGGAACATTGGGAACACAGACCCTTTTTATTAACTTAAAATAATTAAATAAGATACCGCCCACTTTGAAGGGTCTATATATATATATACACATGGATCTTCCTTCACTGAGATATAAGCCCTTGAACCTATGCAAAATTCGTTGAGTCAACACTGGAATGGTTATCCTCTCTTCAAGTGTAGGAATATTTGAAACCCATGCAGGTAGGCTTCACCATCCTTGCATTATAAGCAGCCTAGATATCTTATTCCTGAATCAAGGTGTATCTAGTTTGGACCCGAAAGTATCTGCATATTTCCATGGCTCTCCTTACAAGCCTGCTTTGAAGCCTGAAACCTTTGGCATGTGGTAGGAGAGGTGGAGACCTTTAAGGAGTTCACATGCAACCGATGGTAGGTAAGGGATGGAGGAACACTTATTCTGATCCAAGTGGATATTGGTGGTCACCCACATATTCCACTTGGGGCCCCACCATTGTCTCTTTTAGTTTTTTAGTTTCGGCACAACTTACTATTTTTAGCATTTTTTCGGGTCCTGAACTTTCGGAGCTGTTTTGAGGCCCTAAACGACGTTTTTTGGGAAAATCGGGAGTAACATGGGTCTATGGACTAATGTTTGTCACTCAAAATTTGTAGTCCTCGGATAGATCTTTCTAACGAGGTATGGTTCACGTCAAACAGAGATCGTATGACAAAGTTACTTCCCCGGGAAGTTGAAACACCAATTTACCCAAACGGGGCCCATAGTTTTGGCACTTCATCTCCTAGGGTTAGGGTTTTGGATGTTTAGGATTTTCCATTGTTTCTAAATAATAAATAGGCCCTCGAGCCTCATTGTAACTCAGTTCAAAGGCCTGTAGCCGCCACATCTCTTCTCAGAGATAGCTACCAGTGCCCTAGCTAGTTTATTTCTATTCTGTCTGTAAGCAAATTTCAGTTCTTTGATATTAATGAAATGAAGTGTTATTTCTGTTGCATCTTTATATTTATGGTTATATGTTTATTCTGTTGCGTTCCTGCATAGTTTCGGATCAGTGGTATCAGAGCAATCTACTTTTTCTCGATCCTTCTTTGCATGTCCCCAATGAGGTCAGGGTATAAGGAGTTAGGGCTCGATCTGGTGGAACCTTTGCAAGATCAGCCTCGCAAACCCCGACGAATGCCTATGGAGGATGAAAAGAAAGATGAGGGAGTAGGAGATCCTATCAAAATATTGCTCGATGAGGCCGTCGAAAAAAAAAGGAACGCGATGATGGATAAATTTTCCCAGATCCTTCAACGACTGCCCACCAGTGGCGCATCTGCATCCAGCAGCCACTCTGGAGTTGCAACTCCTTTTAAGGTACAAGTAAATTTTGACATTCCCATATTTTAGGGTCAAATAGATGTAGATACCGTAGATAGATTGTTGAATCTATTAGAAGGATATTTCTCATTTTGTAACTTTTCCGACCGGGAGAAGATTATTTTTTCACTCCTCAAAGCTGCCCCCCATGTCAAGGACTGGTGGGAAACCCACTGTGAGAAAAAGGACGAGACAAAACCCTCTTTGTTCTCGGCTGTACCCACTTGGAATTCTTTCCAAGATGACATCAAGGAACAATAATATTCCGTGGGGAGCTATGAGGACAGGTACATACAATGGACCACACTGTGACAACAAAGGGATCAAGATGTGCATGAGTTGATGAATATGTTCCATACCCTGCACACAAAGTTGGGTATCAAAGATTCAGAGAAACATCTAGTGTTAAAGTATCGCAGTTATCTGCATAGATACATTCAGGAGGAAATGGAGTTCTTCGACATCTCCTCACTTGGTACGACATACCGGTATGTTGCCAAGATTGAGAAGAAATTCAAACAGAAGAAGCGAGACTTTGGATCTGCGAATCAAAAGCAAGGGAAAGGTTCTCCCAAACCGTAGAACAAAGGACAGAGCCAAGGCATGGTGACTCAAGACAACCTGTCGAAGCCATAAGTAAATAAAAACACCGCAAATCCAAAGAAGGACACGGGAAAGTGGTATGAGTTCCATAAGAGCTCCACTCACAACATAAGTGAGTGTCAGGCCAAGCAATCATTGGTGGCTGAGATGAGGGCTTTTGAGTCAGATTCATGCTCCAAATTTGAATCAAAACCTGACAAGGGGAATGAAAAAGGGAAACAAATTATTGATGCGGAGCCCAATGCCACTGTTGCCACTATGAATATCTAGAAGGAGGAACCGAAAGATCCAGAGGAGGAGGAACGTCTCTTCCACTCCCAGATGTGGGTAAAGGGATCCCCGGTACAGTTCATTGTCAATAATGGGAGCCAAAAGAACCTCATTTCAGCAGACACCATGAAGCGGTTGGGCTTGCTGGCCATAGCTCTCCCACATGCATACACCATCGGGTGGCTTCACCAAGGACGAGATCTCCGCATCAGCCAGCAGTGTCGCATTCCCTATAGCATCAATCCATTCACGGATGAGGTATTATGTGACGTTGCTCCTATTGATGTTTCTGATGTATTATTAGGACAACCATACTTGTAGAAGCGTCATGCTATGTATGAGTCTCGGCCTCGCGCTGTTATTGTTACTTTGGGAAATAAGTTGTACAGGATACCAGAGGTACCACCTCCTGCCGCTATCTCTTTGGTTACTGCAAAACAATGCAGTAAGCTGATTTACCAAACCAGGAAATTCGTTTTCCTGATGATCCGCCCCCAGGGAAAGAAGAATACTGTGGCCACGACCTCCAGATAGGGCTCCTCTACACGAAAACAACAAATGGATAAGGTTTTGGAGGAGTACGGGGACATCTTCACCTCACCCACAGGGGTTCCTCTGCATTGTCAGGTCAAGCACCCGATTGATCTGATCCTAGGTGCGTTGCTACCCAATGGATCGATCTATTGGCGCTCTGTTCTGGAGAATGATGAAATCAAGAGGCAGATTCAGGAGCTGTTGCAAAAAGGTCACATCCGACCAAGTTCATTGCCCTGTGGGAGCCCGATCGTGTTGGTATAGAAGAAGGATGGGATGTGGAGACTCTGTATTGAATATCGGGCACTAAAAAAGATCACTGTTCGGAATAGGTACCCAATACCACAGATTGATGACCTTCTAGACCAACTCAAAGGTGCAAAATATTTCAGCAAGATCGACTTGAAGTCTGGGTATCACCAGGTACCAATTGAACCCTCCGATGTGTGGAAGACTGCCTTCAAATCCAAGGAAGGCCTTTTAGAATGGCTGGTCATGCCTTTCGGGTTGATGAATGCTCCCGCAACCTTCATGAGGTTGATGGACGACATCTTGCGGCCATTCACCAACTCATTTGTAGTGGTGTACTTGGATGACATTCTGATCTTCAGCCAAACTTGGGAAGAGCACCTCCACCACATCCAACAAGTCCTCCAAACACTGCGGCAACATAAGTTTTGTGCCAATTTGGAGACGTGCACTTTTGGCATGACCCAGGTTCAATATCTAGGATACATTATTGATGAAAGGGGGGTGCACGTGGATCAAACCAAGATCCAAGTCAGTCGGGATTGGCCAGCCCCAACCACTATAACAGAGCTTCACAGCTTTTTGGGTCTTGCTAATTTCTACTGTAGGTTCGTGTTGGGATTCTCTCATATCACCTGGCCCTTGTGTCAAGTCACCAAGGGAGGAGCGAGAGAAAAATTATTTTTGTCGGAACCTCAACAGAAGGCGTTCATAGAATTGAAAAATCGCCTCTGTTCTACCCCAGTGCTTACATTACCAGACTTGCAACAACCATTTGAGATCAAGACATATGCCTCTGACTATGATATTGGGG
This sequence comes from Pinus albicaulis, assembly GCA_034641835.2. Taxonomy (NCBI): domain Eukaryota; kingdom Viridiplantae; phylum Streptophyta; class Pinopsida; order Pinales; family Pinaceae; genus Pinus; species Pinus albicaulis. Next base: position 1,656,922,015 of record CM076582.1, on the reverse strand, counting down.
CATTTATTACTCAACAGGGACATCTAGTGGCATATCATAATGAGACATTGTCTGACACAGTTTGCAAGTATCCCACTTATGACAAAGAAATGTATTCCATTGTCACCTGTAAAAGTAGTCGAATTCTGACCACCAGACCCAGGGTTAAAACTCTGAGTCTGAGAACTAAATGGAAAAGACCCTAAAGAAGGATTCGAACTAGGAATATGCCCAGTTCCGAAGGGGAACCGTTGAAAAGAAGCTGATCCACTAGCCATGGAAGACATGGGTGTAGATCCAGCTGCAGCAGCAGAAAAGGAAAATGAAGGAATCCCACTAGTGGGCATTCCAAAACAAAAGGGACCAGATTGAGAAGCATGTGCTTGGGTGAAACTAGAGCCAAACACAACAGTACTAGAAGCAATCGAAGATATAGCAATAGTGCCTCCTCCTTCAACTGAAGAAGGATTCTGAATGCCTGCAGTACTCACAGCAGAAGCCGCGTTCCCAGTCGTGGCCATCGAAAGGTATGAATAATATGGAGGATCTTCTGGTCTTGCAGACTCAGGTCCGATGTACTCAACAACGAATGAATAATTAGTAGGAAGAGGAGATGGAAGTGACTCAGAGGGTTGAGATACTTCCTCTACTTGTACTTCTTCTTCCTGCGGAAATAAGACTCTCGAGGCGGCGAAACACTCCTCTCGGAACCAACACCGGAGCCAATTACAAAACCTTCAATCCCTTGTGGAGGATCTCTCTCCACTGCGTCAGATGCCACAGGGTGATATTCACCTGCTAAATTACTCCTACGCCTTCTTGAATAAGGCTCTGGACTCTCGGGAGATAACCCCCAAATTCTCCTCGATCGACGAGGCGCTTGATCAGCCACTTTAAATTTTTTTAATTAGACTCAAAAAAGTATAAATCTAGGCAAGCTAGGAGCAAAGAGCACTCACTACAAAAAATCCCTGAGATACAACCAAGCAAACAACCTTCAGGTATTTCCGCTCCGGGTGATTAGGACCGGACACCAAAATACAAGAAAGCAAAGAATAGGACCTCCTAAAAGTAGTATGGGATAATTACGGCCCAGGCCTACTAGTGAAGGTAATAGAAACAGTTACGCCGACCTCCTAACAACAGACTTTGCCGGCACAAGTACCCAAGCTTCACAAGGGCACCCCCAGAAGTACTGTTGGAAGTGATACAACGTCTGCCTCAGGTACCACGGGTATTCCCCCCCGTAGTCACCTATGTGGAACCTAGGAATGGAAACTATGGGCACCAATCCGTGTCAGAAGCCGGGTGGAACGGTCTTGAGGAAAGATCCAACAAATCAGAGAGGGGGTATCTCTCTTCTCGGCCTTCACTTCCCCTCGCGCTTGACTCTCTGGAGGAGAGCTTTCCCGGTCCACCTAACGGAGTTGGATTTCGCTCAATTAATAAAATTCTATGTTTTTGTTTGAGCGGCCTTGGAGAGTTAACTCTCCACTCACCTAATCCAAGGCCCTACAACCTAGCTAGTTGGTGTATGACACTTAATAAAAACTTGCTAGTTGTTTTTAAATTATAGCGCTTATTTTAATCGGCTGTTATATTAAGTCAAAGGGATACGGAAATGAAACTCGTGGTGTTTTGTGACGCAGAAAAGAAATTAATGAAAACCAAACTACATGCAAATGCAGTAATTGCCTTTCGATGAAAAGAAATTTCTACACGGGTTCTACGAGATTATATATTTTTTCTTTTCAAATATCAAACTCACACTCGAAAAATCTATGAAAATGATTACAAATGCCTAAGTGCACCTAATGCAAATAACTAAGAGCATGCAAATTCTAAGATGCAAATCCAAACAAAGAAAAGAGAAATTTCCCAACAATCCTTCAGTTCTATCACTTTTTGATTGTCCACAAAACTAGTTCCCAAAAGTAGAAACTCTCAATATGAAGACATCAAAATATGCTTGAAAACAAGAGGAAGAAACCAATGACAATTCCTTTCCAAAATCAAGTCAAAAACCAAAGGCAAGAAATCTCAACAAAGCTTCAAAAGATGTAACAAAACGAAAACAAAAATGAAAAACAAAAGCAAATGACAAAACAAAATGTTTTTTGAGCTTTTGAATTTTTATAAAAAAGAAGAGCTCAAAGAGACCAAGAAAACTATCAAATTCCAAGCCAAAAAACTCTGAATTTCAAGCAAAACTTCAAAAACGCTCCAAATCTTATAGGGCTACTTAGTAGCAAGATTTATATGAGAAAAAGAAGACAAGAAACTCAGTAACTCAACCCAGAAGAATAGTACACCCTTGCTGCAAACAAAAACTTCAAAGAACCAAGAAAGACTCTTCAAAAAATTGCAACAAGACCTAGTCAAATGAACTCAAGAAAACTAACAAAAAGCAGGCAAAAATCCAAGCGCAAAGCAAAACATAAAATGAGGAAAGAGTATATGAGCAAAAGCTCTCTATTCTAATTAAGCAGAAAAACCAAGAATCCCCAGAAAGAGATCTTGGTACTCGAACCAGAAATGCAAGCACTAAAAAACAAGATTTTCCTAGTAAGACAGTCTTCAACCAAGAGAGAAAAATACCAATAACCACTATCAACCCAATCCAGAGACTCTAAAGACACTGCAGGAACAGGTCTCCACAGGTAGACAAGACTAAAAAGTCAAGAAATCAAAAATTTCAAAATTTGCCCAGGCATATGCTATTTGACAGTTTTGAAACAAGCGTGCATACGCGACTGTGTCAAAGGAAACCCGCGTATACGCGACTTCCTTTGAAGCAAACTGCGTGTATACGCGTCTGTGTATAGACAAACTCGCATATGAAAAGGTAAATAATGAAAAATAAAAAAGACCAAGCCTGGATAAGGAACCAGGTCTTCAGTCTGACTGAGAAAGAGTTAACTGGACTGGTAATAATGATTCAAACTGTTGGAAACCTTTAAAACAACTGAAACCACCCAACAGGGGAATCACAAAAATGCGATCCCTAGTGGAGTCACCAGTTATGTTTCGGGAAAAAACACCCTAGAGGTTTGTTGGGTCAAAACCTCCATAGATCAGGGCATGCTATTCAAGAAGGACTCACACAACCACACTTGTATGCTAAAAACTAGATAACATCGATAGTAGAACTCACCCGTAATCCTACGTTTGATGTAGATCCCGCGGTGTCCAAACCCCCAGCAACCCTTCTTCCTCCTTAACCTGAAAACCAAGAAGAAACGTGCACGGAAATCTAGTTGTACAACATATATTTACCCTAAATGTCAGTGAAAACCATGTGAAACATTATATAAACAATAATAAATGCTTAAATAATAACCTTTTCACATATGCAAGCAAATATTAACACGTGAATTCGGGAACAAGATGGTTCTTCTTCATTACGAATAGCATGTACAGTAATAAAAAGTGGAGAGATCACCTGAATCCTTCCACGATCTTCGAACAGACCGTCATCCAGATCCGTCCCGCCCTTGCCTCGCTAAGATAATTTCAAGACTTGTGCACTCGAGATGGCATATAAATTGATGAACATCTCTAGGAAACAAGGGTTTCCTATAAAAATTTGGGAAAGTGCAGGAGGCACGGGAATTCAGACTTGAATTGGGGCTCCAACAGAGTATAATATCTATAAAATTTCTCTCTCCCTTAGGCCATGCACATGAGGGGCTTTTATACTCCCTCAAAGTAGTTTCAATCAGTTGGAAACGGTTGGCCACGTGCTAGGGTGGTTGAACTACTGGAGTAACCATCAACCCAGCCCAAAAATAGGGAATTTTTACATATTTTTTAATGATTTTAATGGCATACACGGAAAAGTACATGTGGACTCGCGTATACACGCGGAAAAGTCTGGGCATACCCGCGTATGGATTTTTAACACTATTTTTTATGAATTTTGTTCAAGTCTGTGGGAATGGGTGCCCAAGGCCATAGAGACAATCATGAATCACATGAGGGTGAAAAACGATGCTATAACAATTGTGCAAGCTTGTACAATGGAAGCATTAAAATTTGGGGAAGGAAACAATCATCCACATAGACCATTGGCCCCTTCAGTTCATACAGACACAAGGGAAGTTGCAGAATGATCGCCATCCGAAGTGGTCCACATATCTGCAACAGTTTCATTTGAACATCAAGTACAAGAAGGGTAGCACCAATAATGTTGTAGACTGCCTCAGCCGACCATTGATCGTGGTGCTCACCACCGTTCTCAACTCTTGTGGGCACGAGACTTATGATTGGTAGCTTCTCTACGAGAGTGACCCAGAATTCGGCCACACTTACAAGGCACTCTTGGGGGGTATACAAGTTCCAAATTTTCACCTCCAAGATGCGCTTTTATGTCACCTGGGACACCTTTGTGTTCCTTCAAGCGAGCGTTCCAAGATGATATGGGAAGCACGCTACAGTCGAGTCGTTGGGCATTTCGGGGTCGAGAAAATAGTAGCAGTACTACAGAAGTATTTCTATTGGCCGAACCTTCGAAAGGATGTCGGGAAGCACATCAGATCCTGCACTGCTTGTGCCATTGCCAAACCGACCATCAATAAGCAAGGCTTATATACTCCGCTACCTACCCATAGTCGACCTTGGGAATCCATCTCCATGGATTACATGCCGGGCCTGCCTTCTACTAAGCATGGAAATGACTGTGTTTTCGTGGTCGTCGACAGATTCTCGAAGATGGCCATTATGGCGACTTGCAAGAAGAATATCACAACAGAAGCGACTGCCAAACTCTTCTTTGAACGAGTGAGGGTGCACTTTGGGATCCCATAGTCTATCATATCAGATCGGCATTGTTAGTATGAATCTTTTGTCGAAGTGTACGAAAAAAGACCACTTTAGCTACGCATAACAAATAGCCCTAACATCAAACATGGCTACCAATATTTTCAAATCTGCGGTTAGTTGATCAAGATAAATGCTACACAAATCCAGATCTATGCATAAAAATGCATTAAGCAGTGAAAATAAAGTTTTGCTCCATGCATCCAATAGACAAGACAAGAACAATATTTTTGAAAAAAAAAATATATTAAGGACACCTGAGAGGAAAACAAGAAAGGTGTTTCCAATTCTCCTCAATTGGATGGGTTCTTGAAAGTCCTCAACGCTTCAGATCTAGCATTTCTCTCTCTTGTTGGTGTAGAAAACCCATACAAACATAGAACTCAAAGGGAGCTCACAAAGAAAATAATGGATAATGTGACAATGATAATGGCTCAAAGTCAAACGAAGAGTATAGATCCAGAGTGATCTAATGAGCAACCAAAGGTGACAAATGAATGAGAAAACCCTTCTATTTATAACAAAATATTGGGTCATTCTAGATCTTGGTGTATGATTAAAATAATATTAACCAAATCTAGATCCACCTTTTATGGAATATTTTAGTATATTTGTTGGAGGGAAAAGGTATTTGACTTGGGTCAAATCCCTTTATTTGTAAATAATAAATAAATAAATGATTTATTTATTATTTTAAGGAAGTGGTTGAATGATAATTAAATAAATAATTATTTATTTAATTATTTATAAATGATTTAGTCATATTTAATAAGGAATATTATTTAAATAAGATTTAAATAATTATTCCTAGAAAATAATAAGATAAATAAGGATTTATCTAATTAATTTCCTTGTTTTGGGTTAAATATAACTTGGAATAATAATTAAATTATTGTTTAATTGATTATTCCATGAGGAAAATCAAACAAATAAAGATTTGTTTAATATTTTCTTTTGGGGTTTCCTATTTGGACCATTAACAACTTAATAAATGTGTTTTATTAAGTTATTTTACATAGCGAAAGTAATTTTTCTTAGGGTAAAATTGGTCTTACATGGTGTACTTGGGTCCATCTAATGATAATAGGTTAGATGACCAAAAAATGGTGTAACAGGCATAGCAGGTTCCTCAACACATTTTGGTCCAGCCTCTGGTCAATGCTGGACACCAAGCTCACCAAGTCCATAGCTTTCCATCCCCAAATAGATGGCCAGACAGAGGTCGTCAACAGAATGATTGTACACATTCTTCGCATGTATAATTTAAAGCATCCACGCACATGGGACGAGAGCCTACCCTATGTACAACATAGTTATAACCGGGCTCTCCATAGTTCAATCAGCCATAGCCCCTTTCAGGTGGGCTTGGGATTCCAGCCACTATGTCCCATTGACGTAGTCATGCCATTTGCGGCTACTCAGGCCGATTCGGCTCATGTCTAATCTGAATTTGACAAAGAAAATAGCTTCATCGAGTGCATTCAACACATCCGCCAACAGGTTCATGACATATTGGATAGAGCCAATGCTAAGTACAAGCAATGCCATGACCAACATCGGGTGCCACACAACTTCCAGGTGGGCGACAAAGTATGGCTACATTTGCAGAAGGAGCGCCTCACTGGACCCCACCGCAAGCTTCGCCCGCTCCGATACAGGCCGTACACCATCACCAAGGTTGTAGGGAACAATGCCTTCAAGCTCAGTATTCCACCATTCCTTAGTCTGCACCCAGTATTCAATGTGGACCGCCTTCGTCCTTACTTCCCACCTCTACTAGACACCTCTAACATTGCAGAACAACTCACACCAACAGAGTTAAACCCAAACTGCATGAAACATGGCACCACAGATTGTATCATGGACATGCAAATCAAGAACACTCACCAATAGAAGATCCAACTGTATCGGGTTGTCAAAGCTGGCCAACTCCTGCACCAAGGAAAGTGGTTCACCAGGGACCAAGTTCAGCAGAAATTTCCTCATCTCATGGAGGAACTTAACGCAATGGAGACCAATGCTTCCTAAGGGGGGAGGAATGATCCAGGTGGATATTGGTGGTCACCCGCCTATTCGACTTGGGGCCCCACCATTGTCTCTTTCAATTTTTCAGTTTCAGCACAACTTACTATTTTTAGCAGTTTTTTCGGGTCCTAAACTTCCGGAGCCATTTTGAGGCCCTAAATGACATTTTTTGGGAAACTCGGGAGCAACATGGGTCCATGGACCGATGTTTCTCACTCAAAATTTGTAGACCTCGGATATCTCTTTCTAACGAGGTGTGTTTCACGTCAAACAGAGATCGTATACCAAAGTTACATCTCCAGGAAGTTGAAACACCAATTTACCCAAACAGGGCCCATAGTTTTGGCGCTTCATCTCCTAGGGTTAGGGTTTTGGATGTTTAGGGTTTTCCATTGTTTCTAAATAATAAATAGGCCCCCGAGCCTCATTGTAACTCAGTTCAGAGGCCTGTAGCTGCCACATCTCTTCTCAGAGATAGCTACCAACGCCCTAGCTAGTTTATTTCTATTCTGTCTGTAAGAAAATTTCAGTTCTTTGATATTAATGAAATGAAGTGTTATTTCCGCTGCATCTTTGTATTTATGGTTATATGTTTATTATTTTGTGTTCCTGCATAAATCTGGATCATATTCCAGCATGTATGGGGTTCCCTATCCAAGAACAGGGAATGTAGAAGGGCCAAGAACTCCTTCGAGTTGGATTTCCTCAAGCTCATGAGGGGTAGAACCATAGGGCACCTTTATAAGCCATCGACATCGACATCGAATACTGGCATTGATCCAGAGGTCTACAGGACCTATGAAATAGAGGCATGGTCAAAATAACCAGCATAAGGAAATTATGGCCGGGTCAATACTTACTCTTATGATGGTCATAAATATCCTCATCTTATGCATATATTAAGGCCGGGTCAAGATCCCTTAGTTGATCCATGACATAGATTGAAGGCAAGCTCAATGTAGTGCAGGAGGAAAATCATTAAAATTATAACGAATATTCGAAAAAAAATTACACTGCTCATAACCCTAGCCATGGAGACACTTCATTGGAATGACCTAATTTTTCCTTTACTGCAATTTGATGAGGAAGTGATGACGTGGCCTGGAGGTCAAAACCTGGAAGATTACCTCGGAGTATTATGTGGCGCAACTATGGGATTGACCAAGATGATGTCATCCGGGATGATTTGGCTGACACGACACATTGGAATTCATGCAATTGGTCAGAGGTGGACCCTTTTTATGGGTCGGCGACAAGTTGATGCGGTGAGAGGAGGCCATTGCATTCGGTAAGGCTTGTCAATTAGAGTTCGGAGTAAAAAATAAATAAATATGTTTTACCCCATTCCTATAACATTATGAGGGGTTAGGTGATGTTACAGATATGTTGTTATAGCATTTGATTTTCAATCCATTGTTGCCTATGTTTGTGCTTCTCAATTTTTTTTCTTGATCCCCCAAGTGCTGGTGCAGTGTTGGGTGGAAAAAACATCTCTTTGGCTGCCCACTTTCAAGATTTGATAACAAAAATGAAATGGATTTGTACCCCATAAATTGTTACAACGTCTGCTATTACAACATCCATTGTTACAACATCTATTTTAATGGTCATTGTTTCAATAGTTTCAATAGTAGTGGTTGTTATAGCATCAATTTTACAGTAGCTTCAACGTTTTCAATATTAATGGGTGTTACAACATCAACTACTACAATATTTTCAACATATTTAACATTGACATGTTGTTATGTCATTTTTTCTTACAACATCTGTTGTCACAACATCTGCTTCTCAATCCATTGTTACCTCGGTTTGTGCTTCTTCTTTTTTTTTCTTGATCCCCCAAGTGCTGGTGTAGTGTTGTGTGGAAGAAATGCCTATTTGGCTACCCAATTTCAAGCTTTTCCAAGCAAGATGAAATGGATTGTTGTTACAACATCCACTGTTACAACATCTATTATGGCATCTATTGTTATAACATTTGTTGTTACAACATCCGATGTTAACTATGTTTGTGCTTCTAAATTTGTTTTCTTGATCCCCCAAGTGCTAGTGTAGTGTTGGGTGGAAGAAACACCTCTTTGGCTGCCCACTTTCAAGCTTTGAAAAGCTAGATGAAATGGATTTATACCCCCTCTACCATTACAACATCCATTGTTATAACAACCTTCATTACAACATCCATTGTTACAACATTTTTTGTTACAGCATCCGTTGTAATGGTAACCGTTTCAATAGTTTCAATAGTAGAAGTTGTTATAGCATCAATTTTGATAGTAGTTTCAACATTTTCAACAGTAATGGGTGTTATATAATTTTTAGTATATCTAACATTGACATTTTTTTATGGAATCTATTGTTACAACATATGTTGTTACAACGTCTATTGTTACAACATATGCTTCTCAATCCATTTTAACCTATGTTTGTGCTTCTCAATTTGTTTTCTTGATCCCCCAAGTGTTCATGTATTGTTTGGTGGCATAAACACTTCTTTGGATTCCCAATTTCAAACTATGACAAGCAAGATGAAATGGTTTGTTGTTACAACATCTTCCGTTACAACATCTTAGTTGTAACTTATTTGACATTTAATTATTGCATGTACACTTTTATATGATGTATTATGATTATTGTTTCATTTCATATGTTGTAATATTAGATATATAACAGACAAATTAATTATTGCATGAAATAAACAATAAATTTTCATTCTAAATGTTTTTTTTGCAGAACAAGGATATTCCAAAATATCTAAATGATCCTCATCACATAGATCTAGATCACGTTGGGTCTGATGCTGAGATGGTAGATGATGCTCATGATGATATATATATATATATATATATATATATATATATATATATATATATATATATATATATATATATATATATATATATATATATATATATATATGAAAATGAGGTCAATGCCAATACAAATGATGATGATTATGATGATCATGACCAAAATGGTGATAATGATCATGAGGCAGTTGTTGGTAGCAACTAGTGGCATTCATGATCATATAGACTACATCATGGATTATTTTTTGATATATTGTTATGATGTTGATTTTCATGGTTACTATCATATGTATCATTTTCACACCCTCTTGTACCATATTATTGAGTTGTGTAGTTTTTACATGTATCATTCGACTTATATCATTTAGACATGACGTATCATATTGACTTGTATCATTTTGTCTTACATAATTCATAATTTTTGTTTATATAATTTTTACATGAAGTATTATTTTGACTTATGTCGACTGTTGGACATGCATCATTTTCACATGCTATTTTATTTTTAAAAGGAACAAGTGTATTTATATTAATAAAATTGGAATCTAGCAAGTAACATTACATTCAAAAGCATCAAAATTTCTAGAGTCCTCCAAAATTTCTCTGACTAGTATCTTTGGGTATGTAGTAATGTTTTTTTCCATATTTACTATGTCATTCTTCTTGTAATTTCTCCAAAATACCCCATTAATACTTACATACCTACATAACATAACCTACCTATTATTATGAAATTAACTACCCAATTCCCTCCACATTTTTTTGGAAGAGTTCCTCCATAGCATCCTTGTTCGTTTCCTCCTGCTGGAATGGTTTCATTGCTCCTTACTACCCCGAATTCTGTTGCAAATCCTGTTTATCGAGAAAAACCAGAGGGAGAGATGCTCCCTCACCATTTCCATATCCTATTCACCACTCTCACTAAGGTCAAATATTTCTTTTACGACTCAAACAACTACAGTCTCCACATTGACCTCAAAGTTCTCCACCTTGTAATCAAGATTTTATATCTTGGATATGATTACCTCCACCACCGCTTGCAAAATTTCAACATATTTTTTCAGACCTTCTAAATGACCCGTTACCAGGGTGAAATGAAAGCGAGCCTCAAAAATTATATTCCCACCGATCCTGGATATCATCTCCTTTATTTCATGCTTGAACTCCTGGTCAATCTCATATGTGGAGCCACCAATGCCATTTTCTAATGAGGAGGCCATATCTTTGGCTCAGAAAGAATGTATGGAGAGCCATTGTGCATGAATTTTACACAAACATCATCTTATAGTCATAATTAACTCCAAAATTATGATGGAGGGGAGTCCCTTCGAGTTTAATGTTATTCTCATTCATTGCACACCATGCAAACAATTGTGAATTCATTGCTTCTTGGTATGGACCATAAACACACATGATCAAACTAAGACGTTCTTCCTCAACCATGAAAATATCAAATCCTTCACTACCAATCCTTAATTATTTGTTGATGACATCCCACCTAGCCACATGGTTAGCATTAATCCTTGAGTTTAACCATCTGTTGAATGAATGGACAGTCATTTTGCTGGAGCAATCACTGACGAGATTTTGTATCGTGAAATGGCTACCAAATTTATGCAACCTGTCATTCATATTATCCTCCTTAATTGTAACCCTTAAGCATATCATGATCCTCAATTTATGATCAATCATGGTTATATGTGACAATAATTGTTATGCCAAATTGACGCCTTTGTTGGCTTGATCATCTACCAAAGTGTTGTTCTCTCTCTTGATATGATAAAACTCCAAAATTTTAAATTTATCCATGATCAATTGGATTCTTTGTAGAGTTGGTCTTGTATTTGGGTCCTTGAAATGATTCAATTCGATACATTTTTGAATTGTAATGATAGAGCCTCCAAAGGCATATATGATGATGACCTTGTTAGTATTGACTCGTCAATTTTTATATGTTGAAAGTGGTTGGTGGCTTGGATGCATATGTATTACGTATGATGGTTTTGATTTACTGCTCATGATGGATGTTGTCAAATTCACCTAAATTATAGATATTTGACTCACTTTTTTTAATTATAGATGAGGATCATGTTACAATAATTATCTTGTTATTTTACATATTGGATGTTGCAGATTCTATTTTGATGGATATTTAATGAGTATAATGATTTTTTTCATTTGTATGGATGTTTGTTTCCCTAAAAAATATTTATAAATGCTATCCTATAAAATATTTCAAATGCATTCATATGATGTATAATCATATAAAATATTTAAGGGACATGATATATTTAACTAATTAAATTGAAATAAAACATATTAATTTAATTTTACACAAAATAATAATAATTTTTTGGTAGAAAAAAAGAAGCAACAATGGAATTCAAATTGGAAGCAAAATCAGAAGCCACACTAGAAGAAAAACAAGAAGCCAAATCCGAAGCCAAACTAGATGCCTATTCTGGCACTATTTCCGATTTTTGGAATAAAAAGAAGAAGCAACAATGGAAGCTAAATTGGAAGCAGAATTGGAAGCCACACTAGAAGAAAAACTAGACGTAAAATTGGAGGCCACACTAGAAGAAAAATTGGAAGCACGATTGGAAGCCACACTAGAAGAAAAATTAGAAGCCATACTAGAAGCAAAACTAGAAGCAAAATTGGAAGCCACACTAGAAGAAAAACTGGAAGCCAGAATAGAAGCAAAAATGGAAGCAACATTGGAAGCCACACTAGAAGAAAAATTGGAAGCCACACTAGAAGCCAAAATGGAAGCAAAACGAGAAGAAAAACTAGACATTAAAGTGGAAGCCAAACCAAGACCCATATAGGAATAAAATAATGCCTCTATTTCTGGTAATAAAATGGCATTATTTCAGGCGTTATTTACGATGTTATTCCAGGTACTACTTACGACGTTATTTCTAGCGCAACTTCTAGCGCAAGTCTAGTCACGATTTTGGGTGCTATTTACATTGCTATGTCAGGCACTATTTATGTTTCTATTCCTGGTGCTACTTACGTCATTATTTTCGGCACAACTCTAGGCACAATCTCCGACGCTATTACAAGCACAATTTACATTGTTATTTCTAGAGAAATTTATAGAACAAAATATGGCGCTAGGATAAACATACATGGCAACACCCATTTTTGTATCGGGAAAGGTGTCCAATTTGTGAACTAAGCACACAAAAATTTAGTGCTATTTTAGGCACTATTTTCTTTTTATGTTGTAGTGAGAATTAACTAATGTGTCAGCGACTGCGTTGTGAATCATAGGAACATAAATAATATTAAATGCTTGAAATAAATAAATAAGATGGCATACCTCTTGATGTTAGTTTTTAAGATTAGGTGACACATAGTGAATAACATTTTGTACCTAACGTGTAACAATATCTAAGTCACATATTACGTTTAACGCTTCCACTTTGAGGTCTATGACTTTCTTTAATCCCAATATAAGTGCTTCATATTTTGCAATGTTATTCATGCACTCAAAATCTAATATACATGAAATCATATGCTTGTTCTTGTATCTGAGGGTCAATTAGAATGAAACTAGCTCCAGATCCCTCTTGTGTTTTTGAACCATCAAAATACAAAGTCCAAATGCTATCAGAAATATGGTTAGTTTCTACGCTAGTACTATTTACATATATATTACAAAATTAATTAGCACCATTTGGATTGCAAGGAAGGAGTTCCAACTATGTATCTGGTGGTATAGGGGATGGTTGTGCAAGATAACATCCATGATAAACTTCTAAAAAACAATTTCCAAAAATAATTTTCACAAATCTAATAAGCTCATATGTCCCTCATGCACTGTAACAATATGCTTCATAAAAGGTTCACTCTCAACTCAAATTTGATTTGTTTATCCCTTTCGAGGAAGACAAAAATGCAACCAGTCAGTAGAAAATTATCCTTCCAACTTGCTAGACTAGTCCCTACTTATAGAAATTCATAAGCTTCTAGAATGTAAAAAATGACAATACCAATACATTGGTGAACTCTTCAATAAGAATATAAATGAATTATAAAATTATTTAATTCATCAATTGCCTACATTAAAGATCTATCTGATTGTATGATGCGAGCGTTGTTTTTTCCCATTTACAATTTATTTTCTTTGCAACAGAGAAAGGCATAAAATTCACAGACGCACTAGAGTCGACAAGGAAATTATGGAAATTATAATTAATCATTTCAAATGTTAAAAGAAAATGGGGACAAGTAGATCTAGAATTTACATTAGCAACATTAACTATTGATTCAAGAATAGCAGGAGGATTAGGAAGTATAAATTATCTTACCCAATGAAGGATGCGATGCAAATACCTCGATAATCAACTCATGTTAGCCTGCCAACTTTTCTAGCTCATAGATGGAAATATTTGCACGAGATTTCTTCATGTCTTGAAGAAATTTATAATCAATATCTTCATCTTGGGTACGGTGTGCTGAAGTGATTAGTGGTGTAAATTTATTTGATACCTCAAGTGTGACGGTATTGTTCTTGTTATTTCTGAAATAATTATTCTAAGACTGAGAATTTATGTACTTGGTCTGAGTGCTCTTGGAAGAGTTACTAGGAGGTAAGAATTTCCTCAATAATTTATTCCTCACATCTTTTTCAAGCACGGGTCCTGTTCCCCTCAAGTTATATTTCTTAAATGGTTGTTGAGGAGGAGTTTCACTCACTAGGTACTCACTAGCACTTTCTCGATGATTATTTAGAATGAGATCACATGTGAAAATTGAATCACTGACACTTGTTTTTTCCTCTGTCAAGGTTGGTTCATCAGTTCCTTGAGTCTCCTCTAAATTCTCTTCCACTGGAAAAATTTCTATGACATTGGCAACTACAACATTCATGTTATGTTTCCACTACAAGGATATTTTTTCAAAATGTGCTTGTTGATGAAAAATACAATAGTTATCCATGCCCAAATTCTCAACATTAAATACAAAATTAGAGCTTTGTGTAGACTTGGTTGATTGATCGATGTTCTTCTTAAAGTACGAATTAAAGGACTCATAATTAGTAGAAGACTCAATTTTATTCCTTTTCAATTCAAATACTTCATTGGTTAACAATTTCAAGGATTTAGTCAAGCTATACATATCAAAAGGATCTTTCTCTTTAGTCTTAATAGAAAAGTCTTGGGACATTTTACTAGCGCCTTTGGATTATTTTGAATCTTCCTAGTCAACAATGACCCCAATAGACCTTAAGTCCTTTCCAAAAACAATTTCTTCCGCAAATTTAAGAGCCAAAGTTTCTTTTGCAGCACATTTAACCAAAATGAAAATGTTAGTGGGCAAGGCAACAACATAATACTCCTTAGTAATTGAATCATGAGGTTGCACATCAATGGGGAATTTTTTTCAAAATACGTGTAAATATATAATTAAAATCCTTATCCTTTTATTTATCCCCCATCTTAATGTTTATAATTTATTTAAGTAACATGGCAGGAGTTTTATAATCACCAAACTTCTCTAAGAATAATTGTTTAAACTCCCTCCAATTATGGACTGAATTTGGTGGAAGGATATGGTACCAAACTAATGCTCTACCTTTAAGAGTATACATAAATAATATATAGGAAACATCATCAAAAATTACCTCTAACATGCTTAGATGCAACTAGAAATCATCAATGTGATCTCCGACCTTTGATTTCTTGTCTCAATCATGCTTCATAAGCATCTTTTCGAGGTGTTTTAGTAAACGATGAAGATTTTCTGGGAGAGCGAGAGGCCCTTGGGCCATCTAGTCCAATTGATCATCAACCATGATTTTTTTTCTCCTCCTCCTCTTCACTCTATTATTCGGAAGAGTATTCTCCTTCATTGTTCAAATTTTCGTTATTATTTGGTTGTTCATTATCTCTTGGTTGCTCTTCATCTAAAAAGTGAAAATCCTCCCCAACTCCCTCCAAATTTTCTCTAATAGGTGGTGGAAGATGTAACATACCCAGGTTAAAATTTCATGTAATAAAGGATAATAAAGGAAAAATAAGACCAAGGTCATGGGACACATATTCCAATTTGAATGGTGGTGAACATCACATTGGGGGTCACTTGTGGTTTATTTATGGCTATGGAAATTGGAAAATACATTGGCAAAGAAAAAGAGACAATAATTGGCATTTAATTATGAAAATAAAGGAAAATGGGAGAAAAGGATGGTGACGAGACACAAATATGCATGCAAGGGAAATTAGAGGGAAAATGAAGAAACAGGAGACATCAATAATAAAAAGGCATCAACGAATAAATTCACAAATTTTTCCCATATTTAGAGCAGTTGTAGCAAAGGAAAGAGAACAAGCACTTGGACAAGCAAGCAAAGGAAGGAAAAAGACAAGAAAAGGAAAGAAAGGAAGGAAAATGAAGAAAAGGAAAGCAAAGGGAAGAAAAGGAAATAAAGGAGAAATGTTGCATCAACAAGTTCAACAGGAAGATCTTGTAGGTAACAAGTTGCATGTGTAATTTCCTTGGTGGGATGTGAATGCATGTTATATGCATTTGTTTATTTGGTTCATTTGTTGTCATTGGCATGGGTTTTTCCTAAAGTGACAATGGTTTCAACATTTCCTTTCTATTTCCTGGACAACCATGGTGTGATGAGATTAATTCTTGGTTGAACTTTGGATTTGGAACCGGGTGAGGTGGTATTAGAAAAATTCCCAAGGGTTGGGGTGTGGGAATCCCTTGACAGGTAGGTGGAGATAAGAAAATTCCTCAAGGTATGGTGAAGAAATTCTAAGGCATCCAAGCTCGGTTTTGTTCTGTGATCTCAGGGCCGGTTTAGGTGAGATCATGGTAGCTTGAGAGTGGAGGTGGTTTAACCTCTAAAGTCCATGGTGATTATGTCTCGGTTTATCCCATGAGATCCCATATTCATGGTTGGAATATGGTGCGGGGGTGATTTGGTGAAATAAATATTTTTTTCAACCCAATCCATGGTTGGGTGGTACGTGGAAGTCCCTGACTTGGTTGGATTTTGCATATGTTAATACAAGCTATTTTCCTATAGTTATTTATGAGAACTTGTACTTGTTATTATATTGATTTGATGGTTGATTTTTCATGGTTAATATTTTGGTTATATGTTGTTTATAAGCATGGTTCTATGATGTGTTATAGCTATGGATCTTGTTCATGATTTGATAAGTATTTGAATGGCTGATGAATGCATGGGGTAATAAGTTTTGTTGTAGCTACTTGAGAGGGCATTAGACATTCCTCGTGATTCTGAGATCAATTTCATAGATTTATGATCATATATGCATTCATGAATTGTAGCTTACATGTTTACCATATGTCTAACGAAAGGTCTATCATGTTCTAAGAAGTCTAGGTCAAGTTCTAGCTTCAATTTTGAATGTTTGGCACTGTCGTCATGTTAATAATGATTCTGGAAAGTTACAAGAAATTCCGAGAAATGGTCTGGAGGCTAGCCTAGAAAAGTGGCTCAGATCTCGGAACTATTGGCACAAAACTAGAGGATTTAGGTCATAACTGCATGGAATCAGGCTTGCGCATGCAGTTGGGGCCTCATAACCACACTCTTTCCTTTTTGTGAAACGATTGGGGGTTAGGCTTGAGGAAAAGTAGTTCTAGCCCAGGATCTAGTCATCAGAGATTGTGGACTGACTTTTGGGTGATATAGTGCTCCTAAGGAGTATTAATAAGTTGTCAGTTTATAGGCCCCACTTCCATAACTAGAACTTGGAGGTCAGGTCATGTCATATTGACACTTGTCTCATGTTTATCCTTGCAAGCTTCTTAATTTGGATAAATGTGGGAGGGTGGTAATAGAAGATCCCCTTGATGAAGAGATTATTCAAGTGAAACAACTAAATCATTAAGGGTTGTGGTAACCAATTATTCCACTGAATAAAATAAAACACCACGACGAGTTGTCTCCTTCTTTGATTTCTTATGACGAAGAAAGAATGTCACATGAAGTAATCCAAGAGCTTTGCAAACTGACGATTAATAAGCCAAAATATCTTGAGTTTCTCGTAAGTGACTTCGTAAGCATGGTATGAACCTTGGTAATATGACTCCCCTTTCTGAGATATATGAGTTGGAGTTAGGCTCAAACTGTTGCTACCTTGAGTATAAGGTTATTTATGTGAATGTTGTGAATTATCAGCCATAAAAAGGGTATCCTCCTTCTAGCGTCAAAATGGTGATGGGGCTGTAAACCACCAACATACAGGGGGTGTCTCCAATATGAAGTCCCAATTAGACCTGACACCATTTGATGTAGGATCCCCATCCAGTAAATATGTCCGACTACCATATCCTTAATTATTTATCTTGGCTACAATAAACGACACAAGACAAAACACATATAATTTCGAGATGAACAAGAAAGTTAGCCTTGTGAAGTATTCAATTGCGAAGTGTATAATGGCTCTTTCACAAAATGGAAGATAAAGCGAGTCTTTAATAGAGAAGTAATAATATTATAAAATATAGACACACACATATATCTAAAATAATTATTAGTTATCTTGCGAAATAGTTCACAAGGAAATCAAGACCATGAAAGAAAAAGACACATAATTCAAAGAAACATGCTAAAATTAATGAAATAGTTCATTTTCATAAGCATTGTGTTAACATCTACATACACCTCAAACAATGAAAGAATAATTTTACAATCAATCACGACATATTCATGAAAGCCTTGCAGACTCCAAGAGCTTCAAATGATTGAATTAAAGTCCCAAGATACACCATTACAATGATACAACACTAGTTCCAATAGTGGAAAAAGGGCGATACTAGAAAATGTGATGATCTTAGAGGGAATATTAACATTCTAGTTCAAAAAGCATATACCTAAATGGGTAGGACCATGAGACTTGTTGCATGCAATAAGGAGATGAAATAATGATCTCCAACAAATACTTGCACATATGAAATTGAATACCCACAATGAAAGAACATATGACAAAAATGTTGATGGTACAAATTATCAAAAAGACAAAGTGAATGAGCTCTCATATGTAGGCGATAAAATTTTGATGAGAGAAGATGGCCACAAGGAAAATATTTATGAAGGTGGAGTGGACAATGTCAAAGGTGGTGATGCTATGATTCCAAATTCTTGTGACTCAAATGGTTGAAGTTCCTGATATCTTGATATGAGGTCAATAACATTGTTAATGAGTCCATATAAGAGGGTAGTGGGGCCCATTAGGAAATTTAGAAACATTTTTATAGTTCATATGAAGGAAATTCATGAGTAGGTTATAATTACCAATTTTCAATTTGAATATCCCCAATGGTAGTATTCGCTCGAGGCACACAACCACCTTGTTATAGTTATATCAATGAATTTTTTTTTATTTTGGATGTTCATAATATTTAGGTGGAAGGATATTTACATCCATATGAACTTGTGAGCATCTTGAGAAAAACACTCATCTATTTATCTATTTCAAGTGTCATAGGTGGGGAGTTAGAATGCACACACATACATGGGCCCTAGGCAGTTGGATTCATTAATTGGATGTCATCACTTTGAACATGGAGGGTAGTGCTTGTACATCAGATCCTAGCTTGTGGATGCACATCATAGAAAAAATCACAGAAGGTAATGCTTTTTGAAGGAGGAAGGAATGGTGGAATCTTACCTAGTGATGTAATGGGGGTGTAAGGGTCAATTAGAGTTGATGACAAGGTAGACATGATGGCCATTTAATGTAACATGGACTTGATCCACTATGTTAGTTACTAAAAATAAGGTCCACTGATGAGATAACATTTAATAAATGTAATATGTCCCAATTATTAATGTAGGGACCATTAGTGGTTAGGGTTATGGTTTTCTAGTGAACTCTAAATATAGATGGAGTCCTCATTATATGATATGTCAAAGTAGTTATCATTATATTGGAGCATTACTCATTTTGGGGGTGGCCCCTCGAAGAGACACTTGAATATCACTTTATCCTTATATGAAAGGACTATTATATGGTGTTACTATGTCTTAAGGACTTGAGATTAAATAAAGTAGTGGAGCTTTCCTAGCACACTCTTAAATATATTGTGCATAACTATTCACCATAGGAACCAAGGATCATAGACAAATTATGTCAATGGTCATAGTATGCAAGGAGGTGATTATATCATGAATCATAAGGGTCAAGGGTTATAGTACATTGAAGTATTCATGTATTAGAGGTCGTAAGATATCGGGAAAAACTTTGTTAGGGGTCAAAGTGCATTAGGAGGTTATTATGGTAGGGATGGTAGCATATTAGGGATTGATTGTGTTAAAGAACATAGTGGCTAAAGGGAAATTAGTGTATTATGAAGTTAATGTGTTTGAAGTCATAGTGATATTAGGGATCAATTATATCACATGCAATAAAGATCAACAATTTAATGTAAATGAAATCAATATACATTAAACATCATAATGTATCTAAAGTAATAATAGTTAAATATTATAATGTATAGAGTTAATATATTGTATATTATAATATAAAACCAAATTTTAGTATATCATAATATAAAAATATATGTTAGCTTTTTAACATCTTTTAAAAAATTCTAGAACTATAAAATATTCTTTCATTTTCTTTATAAACAATATAAATCAAGCATTTACTTTATTACAAAATAAATATAATACAATATAATAAATCATAAATAAACTAGATGTATAAATTTAATTAAAAATATATATAATATTACAACACTAACAAAAATAACTATATTAATTTAGTCAAAAATTATAACAAATTAGTACGACTATTTTTTATGAAAATGATCATAGATAAATGACTTACATAACACTGTTGAATCCTAAAAGAATGATATATAAAAACAAACGGCAAGGTTCATTCAAACTTTTCATGAAGAGACAAGTATATTACAACTCATTGAGTGTGATTTGCTTTTCAGAGTATAAACTTTCATAAATTTGAAACTTTAATTCCTTTGAAAATATTTCAAGTTCGTGAATTTAGACCAAAAATTAAAGTCTTACAACCTGTAATGAGGTGGACGTTGAGAACAACACACTTTCACTTTCCCGGGACGCGGCAGAACATATGATCCATGGTGAATATTCATTGTGTATACGTCAATCAAGCGCGTAATTAACTTTGAAATAACGCCCCCACCATAAGGTGCATTTGTTTTGGTCAATGCAAAGAAAATGTGTGGAACCTAAGTGTTTTGAGGCAACAAGCTTCTCTAGCTTTCAAGACGCGTCATTGTTTTAGGCAAGCTTTTCTGGGCGCGTGTAAAATGGAATATATATATATATATATATATATATATTATTATTTTTTTCCTAGGGGAATAAAGGTTTTTCATATTTATTTATTTTTTAAATTTAATATATTTTATATTTTTAAAACATATTAAAATTTTATAAATCATTTTTGAGATCAAATCTCCATGGGAATTGTTGTTCCCTTCTAACTTGCTCTTTAAAATTTATTTTAAAATTTATGTTGTTAATTAATTTTTTTTATTGTCATGGTTTTATTTATGTTAATATTATATTTTTAAGGGTTTTGATATTTTTTATATCAATCTAAAAAAATAGAAATTTTAATTTTAATTTTTTGCTATATTCTCACATAAAAGACTTGAAATATATGTTTTTGAACATTAGTTAAAATTAGTGATTAAAAGCTTTCAATTAGTCTCACGCTAAGTTCTTTATCTTAGACATTTTTGTGCATTTATTTTTGGATGATAAGTAGAGGCGAAGGGAATTGATAGGATATATTAGCAAGGGTCTTTTCTTGTGTGGCTATTGTTTTGCATATTTAGCAACACAAATGAGCAAAATTCACAATTTATAGCTAATCTATAAGCTAGAGAATAATCAATTGGTTAGTGGGGTTAGAAAATCAAATGCTACTACAACCCAACAGGAAGATAAACATATAAAACAAACTAAGCTATCAAATGGCACAACAACAAAATGGGAAGTAACAAAATTCTTATATCAATGAAGGGATTTCAATAGCACCTCGGGAGCGTGGATTGGTGCTTATGGGCTCCACCATGCTCTTTGGGAAGGTTCTTGATTCAAAAATCTCTCTCGCCCCCCTATAACATGTGTCGACTTCTCAAACTATGGAGATTAAGTGGGAATATTGCAATTGAGGTACTTAAATGGTATGTGAATTCTCCAAAAATCTTAATAGCATAACAAAGCTTCTTAATTCCTCTTTCGAATCTTGTCTAAGGCCTTGTATTTATAGTTGCTTGCTCTGGTTAATCCACCTAGTTCATTTCCCTTTTTTTGGATGGATTCCCACATAAGTATTAAGGGATGATCACCTATTGAATTGAATGACGAAAAGACTTTGAGGCCCATCCACATTAATTGTGTCGTGGGTGTCATCATTTTTTTATTTGATGGATTTTCATGACTTTTCCTACCATCATTTTTGTATTTGATTGATTTTCATGCTATTTGTGCCAGTATCAAAAGGGAGGGCCATGCTAGTACATGAAAACCAATATTATATGGATTTCTACCCATTTTTTTAGTGGAGTTTAAATGGCCATATAATGATATTGTTTTTATGTATCTATGTATACTAATGATGGTTTCTGGGAATTGCATGAATATAGTTATGAGCAATATTTAGGTAATAATAATTGCCCCTTGATGTATGAGGGTAGGAATTTTTGTATATCCAAATATTTTCTATCTCATATTTTGATGATTTAGAACAACCTAGAGAGAGAGAGAGGGCTATGAGTAAGGAAAAAAGACATCCCTTAAAGAAGTGATGAAAATCCTTCTTCAAATAAACCAAACATCCTTATCCATATCATTTCCTTATACAAACATGATCTAGATCTTGGGGGCTAAGATCTCGAAGGCTTGAATACTGAGAGAGGAGGAGAGAAACCATACAAATTTTCCATGAAACTCATCATAATAACATTGATGGAGATGGATTAATAGAATACATCACAAAAGTATGAAGAGAGAGAGAGAGAGAGAGAGAGAGAGAGAGAGAGAGAGAGTTGGAGAAGAAGGATTCCATTAAGAAGAACCATTATATGCAATGTGGCGAATTTTGGGACTTCTCCTTGCCAACCTTCACTCTCCTCCTATTGCCTTCTTATAAGGTGTATTGCCGACAAACTCAACTTTGATTGGTTTGAATCCATCAATTACATATCTATCAAGTTCTCATTTACATAAAAATATGACTTTGTGACTTTTGCATTCAATCTTAGACTACAAGCCCCCCATAATATTTGGACCAACCCCCCCCACCCCCCTTCAAAAATTATGGTCCACGTCATTTCATCCATTCCAAAAAGAGGGACCCCATTATGTTCATTGTATCATCATGATTACATTATGTTGCAATCCAATGAAGAGAAAGGTTTTGTGTGGTTAACCCATAATTGTGGGTTTGTGGATGACCCATAACCATCATGAATATAATGTGTCAAGTGCTAATGAAGAGAAGGGTCGCGTGATTCACCCATAATCATGGTTTTGTGGATGACCCATGATCATCATGATTACAATGTGCCGAGTACCAATGAAGAGAAGATTTTTGTGTGGTTAGCCCATACTTGTGGGTCTGTAGATGACCCATAACTGAGTTGGAAATGTGGTTTACTCATAATCATGGTGATAATGGGTTTGTGGATGACCCATAACTGAGTTGGCAATGGCAAGCTTGGAGAAGGGTTTTGTATGGTTAACCCATAAATGTGGGTCTGTGGATGAATCATAACCTTGGTTCCTATTTTTCTAGTAGTGGACCTCTAGTTGCAATTTTGTTTGAAACTTTTATTATAGTTGATAAAACAAAATTCTATTGAAGACCCATTGGAGCTATGAAAGAGAAATTTCCATTGATATAAGATATTTTCTTTGTTCTGACACATACAATGAGAAAATCCCTATTAAATCTCAAGGTACACATGGTTTCCCTACTTTATATACCTATGCAAATTCAATCTATTATGTATCTTAAGCTAGGAAATGAAATCAAAATATGTAAGAAAGCCCAATTGATATAACAGAAAATCCTTTAAAATGAGCTATCACATGCCCTCTGAAATGATCTGTAGAGGTCCGAGAAATTGTATAAATTTTGTTGCAGATGGATTCCCTGTGTTCCATCCACTATGGTGCTTAAATGAAATCCATATAACTATGGGTAAGTCGAGAAAGGGATGAAAATGAGGTCACCCAAGATCTGGTTCCTATATAAGGTTCCCATGGAATGGTAACTATATCTTCTACCAATTTCTCGATATCTATGTTTGAATTTCTCTTGATTTCCTTTCACTACGAAAATCAATTATGCATAGCTTCAATTGTATTATTGTCTGCCACATGCATGAATGTTGCAACCAAGTTGCACTCTATGGTTTGATGCGTCCATTTATTGGTCATACTTATAATTTTGTTGACCATATTTCCTTATCCACATGTCCAAGAATGAAATGTAGATTTCTTTGTACATGGAATGGTAACCATCTCTTCTACCAATTTCTTGATATCTATGTTTGAATTTCTCCTGATTTCCTTTCACCGCGAGAATCAATTATGGATAGCCTCGATTGTATTATTTTCTACCACATACATGATTGTTGCAACCAAATTTCACTCTATGGTTTGATGCATCCATTTATTGGTCATAATTATAATTTTTTTGACCATATTTCCTTATCCACTTGTCCAAGAATGAAATGCAGATTTCTTTGTACATGGAATGGTAACGATCTCTTCAATCAATTTTTTGATATCTATGTTTCAATTTCTCTTGATTTCCTTTCACCACAAGAATCAATTATGCATAGATTCGATTGTATTATTATCTACCACATGCATGCATGTTGCAACCAAATTGCACTCTATGGTTAGATGTGTCCATTTATTGGTCATACTTATAAGTTTGTTTACCATATTTCCTTATCCACATGTCCAAGAATAAAATGTAGATTTCTTTGTAGATCATCTTTTACAAACACATGATAAAGCAATGATATTATCAAAAGGTAGAGATTAAAATCAGTGATGTATATTGTATATTGTGAGAATAATATATTTTCTAGAATCACATTTTAATAAGATTTCATGGGTTCAAAGGCTAACCCTATTGTTTACTCGCTTTTATCACTTGTATCTTCAACATGGAGGTCACCAAGAAAATATTAGCAGTAGGAAAAACTCATTTTCTTTCAAAAAAATAAGAAAACTATGATATCTATGCCTTATGAGATATCTTCTTTGATGATCATAAACAAAAGTGCTTGTAATCTAATAGAAAAGGGTTTTAATTCGTTCAAATTGAAAATTAATTTTGCTTGGAAGTATGGCCCTTTTAATTCGTTGACAAGCCCCCTGGGCAAGTCAAATCGGTAGTCATGGATCTACCCATAGATAATCCTAGGGATATTATGCCTATTTTTTCCTTTAGTATCCCCGATTCGGAACAAGCAAAGCTTAGAAATATAAATCTTGGAATGATTCAAGGGGCACGTCCTCGACCCTCCTTGAAATTTCCAACCCTGGACCGCGTCAAGTCTTGGGATTATACTACTCAACTTGCCAATTAATTTTCCAACTCCTCTCCCCCTGTCAACGAGTTCCTTGTACCACCTTTATGCCTTGATCCTCCCTTATGTCCTCAGGTTAATTTTGAGAGGATGACTATGTTAAAATTTCCTTAGCATGCTCAACCTTTCTATATTAGGAAGTTTGACTTCCTTTGGCATGGCCCAACTTTGGTGAGCCATATGGTTCCCTTACCCTCCATGAGTTTGTATATAGAAACCATTGCCATGTGCCCAATTGCGGGCACACTTTAGCATGACCTACTAGACTATGTTGTTCTTGTACATATGGTACATATAAGTGTGATGATTTATCTCTTTTTTGGTTTGTTGTGTGATATGAATATTTGTAATGCCTTATTATGCCAAAAATCCAAAAAAATTATAAAACCAAAAATACATGTCATGTTTCTCCATTGTCCATGCTTAATTCATTATGTGATTTAGCCATAGGTCTAGTCTTTCTGGATGGTTTTTATAGGACATGGAGGTGTTTTTATTGCAAAATCCATGGACCTTAGGTATGTTTCTATGAACTTGGAATATAGGGGTAGGTCATTATTTCCATCATATTGCATTTTGACTGTTAGTTCCATATTTTATGTCTTATGTATGATCCCTTCAAGTTGCGAATTTAGCCACTTTTCTTTATGCATGTCGTAGCTTGGTGATAGAGTTTACGTAATCACGAATACCCTAGCTAGTACCTTTTTCCCATATTGGTGTCCATGCCATTGTTTTATCCTCTTTTAGGAATTCTTCCATCTAACCCGCCATGACTTAGAACCTGATTCGCATGTCCTCTTCTTCATCATATTTCTAGCCATACCACACGAGGATTCCACACTTTATCCCTTGTGATTTCCAATTTTATCAGCCCACTTCTGCATGATGAACCTTGGTTTCTTCATTCCATCGTCATCATCTCCTTTTCCTACCATTCACTTTCACTTGGTGTTTTACCCTTTCTTGGAGGAACTGTTGCGATGAGTGTTCCTATTAGCTACCGTTTCGTCCTCACTATGTCATGAGAAGCTTCATCATTGTTGAAACCAATTGCTATCTTTTATTCCACTCGTTCCTCCAAGAGGATTTTTCTTTAATCTCTTTTTAGACTCCTTAATTTATAAAATATTTCTGAGTGAACTTGTCTCCTTCACGCTCGTAAAAGTACCTGAAAAGTCATCTACCCAGTATAATTTTAACCCTTTTCAAGGCTGGGATGGAATAGTTATGAAAAAGGAATACCCAAGTCTACTACGGCTAGGAGGTTCCCCCTTGTATAATTTTATCTCTTTTTCGAGCTTAGAGGAAAAATCTACGAAAAATGAACTTATCAAAAGAGTAGTGAGGGAACATTTATTTCCATTAGTCGTCAAAATGGCAGCATCACTTGCATCACCCTTGAACATGGAACTTTTCTACTTCATTATCTCATAGTTGGGTTTTAGCTTGCTTAGGAGCCATACCATACATATGATTCTATATACTCCTACAAATAGTTACTCTTCCACTCATATGGAGCATGCCTCGATGCCTCCTATGCCATTCAATGATATAACATGGCGCTCATTAGTCACACTGTTGATATGGATTTATGCTGGAACAAAATAATATACAAAAATAAACATAAACACAGAGATGCAGCGAAAATATTCATTTCATTAATATCATATAACAGAAATATGCTTATAGGCATAATGGAAATAAACTAGCTAAGGCATTAGTAGGCTTATCTTTGAGAAGAGATGTAGCGGCTACAGGCCTTTGAACTATGTTACAATGAAGCTCGAAGACCTATTTATTGTTGAGAAATAATGGAAAACCCTAAGCAATCAAAAACCTAACCCTAGGAGATGAAGCACCAAAATTGTGGGCCCCATTTGGGTAAATTGGTACATCAACTTCCCAGGGACGTAACTTTGGCATACGATCTTAGTTTGACGCACTTGATACCTCGTTAGAAAAATATATCTAAGGACTACAAATTTTGAGTGAGAAACATCGAAGGAACTTCCATTTTTCTCCCAATTTTCCTAAAAAAAGTCGCTTAGGGCCTCAAAACGACTCCAGAAGTTCAAGAACCGAAAAACTACTAAAAATAGAAAATTGTTTTGAAACTGAAAAATGAAAGAAATGATGGTGGGAACCCAAGTGGAATAGGGGGTGGCCACCAATATCCACCTGGATAATTCATCCCTCCTTGGGAAGAAATGGTCACCATTGCGTTGAATTCCTCCATGAGATGAGTAAAATTCTGCTAAATATGGTCCTTGGTGAGCCACTTGCCTTGGTACTGGTGTATGGCCCATCGGAGTGGGCGAAGCTTGCGGTGGGGTCCAACGAGGTGCTCCTTCTACAAATGTAGCCACACTTTTGGCCGATCGAGAAGTTGTGTGGCACCTAATGCTGATCATGGTGTTTCTTGTACTTGGCATTGGATTTGGCCAAGATTTCGTGGACCTGCTGGTGGACATGCTGGATGCGTTCAATAAATTTGGTTTCTTTATCAACCTCAGATAGTACATGTGTGGATTATGTCTATGTTTTTTCATAAGGTATAGAAACATCAGGTGGCGGCATTCCTGGGATCAGATCAATGGAATGATTGACCTGGCAGTGTAGAGGAGCCTCTGTGGGTGAGGAGACAATGTCCTCGTATTCCTCCATGACTTTTTCCATCTACTTCTATCATGCAGGGGAGCCCTGTTTTGAGGCTATGGCCATAATCTTGTTCTTGCCTTGTGGGTGAATTGTGATGAAAGTAAATTTCCTAGTTTGGGAAAAAATATTACTACATTGTTTTGCAGTAGTCAAAGAGATGGAAAGAGGTGGTACAACCTCCGGTATCCTATACAATTTATTTCCAAAAGTAATAACAATAGAACATGGCCTAGACTCATACATAGCATGTCGCTTCCACAAGTATGGTTGGCCCAATAATACCTCAGACACATCAAGAGGAGCAACATCACTGTTATGAAACTAGCTCCAAAAATAAAATAAAAGAGAGATCGACTCCTTATAAATAAGCCACTTCAAGGGGACAACCTCCTTTACATTACACAAATGAACAATTCTTGGATGCTACAAATGACCAAAACCTCCTTCTATATAGGAGTCCATGGGGCCACAATATAATCCTATTCGACCTAACAATAATAATGTAAGGGAAAAATAATAACAATATTGGGGTTATAGGGTTACAACAATAACAATAAGGGGGCTACACTAATAACAATAAGGGACTAAACTAGTAATATAGGGACCTAACATGCCCCCCTCCTTCAAAAAAGTGTTTTCCTCAATGCTTGAGTAGCTCCCAGCTTCAGAGCACCTAACCTCCCACAAACTTTAATAAAAGTTCATCATGAGATACTCTAAAATTGATCGATTCCATAGTTCTCAAGTTCTTGTTTCCGTGACCGCTTCAGGTTCCAATATTATTTTTCCTTCCTCATCAAGTTCTGGCAATATTGTTTGAACTGGAAGATTTTCACCTATGACCTTCTTTAAGCATGAAACATGGAAAACTGGATGTACTCGCGAAGAAGCAGGAAGCTCCAATTTGTATGCCATAGTACCAATCTTTTGCAACACCTTGTAAGGACCATAGTACTTTGGTGATAATTTATTATCCCTCTTAGCTTGCTTGAGGGACATTTGTTTGTATGGTTGTAGCCGTAAAAATACCCAGTCTCCTACATCAAAACTTCTCTTGCTGTGATGTTGATCTGCCTATTGTTTCATTTGATTTTGTGCCAAATTGAGGTTATCCTTTAAGAGTTGGAGAACTTGTTGTTGATGCTCGATGTGATCTTCCACTGCTTGAACCTTAGAATTTTCTCTTAAATATGATGTGATGGACGGTGGATGATATCCATAAAGTGCCATAAATGGGGTCATTTTTGCTGCAGTGTGGAAGGAAGTGTTATACCACCATTCAAAGAGAGGTAACCACTGGACCCATTGTGTTTGTTTATCATATACAAAACAACGAAGATATTCTTCCAAACATTTATTCACTATCCTAGTTTAACCATCAGATTGAGGATGATAAGATGAGCTATGAGCTAATTGAGTATCCAAACAAGAAAATAACTGTACCAAAATTTAATAAAATGGACTCACATGATAAATAATCTTTGGTTTCCATAGATTTTGAATCAGTCCATAAATGAAGAGAAACTGTACTAAATAAATGGATGAGATAATGCACAAAAGTGTGCATACTTGGTAAGTCTATCAACTACCACCATGATGACATTCTTTCCTTCGGACTTAGGTAAACCTGTGATAAAATCCATTAAAATATCCTCCCAACGTTGACTTGGAATGGATAAAGGTTGTAGAAGTCCCGGGGTCTTAATTGTCTCCACTTTATTCTGCTGGAAAACCAAACATTCCGCCACAAAATTTTGAATATCAGATTTAAGGCCATCCCAAAATAATTCTTTCTTCACCCTGTGGTAAGTTTTTAAAAATCCCGAGTGTCCTCCTAAAGGAGAAGTGTGCAATTCCAGAAGAATCTTTTGTTTTAGTTGGGAATTCTTACAAAGATATAAGCGATCTTTGTACCATAAGGTATCATTTTTCCAACTAAATGTATCAGATGTACTAGGATCTTGCTGCAACTTTTGAATGAGTATCCATACATCTTTGTCCTTCTTCCATTCATCTCTTGCTTCAGTTATCCAATCTGGTTGGATAATAGAAATGGCACAAAGCAATGCTTCCACCTCTTCATTCTTTCTTGAGAGTGCATCTGCAACAACATTAAGTTTTCTTTTTTGTAGATTATTTCAAAGTCATAACCCAACATCTTTGTGACCCATTTTTGCTGCTCTTCTAAAGATAGTCTTTGTTCCAAAAAGTGTTTAAGACTGTCATGATCAGTTTTTACCTTGAAGTGTCTTCCCATTAGGTAAGTTCGCCATTTCTTTAGTGCATGCAGTATTGCTAACATTTCCTTCTCATAAATAGGTTTCTGTAAATACTTTCCTTTGATTGGACGACTTTCAAAAGCAATGGGTCTTCCTTCCTGCATTAAAACTGCACCAATTCCATTTTTTGAGGCATCACATTCCACAATAAAGGTTTTTGTGAAGTCTGGCATAGCTAAGACCGGTGCTAGGCACATTGCCTCTTTAAGACGTTCAAAGGCCTTAGTTGCTTCAGGAGTCCATGAAAATGCATCTTTCTTCAATAATGTTGTTAGAGGTGCTGCTATTCTCCCATAATTCTTAACAAACTTGCGATAATACCCCGTTAACCCGAGAAATCCTCGCAACTTCTTTATGGTTGTGGGGACTTTCCATTCCTTAATGGCTTTAATTTTGTTAGGGTCTACCTTAACACCCTCGTGAGATACAATATGACCCAGATATTCCACCTCTTGTACTCCAAAGAAACATTTGGATGCTTTTGCATATAATTGATTCTCCTGCAATAGTTTGAGCACCCTGTCAACATGTTGAACATGATCCTTCCAAGACCTATTGTAGATTAGTATATCATCAAAAAATACTAGCACAAACTTTCTAAGGAAGGGTTTGAAAATAAAATTCATCAACCCTTGAAATGTAGAAGGTGCATTGGTAAGGTCAAAAGGCATGACCAAAAATTCATAATGACCCTCATGAGTTCGAAATTTTGTTTTCAGAATATCTTCAGTCTTTATTCTAATTTGATGATATCCTGAACGAAGATCCAACTTGGTAAAGTAAATTGCTCCATGTAATTCATCCAATAATTCACCAATCACAAGAATGGTAATTTTTTCTTTAATAGTGAGCTTATTGAGCTCCCTATAATCCGGACACATGTGCCATGATCCATCCTTCTTGTGTACCAACACTACTGGAGCAGAGAAATAAGTTTGACTAGGTTGAATTATAGTAGCCTCTAACATTTCTGCAATCATACATTTAATTTCACTCTTTTGGACATAAGGATATCTATAAGGCCTGATGTTTGGAGGAACACTTCCTGGAATCAAGTGAATAGCATGATTATGATCACGAATAGGTGGGATTCCTTTGGGAGTTTCAAACACCTTGGAATGATTGTCCAAGACCCTTTGGAGATCTGCATAAATAGATGACTTTGATATTGGAACTTCTAGTGAGCATAATTGTGCAATCATGCCTCATTGTTATTTCTTCATAAGCTTTGTCATGACATTAGAGCTTATTATCTTTACCGGCTTTCCTGTGATACCTCATAATTCGACTTCCTTTCCTTCTGAAAAAAATTTAAGAAAATTTCTTGAAAATTAAAAGCTACTGTCCCCAAATATTGTAACCATTGTACTCCTAGCACAACATCAGCGCCTCCCATTGGAATGGAAAACATTGAACTATTCAATACATATTCCCCCATGTTTAGCTTGATATTATGGCATTTTCCATAGAAATTTATAGTTCCTCCATTTGTAACCATCATTTGACATTTTGGTGCTGGGTATAGGAAACAATTCAATTCCTTGGCTACCTTACAATGGATAAAATTATGGGTTCTACCCAAATCAATCAACACTATTACCTTTTTATTCTTGATATGCCCTTCTATCTTGAGAGTTTGAGGAGTGGTAATTCCTGCCAATGCATTACACGATATGGTCGGACTCATTTCTTCCTCTTCTAGGATTGGTTCCTGGTGTATATCCTCTTCTTTTGAAGATTCTTGTTCATTTTCTTCTTCCTCTTCACAATCTATGTAAAATAATTTATTCTCAACACACTTATGACATTTAGTGCATTTTTTATCACAGCTGTAGAAAAACCCTTTTGCTCTTTTTTCTTCCAATTATTGTGGTGTCAATCCCTTTGTATGTAGTTCAGAGTAGCAACACTTCCATCTTTATATATGTGAGTGGTAGGCTTCCTTGTCGCCATAATTTTACATTCAATTTTTCTTGCCAACCTGAATGCCTTTTCCAATGAATCACGTTCCCAAACGCGAACTTCATGTTGTATGTTATCCTTTAAAGTCCCTATGAAGACATCAATCCTATGTTCCTCTGGAATATCAGTTACCCTTATATTCAATTATTGGAAGTTGTCAATGTGCTCCACCATTGAACCCTTTTGTTTGGGATTTATCAGTTGGCTAAAGAAGGTGTTTCTTTTTGTATCCTCATAATGTGCTATCATTTCCTCTATAAAAATTGAACAAGTGACAATTTCTTTATGGGAGCAAAGCCATCGATACCATACAAATGTATTTTGTTCTAAATGTAAAGTTGCAATGCGTACCTTTTGTGTGTTTTGCACATTATTGAGATCAAAATATTGCTCCATCTGTAGCATCCATGTTATGGGATCCTTGCCATCAAACTTCCTCATATCCATATTTGGAATATGGTGGTTCTTCCTTCCAACATTAGAGTCTATGAAATTGTGATTAACATTTATTTTTTCTCATCATGAGTTTCCTCTACTACCTTTTCGCCATTAGGAAAAATTTCTTGTATCAACTTTTTCAAACCTTCCATGCCTGCTTTTAGATCATTCTTCATGTTTTCCATGTTGTCTTTCATTTTTTCATCGATATTACCTTCCATTTCATCCATCTTAGCTTCCATTCCATCCATCTTATTTTTTGTTTCTCTTTGAGAGAGCGAAATTTGGTGCACTTGCTCTTGCAATTTTGACATGTCATGTCGCATTTATTCATCTTCATGAGACATAGTAGAGACTTTTGAAGGATTAGTGGGTGTTGAATAATTTTTAGGTGGAATTTTAGAACCCAATACTGATATCTATGCTACAATATGCCCTTGGAATCAATTCAAACTGATTTTTCACACCAGACTTATGTAATTCGAAAAAAATACACACCTTTTTCTTACTTTTTAGGAGCTCGAGATTGAAACTGAATTAACTCTGTGATTTCCAATCTTCAATATCTGAAATTCGTCCCTGTAGTAGCCCTCTGAAGCTTCTTTCAAATGCCACAAGTCTGACCTGATTTGGATTCTTCAAATAAAAGTATACCCAATCTCCCATAATGACCTAATTATGGACTGGTTCAATAGAGAGAACTTGTACGACATGCCATGTGTCACTGTTTCCTCCTTTGGCTCTAAAATTGATACAAATGAAACGCCAATCTGTGTGATTGCGGCTAATTTTTACAGAATTCCAATCTGATTCTCAGAGAGAGAGAGAGTTATGACGATTTTACCACAGTCATCTCTTTGAGATGAAATTCGGGAGCCTGAAAAATCCCTAACTTCCACAGACCTTATCTCCAAACATATTGTGAATCAAGCTTTGAAAATTTTCCACGTTGTTCCTTAGGATTGTAGCTTCGCTCTTTAAAAATTTCTTCTTCTGAACCTTGGTAGAAAAAAAGTTATAGCGAAAGTTCCACGATGACCTGTTTAAGTTAAATTCAAGATCTTACAAAAATCCCTAACTTGCACAGATCATATCTCTAAAAATATTGCGAACCAATATCTGAAATTTTTCCACGACATTCCTTAGGATTTTTGCTTCGCTATGTAAAAATTTCAGCTTTTGAACCTTCATAAAAAAAAAAATTATAGCGAAAATTCCACGATGTCCTGTTTGGAGCAGTGAAACCCTAGAATCCAAAGCTCTGATACCAAATGTTATGAAACCAACTCCAAAAATAGAAGAAAAGAGAGATAAATGCCTTATAAATAAGCCACTTTGAGGGGGAAACCTCCTTTACATTACATAATTGAAAAATTCTTGGATGCTACAAATGACCGAAACCTCCTTCTATATATAGAAGTCCATGGGGCCACAATATAATCCTAGCCGACCTAACAATAATAATGTAAGGGCACAATAATAACAATATTGGGGTTACATGAGTATAACAATAGCAATAAGGGGGCTACACTAATAATAATAAGGGACTAAAATAGTAATATAGGGACCTAACAATCACACAATACCTCATCCATGAATGGCTTGATGTTGTTCGGAAGGAGACACTGTTGGCCGACACAGAGATATCTTCCTTGGTGAAGCCACCCGATGGTATATGGTTGCGGGTGTGCTATGGTTGGTAGGCCGAGCCGCTTCATGATCTTTGCTGAAATGATGTTCTTTTGGCTATCGCTATTGACAAGGAATTGCAGTGGAGAACCCTTCACCCACATCTGTGAATGGAAGAGGTGCTCCCCCTCCTCTAGGTCCTCAGGATCCTCCCTCCAGAGCTTGGTGGTGGCAACAATGGAAATGGGATTTGCATAAATGATCTGCTTCCATTTTTCAGTGCCCTTGTTTGGTTCTGACTCAAGATCAAGACATGCATTTGATTCGGGTGCCTTCAATTCGACCACCAATGACTGTTTGGCCTGACACTCGTTTGTGTTGTGAGTGGGGTTGTTATGAAATTCACACCACTTACCCATTATTTTGATTTGTGGTGTTGTTCTAAGTCATGCCGCTTTTTCTTGACCCCTTTTTCTACGGTTCGGGGGCACCTTTCACTGGCTTCGGATTCACGGATCAAAAGTCTCACTTCTTCTGCTTAAATTTATGATCGATCTTGGCAGAATAGTGATATGTTATGCCAAGCGAGGTAATGTCGAGGAACTCCATTTTCTCCTGAATGTATCTGTGTAAACAAATGTGGTACTTGATCTCCAAATGTATCTCTGAATCTATAATACCCAAATTTGTGCGCAGGGTATGGAACAAATTCGTTAGTTCGTGCACATCTTGATCCCTTTATTTCCGCAGCGTCGTCCATTGGATATAATTGTCCTCATAGCTCCCCATGGGGTAATATTGTTCCTTGATGCCATCTCAGAACTAATTCCAAGTGGGTGCGGCTGAGAACAGAGAGGGTTCCCTCTCGTCCTTTTTCTCAGAGTATGTTTCCCACCAGTCTTTGACATGGGGGGCGACTTTGAGGAGTGAAAAAGTAATATTTTCTCGGTCGGAGAAATCATGGAATGAGAAATACCCTTCCAATAAATTCAACCATCTATCTATGGCATCTGCATCTATCTGGCCTTCAAATACAGGAATATCGAAGTTGACTTGTACATTGAAAGGAGTGGTGCCTCTAGAGTGGTTGTTGGATGTAGATGCACTGTCTATGGGTAGCCGTTGAAGGATCTGGGAAAAGTTATCCATCATTGCATTCCTATGTTTCTCGAGGGCCTCCTTGAGCAATAATTTGATAGGATATCCTGCTCCCTTGTCTTTCTTTCCTTCCGCCATGGGAGATTGTTGGGGTTTACGAGGCTGATATTGCAAGGGTTCAACCAGATCGAGCCATAAATCCTTATACCCTGACCTCATTGGGGACATGCAAGGAAAAACAGAGAAAGATGTAATATCCAAAAATAGGGATTGCACAGTAAGCCTGCTGAAATAACGCACTCTTGAGAATTCAGTGCACTGAAATGAGTTTGCAGCTCCTGGATCCCTGAGATCAGCTCATCTAAGATCTAAATTAAAAATGAGAGCAAAAACAAATCAAGCTAGGTGGGTTAAACAGATCTCCCACTACCTAGTCTAGCTGAAAAACACCCAAAGAGAGGAGCTGCAGCTATATGCAAAGGATTGCTTCAGAAATAACGCAGTTTATCAATTTACAAGCATGAGACCAATAGGGAGGTTCATATTTCATCTATACATCAACAAAATGGATCTACAATGCAACTTATACAGTGTATAACAGTAATAGAAAGAGTGTACAAGACAAAGGCCCCAAAATGAGCTGCTACAACAACATGAAATGGAAGAATAAGCTTGAAAGTGTTATTTTCATTGTTGAAGCATGTAGTAGATTACAACTCAGATATAGAGAAAATCTGTACATGAAATTATGGATCTATTTCAGATCTGTATACAATATAGGCTCCTTTATACACTCCCCTTGGGGATCTCAGCAAAACATGAAGCACATAGAGTAGATCTGAGATCTAAGTCAAAGATCTGCAGAAGTATTCAGAAAATTCTAAATCATAACATATGTAGCAGATAAAATCTGAACTAACATGGATTGGTTGGCCAATCCACGGATCACCACAGTGAAAGGAAGGATCCAATCACTAGAGATCTCTCCTCTAAAATGATGCCAAGTCTCCCTGCAACTCTGCTCTTGCAAATAACGTAGTCATGGAAGAGGGACTGCGTTGTAGGCTCTGTGAATGCTTTTTCCTGCTACCAATGTGTGGATCTAAATCTCAACAGATAATGCACTCTTCTAGGAGGTTAAAAGACACACTCACTGAGAAGAGGCACTAATAAATCTAGATCTGAGCAGATCTAGTGTTCCACTTGCTGCAGGTTACATGGACAACCCAATCCTAAACAGGAGTGTGTTGTAGATGAAATATGTGGCTTGGCCAAATGCCGGATAGTGGACTAGGCAAACAAGACTCCTCCAAGAGCTTCTCAAGGAAGGAGGTGGGATTCCTAAACAGGAAAACCCAATGAGAAATGTCTTAGCAGACAATACCTTCAAGAAATAATATCATCAAAAACCCCTTTCCTGTTGTCCTCCTCCTTCTTTTATAAGATGAAAGCCTTGCCAAACCCTAAACCACCTCAATGAGTTAGCTCCTTTCACATGTGGATCCTCCATCTAAAACTGTGCTGTGTATTCATGAGGTTCATTACACCTAGACTGCACTATTTATTTGGTCAATGTTGACCCAGTTTCATGATTCAAACCCATTCACACTTGCAAGAGTTTATTTACATGGCCTAGATATGTCTCTGTTCACATAGGCATTGATTTATTCATTGTTTTTAGGAGTTTTACATGTCCTCCTTTATTCATTTATTCATGAAACGTAAAAAACGTAAAGATAAACAAAATGCATGACCTTAATCAAGCCAAGTAGGATTATCATACCTCCTCCAAAATGTCTTTGTCTCAGAATCATAGCTAAGTGTTGAAACACTTCTCCTCCATTGGTGACATCATCAAAGATCAAGCTCTCATCATAAGCTAGATGCTCCCCAATCCAAACCTCCATGAATTGTCCCTCCAAAGTCAATATGAGATGTGAAAAATACATCCCCCAAGGAAACAATATCTCATGTGAAACAATCATGGTTTGCCTAATGTTCCCTCTGAAATATATAGCATAAAACACATGGAAAATTATCAGCCCATTAGGCACATGCATACCTCCCATCCTCCCTCCATGTATTCCCATAAAACGTACAAGTATGTCATCAATATATGGGAGAAAAATAATGTACAACCAAACAGAAAGGTGCACATATGGGGGTGGGTCATAGTCCCACATGTGGAACCAGCATAATGCATCCCCTACCTGCATCAAACCAAGATGTGATAAGTGGTTTTCCCACCACTTACTTGCAGCCCATGCCATCTCACTATAGATGAATGTGTGAGATATTTTTGGTGCCTTAGGAAAGCACCCATCATGAAACAAGATCTCCCTTTGTCCACCAAGGGAGTGGCCAAGTGTAGCAATTGCTATGACCCCATATTTGCCATGAAGTTGAAAATATATAACACTCCTTTTTGGATTCATGGCCTGCAAAAACATGGTGTAAGAATGCATGAAGTCAGAATATAAAATACATGTACTAAGAGCATGCTCTTCACCAACAATTCTCCTCCTATCAATGGAGTGGTGCATATATCTACTCTATCCTTCAAGGGAAGGAAGAGAGGGATGATTTAACTCTCCCCTGGAGCCATATTGATGCTCCAACTCCACAGGTTCCATGCATCTCTGACAATGCTGATATAGTTCCCTTTTAGAGCCCTCCCAGTAATATCTCCTCAATATGATATTATTGAGCTTCATCGAATAAGTGTGGCTAAGATGGAACTCTTCATAAGCCCTCTGTAGAAGCTTCCTCTTGAGCTTGGAGGCTCTAGACAAGAAGATTCTACCATGATTATAGATGACTCCATCAAGGATTGAATAGCTCCCTTCATGCAAACAGTCCGTAATATTCCTAAATTAGCATGCAGCTAATAGGAATATTAATTTTTCCTTTTAAATCCAACTGAATGAATAAATGGACAAGGAGGCTCATAAGTTGCTTAAGAAAGAATAAAAATCCGTCATAGTGTGAAAAGGGATCATGAAATAACCAGATCAAGAATCCACATGTGTGAACAAGGTCTAAACTATGTGGACAAGGTCAAGTTTGACCAAGTCAACATGATTTATTTTTAAAGAGTGGATCCTAAATAAAACCAGCTCAATGTGAATGAAAATCAAGCTATCTAGCCAAAATGAAGACACCTTGAGTGTGAAAGGAGACAATACAATAAAACTTAGTCAAGGATGACCCTATCAAGATTGATCCAGTCAAGCTCGACTAAATCAAACTGCGTTGTAAAAGGATTACCCTCACTAATGGAGACAACGTAATTGTGATGGAGGAACTTTTGCATGGAAGCAACCTCATAGTGGGTGCGACCCTTGGTGAGGAAGCTCAAAAATTATATAATGGAGGAGATGGAAAGAATATGGACATATTGGAGATTATATTTTTATGTGGTTTTCTTAGACTTCCTGCATACTTGGCAGTTTAGCTAAGTTGTTGCACTACTTAGTGCAAGGGTTTTCCCGGGTGGGGATTCCCTACTCTTTCTTGGATATCTTGTCTAAGAAATACAAGAGGAGATTTATGATATGAATTTTCCACTACCTGGTGTTAGGCCAAGCACTTAAATTCAGGAAAAATGTAGTCCCTTCAGAAAACTGCGTTATTTCTTAAGGTGTGCATTGGGAGGGGTCAAAACCCCATTTTGAGGAGCTAGTTTCTCAAGAGGAGGATCAAAATTTCTTTGGGAAAGCTAGAGGAAGAATCTACAGCCATTTCTTTGCATGTTCAGCCATTTTTATGCAGAGCTTCAGCTACACAGTGTGATTCAGCCAAAAATATGCAGCAGTTATTTCATGTATATCATTTCTGTTAAGAAACCCTTGCCGGGTCTTCTTGGATCTGTATAAAAGAGATTAGATCCCTGTTTTTATGCCTAATTGTGTAATATAATAAGAATATCTGATTTATTTCTCTTTTTTCTGAGTTTTACCTCCATTAGACTGCACAGTTCCTTATGTAGCAATTTCGGTGTGTTGTAGTCTTGGGGTTTGGTCAATTTTAAGTTGTTTTGAGCATGGGAGGCCTGTTTAACTAGGCTAAAGGAATTTGTTTCTGAAACTACTTTGCATGATGTCCTATATTTCCTATTATAAGGGACACAACCATTATTTTTCACTGTTATAACTCAATCTTCAGAAAATAACGCTTTTGAGGCAAAAACTGCTGATTTTCCCCACTTGGTGACTTGTATAAAGGCATAGTTTGTTGTTGTGATTGTTCTATGATGGCTATGTGTTCAAATACACTACATGAGTTGATTAATTTCTTCTCTCCAACTTTTGAATACCTTAAGGTATTCTTATTGTTGTAGAAAATCCGGGTTTTGGGATATTACAGTGGTATCGAAGCTCCAATATTGGCTCAGCCTGTGTTCTTCATTATGGAGTCTTCTCATGGGGAGGAGAAGATTTGAAAGAGAGATCAAAGCAAATCCTTTTTTTCTAGAGAAAATAGGTTCTCAAGACTTCTCTTTCCAAATTTGCAAGGCAGCAGCAAGGGCATCAAAGAAATGAGGAGGGAAAGACATGAAGATCCCTCAACAAGACTTATACAAGAGGAAGATTCTAAGTCCTCATCTTATGGGTATGAGAACTCAACCATATCATCAGATCTACCACGTTCTATCATCAATTTCTTCATGAAGAGGAAGAAAGGAGATGTGCCAAAGAGAGATACTCTTGGTGATTATTTGCAAGAATATGAAGCTCAATCTGAGGAGTTCAAAGATCACTTGAATTTCGAAGGGTTTTTTCAAATGAAGGAGGAAAGGAGCACAAGGAGTAAGAAGCAGGGTGAGGGTAGATTATTTTCTATCTACTTTTGATGGATCACCTCTATGTCTAGCTAGGGCTTGGGTGAAGGAGCTAGACACCTTTGTGCAACAACATCAAGTTTCAGAAATTAAAGCCATCAAAGTAGCAGCTCTGCATTTTGAGGGTAAGACCTATTCTTGGTGGTTGTTTGAATCATTTTCCTTAAAGAATGAAAATACATCTAATTATGAAAGGTTCATTAAAATATTAGTAGAGAGGTTTGATGAAGTTTCATGTGAAACATCTTCTATTGAAACTATCAAACCATATCAAACAAAGCTTTTGCATGAGTTGGGAGGGTCTATAAATCCAACTTCGTTTCTAAAAACCACTGAAGAGGAGGTGAGCTTGTTTGATACTTTGCCAAGGGCAAGATCTCCTTTGGATGAGAGACTTTCTTCTCAGAAGGAAGACATGAAGATTCCTTCTTCAAAAGAAGACCAAGATCTAAGGTTTCTTATTAGAGATAAGGAAACTTCAACTATTGAAGAGGAGAAAGGAAAGGTAGGAGATGATAACGCAGTCATGACAATAGCACCTCAAGCACCTCATGAAGAGGAGGATGGAGCACTTGCTCCAAGAAAAGAAACCCTTGCACTCTTTCAAGGAGTTCCAAAATGTATCACACATATAGCTCTTGGCATAACACATGAGCAACATGTACCATCATTGTCAAATGATGAGATCTTGAAGATAGAAGGAGGAAAAGAGGAGGAAGGGCATCACAAGATGAAGAGCATGTACCCTTCTCTGTTTCAAAGCTTGAAAGAACAAAGAAGGCAAGAGGACTTATGAAATAAAGGTGGGGGAAAATCTGTCCACCTACATCCACATCCTACTCTATGCCTTGATGCCTCTTTGCAAGGAGGCATTTCACTAGGAAGACCTCCTGACTGGAGGAAAACTAAAGTGTTCTCTCAACTATATGCAGCAGCAACATATTTGTCTACAAAGGGAGCCTTGAGAGGAGCCACTACAATGCTGAGAATAATTGATGGAAGGCTAATAAAATTTCTGAAATTGACCTTGCTATCTTCATTCATCTATTTGCATTAGAAAGGATATATTTAAAAATATGTGGTGATATGAGCATAGTATCGAAGGCCACTCCATAGATTTGGAGTAGAAAAGGATACTCCAATATATAATGAAAATTTCTAAACATAACAAAAATATATTCCCATTTTTGTATGCAGGAGAAAAATTGTGGAAGTTTTGGAGAAAGAGAACCTTTCAAAAGGAGGGTGACTCTCCTAAACTTCAATCTTGTCTTGAGCAAGATCAGCTGCAAGAGAGGCAGCAAAAGGAAGTTGGGAATGCTCCAACATGTGACCTTGACATCCAACATGTCAAGGTGGAGAGCCATCATATGACAGATACCTCATTTCAGAATTCTACAACACTGTCAATGTTGGGAAGCCTAGACCCTTATTGGGAGTCCCAACCCTTGATGGAATATTCTAAGGACCTATTCACATGTAAGGTTCTTGATGGGAAAGCAGTGGATGGAAAGTATAAGGTAGTTGATGGAATAATTTATGTTGATGATCAGATCTATTTAACTAAAGATTCCAAACTCAAGAATAAACTACTTAACACAACCTATGAGGTCTTGCTTTCAAACCCCATTGGTTTCATTAGAACATATCATACTATCTTGTATGGA
This sequence comes from Pinus albicaulis, assembly GCA_034641835.2. Classification (NCBI taxonomy): domain Eukaryota; kingdom Viridiplantae; phylum Streptophyta; class Pinopsida; order Pinales; family Pinaceae; genus Pinus; species Pinus albicaulis. The sequence continues at coordinate 1,656,880,206 of CM076582.1, read as the reverse complement.
TTCATGTGGGAAAATTTCAAGGAGGAGATGCACTCTCATATGAGTAAGTGCATGAATCATTTGCTGGTTTAGGAGGAACATAGCTCTTGGGGAGAGTTATCATTACCACCTCCTTATTCATTGAGTATGTGAAGGAGCTCATTCATGAGCTACATTGCTGATTTGAAGCAAGTGTATGATAAACATTGTATTGCTGAACCTCATGATGTATTTAATATATATTTAAATTTTCTTAACACTCATGTGCAAGTCTTGGCTCTAAGAGGGGGCACTTTTTCCGATGAGCTTCATGAGCCACTTTAGGCCATGAACAATGGTGATGTTAGCCATGCCTTGGGAGATCTTGGAGAGATGATGTACTTTTCATGGTGTGATTCATCAACACCAACCATCATACACCTTCTCCAAGCATGCAAGAAGGATGAGGTAGCAAACAAGTGTTGGGGAAAAAACTTGTCATAGCATATCCTATGGAATTTAGGAGTAAAATTGTGTTGGTTGCACTTGAGGGACCATTGTCCTTCTTCATTATTTCATATGGCAGCTAGCATGACTCTAATTCTGATTCCATTAGCTAAATATGTTCTTATCTTTGTTGGGAACATGGTTGGAGGAGAGACACATTTGTTGGATGTGTCCTTGGGGGAAGAAAGTCCCTACATTCTCTGCACTACATGTTCTAAGGGGAGCTTGGAAAACTATATGGCCACTATTGTATACCACTTGTTTCTTATTGATATGGACCATATGTTTGGTTGGAGCCCTTGGGCATGCCTCTCATGAGCCATTGGGAGGAGCTTTTCTATGAATTACCAAGTTGGGAGGTAGTTCATTTCCTTTGGATGATAGCATGGAGGTGGAAGGCCTTCATTGATTATGAAATTCCCCATGATTGTCATTACTTCTATCTTGAGAAGGCTACAATGAGAAGAGGGGAGATTTTTCAACACCCTTGCAGTTGCTTGAGGACAAGCAACATTTGGGAGGGGGAGACTGTAATATTCCTAAACTAGCATGCAGCTAATAGGAATATTAATTTTGCCTTTTAAATCCAGCTGAATGAATAAATGGGCAAGGAGGCTCATAAGTTGCTTAAGAAAGAATAAAAATCCCTCATAGTGGGGATCATGAAATAACCAGATCAAGCATCCACATGTGTGAACAAGGTATAAACTATGTGGACAAGGTCAAGTTTGACCAAGTCAACATGATTTATTCTCAAAGAGTGGATCCTAAATAAAGCCAGCTCAATGTGAATGAAAATCAAGCTAGCTAGCCAAAATGAAGACACCTTGAGTGTGAAAGGAGACAAGGCATGAAGACTTAGTCAAGGATGACCCTATCAAGATTGATCCAGTCAAGCTTGACTAAATCAAATTGCACTGTAAAAGGATTACCCTCACTAATGGAGACAGCGTAATTATGAGGGAGGAACCTTTGCATGGAAGCAAACTCATAGTGGGTGGGACCCTTGGTGAGGAAGCTCAACAATTATATAATGGAGGAGATGGTAAGCATATGGAAATATTGGAGATTATATTTTTATGTGGTCTACTTAGACTTCCTGCATACTTGTTTGTTTAGCTAAGTTGCTGCACTGCTTAGTGCAAGGGTTTTCCCGAGTGGGAATTCCCTACTCTTTCTTGGAGATATTCTCTAATAAATCTAAGAGGAGATTTATGATCTAAATTTTCCACTACCTGGTATTAGGACAAGCACCTACCTTCAAAAAAAACGCAGTCCCTTCAGAAAACTGCGTTATTTCTTAAGGTGTGCAGTGGGAGGGGTGTTGAGCCGCATTTTTGTCCATGATTTTACGATTTTTATCAAACAAATACATCCTTGTACCTAGTGTTTTTAATTGTTATTAATCCATTATGTTGTTAATTAGAGGAATTTAGAAACAATAGATATTAAATTATAAATTATTTTTTTAGTTAATTAATGAGTGTTTTTAATAAATTACTTCTTGGTTGCAAGAAGGTTCGGTGCAGGAATGCATTCGAGTGCAAATTCACCAAATGCATAAAGGCAGCATTTGGGTAGTTGAATTGCTATAGGTATCCAATTTTCGACCAAATGGAGAATAATATCTAAATTCCGAGACGTGGGTTGTGTTCAGAGCACCGTGTTTCCTATAACCCAGAAACCATTTGGCGAAATTCGGCTTCGTGAAAGAGTTATCGTCAGGGGAATATTCCACTAAAAAAAGCCATTCCTGAACGTGAACTTATTGGGTCTCTATGAATATTGCTACTCTGGTTATGTTGGGGATTAAAACAAATCTCAGTTCACTCTCAAATGGCTGTTAGCACTTTCGTAAAATTCACATAAACCATCATTCTGGAGGAAGCGATGGAAATTCTCCAAATAATTCACAATCAGGACAAAGACTTCTTTTAACATTTTAAATTAGCTTCCAACACATATTATGACAGTTTGGAGTCGAGGGATGAACTAGCTAGGTTAGCATCTAAATGTGTGGCAACAAATTCTTATAAATGGTTTCATTGGTTATGACACAATTCTCATGAATAGTTTGTTGACTTTTAGAGGTCAAGGTTATCCCTATAATTTTCAAACAAAAGAACTTTATGATCTTACTTATTCACAAGAGTTTATTGGAACACCATTAAAATTTGAAAACTATCTTTTATCAAAATGTGGGGTGCTTTTGATGTCGTGGTTTGTATTTTTCATGACCACAATGTCAGTACCATTTACTCTTAGGGAGATGGTACTAGCTGATGCTTTGACCAAGTCACTTGTTCTGTGGGACGCATTCGAAACAACGAGAAAGCAGAATGAGCTACTATTGAACAGGCACTTGATCCTAGAACATGCATGGTCTTGTTCAAAATTTTAAATCGAGGTGTTTTTCATGACATAAATGGGTGCATTTCTACGGGTAAAGAAGCAAATGTGTACCATGAAACAAAAGACAATGGAGAGGAGCTTGCTATCAAAGTCTATAAAACTTCCATTCTTTTATTCAAGGACAGGGAAAGGTATGTTCAAGGAGGCATCCGTTTCAGGCATGGGTATTGCAAGCACAAGAAAAATGGTGAAGACTTGGGCAGAAAAGGAAATGAGAAATCTTTTAAGGCTGAAGGCACTTGGCATCCGGTGTCCAACACCAATGCTTATACGACTTCATATTCTTGTCATGGAATTCGTAGGAACAAATGGTTGGGCTACACCTTGACTCAAAGATGATACCTTGTCAGAGAAAAAATTACTTGAAAGTTATTTAGAGGTCGTTATTATGATGCGTACCTTATATCAGAAATGCAGACTTGTGCATGGAGATTTAAGTGAATACGATATTCTTTATCATGAGGGCCATTTGTATTGTATTGATATTTTTCAGTCTATAGACCTTGATCATCCACGTGCGTTAGAATTTTTGCATGAGGATTTCCTTCATGTCTCTGATTTCTTTAAGAAAAATTGAGTAGCAGTTATGCCTGTCCATGAATTGCGTGCCATATCTCAGCTAACTGTACGATGCTTCCACCAACTATACAAATTTCAATTTCCTCCAGAAGCCACAAACGCATATTCCAGAAACAGCAAAATCCCATGAAAAGAGGAGCAATTCCTGAATTGACAATCTATTTCAAACCAATTCTCATTCCAGCAATTTGTAAAACCAATAATTTTCTATCACTGGGTTGAAGCTTCATTAAAAATGTATATATATATCAGTTTCCGGAAGTCGATGGGGGGTCAATCCATTAGGGATAGGTAGTTGCGCAATAGATAGAGTGTGTGTATGTAAAAAACAGAGAATGTGAAGTTATAAATGTTAGCCCATGAAATAGTTTGTGGATTGGGATTTTTAAATTGTCCATTCATTTTCTGGTTATAATTATATTTTTTGTGCTTAGTATGTGATGTTATGCAGATAGATCGAGTTCAAGTTTCAAGCATAGAAAGTGTTCCTGTTGTGACTATACGCCATCAACGTCATTGTGAGCCCATGCAAGATCTGAGTGCAAGCTGGGTTGTTAGGGAAAGACGTATTTGAGGGAGTGGATTCATATGAATGCAACAAGCCTAGAATTGAATGAAGACCGCAATAGAAACAACCTCCGTGAGAACGATTCCAGTGTAATATCAAATGGTATAGAGATGGAACAATAATGCAGGTTTTATCTGCGTTCGACCAACACCTTCTACTATCTATCAGCCGAGTTTCATCTGAGTGAAATTTTTTTTGGGTTCAAGTATGCATTCAATTGTAGAGATAAGAGAGACAATGCAGATTCGATCTGCATCCAATGCTTGAAATTCAACGCACTATTTAATGTGTTTGTTAGTAAGTGCAAGCTTGGAGTAGATATGGAAGTTTTTTTTCATATTATATTATTTGACATATTGCTGTGGCCAAGAGGATTCAATATTGAAGAATGAAATGTATATGAAATGATGATCACATTTTGTTTGTTTTGGATATAAAGCTATAATTTGAGAAAAGAAACAAGGGAAATTATCTTCTATGATAAAGAAGGGAAAACCTGAGACTCACAAAAAGGGATTCATTTTCTATTTAATTACACCTTATATGACGGATGAAGACAAAGCCTCATTGAGAATTGTGTAGCTATTACCTTTGCAGTGTTAAGTAGGGTAATTTTTAATTTTCCTACATCAGTTATCAAGAGTAATTTTAGCTAGTTTAAGGTTTGAAGTTATTATTAGGGTAATGTGTGTGTTCTTTTAGTTACCTCAGGTCTTGGTTTCAAGTATTAATTTCAAGTTAGTGAGAAGAGTTAATAGATTAAGGTTTTAATTTATCATAGGAGATTTTAAAATTAGAATGTGAGTGCGAGAATGTTACATGATTGAAGATTGTCTTGAATTTCATCATAGTTTAATTACAGTGTGGAGTTTGCAGTGAATGAAATTAGTTAAGTAGGTTTCCTTTCAAGATTGTTTATTTACCAGCAAACGTGTGTTTTATTCGAATATCTAGTTCATCATTACAAAGGAACATATTTATAGTCTGATCAGTAAGCTAAGCCAATACACAGTACAACTCGTGTTTACGACTCCTGGATTGATAATTAATATTGAGAGGTTTAGTCCGACAATTAAGCCGACCAACAAGGGGTCAAAACCCCATTTTGAGGAGCTAGTTTCCCAAGAGGAGGATCAGCCTTTCTTTGGGAAAGCTATAGGAAGCATCTACAGCCATTTCTTTGCATGTTCAGCCATTTTTATGCAGATCTTCAACTACACAGCATGATTCAGCCACAGATCTGCAGTATTTCTTTCATGTATATCATTTCTGTCAAGAAACCCTTGCCGGGTCTTCTTGGATTTGTATAAAAGAGATTAGATCTCTGTTTTTATGCCTCACTGAGTAATCTAATAATAATATCTGATTTATTTCTCTATTTTATAATTTTTAACTCCATTAGACTACGCAGTTCCTTATGCAACAATTTCTGTGTGTTGCAGTCTTGGGGTTTTGTCAATTTTAAGCTGTTTTGAGCATGGGAGGCCTGTTTAACTAGCCTAAAGGCATTTGTTTTTGAAAATATTTTGCATGCATGTCCTATATTTCCTATTATAAGGGTCACAACTGTTATTTTTCACTGTTATAACTCAATATTCATAAAATAACGATTTTGAGGCAAAAACTGCTGATTTTCCCCACTTGGTGACTTGTATAAAGGCATAGTTTGTTGCTGTGATTGTTCTATGATGGCTATGTGTTCAAATACACTACATGAATTGATGAATTTCTGATCTCCAACTTTGGAATACCTTAAGGTATTCTTATTGTTGTAGAAAATCCCGGTTTTGGGATATTACACAGTCATCAAGAATCATGCAAGTATGAAGATCCTTGGAATATTCCACCAGCAGTTGAGATTTCCAATAGGGATCTAATGTGCCCAAAAATGACAGCGTTGATAGTGTGTCATCTGAATTATCTGTCATGTTGTTGTTCTCCTCCTTGACGTTTCCCATGCCAAAGGTACAAGGTGGAAGGTTTCCAGTCCTTCCTTGCTACCCTCCTTGCTTATGCACATGCTCAAGAGAAGAGAGAAGCTCTTGGAAGTTAGTCTCCCATGGGAGGCTATCATTTTTCCAAGACCACTTTGTCTTTTCTAGTGCATGCATGTGAGACCACCATCTCTCTTCATGTATGGAAGAGTGTCCTTCAAGCAAGTTTGCCTTCTAATCCCAATCTTGCCTCCCATGCTTCATGATGGTGTCATTATTTCTTCTTGCATCATATCTTCTCAACGCAATTTGAGAGGTGAGAATGGATAATGTTGTCAAAGGAAAAATTCTTTCCCTTTCTCTGTACCTCCCCCACACTCTTAGCGTTGTAGCATGGTCTTCTAGTGCTCCCTCCTCCCTTGGATCTATGAAAGGAGCATCGATGTATGAAACATATTTCATCAAATATGACTCAGGTGGTCTCCCAAATGGTATACCATAGGATAATGATGTCTCATGGCTCATTCCCATGTGAAAAACAGATGAGAACATATCATGACTACTTCCACTATGCAAATCCATCTCTGATTGTTGTGTGGAAGTACCATGAAACTTGGAGACCCCTCTTAATGGTGTAAGAGTGCCTCTGATTGGATCCCTTTCCCCATATTATGATATTGGATCAGTTGTGTGACCCCTCCTTTGTTTTGTCTCATTGTCTTTTAGCAAAGACACATGCTGCTCATGTCCTCCATATGGAAGAATCTCTGTAATTCCTTGCAAAGGTGCAAGAATCCCTCTAATGGAAGCCATTGCTTCATCATCAAGAGATCCTTTGTCTTGATCTCCTAGTGAGGAAGGAATTCTCAAGTCTTCTCTTTGAGAAAAGAGATCTTGCTGAATTGGGGCCTTTGCCTCTGGTAAAAAGTGCAACAAATATTCAACCCCTTCAACAATGTTTAGGACTGGAGTTGGCTCCATGGAATCTTCCAACTTATGTAGAGATTCAGATTTCTTGGGCTTGATATTCTCCCCCCAAGAAGTATCAAAATTTCTCTCATCAAATCTTGTCACTAGTCTCCTAGTGAATCTTGCATAAGAAGAGATGTTCCTCCCTTTCAAGGAAGAGGACTCAAACAACCACCAAGCATAAGCCTTCCATTGAAGATGCAGCGCTACTACTCTCAAGGCTTCTTCTTTTGATACTTGATGCAACTTAAAGTATGTGTCAATATTCTTTAACCAAGACTTGGCTGAGTATTTAGGTGATCCATAAAATGTAGGTAGAGAGAATCTACCCAAAGTGTACTACATGCACCCTTTCCTCCTACTGTAGCTGTAGGATCTTTCTTCTTTGAGTTGACATAACTCTGGGAAGCTGAGATTCTCTTTGAATCTCTCTGATTGAGATTCATATTCTTGGAGATATTCACCAAGAGATCCCTCCTTTGGTGTTTCTCCTCTTCCTCCTTCCTTTGACAAGAAAGTAGGCATGCTACCACGTTGTGGAATAGATTGTGTGGCTAAATTCTCACACACATCATATGAAGTAGTGGGGCTTTCTTCATGTGAAAACCATTTCAGAAGGTCTGCTTTTATTTCATTCCTCACTCCCCTGATTTCTCCTTTCAGCACATGCAAAGCTTGAGAAACAATGTCAGAGAAATATACTTCTTTTATTCTTCCATACAAAGGGGTTTCATCCTAGCTTGCTTTGTCTTTGGTGTAATCATTTTTCTTCTATCTTCTTCTAAGATAACTCTACTATCTTTCAGTGAGAGGCTCTCTTTATTATAAAGGCATATTGGCTCCAAGAATGCACAGGCTTGCCAAGAAAGATGCTTTGATACCACTATAATATCCCAAAGTATGGATTGCACAGCAAGCCTGCTGAAATAACGCACTCCTGAGAATTAAATGCACTGAAATGATTTTGCAGCTCCTAGATCCCTTAGATTAGTTCATCTAAGATCTAAATAAAAAATGAGAGAAAAAAAAAATCAAACTAGGTGGGTTAAACATATATCCCACAACCTAGTCTAGCTGAAAAACACCCAAAGAGAGGGGCTGCAGCTATATGCAAAGGAATACTTCAGAAATAACGCAGTTTATCAATTTACAAGCATGAGACCAACAGGGAGGTTCATATTTTAGCTATACATCATCAAAATGGATCTACAATGCAGCTTATACAGTGTATAATAGGAATAGAAAGAATGTACAAGACAAAAGCCCCAAAATGAGATTCTACAACAACAGGAAATGGCAGAATAAGCTTGACAACGTTATTTTCATTGCTGAAGCATGCATTAGATTAAAACTTAGATCTAGAGTAGATCTGTACACGAAATGATGGATTTATTTCAGATCTGTATACAAGATAGGCTCCTTTATACACTCCCCTTGGGGATCTCAGCAAAACATGACGCACAAAGAGTAGATCTGAGATCTAAGTCACAGATCTGCAAAAGTATTCAGAAAATTCTGAATCATAACATATGCAGCAGATCAGATCTGAACTAACATGGATTGGTTGGCCAATCCATGGATCACCATAGTGAAAGGAAGGATCCAATCACTAGAGATCTCTCCTCTAAAATGATGCCAAGTCTTCCTGCAACTTTTCTCTTGCAAATAATGCAGTCATGGAAGAGGGACTGCGCTGTAGGCTCTAAGAATGCTTTATCCTGCTACCAATGTGTGGATATGAAGCTCAACAGCTAATGCACTCTTCTAGGAGGTTAAAAGACACACTCACTGAGAAGAGGCACTAATAAAATCTAGATCTGAGCAGATCTAGTGTTCCACTTGCTACAGGTTACATGGACAACCCAATCCTAAACAGGACTGTGCTGTAGATGAAAGATGTGGCTTGGAAAAATGCCGGATAGTGGACTAGGAAAACAAGACTCCTCCAAGAGCTTCTCAAGGAAGGAGGTGGGATTCCTAAACAGGAAAACCCAATGAGAAATGTCTTAGCAGACAATACCTTCAAGAAATAATATCATCAACAACCCCTTTCCTGTTGTCCTCCTCCTTCTTTTATAAGATGAAAGCCTTTCCAAACCCTAAACCACCTCAATGAGTTAGCTCCTTTCACATGTGGATCATCCATCTAAAACTGCGTTGTGTATTCATGAGGTTCATTACACCTAGACTGCACTGTTTATTTGGTCAATGTTGACCCAGTCTCATGATTCAAAGCCATTCACACTTGCAAGAGTTTATTTACATGGCCTAGATATGTCTCTGTTCACATAGGCATTGATTTATTCATTGTTTTTAGGAGTTTTACATGTCCTCCTTTATTCATTTATTCATGAAACAGAAAAATAAAACAAAAATGCATATTCCTCTTAGCTGAAGCTAAGTAGGAATATTACAAAAGAGCAGACCACTTTGATACCACTGATCCAAATTTATGTAAGAATGAAATAATATACAGAAATAAACATAAACACAGATATGTAGTGGAAATAAAACTTCATTTCTATAATATCATATAACAAAAATATGCTTACATGCATAATGGAAATAAACTAGCTAGGGTGCTGGTAGGCTTATCTCTGAGAAGAGATGCGGAGGCTACAGGCCTCTGAACTGTGTTACAATGAGGCTCGAAGGCCTATTTATTTTTTAGAATAATGGAAAACCCTAAACATCCAAAAACCTAACCCTAGGATATGAAGCGCCAAAACTATGGGCTCCGTTTGGGTAAATTGGTACATCAACTTCCTGGGGATGTAACTTTGGCATACAATATCCATTTGACGTGCTCAATGCCTCGTTAGAAAGATATATCTAAGGAATAAAAATTTTGAGTGAGAAACATCAAAGGAATTTAAATTTTTCTCTCTATTTTCCCAAAAATGTTGTTTAGGGCCTCAAAGCAGCTCTGGAAGTTGAGGACCCAAAAAACTGCTAAAAGTAGTAAACTGTGTTGAAACTGAAAAACTAAAAGAAACGATGGTGGGGGTATAAGTCAAATAGGTGGGTGGCCACCAATATCCACCTGGATCAGAAGCCAAGGCCCAAGTCACTTTTGTGTGGTGCCGCTATGTTTTCAAGGGAAGTCTCAACCTATGTCTGCCATCTGCAGTAGCATGTTGACCTTTTTGAGTTGACCATCCTTACATTAGTTGTACTTCATGAATTAATCCATACATCACATCATCATGGTATTTTCCTTGTTGATTGATGGGGGATACATTAAGGATCTCCTTCGATGAATATTCTCTTGTTGCCTTCAACTCATTATCCAGGAGCTTAATCTAGAAAATAGTAGTACCTTGGAGCTTGCGGACCTCAATGGAAGGCTTCCTCACGATCGACAGTGCGTTTACATCATTGGCTCCTGATTGGTTGAGTTCACTGGTGTTCAACATCATCTCATTTATTCACACTTTGTGGACTATACTAGGTACCTTGGGTTCCATTTTCCTCATTGGTGGATTCCCTCGTGTATGTTACTAGTTTTCCACATTGGCTAATAATCAGGTTGTTTCTGCCATGTTCGACCTCTGCACATTTATTCACATGTGTAGATTCATACTATCAGGGTTATGTTGAAGACCCTAAGTTAGGAACATGTCACTCTTATATGGCATCCTTCCCAGGCTGCATTGGAGTTATGTATCACATATGTACATTGAGGGCTATTTGAGACACTTCTCTTTCTGTCATGTGTCCATATTCCTATTGATATATACTGTGACATAGATCCATGCTTATATTTATTAGTGTTCATGCTTCAATTATTAAGCCACATGGATCCACCGTGTATGTCTTCATGTCCATGTTCTATCATTTCATCTCATGGATCCGTAGTGTATTTTATGGCGGTCATGTTCATTATCTATTTATGACAAAGCATGGGTATGCCTGCCTCGAGGATGTTATTAGTAGAGTTGAGACTTCAGCATTTGAGTTCCTCTAATCCAAGTTCGTAGTCATGGCTCCTTCCCCCCATTTTGAGCTTGAGTATTATTGTAATGCATTTCGGCCATCAGTTTCTCTTCTAACCTCATGCATTATGGGGTAACTGTTATAACCCTATTTTCCACTCCATTTTAGTGAGAGAAACCAAATATCAACTTACCCAAGTTGTTTGGCTAAAATGCATCTCTTTTCACCTTTTATTTTACTTATGTGATATTTATCCCATGTTAAAAGGGTTAAATTACATAATTGAGCAATCTCATAACTATTTTTCCAAAATATTAGAATTATGAGATAATAATTATTTCATAATTGAGATAATTGAGAAAAAATCATAGTTGTGAAAAAAATTTCTAGAGTTTTACATTCCCAAGGAGATCAACTTGACCCACTTGTATATGAGTTGGCTAGGGGTCCATTATTGTAGAATTTTCCTAACTTCTCAAGCCCCTAAGTGAATATATGCATTCTCTGAAAGGATGGAATGAGCTTATATAATCTCACCAGGAGGAAAGGGGGTGGGGATAAGTATCCAAAATATAGCGCAAGAGCTCTATTGTATTGGGCGGGGAGACCATCCTACAAGTTGGAGGAGAGTATATTATTTGTTGAAGGTATATTGATGTACTTTCACCTAGATGATTAATAGAAACATATTTTCTTTCCAAGTATCTATTTGTATTCAACATGCTTTATAGTTTTTTTATGATATTTTGATCTAATGATCTTTCGAGGAAGGTCACTTGTTGTCTTTGTTTGTTTGTGGTTGTGTGTAGGGATCGAGATCAGGTGTGGATGAGGTAGATCTCTCTATTGGAGCATGGGAATCTACATAAAACTCAAAATCCTTTCCCAACCTGTGAGGAGGCCAGGTGCACACATATTTCCTTGTAGTATATCAAACTGAATATCTGATGCATGTTTGATCATTTGGGTTGGCACACTATTATATTTCTATTATTATTTCCTTTTTCTGTTTGGTGATATCAATTGGGCATGATATCACGGAGCAATAGCTCCTTGCATAATTAAATGCAACACGTATCTTTATAGACAAAGGAGCTTCTACATGCATTGTGTCTATATCTTCTTGGAAATCCTTGGGCTCTCCTTCAATTAAACAATCACCTACTACACTAAAAGATTTTGAAGGAAGAGGATTCAAACCCTATGGAGTTACTATCGAAGTATAATTTTTCATTCTGCAACTTGAATATAACATTTTATTATGTCAAAGTTGGACTTACGCCATGTCAATAGTGGTTTCTTCATTATTTTGTGTGTTATAATTCCTCAACAGGGGAGAGTAGTTAATGTAGACCAACTTGCCTTCTATGCTTCTGATTCATGTAACAATAGTAATGTTCCTTTCATAGGTAAAACACTAGTTTCTTATGAGAATTTTGGTGTTAATTTACTTAAATATTCATCACTAATGGGGAATTTTTCACTAATGGTTGCTCGAGTAAATATGATTTCATCAAGCACTTCTGAATTATATGGATCATATAATCCCTAGATAGTGCCTATCCAATCTGAATTGGAGAGCTATGATAACCAAATTCCACTTATCCCAATTGAGTCAACTTATGAAGCTATTAAACTGGCCCCCATGGCCTCTTTGAATAAAATGACTGAGTGAATGTGGTCTTAGATGAGTATTATTAATCATCTTGGCCGATCTCTATTTCATATCCTTATCCTTTCCGTGATTTTTTTCCTACAGATGAGAGAATTATGGAGATCATTTCATTGGAAGAGATGCCTTGGGAAAATTATCATCATCATTCCTCATTTCTTCCCAAACTTGAAGTTATTGAGAATAAATTTGACATTATCTTTTTACTTGAGATAGTTGATAACCTTGAATTTCCTATTTCAATTTTCAAGACTACAACTAAAAGGAATTTAGGGAATGTATCTACAACTATTCCAATCAATATCTCAGTAAAACCTGGAATCATGAAGAACATTCATATAGGTGCCTCTTTCTCTCTTGAATAATTCAAAAATATAATGCCCTATTCCAAGACTTTTGTAACATATTTTCTTGGACATATGAAAAAATTTCGAGAATGTTATGAAAACAACTCCAAAAATAGAAGAAAAGAGATATCAACTTCTTAGAAATCAACCTCTTCGAGGGGGAAACCTCCAATACATTACATAAATGAACAATTCTTGGATGATACAAATGACCAAAACCTCCTTCTATATATAGGAGTCCATGGGGCCACAATATAATCCTAGCCGACCTAACAATAATAATTTAAGGGCACAATAATAACATTATTGGGGTTACAGGGGTACAACAATAACAATAAGGGGGCTACACTAATAACAATAAGGGACTAAACTAGTAATATAGGGACCTGAAATGCCCCTCTCCTTCAAAAAAGTGTTGTCCTCAACGCTTGAGTAGCTCTAGGTGATTCTGTATAAAATTATCATCCTCCCATGTAGAATCTTCAGTGGGTAAGTTCTTCCAATTGATGAGATACTCTGAAATTGATCGATTTCGTAGTTTTCGAGTTCTTTTTTCCATGACTGCTTCCGGTTTCAATATGATTTTTCCTTCCTCATCAAGTTTTGGCAATATTGTTTGAACTGGGAGATTTTCACCTATAACCTTCTTTAAGCATGAAACATGGAAAATTGGATGCACTCGCGAAGAAGCAAGAAGCTCCAATTTGTATGCCATAGTACCAATCTTTTGCAACACCTTTTAAGGATCGTAGTACTTAGGCATTAATTTATTATCCTTCTTAGATTGCTTGAGGGAAATTTTTTTGTATGGTTGTAGCTATAAAAATACCCAGTCTCCTACATCAAAACTTCTCTCGCTACAATGTTGATCTGCTTGTAGTTTCATTTGATTTTGTGCCAAATTTAGGTTATCCTTTAAGAGTTGGAGAACTTCTTTTTGATGCACGATGTGATCTTCCACTGCTTGAACCTTAGAATTTTCTCTTAAATATGATGTGATGGACGGTGGATGATATCCATAAAGTGCCATAAATGGGGTCATTTTTGTTGCAGTATGGAAGGAAGTGTTATACCACCATTCAACAAGAGGTAACAACTTGACCCATTTTGTTTGTTTATTAGATACAAAAAAACAAAGATATCCTTCCAAAAATTTATTCACTATCTTAGTTTGACCATCATATTGAAGATGATAAGATGAGCTATGAGCTAGTTGAGTACCCAAACAAGAAAATAACTCTGTCCAAAAATTTCCACTAAAAATGGGATCTTTGTCACTCACAATAATCTTTGTGTTTCCATGTAGCTTTTGAATTGTGTCCATAAATGTAGTAGCAACTATACTTTCTTTAAGTGGATGAGATAATGCACAAAAGTGTGCATACTTGGTAAGTCTATCAACTACCACCATGATGACACTCTTTCCTTCGGACTTGGAAAAACCTGTGATAAAATACATTGAAATCTCCTCCCAACGTTGACTTGGAATGGATAAAGGCTGTAGAATACCCAGGGTCTTAATTGTATAAACTTTATTTTGTTGGAAAACCAAACATTCCACTACAAACTTTTGAATATCAGATTTAAGGCCATCCCAAAAAAATTCTTTCTTCACCCTGTGGTAAGTTTTTAAAAATCCTGAGTAGCCTCCTAAAGGAGAAGTGTGCAATTCCAAAAGAATAATTTTTTTTAGTTGGGAACTCTTACAAAGATATAAGCAATATTTGTACCATAAGGAATCATTTTTCCAACTAAATGTATCAGATGTACTAGGATCTTACTACAACTTTTGAATGTGTGTCCACACTTCTTCATCCTTCTTCCATTCATCCCTTGCTTCGGTTATCCAATCTGGTTGGATAATATAAATGGAACAAATAAATGCTTCCACCTATTCGTTTCTTTAGTGCATGTAGTATTGCTAACATTTCCTTCTCATAAATAGCTTTCTGTAAATAATTTCCTTTGATTGGACGACTTTCAAAAGCAATGGGTCTTCCTTCTTGCATTAAAACAACACCAATTCCATCACATTCCATAATAAAGGTTTTTGTGAAATCTGGCGTAGCTAAACTGATGCTAGGCACATTGCCTCTTTAAGATGTTCAAAGGCCTTAGTTGCTTCAGGAGTCCATGAAAATGCATCCTTATTGAATAATTTTGTTAGAGGTGTTGCTATTCTCCCATAATTCTTAACAAGCTTGCGATAATACCCTGTTAACCTGTTAAATCCTCACAACTGCTTTATGGTTTTCGGGACTTTCCATTCCTTGATGGCTTTAATTTTGTTAGGGTCTACCTTAACACCCTTGCGAGATACAATATGACCCAGATATTACACCTCTTGTACTCCAAAGAAACATTTGGATGCTTTTGCATGTAATTGTTTCTCCTGCAATAGTTTGAGCACCCTGTCAACATGTTCAACATGATCCTTCCAAGACTTGCTATAGATTAGTATATCATCAAAAAATACTAGCACAGATTTTCTAAGGAAGGGTTTGAAAATGGAATTCATCAACCCTTGAAATGTAGAAGGTGCATTGGTAAGGCCAAAAGGCATGACCAAAAATTCATAATGACCCTCATGAGTTTGAAATGTTGTTTTCAGAATATCTTTAGTCTTCATTCTAAATTGATGATATCTGAACGAAGATCCAACTTGGTAAAATAAATTGCTCCATGTAATTCATCCAATAATTCATCAATCACAGGAATGTGAAATTTATCTTTAATAGTGAGCTTATTGGGCTCCCTATAATCCAGACACATGCGCCATCATCCATCCTTCTTGTGCACCAATACTACTGGAGTAGAGAAATAACTTTGACTAGGTTGAATTATACTAGGCTCTAACATTTCTGCAATCATACGTTCAATTTCGCTCTTTTGGACATAGGGATATCTATAAGGCCTGATGTTTGGAGGAACACTTCCTAGAATCAAATGAATAGCATGATCATGATCACGAATAGGTGGGAGTCCTTTGGTAGTTTCAAACACCTTGGAATGATTGTCCAAGACTTGTTGGAGATCTGCAGAAATAGATGATTTTGATGTTGGAACTTCTAGTGAGCATAATTGTGAAATTACGCCTCATTGTTCTTTCTTTAGAAGCTTTGTCATGACATTAGAGCTTATTATCTTTCCTGGCTTCCCTGCAATACCCCGTAATTCGACTTCCTTTCCTTCTGAAAAAAATTTCAAGAAAAGTTCTTGAAAATTAAAAGTTATCGTCCCCAAAGATTGTAACCATTGTACTCCTAGTACAACATCAACACCTCCCATAGGAATGGAAAGCATTGGACTATTCAATACATATTCCCCCATGGTTAGCTTGATATTATGGCATTTTTCAGAGAAATTTATAGTTCCTCCATTTGCAACCATCACTTGACATTCTGGTGCTAGGTATAGGAAACAATTCAATTCCTTGGCTACCTTACAATGAATAAAATTATGGGCACTACCTAAATCAATCAACACTATTACCTTTTTCTTCTTGATATGTCCTTCTATCTTGAGAGTTTGAGGAGTGGTAATTCCTGCCAATGCATTACACGATATGGTCAGACTCATTTCTTCCTCTTCTAGGGTTGGTTCCTGGTGTATATCCTCTTCTTTTGAAGATTCTTGTTCATTTCTTCTTCCTCTTCACAATCTATGTAAAATAATTTCTTCTCAGCGCACTTATGACCTTTAGTATATTTTCTATCAAAACTATAGCAAAGCCCTTTTGATATTTTTTCTTCCAATTTTTGTGGTGAAACCTTGTAGGTTGTGGAAGTCTAGGAATAGGAACACTTCCATCTTTATAGATGTGAGTGGTAGGCTTCCTTGTCGCCATAATTTTACATTCACATTTTTCTTGCCAACCTCAATGCCTTCTCCAATGAATCAGGTTCCCAAACGCGAACTTCATGTTGGATGTTATCCTTTAAAGTCCCTATGAAGACATCAATCCTGTGTTCCTTTGGAATATCAGTAACCCTTATATTCAATTTTTGGAAGTCCTCACTGTGCTCCACCACTGAACCCTTTTTTTTGAGATTTATCAATTGGCTAAAGAAAGTGTTTCTCTTTGTATCCTCATAATGTGCTATCATTTCCTCCGTAAAAAATGACCAAGTGAATTTTTTTTTTACAGGAGCAAAGCCATCGATACCATACAAATTTATTCTTTTCTAAATTTAAAGTTGCAATGCATACCTTTTTTGTGTTTTGCACATTATTGAGATCAAAATATTGCTCCATCTGTAGTATCCATGTTACGAGATCCTTGCCATCAAACTTCCTCATATCCACCTTCGGAATATGGTGGTTCTCCCATCCAACATTAGAGTTTATGAAATCACGATTAACATCTATTTTGTTCTCATCGTGAGTTTCTTCTACTATCTTTTCGCCATCAAGAATAATTTCTTGTATCAACTTTGTCAAACCTTCCATGTGTGCTTTTAGATCATTCTTCATGTTTTCCATGTTGTCTTTCATTTTTTCTTCCATGTCCTCCATCTTAGCTTCCATGCCATCCATCTTAGCTTCCACGCCTTTCTTCAAACCATCCATCTTCGCTTCCATGCCTTTCTTCAAAACTTCCATTTCATCTTTTGTTGCTCTTTGCGAGAGCGAAATTTGGTGCACTTGCTCTTGTAATTTTGATAGATCATGTTGCAATTCTTCATCTTCATGAGTCATAGTAGAGTATTTTGAGGGCTTAATCAGTGTTGAATTCATTTTAGGAGGCATTTAAGAACCCAATACTGAAATATATTCTCAATAGGCCCTTGGAATCACTTCAAACTGATTTTTTACACAAGACTTATGCAAATCGAAAAGAAAAAAAATAGACACATTTTTCTTTCTTTTGAGAAGCTCGATATTGAAACTGAATTATATCTATGATTTCGGATCTTCAATATCTAAAATTTGGCCCTGAGATAACTCACTGAATCCTCTTTCGAATGCCACAGGTCTGAACTGATTTGGATTCTTTAAGACAAAGTTATGTCCAATCTCCCACAATGACCTAATTATGGACTAGTTTAGTAGAGAAAACTTGTACGACTTGCCACGTGTCACTGTTTCCTCCTTTTGCTCTAAAATTGATAAAATATAAACTAACTTCCCTGTACTTGTGGCCACTCTTTACATAATTCCAATCTGATGCTCAGAGAGAGTTATGAATATTTTCCCACGATCACCTCTTTGAGATGAAATTTGGGAGCCTAAAAAAGTCCTAACTTCCACAGATCCTACCTCCCAAAATAATGTGAATAAATCTCTAAAACGTTTCCACGTTGTTCCTTAGGATCGCGGCTTCACTCTGTGAAAATTTCAGTCTGAAACATCGTAGAAAAAAAGTTATAGAGAAAATTTCGCGATGACCTATTTAGGTTAAATTCAGGAACCTACAAAAAGCCCTAACTTCCATAGATCATACCTCCAAAAATATTGCGAATCAAGCTCTGAAATTTTGCGACGATGTTCCTCGGGATTTTTTATTTGCGCTCTAAAAATTTCAGCTTTTGAACCTTTGTAGAAATTCCACGATGACATGTTTGGAGCAGCGAAACCCTAGAATCCAAAGCTCTGATACCAAATGTTATGAAACCAGCTCCAAAAATAGAAGAAAAGAGAGATCAATGCCTTAGTAATCAGCCTCTTTGAGGGGGAAACCTCCAATACATTACATAAATGAACAATTCTTGGATGATACAAATGACCAAAACCTCCTTCTATATATAGGAGTCCATGGGGCCACAATATAATCCTAGCCGACCTAACAATAATAATTTAAGGGCACAATAATAACAGTATTGGGGTTAAAAGGGTACAATAATAACAATAAGGGGGCTATACTAATAAAAATAAGGGACTAAATTAGTATTATAGGGACCTAACAGAGAATTGACCCACGGATCGTTATTCATGAAATTAAGACTTACCTAGATGTTAATATTTTTCAAAAGATATTACGTCTAGTGCATCCAAAAAAATATGCCACCATCAAGGTTGAAGTTGAAAAGCTTCTGAAAGCGAGTTTTATTTATGATGTTCCTTTGAATAACTAGGTTTCCAACATCATTCTGGTTATGAGAAAACATGGAACTATCCAAGTATGTGTTGATATAGATAAATTAACAAGGCTTGTAGCAAAGATAACTATCCAACCCCTTTCATTGAATAGATAGTTAATGATTGTGCCAAGAATGAAATATTTTCTTTTATAGATGGATTTTCTGGTTATAATCAAATAAAAATATTCTCTACGGATCAACATAAAACTACTTTCATCTGTCCTTGGGGAACTTTTTCTTATCGAAAGCTTCCATTTGAACTTAAGAATGTTGGTGCAACTTTTCAGAGAGTTATGTATTATGTTTTTCATGATATCAAACATATTTTACAATTGTATCTTGATGATTTAGCTACACATTATATGAAACGTCAAGATCATCCTATACATGTACGAGCAAAATTTCTCTGATGTACGAATTACAATATTCATTTGAATCCACGTAAATGTGCCTTTTGTGTGGAATCTGGTCATTTACTTGGATTTATTCTTTCTAAGAAATTTTTCTGTGTTGATCCATTGAAGGTAAAGGTTGTTTGAATTTGCCTCCTCCTCATTTATGCCAATTCCAGAGTTCGCAAGGGAAAGAAAACTTTTTACATCGTTTCATTATGAATTACGTTGATCTTAACAAGTGTTTTACCCAACTGTTGAAAAAATTGGTTCCTTTTATATGGGATGAAAAAACCCAAAAATTCTTTTATTATTTGAAGGATGTGTTGACTCACATGTTGTTGTTACATCCCATTAATTATCATCAAGATTACTTCTTGTATTTAGTCGTGTCAGATGGTACTATTACTATGGTACTTGTTTAGGAAGATGATTCAAATGATGAGCATGTGATATACTATCTTAGTAGGAACCTTACGACTTCTGAAATAAAGTATTCACATGTGGAAAAATTGGCCTTGGAAGTCGTTCAAGCTATCCAAAGATTTATTCACTACATTTTGTTACACAAAACCATAGTGGTTCTAATTGTAACCCCATGAAATATATTCTAACTCGACAATTACTTGGGGGAAAATATTCCCAATGGATTTTAATTCTTCAATAATTTGATGTGGAATTCACTAAATCCAAATCTAAGAAATCACTTCTTTTTTTTGAACTAATATGTGACCTTCCCTACATTGAAACAAAAACGGTGGAAAAAGACTCCATTCCAGATGAATCTCTATTTCTTATCAATTCATTAGATCCATGGTATCAAGGTATCATCATTTATCTCAAGAATGAAAAATTTCAACCTAAACTATCTCGTATTCAACATCGTCGAATTCGATACGAGTCCAGCAATATACCATTGGTGGCTATACTCTTTATCGTCCTGGTGTCAATTTCATTTTTCAGCGGTCTTTAACACACGAAGAAGTTGAAAAGTTTTTGAATGAATGTCAATATATAGCATGTGGCGGTCATATGATAGTGTATGTCACTGCCCAAAATATCTTGTGTGTTGGGTATTTTTGGCTTCTTTGTTCAAAGAATGTATTCTTGTAGTCCAAAAATGTCATGCTTGTCAAATATACAATCGCAAAATGTGATTGCCTCCTGATCCTCTTCATCCTATAGTTATTGTCGGTCCATTTGCAAAATGTGGCGTCGATTACATGAAATGTAACCCTCACTCAGTTAGGGTCATGGGTATATTATCATTGTAGTCGGTTATTTTAAAAAATGGCTCGAGGAAATGGCTTCATTCAATAACTATAGAAAAAATTATGTTATATTCGTATTCAACCATGTAATCACCAGATTTAATGTCCCTTTGGCCATTTTCACCGACCATGGTGTTAGAAAATTATGTATTATAGAGCACTAGAAAACATAAAAATATGTAAAAATACAAACACAAAAAACATATAAAACAAGAGATACATAGATATATGTGGTTCACTCATCTTGGGCTATGTCCATGGAGAAACAACCAGTCCTTCCTTTATATTATCCAATAAAATGAAGAGACACAACCTACAACAGATTTGTTTTAATATCCTCTACTCTCTTACACAATCCCCCTTTCTCTTTCTCGCTCAAAATACACACACAACCCACAACCACAATTCAATTCCCTCATGAACCAAGGGGTTGCCTTATATGAAAAAAAACCATAAATTAAACAAAACTTCTATCGTCAAATTATTCGCCTAATGAAAAACCCAGATTGACTACGAAATTACAATATTTTACAAGGAAATTTTACATCTATTTTTAGCTTCGAGGGCGCTTCCCCCGGACCCCCCAGTTGGGTGGGATCACCCCCCTTGAACCCCCACGGGGGGGACAAGTCCCTCCCACGTGGAGGGGTGTACAATCTTCCTGGTGTATACATCCGACTGAAACAAAGACCTCTGAATCAGGATGATAATTAGGCTCCACACCCAAAAATATCCCACTTGGAGATTGATAGCAACTCCATTGCTGCTTTATTTGCTGGAAAATGACTCCACTCTAGACCTGGTTGTTTCTTATCTTCATCATCATAATTGAAGACCAATTATAATTGAGAAAAATCTCATTTTCTCCCTGGTTACAACTTTTGTTAACACATCTGTAGGATTCTGGTTAATGTGTATCTTTTCTAGCTTCAGTTATCCATCTTCCAATACTGACTGTATGAAATGATACTTGAGTTGTATATGTTTAGTCTTCGAATGAAATTTTGAGTTCTTTGCAAGATGAATAACACTCTGGCTATAACTGTATAACCTGCCCATCTCTTGATTTTTACCCAATTCATCCATAAACCTTTGTAACCAAATCATATCTTTACTAGCCTTTGTAGTAGCAACATATTCCGCTTTCGTTGTTGAAAGTGCAACAACAATTTTCAATTTCGAAACCCAACTAAGTGTTGTTCCACCTACAATAAATACAAACCTTGTAGTGCTCCTCCTATTATCTCTATCACTTTCCATATCTGCATCACCATGTCCCTGTAGAGAAATGTTTGATCCACAAAAGCAAAATGCTTGATTTTTGGTACCTCTTAAATACCTGAGAATCCATTTCACTGCCATCCAATGTTCTTTTCCTGGATTGTTCATGTACCTACTTACAACTCCCACTGCATGTGCAATATCAGGCCTTGTGCAGGCCATTGCATACATTAATATTCCCACTGCTAATGCATATGGAACTTTATCCATTTCTTCTTGGGTCTTGGGGAACATCTCCTTACTAATTTTTAAATAGCTAGCCAAAGGTGTACTAACTAGTTTTTCATTTTTCATATTAAATCTTTATAACACCTTTTGTATGTACTCATTTTGAGACAATGTTAATTTGTGATTTTTCCCATCTCTAATTATTCTCATACTAAGGATTTGTTTTGCAGCTCCCAAATCCTTCATTGCAATTTATTTTTCCAATTTTCCTTTGAACACATTTATTTCCTGCATGTTAGACCCTGCAATAAGCATGAAATCTACATACAATAACAATATAATATATTTTCCATTTGTTTGTTTTTTCAAATAAACACAATGATCAAAGTGACATCTAGTATAGCCTTGTTCAGACATAAACCTGAAAAATTTTAGATACCACTGCCTCAGAGCCTGTTTTAAGCCATACAAGCTCTTCTTCAACATGCACACTAATTTTTCCTTCCCTATGACCTCATATCCATGTATTTTTTGTGTATAGATATCTTCCTCCAAATATTTGTGGAGAAAGGTTGTCCTTACATCTAACTGTTCAAGAGGAAAATATTCTGCTACTACAAGACTTAAAATAGTTCTAATTAAAGTCATTTTAACAACAGGAGAAAATATTTCATCAAATTCAATACCGTTCTTTTGTGCAAACCCCTTCACCTCAAGCCTATATTTGTTCCTTTGGTTTCCTCCATCTTATTCCTTCAACTTGTAAACCCATTTATTTTGCAATGTTTTTTACTTGCAGGCAACCTCACTAAGTCCCAAGTCTAGTTATGTACTAAGGAGTCCATCTCTTCTTCCATGGCTAGCTCCCACTTCTTTCTAGTTTATACCTGCATTGCTTCTTCATAACATTATGGTTCACCAAAATCAGTCAACAATACATAATATAATGAACAAGAGTATCGTTCATGGGGTCTACTTATCCTAGTAGATCTTGTGGTGCCACTTTCAGGTGCATTTTGTTGCTGTGGTGCTTGTTGTTGTTGTGGCTGTTTACTATTATTATTTTCAGGCACCTTTACTTTATCTGTGATCTCATCAAGAACTGTGTATTCTTTGTTTTCTTTTTCCTGTTTCTTTTCCAACAACTAATCCTTATACAAGACATTTTCATTGAATATTACATCTCTGCTCCTAATGATTTTGTGATTTTCATAATCATATAAGCGATAACCAAAATCATTAACACCATATCCAATAAAGGTACATTTCTTTGAATTTTCCTCAAGATTTGTTCTATTTTATTTATTAAAATGGACAAAGGCCTCACAACCAAAAGGATTTAAAAAAAAAAGTAGTTTATCTTTTTACTTGTCCATGCCTCCTCTAGAATACCACCATCCAAGTAACTTGAAGGCCCTTTGTTTCTTATATAAACAACAATATCTACAACATCTGCCCAAAATTGTAAATACAAATATGCATGCAAGCTCATGCACCTTGCGCGCTCCATGATTGTCATGTTCATCTTTTCAGACACACAATTTTCATGTGGTGTTCTTGCAACTGTCTTCTCTCTGCCAATTCCATGCTCTAAACAATACCTATCAAACTCTTTGCTGCAATATTCAACTCCATTGTCTGATCTGAGACACTTCAACTTCTTTCTTGTCTCAATATCAACCAAATATTTCCATTTCTTGAAAGTATCAAATACATCAGATTTATTCCAAATACAATATATCCAAGTTTTTCTAGTTGCATCATAAATAAAAGTAACATAATAATGAGAGCCACTGAGAGATGATACCTGAGAAGTTCCTCATACATCTGTATGCACAAGATCTAATTTTTCACTCTTCTATTCTTTCCCAACTCTAATAAATTTGACTCTCTTATGTTTTCCATAAACACAATTTACACAGAAATCCAAATCAATGTTCTTCAAACCTGGCAATAAAATTCTTGAGTGAAGAATCTTCATCGCCTTCTCACTCATGTGTCCGAGCCTATGATGCCATAACATTGCATATTCTTGTGTGGAGGTTAAAGCATTTTTTAGGTCCCTATATTACTAGTATAGTCCCTTATTGGCCCCACTAGGATTATATTGTGGCCCCATGGACTCCTATATATAGAAAGGAGGTTTTGTAATTTGAATCATCCAAGAATTGTTCATTCATGTAATTTATTGGAGGTTTCCCCCTCGAAGTGGCTTATTTCTAAGGCATTGATATCTCTTTTCTTCTCTTTTTGGAGTTGGTTTCACAACAACATTAACAAAATTAGAAATTCCATTGCATAAATAAAATGTACCAACCTTTTCTCCTTTTTCTATTACCAGGGCTCCTTTAGTGACCTTCCAAGTTTTATCTGTAAAAGTTGTCACACAACCTTCACCGCCTAACTGCCCTATTGAAATCATATTTTCTTCAGATATGGAACATGTCTTACCTCCTTTAATAAACATTGGTTTCCATTCTGCTATTTTACAAGAACTTTACCCATACCAACGATTTTACAAGGTTTATCATCACCCAGAGGAACCTATCTAAAATCTCCTTAAACATAGTCATGAAAATGTTTCTTATCAAGTGTGGCATGGAATGAGGCCCCTGAATCTACCACCCAGTCATCGATAACATTTTCTAAATAAATAATCAAAGTTTATTGTAACACATCACCTGTCACATTTACTTCATGATTGTTTTCTTGTTGTGTGTCTCCTTTTCCCTTCCAAGACTTAGAGTCTTTCTTCAGGTGTCCTTTCTTCCCGCATTTCCAGCGCACTATCATTGATCTAGACTTGGATATGCCTTTCCTTGACTTACTGTGATATCTTGGGCTCTTTCATCTTTCCATTTTTCTTCGCTAGTATTTGCATTCAAATAATTACCTGATGTCTCACCAGAGCTTTTCCATCGCATTTCCTTACAAACAACATCATCAAAATTTAAAGTACTGGATCCAGAGAAAAAGTTACTAATGTTAATAAATAAAACATTATAAATTTTTGGAAATGAGCATATAAATAACATATCCCTAACTTCATCATCAAAGTTTACCCCTACATAACTTAACTAGTCGGTAACCAAATTAAATTAATTTAAATGGTCAACAACAGATCCACCCTCTGACATTTTCATACTAAATAAATGCTCCATAAGAAATACCTTATTTGAGGCGGGGGGTTTTTCATGTACTCTAGCAAATGTCGTCATCAAACCCTCTATTTTTGTTTCCTTTAAAATATTACAGGATATCGATGCCGTCAGGCACAACCATATTGTTCCAAGTTCCTTTTTGTCAAGAATCCCCCATTCTTCATCTGTCATACTCAACGACTTCTTTGTTTTTCCGCTCAATGGTAGGTACATATCTTTCTGATATAGATAATCTTCCATCTGCATCTTCCACAACTGGTACTTTTGGCCATTAAATTTATCGACCCTAAACCTGCCATCTTCCGCCATTGCTCCCACTTGAACCAAGAACCCTTCTTTCCTGCGAGTTTATCAGCTAAATATACCTTTGGCTCTGATACCAATTGTTAGAAAATTATATATTACATAGAAATGAAACACATAAAATATGCAGAAATACAAATAAAGAAAACATATAAAACAAGAGAGACACATATATATGTGGTTCACCCAACTTCGGCTACGTCCACAGAGAAGCAACCGATCCTTCCTTTATATTATCGAGTAAAATGAACAGACACGACCTATAGCAGATCCATTGTAATATCCTCTATTCTCTCATACATTATCCCTTTCTCTTTCTCTCTCAGAATAAACACACCACCCACAGTCACAATACAATTCCCTCATGAACCAATGGGTTTCCTTCTAGGGAAAAAAACCCTAAATTAAACATAACTTCTACCATCAGATCATCTGCCTAATGAACAACCGAGATTGACTACGAAATTAAAATATTTTACAAGGCAATTTTACATATATTTTTAGCTTCGGGGGCGCTTCCCCTAAACCCTCGCATGGAGGGGTGTACAGTCTTCCTGAGGTATATATCTGGTTGAAACAAAGAATTATCAATCAAGATGATAATCAGGCTCCACATCCAACACATGGCACCCATTTTCAAAAATTTATGATATCAGAGCTAACTTCCACGATGGGTTTATGCCATGATAGCTCAACTCCTTATTATCCATAGGCTAATGGCCAATCATAAGTTGTGAACAAAGTGATGACCACTATGCTTCAATGAATTATAGGGATTCATAAAAGGATTTGGAATCTTATCCTTTTTTCGACATTGTGGGAATATGGCACCTCATCAAAACAACAACTGAATTGACACCATTTTACATTGTATATGTTCTGCAAGCTATGTTACCTATGTAGTGTGAAATTCCATCACTTAAACTAGTTATCAAATTACTCCTTGATACTTTTGTCAAGGAAGAGCATTTTTAATATTTATCACGCTTAGATGAGACTTTTCAAGATGCCACTTTGGCTAACGAGGACCAAAAAAAAAATATTAAAGCAAATTTTGAAAAAAAGGTTAATCCTCGAGTATTTTCTAAAGATGACTTGGTATTGTTATATGATCAAGAGCACGACAAACTAGGGGCTAGTAAATTGGAGCCTATGTGGCATGACCCTTCTATTGTAAAATGTGGAATTGCAAAAGGTGCTTGAGAGTTGGTATATTATGATGACATTCCTTTATTTGAGCCCAGAAATGGGGTTTATCTCAAAAAGTACCATGCTTATGTTTTATCCATTAGTACTATGTACATTGTTGTATTATATTTTTTGGTGTGTTGTAATTTTTCTTTTTGACAAATGTTTTCCATTTCTACTACTTATCTTGTGTCATACTTGGTTTATAGATGTAAATTTATTCTTTAATTTATGTTGTATTTAATGATGGAGCCAACCGTAGTACTTAGAACCTTTCTTCTGTTGCATGGGAAATCTACTCACTTAGTGATGAGTTAGTGAGTCTGCATGGGATATGTTTGGGTCGTACAACTAACAACATTGTGGAGTATAGTGTTGTAATTGAATTATTATTCATTGTAATTTCTTTTTTTATTCATAGGTTGGTTTTTAGATTTGACTGTCAAATCATAGTGCTACAACCAGGTAATGTTTATTCTATGAGGAGTCCTTCAATTTTAAGAATTTTTTTAATAGTTCGTCTCTTGGAAAGAGAATTTGATTACATAATATCAACACATTCCAAGATGTCTAAATACATTAAAATATTCATTAGAAAACTATGTATTAAATATACATTTGTGTAATTTGTAAAAATCATAGCATGCATACACTATACAACCAAAATGGGTCTCAAAACAAAAATGTACAACCAAAATAAACTTTGTAAGAACCAATAGGATTCAAGATGATGACGTCAACCATGGGGATAATTCACCATTTTTGGAGTAAAAAAAAACTTGTTTTTAAACTTATCTCCTTCAGGTTTTACTCAAATTTCGAGTGGGAGTACTTGTTGGATGAAAAATTTAATTCATCTTCCAAGGAATACCCATGTTGCATACTTTCGGTGGACCCTGCTACACGAAAAATGAGAAATACATGAAAAATGTGATTGCAATCATGTTTTATATGCATTTCTCATTTTTTTTGTATTAGAATCCATCAAAAGTATGCAACATTGGTACTCCTTGGATGGGGAATAAAATTATGCATCCAATGAGTGCTCGTGCTTGAAATTTGAGTAAAACTGTATGGAGATAAATTGGAAATACAATTTGAAAAAGTAGTTTTTTTTCCCTGTAAAATTTGATGATGTAATCTAATATTATTTTATTATTTTTAACTATTCTTTATAATATTCCTTCGGAGGCCCATTTGTGACCTTAAAATTTGTCTAATGATACAAATCTTGATAGAAATAGTTTCCTTAGATAATTTTTACAAAATATTTGTATACAAAAAATACTGTCCAAGATCCATAAGGAGTCCAGCCCTTATTATTTTGATAACATCAAAAACAAAATACAAACTAATTTCCTAAACCCTATTCATGATGTTCATGGTAGAAGACTCTATCCTAGATGACACGCCGAAGCAATCGACCTAGTTGTGTTGGCATGCCCATTGTATTCCTTTGATAGCAAAGTGGTACATCATCAACATGAGAGTCTGGAAAACCCTGCATAATCCCCTCCAGGTTCCGCTCAATCTCACTAAGTGTTTTTTTTTCCTCTAGGTTCTTCTCACCAATATCAACCTATTATAGTCCATGCCTTTGAGTAGGGGGCATCCCTAATGGTCATATCGGTCCAATATATGCATGAAAATTCAATGATTAGTCTTTACATGAACCAAAAAACCAAAAATATCAAATATGTTTAAATAAAAAGAGATATTTTTACTTGATTGGTGCCATTGCATGCTTGGTGGGAGGACGAAATTTGAGTCTCCTCCGAAATTAGTACCTACATAAGGATAATCCTCAATGATAATAATCTACTGACGAAGCCATTTGAAGAATGCAACATTGAAGGACAACATTTGGTTGCCACCATTGCGTGTGATTAATTCAACCCATATCCTCATAATGGATCTCTCAGCTGAGGAAGATCCACCGCCATCGTCTGAGACTGAAATAATGGTACCCTCTCCAAGAAAAAAAATACCAAGATAGAACCATAATCGAACTACTTCAAGTCACCTATTTTTCACCTGTTGAGTTTCTCTTTCATGTTGATCAGGAGCCCCTCACACCAATTGAAGACTGTGGGCTCCATATAATTGATAGCATATCGCATCTGAGTTTTTGTTGCAAGGTAAGGAGTTGAAATCCTGAAAACGTGAGTGATAGAGAACAAAATATTTTTCAACGGAAGATATCACACATATTTAATGTCAATCTTCCCACTGCTAGTTTTCTGTGATGCTCATATACAATAATTGACAACATAATAATCAACGACTTCACCACCTCCTCGATGACCAAATAGAAAAACCCATGCAATTACCAATTATTCTAAGATTTTATCTAATCTCTCATGCCAAGAGTCATGAAAAAAATTTCTAATCCACATTACATGAGTGCTATCATGGTGTTTACATAATTTTTATGCTAAAACATATTGAGCTTCATGCTCTCTTTCTCTCTATTCCAACATCTTAATGGATAAAATTCTGATAAAAGAAAAGGGAGAAATGTTAGATAACAAAAATTTAATAATTTTGGGTTGGTTTCATAAAAAATGTAAAGTTTCTTAATGCTTTTTCCACTCATCACAGTTTAAAAAAAAAATAGATCAATCTCATCACAGGATTTCCCTTCAGATTTGTGACTTTCTGAGATTGTCCAGACTCCGAAGAGAATTCATATGACGGATTTGTGACACAACCTATGTTTAAAAAAAAACTCAAATACTTGAATTTCACTGTTAAAAATGAAAAATAAGATCATAGAAATGAATAGAAGGGAGAGAACCCTTACCTGAGAGAAATTGTGTCTAAAACCCTCCATCGTATTGAATGCAATCTGCTCCAGAAGATCGAGGGTAAAAAGGGATTTTCTAGCTCTGCAATGGGTAAAAACTCAAATGGTAAAAATAAATTAGTCTTTGTCCTTTTATAGGAAATTAAGTTATTTTTAATTATTATTTTTTCCAATTTTTCCCTAATTAATAAAAATTAAAGCCTTTTTATCCATTTTTCAAGCAAATATGATTATTTTTTACTTTAGTGTGCAGATAAAAGGTTGAAATACTGAAATGTAAGATTTTTATGTGAGTATAATTTTGTCACTTTTTAGGCTCATTAAAACTTTACGAAAAAGGATCCCCGTAGAGTTAACTTTAAGCCCTTTTCAGGTTCTCTAAACATGAAAAGATAGCCAAGTAAGCTTGTTTCTTTCACACTCATAAAATAGTTGAAAAAAATGTCTTCCCAGTATAAGTTAAACCCTTCTCAAGACCAAGTAGAATAATTGCAAAAAAGGAATACTTTAGTTAATAATAACTAAAAGAGTTCTCCCTTGTATTGTTTTATCCTTTTTTTCAGCCTCGAGAGACTAAATTTACGAGAAAGAACTTTACTTGGTTTCCTTTCTATTTCTTTTTCAAACTCTCTAAACATGAAAAAGAATTCAAGTTACCCCTTCATTGGACTCATAAAACGTAAACAATGTAGAACTTATCAATCATGATGATATTGAACCACTCCCTCCTAGGGTCCGTTAAAATACTCTAAAGGATGAGTTTATATTACAAGCATATGTTATCCTCGTCAATATTATGTAAAAATAAAGAGGTACTTGATAGTAATGGTGGGGGGAATTGGAAAGAAGTATTCATTTTTTGTATTTAAAATGGAAGTAAGTCACTCTTGAAAAATATAGATAGTAGACACAAATATTTTAGGTGGAAACCCCTCACGGGACAAAAACTACCGAACGCTTCTTAATATTTTTCTTCAAAATATTTACATCAAGTTTACAAATCCAACTGAAGGAAGCTCCAACCCCATAATTTATATGCTACAACATATAGGACACTCCAATCCCATGTTTACCAACTGCAACTGGGAAGACACCCCAACACCATAGTTTAAAGGCTCCAACCTGAAGGTGCTCCAACACCCTGCGCACCATCTGCAACTAGATGGATGCTCCTATGCCTTGTGCAAGCACCAACCTTCCTTAGCACCTCCCTGCCATCCTGAAGTGTTCTCAGTATCCAACCTATAGGAGCCTCCACTCTCCTGCCTTGGACCACCCTTCCACCCTGATCAACCAACATACCACTTTTCACAATTTTCAGATTGGATCCACCAACGCTCTGAATCAATGCAAAGAAACAAAAATATAATATAACTATAACACAAACTTTGTTAATAAAATATGTCTTTGTACATCAATCTCCAGCTATCAACATCAACCTCTTCTCTCTCTGACCAAACTGCACATTAAACCCTAGTTATCAATGTCAATGCAGTGTTTCAACTTTTGCACTTGAAACCCTAGCTCCACAACTGTAAAAACCAATGCTTGTCATATATATATATATATATAATTCTAGCAGAAATATGTCCAATAACTAACACTATCTCTACTCTGGAATCATAATTCTGTAATAATTTCAATGTTCTAACTGTTGACTTGTGCCCATTATAACAAACCAAGATGCCACCAAACTGTCTTGTGCCCATCCTTACATTATTTCAACTATTTCAAAAAATCATGCAATCCCTCATTGTAGTCTCAAATTGTAACTGCTTGAATCATCAATTTGCAAGTGAATGACCAAACCATACTTAGCCATGTAATGTCATTATCAAAACTAGCAAACACTATCTGCATAATAAGATTTGTCTCTGAAATTTCTCTTGAATGCTTCTTTTGATTTTCAATTTGGGTCAAAATTCACTAAAATAACCCATAGATCCTCTAATGAATTAATTTTTCTACAATTTCATAGTTTCCAAGGACTTTTATACAAATTACCCAATGTTGGTTCTTACGCTACAAAATGCCACCAGGTCTTACAAACAGTGTGACAAAAATGAAACTTAAAATAAAAATAGGCCCAACCAAAATTTGAACCTCTCACCTTGGTTAAAATTTTAAAATTCGTTTTCAATGAGATCTATAATACAATTGACAAAATTTTATAGCCAACCATATGAAATATCATGTCCTGTATCCCCACTCAATCATTATTTAAATATGCTACTAGCAGTCAAGATACTTGTGGTCGCATTGAAAGGTTGATGGCACGTCAAATAACCAAGTCGCATACGAAAATACTCATATGTGTGCTCAAAACTGTTGTTATATTCAAGGAATCCTTTTTCATGCCTATAATTTGATGATCGTAAATATTTTATGAGTTATAACTCCAGAAACCATACTGCTTGAAATTTCACTCAGACATTCATTGAGCAAGTAATTTTTTTTATTCATATGGAAACGTATACCAGCTTGTTCCACATGTCCATTTAGGTCGAATTTAAGTATTTGTAAGGGATGCATGCATATAAATACATATACTCGTAGTTAAGATTACATATAAGTCCTTTGACTTCTACATTTTTTTATTAAGTAGCTATATCAATATATACTACTCGAATTTCTCTATAAAGGCTGAGAATTTTCATAACTTGTATGACTATTGCGCAATTTCTTGATGATAAGGTCGAGGGCTACTTCTGTTGAACTTTAGAATTGATTTCGCACTCAACCATAATAATTGCACAGAATTGATAACACTCCTAAAAATTGTTTTATTTTTGTAACGTACACCTCCCCTCACATTTACCCACTTTCACTGACTTACCCAGGGTAAACATGAGATGAGGGGTATTTATAATGAGACTCAAACTCTTAGGTGACTTTAAGGAAATAGAGTCGACAAACAACCTTACTGGCTTCCCTTAGGTGCCACAGGACCCTCCAAGAGTAACCAAATCCCTCTAAGTCTCCATCCCTTGGTCCAACTTGACTTATCCATGATTTTTACCCCTAATTTCTCCCTTTCCAAGGAATCGGTGCGACTAGAAACCCCCAGTCAGTCCCATAGGCCTGCATCAGTGCAACTGTGGACTTTTTTTACTCATTGTTGTGCTAGTGACTATGTATTTTAAGGTTATATTCCATGGTTGGGGCTAAACCTCTACCCAGAAATCCCTATAACTTTCAGAATTCATAAATTACACACGGACAGATCTTGTAAGCCAAAAAATGACATGAGTACTATGCCTAACCATCCCCAACCAGGACTAGAATTCTGTCAAACACTTGGAAACAATTCATTCTACAAGTCATGAATACAATACTTAGCATAAGGGACTGGAAGTTCATATGAAACTTATCAAGAAGGATCACCACCCTCTACCATTAGTTGTCTTAACACTAATTAGGTCTTGCATCCATTATTCTTTCAGTTACAAATAAAAACATGAAATGAACCATGAATAGAACCAGTCACATAACCATGATTATAGCCATCATATAACCACATTAATAACTATAAGATAACTTCCATTAAATCCACATAAATACAAGTACAAAGAAAGAGAACTTAGATTTCATTAAACATAGGCAAGAGCCAACCAAGTTCGAAACTTCCACGTACCACCTGACCATAGACATGGTTTAACAAAATATCACCCAGACACCCTTGTGCCATATTCCAAGCATGAATGTGGGATCTCATGGATAAACCAATCCAAAAAAAACCAAGGGAATCCATAGGTTAAAACATATCCACCCTCACTATACCATGATCTCACCTAAATCAACACCAAGGTCACAAAATTTAACCGAGCTGGGAACACCACCAGATCTCATCACTATCCTTAAGTAATTTTCTGTCTCTTCGTCTCTAGGCTTTACCACAATCCACACCGGATTGCTAGACCCTTACCAAGACACAACCCTCAGGCTTTACTATGTATCCCACCAAAAATGTTCAAGGCATTCTTAGGCCTTTGGGAATGTTCCTAAGACCACCTCCACCCTAGATTCTAAAACCATCCAAAAATTACTAAGATAAAAACCAAGAACAATCCCATCACACCATGGCTATCCAGAAAAATGCAAGGCAAGGCTAAAAACCATTGTCAAAACCCAAAAAAACCATGCCACTGAAAACAAAATAATGAAATACCAACATGCACATACCATGCATATCAAAACTAGCCAGGAAATTAGACATGCAATCTGTAACCTGCAAGTATTCCTACTGAAGCTTCTTGATCCTACTCTTACTCACTTGATCTTTGCTTCATTTACTTTCCTTATCCTTGCCTTGCTTGTTTCCTTCCTTTGCTTGCTTGGTCTCTTTCTCCTCTTGGAGCTCTTCTCCTATCTGAGTGTAATTCTAAAAATGAATTAACAAAAGGCTAAACCAAAAAAAATCTTTCCAACTGATGCTCTGAGGTCTTTTTATCCTTCATGCCTCTAATTTCTTTAATTTTCCATTATTTTCCTTCAATTTCCTCCTCACATGCAATGTGTGACCTTTCACCTTCATTTTATCCTAATTTCTTTTATTTTCATAAATAAATGTGCCAAAATATATTTTTTCCTTTTTAATGCCTTATCCATTGCCTTTGCCAATTTTCCCTTAGCCATAAACACATCCAGTGATTCCCACTAGGATATATTTTCCCAACATTCAGCTTGGAATAAGTGTCCCTTAACCATGGTATTACTTTTTCCTTTATTAACTTTTATTACATGAGCTTTTAGCTCGGGTCTATTATAGAACCCTCCCCCTTGGGGAACACCATCATTGGTGTTAAACCACACCTATGCCTCAGCAAAACCCTAAAAAAAAAATATTGCCCATGGAGCTTTATAAAATAGCTCGATGTAGTATTTACTATGAACAACCTTCTCAAAATCCAGATTTATAACTTATTTCATGGTAGTATTTACAATAGAAAACATACGTAAAGATATTCAAATACCAAAAATTATTTTCCTCAAGTGGAAAAAAATGAAGGATACATATCCCGCATCTTATTAGCCATCTCCATGTAGCTTCTTCGGGCCCAAAGTGCTTCCTCTGCACTTTAACTTTCTCTATGTCTCTGTTCCTGCGCATGAGCTATTTCTACTGCAATATGCACTAAGGTTCTTGTTGGATTTCTCCTTCTTTCTCCACCTACAATACATACCAATCAATAACATGATCAACATCCTTTATATACCTTTTAAGTAATGAAACATGAAAAACATCATGGACTTTTACACTTGGAGGAAGTGCAAGTTGATAGGCCACTGGTCCAATCCTCTCAAGGATCTCAAAAGTCTTGCAATACCGTGGTTCCAGCTTGGTACATGATCCAATCCTCAAGGAGCTCTTCTTGGGCTTGATGTGCAAATACACAAGATCCTCAACATGAAACTCCTTAAATTTCCTATGCTAGTCTCCATAACATTTTTTCCTATCTTTTGTTTCCTTTATATTCTTCTTTATAACCTGCATCTCCTATTCCATTTCTACCAACATGTCTGGTCCAATAAGTACCCTATTCACTAGATCACTTCAACTGATGGGCATATTACAACTCTACCTATACAGTGCCTCGAAAGGACTCATCCTCAGCGACTCCTAATAACCATTTTTGTATGCAAACTCAACCAATGGAAGGTACTCCACCCATTTCATTTGTTGGTAAATCACATACATCCTCGGCATGTCCTCTAGGATCTTGTTGACCCTCTCTGTATTTCCATCTGTCTATGGGTGATAAGTTGTACTGAAGGCATAATTTATCCCCAAACCTAGAAAAAACTCCTTCCAAAACTTGGAAGTGAACTCAGCATCCTTGTCTAACACATTCTTCTTCAAAACACCATGTAGTCTCACAATCTCCCTAATGAAGACAAGTGCCACCTCACTAGCTGAATATGTAGTCATTACTAGAATGAAGTGAGCCACCTTTTTGAACTTGTCGACCACAACCATGATAAAATCATGGTGCCTCACTGTCCTTAGAATACCTGTAATAAAATCCATCGAAATGACCTCCCATTTCCATTCTGGAATTGGAATAGGCTGTAGTAGACCACCTGGATGCTTACATTCTGCCTTCACATGATAACAATCCAAACATCTATCCATGAACTTTGTCACGTCCCTCTTTAGATTTGATTAGTAGTTGAACTTATTCACCTCTGTCAATTTCTTCTCATATCCTAGGTGAACCGAGTATGGATTTGGTATGAAATTTCCTTAAGATAAGCTTTTTAAGCTCATGGTCATTTGGCACATCGATCTTGTCCCTAAATCTCACCAAACGATTTGTCGTGAGATGATATTTTGCATCATGATCACCTGTACCTGCAACCATACCTATACTCTACTATAACCTATGCTTGAGCTCCACATACCTGTTATCCTATTGTCTTGCCTGTAAGATATGATCTTGTAAGTCTATCCAATAAGAACTCATAGCTGCTATATGGTTCACCTGTACTTTCTTGTTGAGATCATCTACAACCATGTTCTCCTTTTCCTTAATGTATATGATCTCAAAGTCAGACTCACTAAGGGTGGCCAACCATCTGGCTTGCCTGGAATTCAGATTCGGTTGGTTAAACAAATATATCAACCCATGGTGTTCACTTAGCAATACAAATATCCTGCTAAGAAGATAATACCTCCACATTTTCAACACGCGAATAATAGATTCCAACTCAAGATCATGTGTCGCATAGTTCTATTCATGCTTATTCAATTTTGTAAACTAATAACATACCACCTATCCCTCCTGGATAAGGACTCCACCAAGTCCTCTTTTACAAGAATTTATACACACCATGAATTCTTTATCTGAATCTACAATCTTAAGAACTAAATAATTGGTCAACAATTTCTTCAGTTGCTCAAAACTAGTTGCACATTCTTCTGTCCATTCAAATTTTTTACCTTTCCTCTGCAAATATGTAACATGATATGCAAAGTGTGAGAATTTCCTGATGAACCTCCTGTAGTGACCTGCTAATCCCATAAATGATCTAACTTCCTCCACATTATTATGAGTTTCCCACTCCATGATGGATCTTATATTTTCTAGATCTATTGCTATGCTTTCCTTGGAAAAAACATGTCCCAAGTAGTGTACGTATGTCTAGAAGAAACTGCACTTGATAATCTTAGCATATAATTGGTTCTCTCTCAGAAATCTCAACACTACTGCTAAATTCTCAGCATTATCTTCCTCATTCTTAGAATATACCAAGAGTTCATCAATGAATACAATAACAAACTTGTCCAGATAAGGAAGGAACACACTATTCATCAAACACATAAATGTAGTTGGGGTGGTAGTCAAACTGAATGGAACTACAAAAAATTCATAATTCCCATATCTGGTCATGAAGGTGGTATTGTAGATGTCCTCTTCTTTAATGCGTACCTAATGATATCCTGATGTCAAGTCAATCTTAGAGAACATTGTTTCTCCCTTTAACTGATCAAACAAGTCATCAATTCATGTAAATGGATACATGTTCTTAATCATCCTTTTGTTTAGCTGCCTGTAATCAATGCATAACCTGAGAGTTTCATCCTTATTTTTTATGAAAAACATTGGTGCACCCCAAGGTGATACGCTCAGCCTAATGTATCCTATTTTCAAGAATTTCCTTCAGGTGAAACTTCAAATATAATAACTATGGCGTGCTCATCCTACAAGGTGCCTTTGATGTTGGTGCTTCCTCTAGTAAAAACTCAATAGAAATGTTTGCTTCCTTGTGAGGAGATAGCTCTGGAATCTCTCCTGGAAACACATCTTGAAACTGCTGCAATACAGGATAGATTTGGAATATTTTTTCATCCTCAACATCCTTACCCTTGTCACTGGAAACATGCACTGCAAACATCACACAACCTTTTCTCCAACTGTGCTTAGTCTACATAGTAGTGATCATACTCACTGATGTAGACTTCTTCATTCCCTGTAAAATTATATTTTCTCCATTATCATCCAGTCACTCAATGGAATTTTCATAACAATCTACTTTGGTCCTGTGAAGGTACATCCAATCCATACCCAAAAGCATTCTATATGATCCCAATGGCAGTACATTCAAATGTGTTGATGTAGGAATACTATTTAACTCACATGCATTAACTCTTACCTAATGATGAACTCACTTCTTGGTAACTATAGCCAACTGCACTAACCAAGGCTTTGCATGCATTTCTTTTCTCAAGCCACACTTATCCACCAGATCAGGATTATCATAACTATAATTAGATCCAAGATAAATAAAAATATAAATAACTTGATAACAAAGCTTACCGTCCATCTCAATGATGGATTCCTGGTGATTTGCCTCCCTTTTTTCCACAACTGCATAAATCTAAGGAATTATATGACCAACATCCCCAATTGTTTGTGCCTCATGTGCACTATATATCTTGGTTCTACCACCCTAATATTGTGGACAATCCCTCTTGTGATGATCCTTGCCACATATCCAACACTGCAACGCTTCTCTACCATCACCTCTAGCCAGCTTCTCTCTCGGTTATGATCCATGTCCCTTCTCAACTATACTGAACTTATTGTAAGGAACCGCATTTTATTTTTCACTTGCATCTTGAGGTCTTCCCCGCTTTGGTGGCCATCTTCCTTTAGCTTTCTCATTTCCTTTCAAATCATGCTTAGGATCAACTTTGCGATTTGATTGCTCATAAAAATAATTCAGATTTTGAATGGCTTCCTCTAGAAATCTAGGCTCATCAATCTCAATCTGGTCTTTGTACGATATTGGCAGTACACTAATGAATCTTTGAACCTTGGCCTTCTCCTCCTTGAGGTAAGGCACATATCTCAACAAATCCAAGAACTTGTTAGTATATTCATCATCTATCATGGACCCATCTACAACTCATAAAACTCCTTAGCTCTAACATCATAGTACCTCTCTGAAATGTACTTCTTCTTGAAGAGCCTCTCCAACTCATGCCAAGTCAAGTCATCCTCCCGAATACCTTTAACATTCTTCACATCCTCCCATCAAATATATGCTTTCCCTTTAAGACTAAAAGTGGATATCTTAACTTTCATGTTCTCTGTATAACTATGCAATATGAAGAATTTCTTCATCCCAAGAAACCATGCCTCTACATCTTTTGACTTCTTCATCTCTCCATCAAATGTAGGTGAATTTAATTTCTTGAAATCCTTAGGCAAGTACTCAACCATCCTATAAGGATGATGACGATGAAAACTATGATGATGTATCTTGGAAGAGAAACTAGAATGATTCTCATACATACCAATCCACCTGTCAGGTGTGTCTAATGATATTCCACCTCTAACTATGTCTCATCTATCTAACCTATGTCTGGGCCGAGACCTATTACCATAGGATACATTAGTATTTTCTTCCTACTCTTGACTGATCATCATCTATCCTTGTTTCTTCAACTCTGACAAGCTCTAAAGAATTTGCATTAACCTCTATTTTCTTTTTATGAGCCCTTGCAAGTATTTCTTGAGCCTCAACCAACCTGTCATTATATGCCTTACAACTTCTTATCTCTACCCTCAAGCTCCTCAATGTATCTACCACACCAGGAGAATACTCATCTCCTTATTTCCCAACTGATCTGTAGGGAGAGTCACGGGAACTATATTCTATTTTTCTCGTCATCCTTGATTCTCTTCTTATGCAAGTATATCATGTGAGAAAAACAAATAGATACCAAAAATAAAATCCATATCTTATTGTTATTCAGGGGAGGCTTATCTCATCTGCAAGATCAGTCCACATTAGCATGTAAATGTATAATAATAAACATATCCAAATAATTATTATATCACCATATACCATCATGCATGACCATACCAACAATATATCTTGATCCCATGCATGATGACAATAACCTTGACAACATCATACTTTACACAAACAGAGAAAAACCATGCTCTAATACCACCTGTAAAATACACCTCTCTCACATTTACCCACTTTCACTGGATTACCTAGGGTAAACATGATATGAGCGGCAATTATGACTACACTCAACCTCCTAGGTGTCCTTAAGAAAATTGAGTCAACAAACAGCCTTACTAACTGCCCTCGGGTGCACAACACCATCAAGGAGTAACCCAACACCTCCATGTGTCCATCCCTTGAGAAAACCTGACTTTTCCAGGAGTTTTACCCCCATTCACTCCCTTGCAAATGAATCAGTGTGACTAGAAACACCCAGTCGCTCCCACAAACATGCATTAGTGCGACTGTGGACTTTTTTTACTCAGTTTTTTTTCAGCGACAGTGAATTTTAAGGCTAGATTCCAGGGTTGGGGCTAGACCTATGCCCATAAATCCTTATAACTTTTTGAATTCATAAATTACGCAAGGAAAATGCTTGTAAACCAAAAACTGACACTAGGACTATGCCTGACCATCCCTAATCAGGACTGACATTCTATCAAACACTTGGAAACAATGCAATTTACAGGTCATGAATACAATACTAGGAATAAGGCATTGGAAATTCATGTGAAACTTATTAAGAAGGATCACCGCCCTCTCCCATTAGTTGTCTTAACATTAATTAGTTCTTAAATCCATTATTCTTTTAGCTACAAGTAAAAACATGAAATGAACCATGACTAGAACTAGTCACATAACCATGCTTATAACCATCATATAACCATTGTAATAACCATAATATAACAACAATTAAATCCACATAAATAAAAGTACAAAGCAAGAGAACTTAGCTTTCATTAAACATAGGCAAGAGCCAACTAGGTTCGATACTTCCATGTACCAACTGACCATAGACATGACTGAACCAAATCTTTCTTTCATCCATTCACCACCGTGCCATATGTTTGGTCAATTTAGTGTGTCCTAAATTGCTGCATTTAATTGTCAATCCGGGAATCGTAAGCTGATGAAGTGCGGCGCACTATATGTGCAAGATAAACTCTTTCTTAACTTTTTGTCGTTTGTGGTCTTTCTAAGGTAAAATGGAAATTCTAAAGTGAAAAACAAGCTTGGTTATATTTATTCAAGGAAGTGATATCCCCTATAATGATTTACCAATCTTGAAACTTTAAAAGCAAATTGAAATTACAATGACAAAAGAAAGTAAAAGTGTACTGCTGAAATGAAAAGTGTTGCTAATCTAATGAATCAAAACAAGAAACTAGTGAACATGAAAACTAAACTATTCTTGCTGCCAACTGAACACAAAAGAAACTATGCTTATGGAAATTCAAAATTGCAATGAAATAAATCTAAATCAAATTACATCAATTCATTTTCTGACCCTTCATCATTAGACCAGCTATGACTTGCGGAAGTAATCATAAACAACTTGTGTAACTGATATTTAATTTGCAGAAAGTAAACTAATACCAAACCATACACATAATTAATCCCTGCATGCTCAGTCCGAAAATTTGTGAAAACTGGAAACATGAAGATACCATACATGATTTTAATATATATCTAAATTCTGAAAGAACTACATACTAAACTACACATTTCATCATCGACCTCACCATCCAGTCCAGTGCAGCAATAAGGAGGAGTAGCTGAAAGGCTAGATGACAACTTAATATATCTAATTTTGAAGAAAACTAATACCAAACTTCTACACATTTCATCATGCAGCCCCTCACCATCGGTCCGGTACAACAACAAGGGAAGATAACGAGACTTATTACCAATGATAATATGTTTAAATTTAACTACTAAATCAGATAAACAAAACTGAAATGTACAAAGCAAGACTGAAGTTAAACAAATGCTATGAAAAGGAAACTAGCAGCAGAATAATGTCAGTCTCATATCATTAGCTAAAATACTATGAAAATGCCCCGGGCTGTCTACCTAAAACCTGCACAAGAAAACTGATCAGTGATTTAACAATCATAAAAACATGAAAGACAAGAATACAATGGAAATTAATGAACAGAAATGAAGCAACTATGAAATATGAACATGTAATGAGTTATGATACAATGACTGTTTAAAGAAATGAAATGAAAAATATATACATTAATACACAGAACCTCGGCTGAGCAGGGGCCCTCTACGCAGCTTTGGTAATGATCCTCAACACAAATTAAGTTGAAAAAATTGAAAACAGAGTCTTTTCACATTAAGAAGCAGTTCATTACAGACTGGTAGTATTACGGCTCAAGGCAGCGTAATCACTACATAACAGAGTACGCACATCAACTATCAATTAACAACTCAACAGCTATGATCAACTAACAACTAACTCTACGTGCGTATGCAAACGCTCTTTATAAAACAATAAAATGTAACTGTTTCCTGAAGTTTATGATAGCAGCCAACACGTAGACCACTAAGGCCACGGATATAGGAGTATGGCCATGTTGGAAAACGGATCTATGGAAGGTGGGCGCTTGAATTCAACTCCAGAACTTTGCACAGATGTCAATTAACTTCCGCAAGCTTGGAAACGGCCGTATGGATGTTTATATGCCACGAAACAGAGTCCAGCCGACATAGAACTCCATAGTTGACTTCCACGTGGATGGCTTTGACCACGGCTTTCTTTGACGAATTTACTTGAACCAATAGGACACGAACCATGTCCTTGTCATTCCTAGCCTGCCCATGTGGCTTGTTTCCTTCGTGGACACCTGTAACATAGATTTCCACAAAATAGCTGCGGAAAGTTGCAGCAGCTGCGGAAAGTGACAAGTTTCCGCAGCTGTATGAACAAAATCTACATCAAATAGAAAACACAAAAACATAATTAAAAACCATGTTAGATACCCTTTTGCACATGATATTGACAATTTTGGAGGTTTAGGTGAGTGAAAAAAGATATGGAAAAGTGTATGGAAAAGAGGCAAATTCGGGACTCAACATACCCCCACTGTGAAGGTGTTGCATGTCCTCATGCAACCAAAATTTTGACACTCTTTGTTCAATTCATGTGCCTTGATACTTCAGCCAACACATCTAACCCCCTTCTCTTCTTCTTTGGTACTGCCATCATTCTGGGTTTCTTCATGAGGCACCTGAATTTGATATTCACAAGTGCTCTGCTCAATTTTTGGCATTTCCTTTTTAGCTTCTTATTTTTCTTTTGCCAAATACCCAAATGTAACATAGTATTGTCATGGATAATATTGTCCAGTTTGCCTTTCTCTTTGAGTGTTTCATTTTCATTTTTGATATGCCGATTCAAAAGCTCAAGCTCAAAAATCTCCTGTTTTAATGACTGAACCAAATCATCCTGCAATGTATGAGGCTGAATAGAAGAGGTACTTGGGCCTGTGGCTGCCTTCTCCAAGGATTCTATATAATCATACACCTCCTGTTGTTTGGGGTCTACTTCCGGTGTCTTTTTCATTGGGCCGTCCTCAAAATGCTGCAAGGGAGAATTA
Organism: Pinus albicaulis; assembly: GCA_034641835.2. Classification (NCBI taxonomy): domain Eukaryota; kingdom Viridiplantae; phylum Streptophyta; class Pinopsida; order Pinales; family Pinaceae; genus Pinus; species Pinus albicaulis. The sequence goes on along the minus strand of CM076582.1, from coordinate 1,656,837,262 downwards.
TGTTCAAAATTTGGCTGAGGAGAACTTTCATCAATATTTTGCTGAGAATAAGATGGAGTACGCTCATTGTCTGATTGGGAGTGAAAGGAGTCAGGTTCACTAACTGACTGAAATGGACTATGGTCAGTTGGAGACTGTTCATATGTCTCCTCACCCAAATCAATGAAATGAGGACCTTTAATTTGTGTTTTTCTCAGTTTTCCCTTAAGCCTGCTGCTTCTCCTCACATGCTGTGGTACACTACCCTTTTGTTCTTGTTTTCCCGTTTTTGCCTTCTTGGATAGAGATGACTGTTTTTGAAGAAAAATTAATCTTTCAGATAGAATTTGGTGATCTTCTTCTTCTTCAGAAGAAGTTTTATGGACAGCCTCAATAATTTCTTTCCCTTTTGGTATTATTGGCTTCTTAGTTTTGATTTCCTTCTTCTTCCTTTTTACCAATCTCTCTTCCCTATCATTTTTCTTCATAGTAATAGTAGAAGTATCTTGGATTTCATCTAATGTTCTTTTCCTTCTACTTCTTTTTGCTGTGCTAGCTGCGGGAACTTCCTGTGTAGGAGCAACTTGGGTTTCAACATCCATTTTCTTTCTTCTACTCCTTCTAATTGGATTACCTTCAGGAATTTCCTGAGGTTCTTCAAAGAAGTTTTTAACTAAGAATTGTTCCCATGTATCTTTTCTTTCTTTTAGCTCCTTTTCAATCAAAATTTTTATAAGCCCATGATGATATAAATGAGGCTCTACATCTCCTAGGTGTTTTTGCACAGTCACAACCATTTTCTTCAAGCTATTGAATAGGAAATAAGGAAGATTGAGAGTTTGGTTTTCAAGAAAATTCATCAATAGCCTAGTATGATACATGTACATGGAGCCAAAACGGCCTTCACATGTGATAAATTTCTGAACAATGAGTAGTAAAGTGGCCCATTCATCTTTTATTGCATGCACAGGGATTCCTCTTTTGAAAACAGTGATATCCATACCTTGATTTCTGAGGATTGTTCTCCATGCCTCATCACTGATACTTTTGTTTTTGAACCAACGTTCTCCTTCCTGAAGAAGCTCTGTGGCTGCTGCTATTGATGCTTCATTGACTAAAAACTTGAGGTCTCCCACTTCTGCTTCCAAGCCATCAAATGATCTTGCAAACGCTTTGGTAACTTCTCTGTGGTAACCCCTGAATTTCTGAATAAAACGCAGCCATTTAGCTTTCCTCAACATCTCTTTTGCTTGTGGAAATCCCTCTATAAATTTCTGTCCTTCCGGCTCTGCCCTTAATAATTTTCCCATTTTACTTCTCTGTGCTTCACAGGCTTTCCTTTGTGAGGGTTTAAGTGGAAATGGAACGATGGAATACACAGAATCTAGCACAATACTGTGGGGATGTTATCACAAAACGGAAATGAGCACCATAAACAGAATGGAATAAGACTGTGGGTGGATATACGGGAATGAGAGTGAGCAAAAGGAACGGAATGGAATGAAACAAAGAGTGAGAATGAGTAGAGTGGGGTTTTGTAAACACGACAGAGAAACGACAAAGAGGTTAACAAAGTATAATGCATTCGGCCGCATTTTGAATTTTTGGTGGCTGTGTCATAAATATGAACACGTTTCAATCACTGATTATGAAGTTATGCGGCTTGTAAGAGTCCTTTGTCAACTCAAATACGTATCATTATCTACGGTGGGATATTTGAACATGAGTGAGAGTCGGAAATTTCAATAATGAAACCGTTTGTGAATAAATGCAAGAGGATAACATAGAGATCGTGGAAGGTTACGGGACTGTCAATATAATCATTGCGCGTTATGGGTAGAGCTCATAGTTTAAAATTATATAAAAATGTGTTTTTCGATACTATTTGAAATAAACTTTATTCATACCTTGGAATCCTTGCTTTTGCCCTTGGTCTTCAACTGATTGATCTTCATTAGTGTCTTGAATGTTCCATTGATCCTCTCTCCTGCATTTTATTTCATAATTTATGAAAATAACAACTAACTGTACATTCTTTTTCAAAACAGAGTAGTAGTAGCTGCGGAATCTGCTCCTGGCTGCGGAAACTGGAGTCAGCTGCGGAAACAGATGTCAGCTGCGGAAACTGACACAGCTATTACTTGGCTGAAATAGAAATGAACAAGTGACAAATGACCAGGTGGAAATGGTCATAAAAAGATTTTTATTGATGGAATGGATGAAATGAAGTGGAATAAAGTGAAATGAAATGAAATGAAATGAAATGAAATGGAGTGGGTGGTGAGATGAAATGAAATAAAAGACAGATTTTTTTTGGAAAATATAGAGTGTCAGGTGTCCCTGATTTTCACCCCATATTTTCTGTATAAGACTGCCAATCAATGATTGGTTTTCAGGCTTATACCATTTTTTTTCTTTTTTTTTTTTCTTTTTTTTTTTTTTAAACTTGAAAAACAAAAGCTAGGCTGGTGAAGAAGAAGAATTCTTCTGTACCAGCCTAATTGCAGAACTTTCTTGAAACAACTTGACAAAATCCTCTTTAGAAAGTGGCTTATGATAAACTTTCAATCTATGGCTATTCACTAAAAGAGGAGTTTGAAACTCATCAATGGTCTTGATTCTTACAGCTCCATTGTTAAAGATCTTTTCAATCTCATATGGCCCAAGCCAATGAGTCTGAAATTTCCCTTGAAAATATTTAAACTTGGAGTCAAATAACAATGCCCAATCTCCTTCTTGAAACTTCTTCTCTTTGATATATTTGTTATGCCATTTAGTTCTTTGATATTGAACTAGATCAGTTCTTAGAATTGCTTCTTGTCTGATCTCATCTAGCTCATTCAACTGCTCCATTCTATGCTTTTGGGCTTCTGATAAGTCCATTCCCAATTGAACTGCTATCTTGAAGGTCTTCACTTGGAACTCAATGGGGAGCAAGACTTCTTTCCCATAAACAAGTTCATAGGGAGAATGTCCTGTTGTATTCCTCCATGTAGTTCTGTAGGCCCACAAGGCTTCTGGAAGCCTTTCTGCCCAATCTCTTCTATGTAGATGAACAGTTTTTGTGATGATACTTTCAAGAACTTTGTTTGTGGACTCCACTTGACCATTTGCTTGTGGATGGTAAGGAGTAGATTTTCTGTGCTTGATTTTGTATTCTTCCATCAACTTCTCCATCAAATTTGATGTGAATTGGCTCCCCTGATCTGTTACAATTTCTCTTGGAACACCAAAGCGAGTAAAAATATCCTCATAAAGAAAATGAACAACTGAATTTTCAGTAGCAGATACTAATGGTTTAGCTTCTACCCATTTAGTAACATAATCAGTGCAAACCAATATATACTTCTTTTGCTTCGATGGTGGATTAATCGGTCCAATGAAATCTAAAGCCCATTTTTCAAAGGGTTCAATGAGTACCCGTGTTTGCAATGGAATTTCATTTGAAAGGGTAGGTTTCCCTACTCTTTGGCAGCTATCACACCTTTTGACATATTGTTTTGCATCTTTGAAGAGAGAAGGCCAATAATATCCCAAGGAAAGGATTTTATAGGCCGTCTTTTGTCCGCAAAGTGTCCGCCGCATGGTTCATCATGACATGCCTTAAGAATATCAGGCATTTCATCTTCCCTGACACATCTTCTGATCACAAGATCTGGCCCTGTTTTAAACAATTCGTTAGAAATCCATGAATATCGTGAACTCTCCTGAATAATTTTTCATTTTTCTCTTGGAAATAAATGTGAAGGTAGTTTCCCTGTAACCAAATAGTTAGCAATATCTGCATACCAAGGGGTCTTAATAGTTACTGCAAACAAATATTCATCAAGAAACTTATCTTCTACAGGAGAATCTTCTTTAGTATTTTGAATTCTAGACAAGAAATCAGCTACTGTATTCTGTTTTCCTGGTCTATCCAACACAGTAATATTGAATTCTTGCAAAAGTAAAATCCATCTTGTCACTCTGCCATTAGTAACAGGTTTGTTCATTAAATATCTAATTGCAGAATGGTCAGTATGAATAAAAGTTTCATAGCCTATTATGTAATGTCTAAACTTATTAATTGCATGAACAACAGCTAAGAACTCTTTTTCAGTCACAGTATAATTCAACTCTGTGGGAGTCAAATTTTTACTGGTGTAATAAATGGCATAAGGAATTAAATCTTTTGACCCAACACAGCTCCAAGAGCTGTATCTGAAGCATCTGTAGAAATATGGAAAGGAAGTTTCCAATTTGGTCCTCTCAAGATAGGTGCTTCAGATATTCTTGTTTTCAAAGTTTCAAAAGCGGATTGACAATCAGGATCCCATTTAAATTCACAGTCTTTTGTAAGCAACTTGAAGAGTTGAGATGCTATTTTAGTGAAGTTTTCTATAAATCTTCTATAGTAACCAGTAAATCCTAGAAAACTTCTAACATCTCTTTGACAATTTGGAATAGGCAACTTGGAGATGACTTCAACTTTGATCTATCAACCTTAATTCCATCTCCTGAAATATGATGTCCTAAAAAAATCCCTTCAATAAACATCATAAAGCATTTTTCATGGCTTAATGAAAGGTTTGTTTCTTTACATCTTATAAGAACTTTTTCCAAATTTTCTAATGCCTCTTCAAATGAATTACCATAAACCGTAAAATCATCCATATAAACCTCTACACAATCATGGATTAGATCAGAAAAAATTCCTAGTACTGCTCTTTGGAATGTTGCTGGTGCATTACATAACCCAAAAGGAAGCACTCGGTAGGAAAAAGTTCACCATGGACAAGTAAATGTGGTCTTATCTTGATCTTCAGGTGCTACCTGAATTTGATTATAGCCACTAAAACCATCCAAAAATGAAAAGTACTTTTTACCTGCTAATGTATCTAATACCCGATCAATAAAAGGCAAAGGAAAGTGATCCTTCAAAGTTGCTTTGTTCAATTCCCTGTAATCAATGCATACCCTCCATTTACCATTCTTTTTAGGTACTATAACCAAAGGAGAAACCCATCGGCTATCCGAAATTGGATAAATGAAGTTTACATTGAGAAGTTTTTGGAGCTCTTCTTTCACTATCTCCCTAAGATTTGGATTCATCCTTCTTTGAGGTTGTCTGATTGGTCTACCGTTTTCCTCAATATAGATATGATGGATGCAAGTCTTAGGATCAATACCCTTCATGTCAGTATACTCCCATGCAAATGCAGTAGAATGTTTTTGCAAGATTCTGGTTAGTTCTTCTTGTTGTGACTTCTCCAGATGTTTGTTGATATTCAATGTCTTTTCTGGAAAAATCTCAAAAGCAGAATTATCAAACTCTTCCATAGAGTAGAGAGACATTTGTCTTGATGATAAATATTCTATGTCAGATTCCAACTGAAATTGTGTGGGGTCATATTCTGAAGTTATCTCAAAATTTTCTAATGTGTTCAGAATTTGACTATCCTCACTAATTTCAGAAATGGTAAAGACAGGTTGTATAGTGTTCTCATCATCGACCCATTCATTGTCTCCTATTTCTGTAATTGCTCTTACAGGAGGATACAAATTGAATTTCTTTGTCGAATTACCATTAGAAATGTACATGTCTCCAGATCTACAACTAATAAAAGCATCAGCTGTGGCCAGCCAAGGTCTTCCTAAGATAATTGGATGTCCTCCTAGATTACTTTTGGGAGTCAAAATCATAAAATCTACTGGATATTCCCAAGAATCTAAGGAGACCGAAATATCTTCTAATACACCATCTGGTTTAATAACCGATCGATCTGCAAGTTGCAATAAAGTAGGTGTAAAAAGAAGGTTAGGAAGTTTTAACTGTTCCATAGTCTGTCTACTCATAATGTTGATAGCAGCGCCTAAGTCAATCAATGTGTTTGGAATTTCTATCCCATTTATATGTGTCTTGACAATTGGACTTCCTGGATCTACATACTTCTGCATGGTAATTTTTCCCATCATAATGTCTGCAATCTTTCCTACCAGGTGGATTCTTCTTGTGTCCTTTAGCTTTCTTCCTGGTCTTTTGAAACTCAACTCCTTTATGGTTTTTTCTAGAATAGGAATTTCTCGAATGGCTTGTAGCAATGGAATCTTGATACAAACATTCTTCAATTCATCTAGAAAGTCATAGTTAGGCAACAAAATTTGTTTTTCCACCCCCTTATCAATTTGTAGTCTTTCCGGAAAAGGAGGTGTAGATGAAGATACAGGGTGCTCAACTATAGGAGTTGTGGATGCTAGCTTTTCTTTTTCTTTTTGAATTTTTGAATTTTGAAGAGATTCTTCCTCAGAACCCTTATTGACTTGAAGAGAGTCCTCCTCAGAGGTATCTTGCTCTTGAATATCTATAGAAGGTTTTTCTAAAACTCTATCAGATCTGAGTTGTACATCGTTGAGAGGAACAATCATATAGGTAGGAAATTGTTGTCCTTCTACCATATAAGTAGTTTGAGGATTCTTATTGTTAGGATTTGGCAATGGTTGAGCTGGAAGTTGATTTGTCTTCTGTTGGTATGGGAGCATGAGTTGAGGATTTGTATTTTGTTGAGAAGGTTGTTGTTGTGGAAATGGCAATGAAAGTTGTGGATTTTGGCTTGGAAATTGTAGAGCTTGTTGATTTTGAAAAGATGGAGGATATTGATAAAATTGAGCAAATTTCCCATAAGGATTTTGCATCCCTTGTACCCATGGCTGATATGAATTTTGATGTTGGGGCCAAGGTTGTTGCCAAGGAGTCCAATTTGGTGGGGTTTGAAGATTCATAGGGTTATTAAACCCTTGAGATTGTTGTCCCCGCCAAGGTCTCCTTGCGACAAAACAGAGAGATTCTATTGAATTTGGATCTTCTTGAAAAACAGCTTTGAGTCCAGGGATTGAAGGACAATCCTTGATTTCATCATTTTCTGAGCAAATCATACATGTTTCTACAACTTTTGCATCCAAGGGACATTCCCTTAAAGCATGTTTCTTTCTACATTTCGGACAAAAGATGGCTAAAGCGTCTGTTTCTGCTTTCTGCTTGTTTTGGATTTTAAGGGTGTCTAGTTGTTCACTAAGACCCCCTAAGATATCAGTTTTAAACTCATCAAGCATATTACCAATCTATGCCCTACTTACTGATCCAGTTGCAGATTTGTTAGCCCTAATAAGAGAAGAATCCCTAGGCCCTTTTCCAGTTTTAGATCTTCCCCTTGAGAATTGGATACATAGTTCTGTTATATCATGAAATGGGAGTTGAGAAATGTCTCCTTTTCCCATCATGTTTAAAATGTCTATCCATTCATCTCTAATGGCTTTTAATAGGAGGGCTTTCAAGGTTTCATTATCTAAGTTGCTCATCTTTGCTCTTTTCAAGTTGTATTGAAATCTTTCAATTAAGTCTTCCAATTTTTCATCTTCTTTTTGCATCATTTTGAATACCTCATCCTTGTGATTGGTGGGCATACAATAGTCCAAGTATCTATCCAAAAATGTTTGTTTCATATCATTCCAAGTCCCGATAGATTGAGTGGCTAATCCCATGAACCATTTCAAAGCAGATCCCTTCAATGTTGAAGGAAACAGTTTGAGTTTTTGAGAATCTTCCATATAGTCATAAGTTCGGCACACTACTTCAAACTCAAAAAGAAATGTTTCAGGATCCTCACTTCGTAATCCATAAAAGTTAGGGAGAACAGATGGTGAGATATTTTTCATTGTTGCATGAGTTTTCTCATCAACTATAGGGAATCCAAGAAAATTGTCCCTATTTCTACCGTTATTTCCTTCACCATTGTTATCTTCATTATCTCCTCCTCCTCTACCTCCACCTCTATTTATTACTTCCTCCGCCATGATAGTTTCTTTAGAGTCCTTATAGTCCTCTAGTTCTTCTACCAAGGAAGGATGAGAGAAAGTTTCTTTGTTTTCTAAGTGGGTTTTAGTAGGTGGTATAGGAGAATCCTCTAATTCAACTGTTCTTTGACTTCCAAAAATCTTAAGGCTAGGGGTAGATGGTGGTGAATCTGGTCTATGCCTTGAAGAATATGGAGTTGTGAAAATCGAACTCTTGGCTTTAGCTATAAACCTTCCCCTAGAATCTCTTGCTCTATGCATGTCATTTTTTATTCTTTTTTTTTTTTAAAGTTGGGCTAATAATTCTCTTTCTGATCTTCCAGATCACACTAGGTGCAAGAAGAGAGCATACTTAAGAAATTACTAAACCAATAACTCCCTTTTCTGATCCTCCAGATCACACTAGGTGCAAGAGGAGAGCATACTTCAAGAAGTTATCAAGTTTTCCCTTCTTTTATGATTTTATGTTTTTTTTTTAAAGAAATTGGCTACCTAGTTACACTTCCCCGGCAACGGCGCCAAAATGTTTGGTCAATTTAGTGTCCTAAATTGCTGCATTTAATTTGTCAATCCGGGAATCGTAAGCTGATGAAGTGCGGCGCACTATATGTGCAAGATAACCTCTTTCTTAACTTTTTGTCGTTTGTGGTCTTTCTAAGGTAAAATGGAAATTCTAAAGTGAAAAACAAGCTTGGTTATATTTATTCAAGGAAGTGATATCCCCTATAATGATTTACCAATCTCGAAACTTTAAAAGCAAATTGAAATTACAATGACAAAAGAAAGTAAAAGTGTAATGCTGAAATGAAAAGTGCTGCTAATCTAATGAATCAAAACAAGAAACTAGTGAACATGAAAACTAAACTATTCTTGCTGCCAACTGAACACAAAAGAAACTACTCTTATGGAAATTCAAAATTGCAATGAAATAAATCTAAATCAGATTACATCAATTCATTTTCTGACCCTTCATCATTAGACCAGCTATGACTTGCGGAATTAATCATAAACAACTTGTATAACTGATTATTTAATTTGCAGAAAATAAACTAATACTAAACCATACACACATAATTCAATCCCTCGCCATCAGTCCAGCTGTGGCTTTCGGAGGCAACTGAAGATGTCATACATGATTTAATATATCTAAGTTTGCAGAAAAGAAACTAATACTAAACTACACATTTCATAATGCAGCCCCTCACCATCAGTCCAGCTGTGGCTTTCGGAGGTAACTGAAGACGCTATGAGCAGCTTAATATATCTAATTTTTCAGAAAAGAAACTAATACTAAACTACACATTTCATCATGCAGTCCCTCACCATCAGTCCAGCTGTGGCTTTCGGAGGCAACTGAAGACACTATGAGCAGCTTAATATATTTAAATTTAACTACTGAATCAGATAAACAAAACTGAAATGTACAAAGCAAGACTGAAGTTAAACAAATGCTATGAAAAGGAAACTAGCAGCAGAATAATGTTAGTCTCATATCATTAGCCAAAATACTGTGAAAATGCCCGTGCTGTCTACCTAAAACCTGCACAAGAAAACTGATCAGTGATTTAACAATCATAAAAACATGAAAGACAAGAATGCAATGGAAATTATAGAAATGTATGAACAGAAATGAAGCAACTATGAAATATGAACATGTAATGGATTATAATACAATGAATTTTAAAAGAAATGAAATGAAATATATATACATTAATACACAGAACCTCGGCTGAGCAGGGGCCCTCTACACATCTCTGGTACGATCCTCAACACGAATTAAATTGAAAACAGAGTCTTTTCACATTAAGAAGCAGTTCATTACAGACTGGTAGTATTACGGCTCAAGGCAGCGTAATCACTACATAACAGAGTACGCACATCAACTATCAATTAACAACTCAACAACTATGATCAACTAACAACTAACTCTACGTGCGTATGCAAACGCTCTTTATAAAACAATAAAATGTAACTGTCTCCTGAAGTTTATGATAGCAGCCAGCACGTAGACCACTAAGGCCACGGATATAGGAGTATGGCCATGTTGGAAAACGGATCTATGGAAGGTGGGCGCTTGAATTCAACTCCAGAACTTTGCACAGATGTCAATTAACCTCCGTAAGCTTGGAAACGGCCGTATGGATGTTTATATGCCACGAAACAGAGTCCAGCCGACATAGAACTCCATAGTTGACTTCCACGTGGATGGCTTTGACCGCGGCTTTCTTTGACGCATTTACTTGAACCAATAGGACACGAACCATGTCCTTGTCATTCCTAGCCTGCCCATGTGGCTCGTTTCCTTCGTGGACACCTGTAACATAGATTTCCACAAAATAGCTGCGGAAAGTTGCAGCAGCTACGGAAAGTGACAAGTTTCCGCAGCTGTATGAACAAAATCTAAATCAAATAGAAAACACACAAACATAATTAAAAACCATGTTAGATACCCTTTTGCACATGATATTGACAATTTTGGAGGTTTAGGTGAGTGAAAAAGATATGGAAAAGTGTATGGAAAAGAGGCAAATTCGGGACTCAACACCATATTCCAAGCATGAATGTGGGATCTCATGGATAAACCAATCCAAAAACAACCAAGGGAATCTAGAGGTTAAACCACCTCCACCCTCAAAATACTGTAATCTCACCTAAACCGACACCGAGATCACAAAACTGAACCCAGCTTGGAATGCCTCCTGATCTCATCACTATCATTGATTAATTTTCCATCTCCTTGTCTCTAGGCTTACCGCAATCCACACCAGATCACTAGGCCCTTATCGAGACAACACCCTCAGGATTTACCGTGTATCCCGCCAAAACATTCAATGGATTCCTAGGCCTTTGGGAATGTTCCTGAGACCATCTCTACCATGGATTCTGAAACCATTTGGAAATTAAAAATCTCAAAACTGAGAATAACCCCATCACACAACGACTATCCAGAAAAAGGCAAGACAAGGCTGAAAACCACTGTCAAAACCTAGAAAAACCATGCCTCTGACAACAAAAGAACCAAATACCAACATGAACATACCATGCAAGTCAAAACCATCTAGGAAATCATACATGTAATATGTTACGTGAAAGTATTCCTATTGAGGTTTCTTGATCATGCTCTTCCTTTCTTGATCTTTTCTTTCATTTCATTTCCTTGTCCTTCCTTTGCTTGTTTTTCCTTCATTTGCTTGCTTGGTCTCTTTCTCCTCTCGTTGCTCTTCTTGATTTGGATTTATGTAGGAACGCAATAATATAAGGAAATAAACATAAAAAAATATATGAAATGGAAATAAAGCTCCATTTCATTAATATCATATAACGGAAATATGATTATAGACATAATGGAACTAAACTAGCTAGGGCGTTGGTAGCTTATCTCTCAGAAGAGAGGTGGCGGTCACAGGCCTCTAAAATGTGTTACAATGAGGCTCGAAGGCCTATTTATTGTTAAGAAATAATGGAAAACCCTAAACATTCAAAAACCTAACCCTAGGAGATGAAGCACCAAAACTATGGGCCCCGTTTGGATAAATTGGTACATCAAATTCCCGGGGACGTAACTTTGGCATATGATCTCTGTTTGACGCGCTCAATACCTCGTTAGAAAGATCTATCCAAGGAATAAAAAATTTGAGTGAGAAAAATTGGCATTTACCCATGTTTCTCCCAGTTTTTCCCAAAAAAAACATTGTTTAGGGCCTCAAAACAACTCCGGAAATTCAAGACCCGAAAAAATGCTAAAAATAGTAAATTGTTCTAAAAATGAAAAACTAAAAGAAACGATGGTGGGGGTACAAATTGAATAGGTGGGTGGCCACCAATATCTACCTGGATCATTCCTCCCTCCTTAGGAAAAAAATTTCCCCATTGCGTTGACTTCCTCCATAAGATGAAGCAAATTCTGTTGAACTTGGTATTGGATTTGTCGAAGATGTCATGGACCCGAGGGCAAACATGCTGGATGCATTCAGTAAATTTGGTTTCTTTATCATCCTTAGATAGTACATGTGTGGATTATGTCTATGTTGTCACATGAGGTATGTAAATATTAGGTGGAGGCATGCCTGGGGTCAGATCAATGGAGTGCTTGACTTGACAGTGTAGAGGAACCTCTATGGGTGAGGAGAAAAAGTCATATTCCTCCACGACTTTGTCCATCTGCTGATGTCATGCAGGGGAGCCATGTTTCAAGTTTTTGGCCACAATATTCTTATTTACTTGTGGGCAAATTGTAATGTGGATAAATTTCATGTTTGGGAAACAAGCTTACTTCGTTGTTTTGTAGTATTCAAAGATATGGCAGGAGGCAGTACTACCTCCAATATCCTATACAATTTATTTCCTAAAGTAATAAAAAAAGAACAAGGCCTAGAATCATACACATCTTGTCACTTCCACTAGTATAGTTGGCCCAATAATACATCAGACACATCAAGAGGATCAACATCACACAATACCTCATTTGTGAATGGCTTGATGTTGTACAGAAGGCGACATTGCTGGTGGACACAGAGATCTATACCTTGGTGAAGCCACTCGATGGTATACGGCTATGGGTATTCTATGGTCGGTAGGTTGAGCCGCTTCATGACCTCTGCTGAAATGAGGCTCTTTTGGCTTCCACTATCAACAAGGAATTGCAGTGGAGAACCCTTCACCCACATCTGCAAAAGGAAGAGGCGCTCCCCTCCTCTCGATCCTCGGGATCCTACCTCTGTAGCTTGGTGGTGGAAAAAATGGCACTGGGATCTGCATCAATGATCTGCTTCCCTTTGTCATCACCCTTTTTTGGTTCTAACTCAGGATCAGAATATGGATTTGATTTGGGTGCCTTAATTTTGGCCACCAATGACTATTTGGCCTGACACTCGTTTGTGTTGTGAGTGGGGCTATTAAGAAATTCACACAACTTCCCTGTGTCCTTCTTTGGATTTGTGGTGTTGTTCTTAGTCACCCCTCTTTGGATTTTCCCCTTGTTCTTCGGCTCGGGGGTGCCTTTCCCTGGCTTCATATTTTTGGATCCAAAGTCTCTCTTCTTCTACTTACATTTCTGCTCAATGTTGGTGGCATAGCGATATGTCATGCCAAGCGAGGTAATGTAGAGGAACTACATTTCCTTAGGAATTTATCTGTACAAACAACAGTGGTACTTGAGTACCAAACGTCTCTAGGAATATTTAATACCCAAATTTTTGCCCGGGGTATGGAACAAATCCATCAGTTCGTGCACATCTTGATCCCTTTGTTGTCGCAGCGTGGTCCATTAGATGTACTTGTCATCATAGCTCCCCACGGGGTAATATTGTTCCTTGATGCCATCTCGGAATGAATTCCAAGTGGGTGTGGCCGAGAATAGAGAGGGTTCCCTCTCGTCCTTTTTTTCACAGTAGGTTTCTCACCAATATTTGACATGGGGGGCAGATTTGAGGAGTGAAAAAGTAATATTTTCTCAGTCAAAGAAATCATGGACCGAGAAATACCCTTCCAACAAATTCAACCATCTATCTACAATGTCTGCATCTATCTGGCCTTAAAATATAGGAATTTTGAAGTTGACGTGTACCTTGAAAGGAGAGGCGCATCTAGAGTGATGACTGGATGTAGATGCACTGCTGGTGGGCGGTCGTTGAAGGCTCCGGGAAAAGTTATCCATCATCGCATTCCTTCGTTTCTCGAGGGAATCCTCGAGCAATAATTTGATAGGATCTCCTTCTCCCTCATATTTATTTTCTTCTGCCATGGGAGGTCATCTAGGTTTGTGAGCTTGATCTTGCAAGGGTTCAACCAGATCGAGCCTTAACTCCTTATACCCTGACCTCGTTGGGGACATGCAAAGAAAAACGGAGAAAGAGAAGACCGCTCTAATACCACTGATCCTGATTTATGTAGGAACGCAATAATATACAGAAATAAACATTATACATAGAGATGCAACAGAAATAAAACATCATTTCATTAATTTCAAATAACAAAAATATGCTTACAAACATAATGGAACTAAACTAGCTAGGGCATTGGTAGCTTATCTCTAAGAAGAGATGTGGCGGTCACATGCCTCTGAGCTATGTTACAATGAGCCTCGAAGGTCTATTTATTGTTGAGAAACAATGAAAAACCCTAAACATCCAAAAACCTAACCCTAGGAGATGAAGCGCCAAAACTATGGGCCCCGTTTGGGTAAATTGGAACATAAACTTCTCAGGGATGTAACTTTGGCATATGATCTCTGTTTGACACGCTCAATGCCTCGTTAGAAATATTTATTTGAGGAATGCAAATTTTGAGTGAAAAACATGATTTATGAGCCATGTTGCTCCCGGGTTTCCCAAAAAACATTTTTTAGGGCCTCAAAATAGCTCTAGAAGTTCAGGACTCGAAAATTTTCTAAAAATAGTAAATTGTGTTGAAACTAAAAAACTGAAAGAACCGATGGTGGGGTCCAAATGGAATAGGTGGGTGGCCACAAATATGCACCTAGATCACTTCATCTCTCTGATTGTAATTTTGAAAATGAACTAGAAAAGGGCTAAACAAGAAAAAATCTTGCCAACTGATGCTCTAACGTATTTTTATCATTCATGCCTCTAATTTATTCAATTTTCCATTATTTTCCTTCAATTTCATCCTCACATGCAACATGTGACCTTTCACCTTCCTTTTCTCCTAATTTCATTTATTTTCATAAATAAATGTGCCAAAATACTTTTTTTTCCTTTTTAATGCCTTAGTCATTGCCTTTTCCAATTTCCCCTTAGCCATAAAGACATCCAGTGATGCCTACTAGGATATCTTTGTCCAACATTCAACTTGGAATAATTTTCCCTTAACCATGGTCTTATTTTTTCCTTTATTAACTTTTATTACATGAACTTTTAGCTTGGGTCTGTTACACTTTTAGATCTATGTCTTGAAACTGACATACATGATACATCATTCTAGTTTCAATATTGCTAACGTATCAACAACAAAAGGGTACTCATACAATATGTTGATATATTATCATGGTAATTCTAACAAATATACTTCATATGAGTCCTATCACATGAAATGTTACACAAAAGCACAACATATATTATGCACAATAATAGATAAACTATGCATTATGTAACAACCCGTCCCACATTTACCTGTTTTTACAACCTCTCTAGATTAAATATAAGAGTAGTGTTACTATAATGTGACCTGACCTCCAAGTTCCAATTATGGGATTAGGACCTACAATCCAAAAACTTATTGATACCTTCTAGGAGAATTATATCCCAGAAGTCATTCCACAACCTTTGATGATCAGGTCCTGAGCTGGAACTGATTTTTCATAAACCTAACACCCCAGCCGCACCCTTGACACAATATGCATGTAGTTATGAGGCTCCAAATGTACCCATAAGCCTACCTGCATGCAGTCTATTAGGATATTCTGATACATAGAAAATAGTTAAGTATAACTTGGTCTAATGTAGAGTTAGGTAAAGTGTGTTTCTTTACTATGTACTTTTGTAACTTATAACCTGGCGGTCATGATATGTAGTGATCTGACGGTTCATTCTATCCTCGGTATTACTGACACTTGATCCATGGCTTAAGACCTGATTGGTCCATGATCTCTATTTAAAGAGCATGGAGGGTCATTTTTCTGGTAACCATTTATGAGATAAACTTATTTAAATTTTATTTCTTTATATTAATAAATTTCTTGAAGTGGCCGTGTTGGCTCAGGTCATGGATTTTTTCCCTCTTTGAGGGTTTTAACGACATCAAATATTGGTGTATTGATCTGTGATCTATTTTTGAGTGGTGACCTTCGGTGTTTTATCTAAGGAACTTACCCTGTAAATTCCTACATAGTTATGACCCAAATACATCAGTTATGTGCCAACAGTTGTGAGATCTATGCCACTTTTTAGGGCTAACCTCCATACCACTGCACATAACTGCCTGTAAATTTCCAGAAACATAACCACAATGAAAAAAATTCAAACCATTCATAACTTGAGCAAGATATTGACCTAGAAATGCCTAATACATGATACTTATTTCATCAAACATGTGATGAACATAGAAGCTACAAGTCATGAATGCATATATGATCATAAAGTTTTGAACTTCATATTAGAATCACCAAGAAGGCTATATTCCCTCTCAAGCTAGTTGCAACAACACTTGTTAACCCATGCCTTCATCAACCATTCAATAAATTATCAAATCATGAACAAGAGCCATAGCTAGAGCACATCGTAGAACCATGCATATAACCATAATAGAAACCATGAAAAATCATCCATAAGATCACATCATAACCAGTTCATGTGCTAATTAATCACAGTAGAATAAAATAAATTATATTATGATATGCAAATCAAACCAAGTCAAGGACTTCCACGTACCACCCGGCCATAGATTGGGATAAACCAAATTCTCTCTTTCAACCAATCACCCTAGTGCCATATTCCAAGCATGAATTTGGGATATCATGGGATAAACCACAACATAACCAAACAAGGACTCCATAGGTTAAACCACCTCCACCCTCAAGCTACTACGATCTCACCTAAACTGGTCCCGAGATCACAAAACCAAAACAAGCTTGGATGCCTCAGAATTCCTTCACCATACCTAGACTATTTTCCTATGTCCACCCACCTATAGAGGGCTTTCCAAAGAAAACCATCTTCATCCAAACCCTTGGGATTTTCCTAAGACTACCTCAACCAGATCCAAAACCTTCTGGAAATCTAAATCTTAACCAAGACTGAATCCCATCACACCATGGTTATCTAGGAAATGGTAAGGCCAGGTTGGAACCATTGTCAATCTAGGAAACAAACATGTCAATTACAACAAATGAACCAAATAATCTAATGCATGTACCATGAATTCACACCCTAACAAGTAAATCAACTTGCAAGTTTTTACCTTGAAAATATTCTTGTTGAACCTATTGATCCAACTTTCTCCATGCACTCCCTTTATTTCCTTTAATTTTTCTTTGCCTTCCTTTTCTAGTCCTTTTCTGTCCTTTTCTTACTTGATTTCTCTCCCCCCTTGGAGCTCTCTCTCTCTCTCTCCCTCTGAAACTGATCCAAGCCAAAAATGAAAAAGGTTGCCAATTGATTCTCATGTGCCTTTTTATCATTGATGTATCATGGCTCTTCCTTTCCTTTTCCTTTTTTCTTTAATTTTCCTGTAATTTATCTCTAATTTCCCTTGCATGTATATTTGTGTCTCTTCATTTCCATTTTCTCCCACTTTCATTTTTTTCTTACATTAAATTCAAATGATTTCATATTGAGGTGTACGAGGAGCATGACAGAGCTGCTGCCCATGGTGGCCTAGAGTTTTCTATCAATCTAGGGACAGGAGCCGTCTGGGGCTCTTTCTCCCCAACCCTGCTACGACACTTCAAGATTCTATGCTTCACAGATGTTTTCTGACATGGATTTCATGATGGGGGGAAGAGCATCCCCCCCGTACATATCACTCAGCTACAAACAAAGAGATAGCGAGATCTGAATTTTCCCCTTAGAACAGTTCAGACGTGCAAGCCGACCTCTCAAGGATGCCTAACCCCATCAAAAATTCCCAAACGGAAAAAAATTCTCAGAGGAAACCATCCTTGTCTACATGCATACCTAAAGAGGTGGGAAGGCCCAAGATATACCTTCTAGCAAAGGGCATCAACAGCAGAATACAATACATGAAGGACCACGCACTCATCGGCAAGTTCATTGGCTTCTGGCCCATAGAGAAAGCCCTTCTGGGTTGGATCGCCTCAAAATGGAAGCAAAAAGGGAAAATAGCTCTCCAACTAGGCCCGAAAGGCTTTTTCAACATCATATTCACATGTCCAAAGGACAAGAATCGAATCATGGATGGGGGTCCATACTTCTTCAACTCAGTAGGATTTTTCCTCAAAGATTGGGTGGAAATATTCAATCCTGACAAAGAGGACTTCAAATGGGCACTGGTCGGGATCAGATTATACTCCCTCCCTCAAGACTATTGGGATGATATATCTCTCAAATACATTGGCAACCATCTAGTAGAATTCATCAAAATAGTAGAAGAAACCAAGATCAATTGATACATTTCCTATGCCAGGATATGTGTTTACATGCACGTAGCCAATGCCCTCCTTGACTCAGTAATTCTGCTCCACGATGAATTTGAATGGGTTCAAACCATTTCCTATGAGCATGTGCCTTTTTTTTGTCACAAATTTCATGAGCATGGGCACCTCTTCAGATATTTTTCCCTCAATCACAGCCAGAAACCCGTTTCGGGCTCAGACAACAAATATCTGGATGGTTTCACCAAGATCATCAGTCAAAAACGACATGCAAGAAAGCCCACCTCTGCCTCCAAGGCCTCACACCCTTCTACCAACAATAGATTTGATGTTTTAACTATCCAACCCTCCCAAGAAGCCCCAACCTCTTCACCTCCTAAGCCTCCCTTAAAGCCAGCCAATACCCCTCTTGATGCCATCCATCCCCAATCATCTCAGACTCACCCTTCTGCTACCCCTCCTCCTGAAGAAAATTAGGCTCAAGCCTCACATGAAAATAAAGCCAAAAAAGGAAAACATTTGAGCAAGAGCAACCCTCTTCTATCGATGAAGAGCCAGAAAGAATCAACTTCGACGAACTCAATATCTTACGCCTGGATGAAGCATGCAAAAGCCAAGAATTTCACATGATTCCCACTCAGCAGATCCAATGTATAGAGGAAGTTATCTATAGAGCTAAAAAATTACCAAATCTTGGCATCGAAGGAGGTACCTTACTATATACAAAAAAATCATGAAATAATCCATAAAAAGAGGGAGGCGCACTAATCTACAATGCCTCATTATGCTTGGAGGCCAGCTCATTGAATGATGAAGATGTCCCAAGTTAACTAGGTTCTACACCACCATCCCTCATAGTTCTCAATGAAACTCATCTCATGGAATATCGGAGGGCTCCACTTCCCCTCCAAGCATCATATGATCAAGAAAATAATTTCCCAAGAAAAACCCACTATTTTTTTTTTTTTTGCAAGAAACCAAATGTTCTAGCACCACGTTGAACACTATTTTATCAAGATTATGGAATGGTTGTAGTACCACTACTGTTGACGCTCTTGGTGCCTTAGGAGGCTTAGCTATTTCCTATAACCCTCTCCAAATTACCCTAACTAACCTTCATGCTTCTCATAACTTCATTCAAGCCTCTTTCGATCTCCTTGGCACCAAAATCCACAACCATCTCACTAATGTTTATTTCCCCCAACCGATAGCTCAAAAAATTTAACTCCTGGACTCCATTGAGAGAATTAACTCTCAACTAACCTACCCTCTCTGGGTTTTGGGAGGAGAATTCAACATGGTCACCAGCTTGGAGGAAAAAAGAGGAGGGTGCTCTAGGCTTGAAGCAGATAGCCACATATTTAAGTAATTCATATAGATCAACCAGCTCATTGATCTCCAAACTTCCAACGAAAATCACACTTGGAACAATTTTCAAGGAGGAACCCACCAAATTTCCTCGTGCCTTGACAGATTCCTCATTTCAGACAAGTCCATCCATCTTGGTGGTGACATAGCCTCCACCATTCTGCCTGCGTCGGGGTCTGACCATTGGCCTATACAACTGTAGTGGTCCCGTCTTGGTCTTTGAACATTTTTGGCTAACACATCATGCTTCAAGGAATTGGTTACAATTTGGTGGCACAACATCGCCCCGTTGATGGGCTCCAAAATTTTCCAATTCCAGAAGAAACTCAAAGCTCTCAAAATCTAGCTCAAGCAATTGAATCAGTCATCCTTTGGCAACATTTTCAAAAATTAGCTGGAGTTGGAAGCTCATATGGCTTGTCTCCAGTAAAATATCATTCTAGAGGGGTACAAAGATGCACACATGAACCAGGAGAAAGATATAATGGGTCGATTGGAATATCACAGGAAACAGGGGGAAATTCTCTGGAAATAGAAATCTAGAATTTGATGGCTCAAAGAGGGGGGAAAAACACAAAATTTTTCCATCTCTCAACCATCCAATGTCGAATTCACAGCTGCATCTCAATCCTCAAGAATTTACAAGGAGACAAGCTCAAAGCACACAATGATATTGAACAGGAGTTGCTAAGCTATTTCAAGGACACTATCAAAGAACCCAACTTATATCGCCAGCCTGCCATCAACAGAATTACCCAACACATCCCAAGGATAATCACTGAGTATCACAATCAAATGTTTCTACAACCCACCACACTGCAAGAGGTTGAACAAGAAATGTCGCAGCTCAAATATGGGAAAGCTCCAACCTCGAATGGCTTCACCTCTAACTTCTTTCACTACTTTTGGGATGTGATCAAGTAATCAGTTTTGGATTTGGTTGAGGAATATAGAAGCATGCACTGGGTTCTAACGACACTCAATGCCACCTTCCTCACTTTTATTCTGAAAGAGGAACATGCGACTACTCCAAGTAAGTACCAGCCCATATCCCTTTGCAACATAATTTACAAGCTCATATCAAAAGTAATAGCCAACAGGCTCAAACCTCTCCTCCCACTACTCATATCACCTGAGAAAACAGGGTATGTGTAACGAAGACAAATTAGGGAAGACATCATCCTAACACATGAAGTCATCCACTCTCTAAAAACACATAAAAATCCAGGAATGCTTCTCAAAATTGATCTCTCCAAATCCTTTGATAAACTCAGCTGGACTTATATCTGCCATATGCTCCTGGCCTTCGGCTTCAGCCCCACCTGGATCAGATTGATCATGAGTATGCTCTCCTGCCCTTTCTTCTCCATTATTTTCAACAGCTTACCCTCTCCCACCTTCACTCCCTCAAGATACATTTGTCAAGGTGACCCTCTTTCCATTTTTTTGTTTTTACTCATGGCGGAAGGATGGGGCCGTTTAATCGGACATGCCATCAGATCTCAATCCTTTAGAGGCATCTCCATTCACAACAATCCCCCACTCTCACATCAACAATTTGTGGATGAAAACATGCTTTTAGGCCATCCTTATGTTCAGGAAGCCAACCCCTTCAAATATTTTCTTGATTGCTTCTCCGAAGTTTCTGGCACCGCTATCAATGCCGAAAAATCACAGCTCTTCTTCTTTGATACCCTTGTTGTCACCCAACGCAATATTATGTGGATCCTTGGTTTCTCCATTTCCTCTCTTCCCTCAAAATACCTAGGAGCCCTGCTCATTAACTCAGCCATCAAGCATACTTCTTGGAAGGAGCTCCTGGATAAGCTAAAAGCAATACTATCCTCTTGGACCCTTTGGGATCTTAACCCTACTAGTCGTCTTGTGTTGATCAAGTTTTTCCTCCAATCCATGTCACATTACCTCTTCTCATTGTTGGTTGCTCCAAAATGGGTTCTGAAAGACATATATAATATTCAACGCACCTTCCTTTGGGGTGGCAACAACAATTCTAGGAAATGGGCCTTAGTTAAATGGTCTCAGGTCTGCTCACCTAAACACTTGGCAGGATTGGGCTTGAGGGATCCGGAGAAAAGAAATATTATCATGGGAGCCTGCATTTGATGAAAATGGGTATCCAGTCCTCACACAACTTGGGCACAACTCTGGGCACCAAAATATGCATAAAATTGGCAACAAGAAGATCTTATGTGTTGCAACTTAGAAGACATGGGCTCCCAAATCTCGAAAGTTGTCAATCAACATAATTTCCTCATCCAATCCCACAGTTTTTGGGAAATTAGCTCAAGATCACAAGATCGTCTTTGGGAAGTCTCATGGCAACAACAACCTAAACTGGAAACTTTTTTTCAAAAAACTAGGTGGAAATCTACTCTCCAAGGCAAGGAAAACAATCAAATCAAGAATTTTTGGACAATGTTGAACATTCAAGGATTCTGCCAATGGCTACCCACCATTTAGTGGCAGGAAAACCATGATGACATCTGCATGGAACTCACTAAACGAAAAATCATATGCTCATATGGATCAGATATCCTCATATGGGCCCATACTCTCCAAGGAATCTTCACTACCAATGAGGCATATCATCTACTCCATCCAATCGATCCAAATTAAGTTGATTGGACTCAAATATGGAATTCCAGCATATGGCCAAAAGTTTCTACCTTCCTCTTGCTGCTTAGTAAATGCCTTATCTTAACTTGGGACAATCTATTGAAGAAAGGGTTCTTTGGTCCTTTAAGGTGCTCTATTTTTCAAATTCAGGAGGAAACCATAGACCATCTTTTGGATACATGCTCCTTTGCAAGCACTCTTTGGGACAGAGTCGCCATTCTCTGTCGCAGGACCAACATAAAGCGAGGGGATGTCAGCAAAACAATCTGCCACTGGAAGAAAGCCCCTTTCACCATCAACCTCCTCAACTCTTTGTGGTTGCTCATCCCTAGGCTAATTCTTTAAAAAATATAGAAGGAGAGGAACAACCATATCTTCAAAGATCAAGAAACGCCTCAAGAGATTATTTGGAACAAATTCTGCAACAACATAAAGGAGACCTTAGCCCTGCGTCAATGGAGGGACACAAATCTCCCATCTCTACCATCAAAGCGCCACATATGGGCCAACTGGAATATATCTATCCCTTGCAACTCTGCAACCTCTCCCTCCTCCAATCATCCTTTAGAATCTCCTAGATCTTTGAGTCCTCCTCTTAAGGATTTTTACAAACTCAACTTTGACGGGTCTCAAAAGGAAATATAGGCGAAGATGTCTTTGGAGGATTTTTTTAACTCTGAAGGTGCTCCCCTGCTAATATTCTTTGGATCCATCGATTGGGATACCAATAAATCCGTAGAATTGGAAGATCTCCTCCAAGCCTCAACCTTGCTCAAGAGAACAATATCTTTCCCATGGAGGTTGAAGGGGACTCTCAGATCATCATAAATGTGGCAAAGTGTCTTCTTCATGGCTCCTCTTCTTCCAAAATATCAATGAGCTCGTGGTTAGCCTCGAAACTTGAAAACCTAGAACAATGGTTTCATCTCCACAAAGCCATCACCTTCATGCATGTGTGTAGATCAGCTAATGAATTTTTTGATATCTTAGCCAACAGAGGGGTGGATCAAGACTCTCCCCTTATATCCATATTATTCCACTCTATCTCTGATGAATCTCTACACACTGCTTGCACTGAAATGGCCATCAAATATCTTCAACCCCTGGATGCGGGTGATTGACATGTTCGAATTTGGAGGCCACCTAGTCTCTCCATGCGAAGGCACCTAGCCTCACCATACCGCTACAACTGCCTCTCGTGTGAAGGCTTTAAATTTGAAACTCTGGGAAGGACATCGGCATTGTTACATAGTATTTTTTCACCATCCCTGCAATCCCTGTCCCGAACATTGGAAGACCATTTCAGTAACTTATGTGTATTTTCATACCTTGTAAAAAGTGTCATTGCATCCCTTGGCATGTCAAGAACATTTCCTCTATTGATCATTCCTTAAGCAGGCTCTCAAAAACACATGATTTTGGGTCGGCGTTGGTAGGAAGTTATGGCCTTGCACCCATAGAGAAATTAACACTGGGACCCATGCCCATTGGCACTCTGTCTCAGTGGGGCACCCGTGCCGAGCTGCTTTTGGAATTTTTTTAAAAATAGAAATGAAGTTTCCATGCCTAACCACTTTGTGAGCGGAGTCATCATGGTTTGTTCGACTGAATAACGTCGAAGTCCTCCCTTTGGCTTCTTGTTTCCTACAATTGTGAAACTCCCCAAAGGGATAGGACCTCTCTTCCACCTTATGAAGGATCCCAAACTACCTCCTCCTCAACGATAAATACTTCCCTCTCACATAGTTTCAGCTAGCTGAACAATCCTTACTATAGCTGGTGTGAAGAATAAGGTAGAGAGGAATCCATTGTCGAGAAAGAGTTTAGGCCCACTGCCTCACCAATTCTGATCCTCGATGAATGCTTGAGACGTGCTTGACTGAACCAGTCGAAGGAGGCTGCAACGTAAAGGAATTAATGTTGTAAACTTCTTTTCTCTATCATTAATACATGACTAGTTTTTTGGTTCCAATTTTGTGTTCGATCATATAAAAATGTTTTATTCTCCTTGACCAATCAAATAGATTTAAATGAAAGTATGTTTTCATGTGTTGTCACCGTTCACTTGATCCTTGTGCAGGTACATAAACATTATCACTAAAGGACCACGACGTGTGCAGACAAATATCAGTGGATCACTACTGCAAACTACAACAAAAGCGTTGGACCAAGGCAGGTCATTTATGTCAACTCGTTTTCATTTATAAGCTAGGAGTCTGAAAGTCCAGCTTGTTCCCTTGTTGCTAGACCCACGTTAGGGCTAGAGGGATCGCCTCTGTCTGCATAGAGGATTTACCTGCACAAAAATTTGGTGACCATATTGGGGATCAATGTGTTTTTCATCTCTCATTGTTCATCTAGTGTTTGGCTTTTTGTTCGACTTTGGTCGTATTATTGTTTTTCTTCTTTGTTCTTCCTATCTAACTATTTTCAGCCTTCACAGTTTTAGATTGTGAATTTTGACCTTTTCTCAGTGGCTTTTTGTCTTTTCCATAGTTTTCTGGCTTGGTGTTGTTGTTTCCTAAACAGTCGGACTGATTGGCGCTTGTTTCCTTTTTCATAGGTGTGCCATCCTCTGTTTAATGCGGATTATAGATTGACAGACGCGCCGAATCGTGTAGGTTAGGATTTTGGCCCCTTCTCTTGATTTTTTTCAGTGTGTCTTGCCTCTGGTTTGGATTTTCTTCTTTCAATTATTCCACTAGAATTGCTTTGACTCTCTTGCCTCATTCTTCTCAGTTGTTCGCCCCTTATTTGATCAGTGAAGTTTTTCATCCTAGGATTTCTAGGCATCTTTTGCCGCTTGTTCAACTACCTCCTCACTGAACCTTCTAAGTTGAGTTTGAGTCAGTCTGGTCTTTATCTTTTCAGTTTTTCGAATGATTGTCTTAGTTTTTCTTTCGGTTCTATGTGTCGTTGGATTATTGAATGATCATATTGGTGTTCGTTTAGCTCTCCATCTCTCACCTTGAGCATATATTACATCTCCCATTGAATCGGTTTGAAAGCCCTCTTTTTTCTTGAAGGAATGCATCTTTGTTTTGAGCATGTTTGATGTTCGTGTTGGATTGATCTCTTTGTTTTAGGTCGTTTCATTTGAATTGCTCAAAACTAGTGTCTATTTTGTCTTTTAGTGTAGTAGTGCATTTTTCTTTTCATTCATCTAAAAGGACAAAATTTACATTCTTTCTCTTAGTTTGAAAATGAAAAATGTTCTTTTGCATTAGTAGCTTTTAGTGAACAAGGAAAGAGCTTTTCATTTTTTTCTTTTCTTGTCTTAGATGCATTAGGAAAATTTCTTCTTGTATTTGATTGATTTCTGCTTCGTCACGAATTACTATTCCTCTATTCGCTAGTTGTTCATCGAATTGGAATGATTTTCTTTCGCATATAGTTGTGCATTAAGAATTCAAGATTACATTCGGTAAGGACTTGAAACTCTAACATTAATTCAAGACCAACTTTAAAATGAACTCAATCAACCTAAGAAAGCATTGAAACCTAACGCTCATATTTTAAAGGTCTAGGCTAGTGATGTGTTCTGGCGTTGTTAAACCTAGTAGTTTTCGTTCGCACTAGCACGGACTTGTGCTCCCCATACCATCGAGTATATAAATGGATACCCTCATATGTTGAAATAATTTATCCATAGGAAGTCGAGTCTGCAGCCTTGTAACAGTGATACACTAAACACAGCATTCGGGGAGACTGCCTGCACGTACATTAAGTCCTTGGTCATTTCTCTTTCATTTGATCACCAAGGTGTATATTGTAGTTCATGGAAGCTTGGTACACCCTCTTGCTTAGATTTCCTGAGTAGTCATTTTGTTCTTTTCGTGACTCTAAAATTGAAAAGATCATTGAGCACGTGTCATTTCGCGCTTGTTCAACCTGAAAGTGACTACAGTCACCTTTTTCCTTTCTCTTGACTCTTAAAATATGAAAAGGCGGAGTTTTGTTTCAGTGTCATAAAATCAATTTCCTACAATCACGCACCCATTAAAGATATTTTCTTCTCTTGTTCTTTAGTAATTCCTTAGTGTTTAGTCTTGAAGCCTTGAATTGGTTATCTCGGTTCTCTCTTGTTTTTGAGACAAAGTCACAGTGGCAGAACCACCAGTTTCGTCATCCCCTTCATTACCTCTTACCGCAGCCTACTAGGCCTATCAGTTACTAGCATTCTATTGTTCTGAGTATCTTACCTCTTGCTACCTGATATCCTCTTGAGGAGCCATTTGATATCAATTGGAAAACTCTAAATGTTTGGGATGGTTTTGGAAACGAAGAAGAGTATCCTATGCTTAATTCGGAACCACCTTCTTTACTTGCCACTGCTCGTCACCTTTTCAATGATGACATGGCTTCATCCGACATGAATGCTTCAAGTCCCATCATTAGTGAAGAGATTTATGTTTCTATAGGAGATTATCAGCTCTCTCCAGAGAATTTTCCTTATTTCTCAGTTCAACCTTCCTCTCTCCCACTCGGTTATTGTTTGTTGAATCAGATTATTTCTAGTGCTACATCATTGTATCATAACCCAATTTGGGCAGGTACATCGATGTAATATCCCAATTTGGGAAATGCAGCAATATTAGACAATAATGCAGAGAAATAGTGCAGAAAAACTAAGTAAGAGCAAGAGGCCAATATGGAGGCTCATTATTTACATATACATCAGCAAAATATGTGAATAAGACAGCCCAAGAGATGTACAACAGGAAATAAAAGACTTTTATGGAAGAAAATCCTCAAAATGAGGTGCTGCAACCATGTATTAAGACTGACAATAGCTTGATAACGTTATTTTATTGGCTGCAACTGTTTTAGGTTACACTTCAGATATAGAGCATATATGTGTACAAAAATTTAGATCTATATCAGATCTATACACTAGATAGGCTCTTCTTCAATTTCCCCTTGGGGTTTTCAGCAAAACATGAATTACAAGGAGTAGATCTAAGATCTAAAGCTGCAGATCTGTAGAAATATTCTAAAAAACATGAAGATTCAGATCTGATCTAATATATAAAATATGATGATCCCCTCCAATTGGATCTCAAATGTGAAGGGCAGATCCCCAACACCAGAAAACCACTCCTCCAAAAAGTGTGCCAAAAGGCCCTGCAACAACACCCACACAAATAACGCAGTTCTGGAAGCAAGACTATGTTGTAGGCTCTAGAACATGTTTGGCCTGATGCCAAGATCTAAAAATCCATCTCCAATCATCCAATACTCTCTTTCCAATGGGATAGAAGCCTTCCCCACTGAAAAGAGGCACTAGATTTTCCTAGATCTGAGTAGATCTAGCCTCCA
Source organism: Pinus albicaulis (assembly GCA_034641835.2). NCBI lineage: Eukaryota > Viridiplantae > Streptophyta > Pinopsida > Pinales > Pinaceae > Pinus > Pinus albicaulis. Next base: position 1,656,810,060 of record CM076582.1, on the reverse strand, counting down.
CTTACTACAGCTTACAAAGACAACCAAACCCTCAACAGGATCTACGTTGTAGTTGGAAGAACAGCTTGGCCAAATGCCTGATAGTGGACAAGAAATGCAAACTCTTCCAAGGGACCTCTCAAGGAAAGATGTGGGATTCTCGATTAGGAACACCCAGTGCTAAATATCACTATTCTATGTTAAACAGCAAGGAGAATAAGAAATGTCTAAAAAGACAAAATATTCAGAAATAACATAATCATCAACAACCTTCTCATGCTGCTCTCCTCTTCCTTTTATAAGTTTGAAAGCTTGCAAAAACCTAAACCATCTCAATGGAATAGCTCCTTTCACATGAAACACCTCCAACTAAAATTGGGTTGTGCCTTATTGATGCCCACTCCTCCAAGACAACGTTGTTGATTTGGTCATGGTTGACCCAATCAAAAGATTTAGCCCCTTTCACACCTAAGGGTGCTTATTTAAATAGCCCATATTTAGCCTTGTTCACATGTGGCATTGATTTATTTGATGTTTTAGGAGTTTATGATCCTCCTTTACAGTTTTATTCATGAAACAGAAAAATGAAACAAAAATGAATATTCACATTAGCTTGGGCTAATTGGGAATATTACAGTCCTCCCCTCCACAATGTTGCTTGTCCTCAAGCAACTGATAAGGTGAGTACTGCAACTCTTCTCCTCCTCCATTGGTGACACCATCATGTGTTAAGCTTCATCCATAAGCCAAGTGTTCACCAATCCAACCCTCCATGAATTGTTCCTCCAAAGTCATCATGGGATGTACACAGTCCATCCCATAAGGAGCCAATAACTCAAATGAAAAAAACATGGCTGAACCAATGCTCTCCCTGAAACATGTAGCATATGATACATAGAGAGTCTCCATCCCATGTGGTACATACATGCCTCCCATCCTCCCTCCATACATCCCCATAAAAAGGTACAAGTATATCATCAAGATATGGGAGTAAAACTACATACATACAAACAAAAATTTGAGCATGTGGAGGTGGGTCATAGTCCTACATATGAAACCAGTGCAGTGCATCTCTTGCCTGCATCAGATCAAGATATGGTAAGTGGTTTCCCCACCACTTACTTGCTGCCCATGTTATTTCACTATGGCTGAAAGTGTGAGATATGTTTGGTGCTTTAGGAAAGCATCCATCATGATAGAAAATATTACTTTGATAATCAAGGGAGTGTCCAAATTCAGAAATTTGTGTGGCCCATTGTTGGCCATGAAATTTACAAGATGTATTTCTCCTCCTTGGAGCCATGGTCTACATTAACATGGTGAAATAATATATACAGTCAGAAAATAAAACATGCTTTACATGATCAGATTCTTCACCATCAATACTTCTCCTACAAATGGAATCATTCATGGATCTATATCCTCTCTCAAAAGAAGGAAGAGATGGTTGAAATAACTCCCTCTGAGAGTTATGTTGTTGCCCCAACTCCACATAATTCATGCATTCTTGGAAATGCTGATGTAGCTCTTCTTTCAAGCCTTCCCAATCAAAGCTCCTCATGATGATGTTGTAGATCCTCATGGAATACATATGGCTGAAATAGAACTATTTGTAAGCTCTTTGTAGAAAAATATTCTTGATCTTGGAGGCTCTAGACAAGAATATCCTACCATGATGATAGATGAATCCTCCTTGGACTAAATATCCCTCTTCATGTAGTTGGTCATCAAGTATCATACAAGTGTGAAGATCTTTGGAATAATCCACCAACAGTTGGGATTTCCAATATAGATCTAAACTGCTCAACAATGAAAACGCTGATGGTGTATCAATAGAAATTTCTGTCATGTTTTTTCTTTCCTCATTGAAATTTCCCATGCCAAAGGTGTGTGTTGGAAGGCCATTCCTTTGTAATATCCCAAAAGAGGGATTCAACTATACATAAATTGTATAAAGGTCTTGTGATGATGAATAATCTTAAAATAAGTTCAATAGACACATATACATCATTTGGAAGTATAGAAGCAACTTATATTATGATATATGATCCAAAAGATGGGGAAAAGCAGTGATTTATGCCCTAAAAATCTTAATTTCAGATATGTGCATAAAAATAAGGGCAAGTGACGGTGGGATCTCGTAGATTAGGTCATGAGGGACTTACATACCAAATTTGAGTTGAAAAAAATGACTCTAACTATGTTAAACATATCTGCCACTCCCGATACGGCTTAAAAACACCCAATCCCCATGACTTGTGGTATGCAGAAATTACTGAAAATTATACATCGTGATTTTCTGAAGGTGCTAGATGAAATATGGTATAAGCATCAGTAAATAAGATTCATAGTGTTTCTCATATGGTATAAAAGGAATAATTAAGACTTTTATGAGAAAAAACCTCTAAAAGAGGTGCTGCAACAATTGTATTTCATTGTAAAACCTTGACAAAGTTATTTTATGAAGCATATAGCAGTTGGTGATTACATATTAGATCTAGAGCAGATCCGTGTACAAAAATTTAGATCCATATCAGATATGTACACTAGAAAGGCTCCTCTTTCAGATCCCCTTGGGATTTTCAGCAAAACATGAGCGTACAAGAGTAGATCTGAGATCTACTGCTGCAGATCTGCAGAATGATTCAGAAATTATGAAGTAGATATATCAATAAAAAAAATCAGATATGAAACATACATGGATTGGATGGCCAATCCATGGATCACCACAGTGTAAGGAAGGCTCCTTAACACCAGAGATCTCTCCTCCAAATAGTTGCCAAAACACCCTGCAACTTCTCACTTGCAAATAACACAGTCTAGGGATAGAAACTGTGTTGTAGGATTGATGCACTATTTGGCCTGATGCCAAGATGTATATCTGAAGCTCCAATCAACTAGTGCATTATTCCAGGAGGTTAAAAGACACACTCACTGAGAAGAGGCACTAGTATAATCTAGATCTGAATAGATCTAGCCTCCACTTGTTGCTGCTCACAAGGACAACCAAACCCTCAACATGATCTGAGTTGCAATTAGAAGAAGAATCTTGGCCAAATGCCTGATAGTGGACCAAGAAATGAAAGGCTCTTCCAAGAGGCCTCTCAAGGAAAGAGGTGGGATTCCCGACCAGGAACACCCAAGTGCTAAATAGCATTATTCTTTGCTAAACATCCAAGAGAATAAGAAATGTCTAAACAGACAATATCTTCTAAAAACATATGGTCATCAACAACCCTTCTCTTGTTGTCCTTCTCTTCCTTTTATAATATAGATTCCTTGAAAACCCTAAACCATCTCAAATGAATTAGCCCTGTTCACATGAACAGTCTTCAACTTGATCTGCGTTGTTTATCTAGGAGGTTCAACAAATCTAGACAACACTATGATTTGGTCATGTTGACCCAATCAAATAGTTCAATCCCCTTCAAACATAAGGGTGTTTTAATGTAAATAGCCCAGATATGTCTTTCTTCACTTGTGGCATTGATTTATTCATATCTTTAGGAGTTCTACATGTCCTCCTTTGCATTTTTATTCACAACAATAAAAAGAAAAGAAAAACAAAGAAAAATTGAATATTCCTATTAGCTTGGGCTAATTTAGGAATATTACAGTCCTCCCCACCCAAATGTTGCTTGTCCTCAAGCAACTGTAAGGATAGAACTAAAGAGCCTCTCATCTTCTTCTTGTAGCATCTTCAAATGATATGTTCCTCCAAAGAACAAGATGCCTTCTCAACAATATGCCCTCAAGTTGTTCCTCCCATGTGTATAAGCATGCCTTTGGTAAAATTACCAAATGGCTCTCATCATGAAAAAGTAGAACATATATGCAAACAAAAATATGTGATCTAAAGGCCTTCTTGAGGCATGGAATCAGAAATATGTTGGGAATCATCATCCGCATGTGAAAGCTCCATCCCCAAGCTATCATCCACAAAAAGTGAGTTACCCTCCAACATAGTAACTCATGAAACATCTCTTCTACCTTAAGCTCCTACAAAGAAGGTGGGCTGCATGGCTGAATTTGTGGGATCAAACTGTCCATCCCACTCTGCTTCTTTCTCCACTTATGATATGTGTGGAGCTGATGCTGACCTTGGGCTGCAATATAACCATCCTCAAAGATGGCCCAAGTCACTCCATCGAATAAATCACCCATGAGGTGCCTCCTCAAATAACTCAAGATCTCCAGATGGTTCCTCCCATAAGAAGACAAGAGGTGTAGCATGTAAATCATGGTCTACCCATTGTTTCTCCTAAAACATGAAACATTTGAAGTATGGAGAATAATACTCCCAATGGGCACCTTCATCTCTTGTGCCACTCCCCCAATAGATCTTCCCATAATCATAAGAACATCATCAGTATATGGAAGCATGAACAAATGACAACAAGTTGCCATGTGACAACCAAGGGGTGGAATATTGTTCCATATGTGGAACCAGCGCAATGCATCCCTTGCCTGCCTCATATCATAGTGAAACAAGTGTCTTTTCAGCCACTTTTTTTTTGCCACATTCATCTTACAAGATGAGATCATGAAAGTACAATTTGGTGCCAATGGTGCACACCATAAATCATGTGGCATTCCCCCACAAACCACAAATAAAATGGCCAACATCAATGCTTCAAATGGCCTCAAGTACATCATAATACAATAAACAAGAAGGAAAGACCCTCATTGGTACAATATGTTGCTCAAAAAGATAAAGGAGTACAAATCATAAAGCAAAAATATACATCCTCCATCATGTACTTTGGTCATTGAGTTGAAATGGCGTAATTGCAAGTTCTCCCTCACTTCAAATGAGTAGGGAAGTGGTTGTGCCAACCTCTTCATCATCTTCCAGGCTATGCATCTCTCCATATGCTGATATACATCCAGTTGGATGCCCTCACAAGTGAAATCATCCAATAAATAATGGTATGCATTAGAATTAATGGGAATAAAGCTCACCAATGTTGCATGTGGATCTCTCTCCTTATGCTTGAAAATCCAAGTTAGGAAAATCATAGCAAATAAGATCATAATAATGTAATAGATGTCTCCATCGACTACTCCATCATACTCCTCTCCTACATGCCTCCATAGTGCATCATATGTGAAGTGATCCTGGGAACACTCCATCAAACAGTCCAAGCTCCCAAGTGACAGCGTTATTGGCTCTTGCATTGAAGCTTCTGTCATCTCATAGCTTCTCCTTTTGACATGCTCCTTGCCAAAGACATATCCCATAATGCTGCTACACATAAGAAGTCCCTCCCAAGGTGGAAGTACCTCTTGATCATCTAAGTCTAAGGAGATAATGTCGTCTCCTTCTCCTGCAACATCATGCAAAGTGTGAGAGCAAATCTGCTTTTGCTCTCCCAAGAACAAGCAAAGCAACAAAAGATTTTGTTGCCTCCCCATACTTCCATCATACAAATCAGGTGATGAAAACATAATGGATGACATGGAGATCATATAAACATCATGTATCCATACTCTTTGTTGCTCAAAGATTCAAGTATCCTGCCACATACCCTTAGAAAGAGGATGATGACCAAACTCTTTCAAGAGTAACCAGGACAACCAAGCCTCCTGTTGCCCAGTATCATACATTTGCAAGTAGCTCACCAACTTCTTGCTTTCCATCCACATCCACTCAACCAATTGTGGATGTCTCCTTCCATCCTCCATCTTGGTACTCCTCCCATGAGGGCTACCATCATCCCAAATCAGATCTTTGTCTTTGCACTTCATGGGATTTTGAAATGAAATCTTCTCAAGGATCAATTTGACCCCATAAGGACCCAAATAGGTGGTAGGCAAAAGCCTCCCATCATGATGTGTGTGGCTCAAGAAGTGTCCAACATAAAAATGAGAGATTTTATCCATCCTAAGATGTCCTCCATCATCTATTTGTTCCTCCTTGAATCCATGAAGATCCAAGTGTGAGAAGGAAAGAGCCTCCTCAGACTGTTGAAGAACCTTGCACTTCATGATGTGTTGAAGTGCACCTCCAATGAAATCTCTCCATGAGATTTCCTCCTCATGCACGGCCTTCCAAAACCAAAGAGGCCTTGGATCTACTGCAGGTAGAAGTTTCTCTTTGAGCTAGGGAGTGCTCATTGAGAAAGTGTCATCTAGAAAGGAGAAAGGGTTTCTCACTTCAAGATGTCTACCATCTACCATTCCTTCCTCCATTGCTTCATGAATGAAGCTGCCATGTGAATGCTCCCATGAGGAATGATTCATCTTCTCTTCATCACTACTCTTGTACAGCGCAATGCAATTCTGCTACTCTAAGTAGACAGTATGCAGTGATGTGGACCCATCCATAATATTTTCTGAAATGACAAGATATGGACATTTAGGCATACCTTGGTGAAATGTGGAAGCTCCTTGTAGGGCTGCAAGAGTTTCCTCTTAATATGTGTTGGCTTCCCAAACTACTGAAGATGAAGGCTACTCCTCCATGGATACAACAGTGCTGGTACATGCCTCTTCAATTGGTGGTGAGGGCTCCTCCCTCCTTTTACCAAATATCTTGATCATCCTTTGAGAAAAATCAGCAAGAGTAGAAACCCTTGCATGGCTCAAATGGATGAACCACCAAATATTTGCTTCACCTTCAAGGTGCAGCACTGCAATTTCTACAGCCTTTCTGTCTACTACAGGATGTAGCAGGAAGAAAGCCTCTAGCTTCATTACCCAAGCCTATGTTGCACATGTGAGTGATCCATCAAAAGTGGAAAATATAAATCTATTGCCTCTCATCATCCCATAGCTGTAGGGTCTTCTCTCTTCCTTTAGCTGAATAAATTGTGGTAAAGCTAGAGTCTCTTTGAAGGCTCTAGGTTTAGCTCGGTATTCAGAAATATATTCACTTAGAACTTCATATTCCAAGTGTTCTCCATGCTTCTTGTCTTCTTCTTTGTGAGATTAGGAAGTGCATGGTCCTTCCTCTCCTCCTTCTTCTGTCTTCTTAACCTCCTTGGGGAGGTCCTTTATGGATCTGAAAACTGATGAGAGTAATCTCATCCTCTCCATAATTTTTTTCTCTGCTTCTTCTTCTTATTCTTCTGATAGCTGGATCTTAAAGGCTGAGCCAGAGATCATGCTTTGATACCACTGTAATATCCCAAAAGAGGGATTCAGCTATATATAAACTGTATAATGGTCTTGTGATGATGAATAAGCTTAAAATAAGTTCAATAGACACATATACATCATTTGGAAGTACATCAACAACTTATATTCTGATCTATGATCCAAAAGATGGGGAAAAGCAGTGATTTATGCCCTAAAAACCTTAATTTCAGAGATGTGCATAAAAATAAGGGAAAGTGATGGAAGAATCTCATAACTTAGGTCATGAGTGACTTACATACTAAATTTGAGCTGAAACAAATGACTCTAGCTATGTTAAATAGATCTCCCACTCCCGATATGGCTTAAAAACACCCAATCCCCATGACTTGTGGTATGTAGAAATTACTAAAGCTTGTACAACGTGATTTTATGAAGATGCTAGATGAAATATGGTATAAAAATCAGTAAATCAGATTCATAGTGTTTCTCATACAGGATAAGAGGAATAATGAAGACTTTTATGAGAAAAACCCTCTAAAAGATGTGCTGCAACAATTGTATTTCACTGTAAAACCTTGACAACGTTATTTTCTGAAGCATATAGCAGCTGGTGATTACATATTAGATCTAGAGAAGATCATTGTGCAAAAATTTAGATCCATATCAGATTTGTACAGTAGAAAGGCTCCTCTTTCAGATCCCCTTGAGATTTTCAGCAAAACATGACCATACAAGAGTAGATCTGAGATCCACTGCTGCAGATCTGCAGAATGATTCATAATTTTTGAAGCAGATATTGTTAGTATGAATTCTTCGTCGAAGTGTACGAAAAAGAACCACTTTAGCTACGCATAACTAGTAGCCCTAACAACAATAGAGGCTGCAAAACGTCTTCAGATCTGCAATTAGTAGTAAAAATGCTGAGAGGAAAACAAGAAGGTGTATCCAGCTCTCCTCAATGGGATGGGTTCTTTGTAGTCCTCAGCACTTCAGATCTAAGCTTTCTCTCTCTTGCAGGTGTAGGAAACCCAATGCAGAAAATAGAGCTCAATGGGAGCAAATGGTGAAAAATGGGACCAAGTGTATAGATCCAGAGTGATCTAGTAGGCAACAAAAGGTGAGGAATGATGGGGAGGAACCCTCCTATTTATAACAAAATATTGGGTCATTCTAGATCTTGGTGCATGATTAAAATAATGTTAACCAAATCTAGATCCACCTTTAATGGAATATTTTATTATATTTGTTGGAGGGAAAAGGTATTTGACTTGGGTCAAATCCCTTGATTAGTCAAAAATAAATAAATAAATGATTTATTTATCTTTTTAAGGAAGTGGTTGGAAGATAATCAAATAAATAATGGTTTATTTAATTATTTAAGGGTGATTTGGTCATATTTAACAAGGAATATTATCTAAATAAGATTTAAATAATTATTCCTAGAAAATAATAAGATAAATAAAGGTTTATCTAATTAATTTCTTTGTTTTGGGTTAAACATGACTAGGAATAATAATTAAATTATGGCTTAATTAATTATTCCATGAGGAAAATCAAACAAATATAGGTTTGTTTAATATTTCCTTTTGGGGTTTCCTGTTTAGACCATAAACAACTTAATAAATGTGGTTTATTAAGTTATTTAACATAGTGAAGGCAATTTTACTTAGGGTAAAATTGGTCTTACATGGTGTACTTGGGTCCATCTAATGATGATAGGTTAGATGACCAAAAAATGGTGTAACAGATTTCCCCCCAGCATGCGAGTGTCAGGAGCAAATCGTATGACCGAATTACGTTGTAAGAACTCGATCACTAGACAACAAAAGGGAAGTCAGAGAGAGAAAGGTGAGGTAGATAGTGTGCTGAAGGACTAGACCCTGAGGAGACGAGACTCGCAGGTGCAACAAGTCTCTTTTTATGAGAGGGTACCTGTGCTGAAGGCGGCCGGGGAGGCATACCTATGCCCGCCGTGACAAAGTACAAAAGAATAGTGTGTCCAGTAAACAAGGGACCGAACCATAGAGTACAGCTGGCATAATCAAGGGCCAGATAAAAATACAATGAAGAGTCTCACATACATGTTGTGCCTGGGATAACAGCCAGGACTAGTACAATAATATCTGAGTACATGAGATAAATACAACCCAAATGCCCCCTGTAAATGGGTAAGGGCTCACAAAATCTGACTGATACATGCAAATCGAAGAGGTGCTGCAAGTGGCGAAGGCCAACATCGTCAAAATCTGGAGCGGCATCGAAGGCTGCAAAGAAGAGGTCATCCGGGCATGTGGGGGGCTACCTGCAGGGCCACCCCCTCATGAGGGTTGAGACATCTCACACACACCCGGGAATCATCAAGAGCTGCTGCTGGATCACTGGACCGTCAAGTATATGAATCTCGATCATGCTGAAAGGAGCTGGAGAAACAATCAAGTCAAAGGGAAAAGAGGTATCCCTTTGCCCGATCCGAGGCACCGAACAAGAGTGGAAGCTGGAACCAAGGTACACCGCCCTCTAGACCTGGCTTCTGGAATGAATGTGTTGATGTCGACAGAAGGAGGTCCGCCATAGGTGAGGTAATGAGAGATCCTCAATTAAGGCACGAGAGAAAATAGTGGAGCGACAGACAGACTGACACTAATGATGATGGTGAAAAGGGGAAGGACTGAGTAGCGAGTGAACGACTTCCCTTGTTAGATCATAACGAGCATGGATGACACGGCAGCGACTGACACAAGATCATGAGGGATAGGGGACAGTGAGACTGAAGGTCATAATGTGCGACACAAGAGAGAGACCAAGCAATGAAGGATGGAGGACTATAGTGAGGTGCAAAGGGACGAGGTATAGACTCCATGGATGCAATGATGACTCCACTTGGATGCTCAAAACAAGGGCGACTCGATGGTGGTGCCACACAGTAAAGGCCCCAATGGGGGACCATGAAAGCATGAGTACAAGGTGGGAACTCATGACAAAAATCGACACGAACATGGACAAGTAAGGGGGCAATATGGTGCCCCAAGTACAAGTGGCGTAGGTGAGGAAATTCGATTTTAAATGGAGGTGAGGTAACTTCGTGTGGACGAAATGGGTCCTGGTGAAGTAGGAAAAATGAAAAAACAGATGCTGGCTATCTAAAAGAAAATAAAACATGCATTTCAGAGGGGAAATGCTAAGGGTAATATTTCTTAAGATAGAGTGCATTACGAGGGTTAGGAAGGGAATGGCCTTCGAAATCCTCTAAGAGGTATGCCCCTTTGCCAAGAGCCTTACTAATGATGTAAGGGCCTAGCCATAATGAGTCAAACTTCCCATGACCTAGGACATCATGGGCCTGGTCATATACTAGAACAAGGTCGCCTTCATGAAAAGTGCGAGGCTGGACTTTTCGGTCATACTGAGCTTTTGTGCGTTTTTTGGCCGCTTCCATGGTTTGCAAGGCAACACGGCGGTCTTCGGAGGCACGCTCAAGCATGATAAGTCGTTGTTCTAGTGGTTGGGTGTCAGGGAGAAGTTCAACGGCTAGTTGTAGAGAAGGAATTTCACACTCGATCGGTAAAACTGCCTCCTCTCCAAAAACGAGGTGGAATGGAGTGAATCCGGTGGCGGTTTTAACAGAGGTTCGATAGGCCCATAAGGCAGGAAAAATCATGAGATGCCAGTTGGTTTTGTGCTTATTCACCATTCGTTGAAGCATAGTCTTGAGGGTTTTGTTGACTGCTTCAACTTGGCCATTACCTTGGGGGTAATAGGAGGAGGAATATTGGTGCTCAAAACCCAACAGTGAGGATAGCTCACGCCATATCTCATCTTCAAAATGTCTGCCGTGATCAGAGACCAGTTGTTTGGGAACCCCGAAGCGAGCTATAACATGGTTAAAGAAAAAGAGGGCCGCGGTAGCTGCCGTGTTGTTGAACGTTGGCATGGCCTCGGCCCATTTGGTGAAATAGTCGACCGCCACGATGATATACTTGTGACTACCAGAGGATGGCGGGCGACACTCCATAAAGTCGATGGCCCATTTACAAAAGGGACCAGTGGAAACGACCGGATGGAGGGGAGCTGGTGGAGCTCTCACCTTAGGGGCGAAATGTTGGCAACTGGGACAGTGTTTGATTGCCTCGATGCAATCACCGAAGAGGGAAGGCCAAAAATACCCGGCGCGCATTATTTTTTGGGCAGTAGCGAGACCGGAGAGGTGGCCACCGCAAGCGCCGCTATGGCAGGCATTAAGGACCTGTTCAGCTTCAGCGTGTGTGAGACAACGACGAAGGACAGTGTCAACCCCACGACGATAGAGGTCGTCGCTGATAAGGAGGTATCGGGGAGCCTGGTGTCGGATACGTCGGCGAGCCTCACGATCAAGGTGAAGGGCGAACTTTTGGGTTCACAAGTAAGTAAGAATATTGCCATACCACGGGTCGTCGGAAGTAATGGCAAATAAGTGTTCATCAGGAAAATCATCATTAACTGGAGGGTCTTGCGATCCCAAGAGGGTACTCCGTAAATGAGTTGCACGAGGGCGTTTTCTTACTTTTGGGTGACAACCAAGGTCGACCGAAGAATACCCATCTGGATCCAAGCATTTTAGTGAGGATACGACGACTCAATAGGAAGGCCATAGGGTTGGAATTTGTCACAACCTTGGTGGAGCGCAGGAGGATATAATGACGAAGTTTTTGGACCGAGAACACGACAGCCAGCGCTAATTTCTCGTCATAGGAGTATGAGACAGGGGGTCTCACAAGGTTCTTGCTGACATAGTAGATCACATGCTCAATGCCATGGTCATCCTCTTGGATAAGGACTCCAGCGACCGAATAGGTGGAGGCGGAGATATATAGGATGAAGTCCCGATTAAAGTCGGGAGGGCGAATTAAGGGAGCAGATGTGAGAGCCTGCTTGAGGGCATCGAAAGACTCGTGAGCATAGGTATCCCAAACAAATGGGATGTGAGAGCGTAGGAGTCGAAGGAACCCGTGTGCGGTGGTGGCATAGTCAGGAACGAACTGACGAAGAAAATTAGCTTTGCCTTGGAGGCTTTGGAGCTGGCGGAGGGTACGTGGAATGGGGAGTTCAAGAATGGCTTGAAATTTCAAAGGGTCCAGAGTGATACCGTCCTTAGACACGATGAAGCCTAGGAGACGGCCGGCGGGAACGCAAAAAACGCATTTCAACGGGTTAAGGCGGATATTATACTTGCGACATCGAAGAAAAATGGTGCGCAGATCGTGTAGGTGTTGCGCCCGATGCTTAGAACGCGCCGTGAGGTCGTCTAAATAGGCAAGGATAATATGAGCTAAGTCGTGGAAGCAATAAGACATGGCCCGTTGAAAGGTGGCGCCGGCGTTTTTAAGGCCGAAAGGCATGACCCGGTAAGCAAAAGTTCCCCACGGACTAATGAACGCGGTTTTTAGTTGATCAGCAGGACGGATAGCAATTTGGTTGTATCTGGAGAAACCATCCATGAAGGATAGGACCTCATGCCCCGCACACTCGTCAATGATTTGGTCGATGAACGGTGTGGGGAAGTTGTCTTTGGGACAAGCTTTGTTCAAGTCGCGAAAGTCCGTGCAGACACGAATGGTGCCTTTTTTCTTGAGAACGGGAACGGGGTTAGAAACCCAAGTGGTGTATTCAATGGGGTAAATGAAACCAGCCTGCTTGAGCTTATCGATTTCGGCTTTGATAGCGTCACGTCGGGAAGGATGAATGGGTCTCATCTTTTGTCGGACTGGTTTGGCATCAGGCCATGTGTCGATATGATGTTCGACAATGGCAGGATCGAGTCCGGGCATTTCAGAATAGGACCAGGCAAAGATATTGCGGAATTCTTTGAAAAGCTTGGTGTAAGCTTCAATTTCTTCTGGGGTGCATTGGGCACCCAAGGTGATGTATTCTTCGATTCCTGGTTTGACTGAAATGTCAATTTTGATGGTAGGCGAGACATTGGCCATGTTTCCTTCTTCGAAAGCATCAGGTGCAGGGATAGGGTTTTTGAACCAATCGATTGCATGAGGGATGAAGTCTTTGGTTTCCACAGCGTATTGGTCATGGGACTGCTGTGGGAGGAAATATGCGCGATGGTGCATATCATCCCAGGGAAATTCGGGATTGGTCATGGCTTCCATAATTTCTTCATCAGATTGGAAGATGGGAAGACTGGAGGAGGATGGATCACCCGAGGAAGGAGTGGTGTGGGACGGGTCATCATGAGGAGAAGGGCTCAGATGGGTGATATCAACAGATCCAAGGCCGGCTGAGGAGCTGAGAGGATCGGTAGATTGAATGGTCTGTGAACTATCTCGCAAGGATGATGACAGGTACCAAATGGTGGTTGAGGGCTCCGTTGGCTTGATAGCGGGAGGAGGAATGTGAATGGGAGTTGGAATGTCCTCTGGTCCGATCGAAGTGGCCTTGAATTGGCGGTACATGTCCAAGGAGGAACGATACTCGTCAAGGCGGGGACAGAGGTGGGTGTAATGGCTGTGAAAATCGCACAAGGCACAAGGGTGGTTTGTGCGCAAGTGTTTGAGTTTTGGGATAGAGTCGGGGATAGTGACATAGACTTCTGGGATATCAGAGTCGGGGAATGTCTCGTTGACCAGAAGCTTGAGGTGTGGCAATTCAGGACACATGTGAGTGGCGTGACCGACGATATCACACAAAGCGCATTGGATGGCGGGCCTTGGTGGTCGTGGGGGGGTAAGAGTTGTCGGGGCGGCCTGGTCCTGATGGGTTGCCCCCTTACGAGCTTTGCCTGTCTTTCCGGGGGTTGGCACCACAGGGGTAGGGTTCTGTGGAGGTGCGGGGGGCCCGGAAGAGGTGAGGGGGACCGGTTTAACCGGTGTCAAAGCAAGGTAAGGTTTGGGGTGATCGGGAGGGGTAGCGGTTGGAGGGTCAATGTACCAGACGGGGAGGCCGATGGACAGATTAGGGAGAGAGAGGGTGGCCATGACGGGGACAGAAAATACTCTGGGGGGGGGGAGCCAGGAAAGGTATCTGCCCAGCGGGGTAATGACCAGGAGGGACGGCTCCGAGGTGGTTAAGGCCAGGGGGAACTGTGCCAGGAGGATAAAGGGGTTCAGAGATACCAGCTGTAGGAGGAGGGCCAGAAGGAGGAGGTCCGGCTGGCGGAGATGTATGGCTAGGAGCAGGTTGCGGAGGGCAAAGGGGCGGTTGCGAACTAGCCGAAGCAGGCCGTTTGAGGGTGGCCTGAGACGATTGCATCATGCAAACATTTGACAAGCTGGGATCAGAGATAGGAGGAGGGGGAAGACAAGGAAAAGTTCCAAGCAGGGAGGAGTCCTTGTAAACGCCGGGGGAGACACTGGTCAGGGAATCGACGGTTTGCTTGTTGGCTACATAAGAGATGGTGGTCTCAGGTGAGGCCTGAGAGGGAGGCTCATGATATGTCAACTGGTCAATAGTGACTATCTTTCCATTATGGGGGAAAGACATCTTGCGAAAGACCGCGGATGGGACAGCAGACATAGCATAGGTGTAGCTTCGCCCCAAAAGAATGTTGTAGTCTAGTGGGGCGTCAATGACTTCTACGTCAACGCAAACGGTCTTACTGGCGAGGGTGATAGGGAAATTACGCAACAAGCCAATGGGCTGAGAGGCATGACCGTCCCACGCTCTAAGGGTGATCGTGGAAGGGGCCAGCTCAGGGGATCCAAGTTGCTTCCAAACCGAAGCGGACATCACGCAGGTGGATGCCCCCTCGTCAATTATGCACCGGGAAACGATGGCGTTCCGTATTTTGACTGAGATTTGGAAGGCGACGGAAGGAGGAAGGGGAGGGTTGTCCGATTGAGTGGCGTCGAAAACAATCATTTGGTCATCAGCAGGATCTACAGTGCCCACGGTAGATAGTAGAGCCTTCTTTTGGGAAGGGCACGACTGGAGGAGTTCCAGTGTGGAAATGGCAGCAGGGGATTGCGCCAAATCATCTACTATGCTATACGACTGAGCAGCTCGACCAGGAGCAGCATTTCGGCGTAATGGTCCCTTGGGAATCTTGGTATGGACCTCAACTTTGGGTGGAGGGATATGTAAGGGGCCAGGGGATGTCGAAAGAGGCTCTGTAGAACCTGAAGAGGGAGGCTCGGGTGCAGACTGAGCAGGAGGCTTGGGGTACTGACGAGACCGAGTTTGAAGGTGAAGATCGACGAGCGAGGTAGGATCGGAGTGCATCATAAGGATCTGGTAATCAGAGGAACCAGAAATGGAAGGGGAGGCGGCTACCTGGCTGTCGGGCGGTTGGGTAGCCACGAATCCTTGTTGAGGGAAAGGATCAGTAAACACAGCTGGTTGAGTAGTGGCCAGATTAGGAGGAGCATGAGGTGAGGCGTGTTGTCTGCGCAATGTGGCTTGAGACTCCCACATCTGTCGCATTTGGGGTAAAAGAGGACAATCGTGAGTGTAATGGCCATAAACACCGCAACACAAACAGGGCTTGTTTGTGCGAAGCGGCCTGTCCGGCTTGGGATGAATGCCCTGTTGCTGGTTGCTAGTGTTAGGGTCCACACCAGAATTGGGTCCTCGGTTACCAGGGGCAAATTGGTTCTGGTTTCCTCGCTGCCTTCTTTGAGAAGAAGGGGGATTAGTCGCGCCCTGCTGTGCAAATACTTGCCCTGGAGGGGGCTGTAAGTGCTGTTGCGGGTTGTGAGGAGGCAAGGGAGGCGGAAGCGCATATGCTGGAGGAGCTGGCGCACCAGGCTGTGGATAAAGGTAAGGGTTGGGTTGGGCGACATTGAGGTAAGCAGGAGGTTGAGCAAAAGGAGGAGGCATGCCGTATCTTGGATACATGTTGCCGGGAGGGGGAAGAGTGCTTGAGGTGCTGGCCCCTCCCTGAGGGAGACCATAGCCCATAGGAGGGTGAGCAGATGGATGGGAAAGAGATCCAACGATACCGTCGGCGGAATGAGATGCCCCCGAGGCGTTAGCACCACCGGGCCTGGGGATGTCAGGAAGGACGGTATAAACATAACCAGATTGAGCGTAGATCAGGTCATATTTTAAGGCTATTTGGAGGGCGGCTTCTTCAGTTTGAGGAAAGTGAGAGGCGACATCTTTGCCGATGGGAGAAGGAAGGGTGCGAAGGAACCATTCCATGTCAACCCGATCTTCAAAGGGAGGGGCTCGACATAAGCTCCGTCTTCATCGCCATTCCTGAACATGGGCAGAAAGGCGTGTTGAAGAGGATTGCTTAAAGGAAGTCAAGAGCTCCGTGCCAGTGTCGTATCAAAGAGGGAGCTGGAAGTATGACAAAAAGGCTTGGGCAAGAGTCTCGAATGTGGTATGGGAAGAGGTGGCTTGTTCGACATACCATTTAGAAGCTTCGCCGGTAAGCGTGCATTGGAACAAACGAAGACGGATGGAGTCATCGGTAATGGAATTGGAGGAACACCACATGTGGAAAGATCGGACATGATTGGTTGGATCTTCTCCATTAAGGCCCTCAAACTTAGGGATGTCAGAGGGGAGCTTGGTTGGCATAGCGGGCCAGTTAGCATTGTGGTGAATGGGGTCATTGATCAACTGATGGAAATCGGGGAGGCTGAGGCCTGCAATGTACGGAAGCACAGGGGTGGCCGGGGTAGTTCCTATGGCGGTTCCGCTAGTAGTAGGGCCAGCATTGGGGCCGGGAGAACCACTAGCGTTAGGCCTTAGACCAGACATAGTAAAGGTGACAGGGGGAGAACCAGGAGGAGAAGGAGGACCTGATGAATCAGGAGAGGAGTCGGAGTGCGGACTCGAAGGTGGACTGGCTCGACGATGGCGGTGCGGAGCAGGTCGATCAACCGGAAACTGAGGGTGAAGGCCAAGAAGTCTCTGGGAAAGGCGCCTTGGGGGCGCAATGATGACAGGAAGAAGGAAACCGACAGGGGAAGAAAGGGACATAATCAATTATGGTCAAGGGCAGAAAAGGTGCAGTGACAATTGATTTTAGAGTCTTTTCCAGGCGGTGGTAACCAGGCGCTTCTTCACTTAGGGTCAGTGTGTGGTGTGCGTTAATTTTAATTTTTAAACCCTAATCGTTTTGAGAGCAAGAAAAAGTGTGCTGCGTAACTGAAAAGAAATCTGCGTAGAACAATATAAATTGCTGAAAAGACATAACATTTAACAACTAACTATGCATCAATCTAACCCAAAGAGGCGGGTCTCTCAAAACTACTCTAAAAGAGGGAAAAAATCTAGCCAAAACACACAAGAGCTCAACGGTCGAGGTATATTTAAACGGGGATGCGGAGGATAAATGATAAAACAGGGAAAGGGTGAGGATCACGGCCCGAGAGACGGAGGCAGGTGGGCACGGAAAAGGGAGAATCCGCTTAAACGGAGGGGGGGGGGGGCAAGGCGGAGGCCTTCAAAGGAGGTCCAAACAAAACGACAGGAGGTGATTGGAAAGGAAAAGAGGCTGATTTCAATGGATCTGAAAGGGAGGTAACAGATCTGAAAAAGAGGGGGCTGAAGCTCTGAAACCGACGGCTGAAACAGCTGAAACTCTTCCACAAAAAGTGGAGGGTACTAAAGCCCTAAGGGGCTGGGTTCCCACTTAGGTGAGTAAAAACAGATCAGATCTTGGTCAAGGCGGGGGGGGGTGAGGCAGGAGGCTGGAAGACCACGACGGAAGGCACAACGACGGAACCCGGAAAAATTGAAAAATCAACGAAGAAACGGCGGTCGCGGTTTCGACACATTTCGGAGGGAGTCTGAAAAATGGGCGAAAAGTGCGACTGGAGTCCAGTCGCGATTCCATAGACAAAGACCCCCCCGTTCGGTTGTCTCGGCGGGAATGATTACTGAAAGGATTCTTAGTCTCGATTCTTGGTAGTGTAAACATAGCACAATAGGGCCAGAAACACACGGAAGTTAGAATTTTTAAGATTTTAGGGTTTTATGTGAGAAAAATGACATGAAAAGAGAAAAACTAAGCGGCTGAAAAGAAGCCCTAGGGCCTGAAGTAGCTGGATATGCAGGAATAGGAAAAACGACAACGGTCGTAATTTAAAACCCGTGTGGAGTCGCCATTTGTTAGTATGAATTCTTCGTCAAAGTGTACGAAAAAGAACCACTTTAGCTACGCATAACTAGTAGCCCTAACAACAATAGAGGCTGCAAAACGTCTTCAGATCTGCAATTAGTAGTAAAAATGCTGAGAGGAAAACAAGAAGGTGTATCCAGCTCTCCTCAATGGGATGGGTTCTTTGTAGTCCTCAGCACTTCAGATCTAAGCTTTCTCTCTCTTGCAGGTGTAGAAAACCCAATGCAGAAAATAGAGCTCAATGGGAGCAAATGGTGAAAATGAGACCAAGTGTATAGATCCAGAGTGATCTAGTAGGCAACAAAAGGTGAAGAATGATGGGGAAAACCCTCCTATTTATAACAAAATATTGGGTCATTCTAGATCTTGGTGCATGATTAAAATAATGTTAACCCAATCTAGATCCACCTTTTATGGAATATTTTATTATATTTGTTGGAGGGAAAAGGTATTTGACTTGGGTCAAATCCCTTGATTAGTCAAAAATAAATAAATAAATGATTTATTTATCTTTTAAAGGAAGTGGTTGGAAGATAATCAAATAAATAATGATTTATTTAATTATTTGTGGGTGATTTGGTCATATTTAACAAGGAATATTATCTAAATAAGATTTAAATAATTATTCCTAGAAAATAATAAGATAAATAAAGGTTTATCTAATTAATTTCTTTGTTTTTGGGTTAAACATGACTGGGAATAATAATTAAATTATGGTTCAATTAATTATTCCATGAGGAAAATCAAACAAATATAGGTTTGTTTAATATTTCCTTTTGGGGTTTCCTGTTTAGACCATAAACAACCTAATAAATGTGGTTTATTAAGTTATTTAACATAGTGAAGGCAATTTTACTGAGGGTAAAATTGGTCTTACATGGTGTACTTGGGTCCATCTAATGATGATAGGTTAGATGACCAAAAAATGGTGTAACAGATATATAAATAAAAAAATCATATCTGAAACATACATATATTGGATGGCCAATCCATGGATCACCACAATGTAAGGAAGGCTCCTTAACCCTAGAGATCTCTCCTCCAAATAGTTTCCAAAACACCCTGCAACTTCTCACTTGCAAATAACGCAATCTAGGGATAGAAACTGTGTTTTAGGCTTGATGCACTGTTTGGCCTGATTCCAAGATGTAGATCTGAAGCTCCAATCAGCTAATACACTCTTCCAGTAGGTTAAAAGACACACTCACTAAGAAGAGGCACTAGTATAATCTAGATCTGAATAGATCTAGCCTCCACTTGCTGCTGCTCACAAGGACAAACAAACCCTCAACAGGATTTGAGTTAACAGATTTATGGCTTCTGTGATCCATCAATAAATTATGAAGAAATCTTTCAGTAATAATCACATTATCATGAACAATGTCGACGTGTTTCGAACCAACCAGTGTGGTTCATCATCAGGACTAGGTGAGAGATCAGATCAATCACTGAGTATAAATAGATGTAGGAGGGGCAAAGAAAACTTCAAGAATAACAGCTAAATTTGACTATGAATTCCAAAACGGTTAGTTGTAATAATTTAATAATTAAAAATCAAAACGGCTAGTTTGAAAATTCAAATTAATAGTTTAAAAAATAATAATAATAATAATAATAATAATAATAATAAATAAATAAATCAAATAAAATCAAATAAATAAAATAAAAATAAAAAATATTTCTATTAATTTAATAATTTAATTACAAAATGAAACGACTACTTTGAATATTCAAATTAATATTTTAATTATAAATAACAATTATTATAATATATAACAAATTTAATTTAATTAGTATCATTAATTGACTATTCTATTATAATTATATATTATTATATTGTAATTCTATGTAAAAAATACATAAAAATATATATATATATATATATATATATATATATATATATATAAATATAAAAATAAAATAAAACAAAATAAAATAGTTCTATTAATCGTAACGGCTAGTAAGATATTGAAATAAATAGATTAATTATAAATAAAAATTATTTAGGTCAATTTAATAGTAAAATTATATATAAATTTATTTTATTTTATTTTTATTATATTGTAAAAAAAAATAATAAATAAAAATAAATAAATAAATAAATAAATAATAAAGAATAAATAAATAAATAAATAAATGAATAAAAATATAAAAATATAAAAATATAAAATATAAAATATAAAAATATAAATAAATAAATAAGTAAATCAAAAAAATAAAAATAAAAATAAAAATAAATTAATTAATTAATTAAAAATATATAAAAATAAAAATAAATAAAATTTAAGAATATAAAGCAGGGATCCAACACCTGCTTATATTCCAACCGACATCTCTATTGAGATTTAGGGACCTTTTTTCAATTTCAAGGGCCTCTCTTAACTTACGATGATGAAAATGATCAATTCTGGCTGAGACCTTAGCCTCTTCAATGCAGATATGATGGTTAGTTTTTTCCACACGTTCAGCTAGGGCAGAGGTACGGGACCTGCCATGTCTAATGTCAGCTGCATGTTCACAAATCCTTTAAGTTGCAGTTGGAAGAAGAAGCTTGGCCAAATTCCTGATAGTGGACTAAGAAATGCAAGGCTCTTCTAAGAGGCCTCTCTAGGAAAGAGGTGGGATTCTCGACCAGGAACACCCAAGTGCTAAATAGCACTATTCTCTGCTAAACACCCAAGAGAATAAGAAATGTCTAAACAAAAAATATCTTCTGAAATCATATGGTCATCAACAACCCTTATCTTGTTGTCCTTCTCTTCCTTTTATAAGATAGAGTCCTTGCAAACCCTAAACCATCTCAAATGAATTAGCCCTGTTCACATGAACAGTCTCCAACTTGATCTGTGTTGTTTATCTAGCAGGTTTAATGAATCTAGACAACGCTGTGATTTGGTCATGTTGACCCGGTCAAATAGTTCAATCCCCTTCACACATAAGGGTGTTTTAATGTAAATAGCCCAGATATGTCTTTGTTCACATGTGGCATTGATTTATTCATAGATTTAGGAGTTTTACATGTCCTCCTTTGCATTTTTATTCATCAACATGAAAAGAAAAGAAAAACAAATAAAAATTGAATATTCCTATTAGCTTGGGCTAATTTAGGAATATTATGTCCTTCCATTCTTCTCCTCCCATAGCACAGAACTAGAAATGAGAGTGGATGATGAGGATAAAGGAAGAATATTTCCCTCCTCCTTGAGCTTACCCAAGTCTCCTAGCGTTGTAGCTTTATCTTCAAGTGCCCCAATCTCTCCTGGATCTAAGATTGGAGCTGCATGTTGTGAGGCCTCCCCCACCAAATCTGAATCAGGTGGCCTCCCAGGTGGTTTGCCACTAGATAAGAGTGTCCCATGCAGAAATCTCATGAACATAATAGATGGGACTATAAGGTCCTTGCTTCCACTGCACAAATCCATCTCCGTTTTCTGTGTGGAAGTGTTATGTGAGGGGTATGTATGCATGCCTTTGATCATTTGAGATTCACCACTCTTCTCGTCCACCCATTCCATTTGCAAAGCCTCCCAATCAGTGGTGAATTTCCCCAATGTAATCAACCACTGAACACCCAAAATCACATTGGTGTCCAGTATGTCAACCACAAATAAGTGATCAACCAAAGTGTAGGTACCCATGGTGACTGAAAGTGATGGGACATAATTCATGCATTGCATTGTTCTATCTCCTGGGACCAAAACAAATAATCCCTCAAAATTATCGGTGGGTATTGCCCTCCTTTGTTCAAGATGAGAATCAATGAAATTGTGAGTTACCCCACTATCAATCAATACAGAAAACCTCTGATTCAATATTGAACCTTGAACTCTTAAGGTCAAGTACTTAGGTACTCCCATCAAATATGCAAGAGTCCATACAATAGGAGAAAATGCTCCATTCCCATCTCTTGATGGTGTTGGATCTCCTCCAAAAGTGTCAGCGTTGTGACCTCTCCTTGGTTCATCTTCTTCTTCCTCCTCAATATCTGAGAAGACCTCTATGTAATGTGTTTTTTCAGTAGCACATCTATGTCCAGGTGCCCATTATTCTTGGCAAGTGAATCATAGCTTCTTCTTCCTCAGATCTCTCCAGACTTCCTCATCAAGAGGCTTCTTGTATGAGCTCTCCTTTGAAGGAGCAACTTTCTCTTCCTTTCCTTTAGAAGGAAAAGAGGGCTTGTGCTAAAGTTTGCCTTTGCTTTTGGCAAGGCATCTTGAAGGTCTCTAGCCCTCTCAATGGCATCATGCAAGGTAGTGGGCTTGGTATATTTTACCAACCCATGAAGAGGTTCATCTAGACCATCGATGAACATGTACAGCCTTCTCGCTACAGACAAATCAAGAACCATAACAGATAATCTTAAATATTCCGAAAATGTAAGACTTTGTATTACCTTATTGTTTCAACTTTGCAAGGCTCATGAATGGTGCCTTTAATCCCTTCTATCAAACCTTCCCACCAGCCTTCTAGTGAACTCTGAATAATCAATCACATTGGCATGACCCACTATAGACAAGCCATGGAACCACCAGTCATGTGCTTCACCTTCAAAGTGCAATGCTGCAATCTTGATAGCTTCCATCTTTGGGACCTTGTTCAACTGAAAGTAGATGTCAATTTTATCTACCCATGCTTTGGCATAACACTTGGATGACCCATAAGAATTGGGTAAAAAGAATATGCCCATAGAGTGATGTCGATCATGAATCTGAGTGAATCCACCATCTCTATGCTGATGTGATGCAACCGAAGGGCTGAAAAACCCACATTCTCTCCTTATGATGCATATAGAAATTCAAGGTTCATTTATCAACCAACATAATTTTCAAACTTGGAAAATTCTAATGCGGAAGCTTTGCTCTTAAAAAATCTATGGTTAAAACCATATAATGAAACCCTCTTTATGGAAATTTGAATCAATATGTGTAACCTTGGTTACATACCTATTTCATGAACATATTGAACCAATAATCGAATTTGGATAAAAAACCCAAAATATAAATCTTCATATGCGACTTCAAACTTTGGTTAAAACCCCAAAGCAAATCTTCGAGCCACAGCATGCCAATTCACCATATATTACATCCGCTCCATAGCTTATCATTTCATTTCATACCTTTTAGAAAATTAAATATTACAGAGCAATGCAACACATAAAATATGCGGAAAATACAAGCACACAAAACACATAAAACCAGAGAGACACAGATATACGTGGTTCACCCAGTTTGGGCTACGTCCACCCCGAATAGCCAATCCTTCCTTTCTATTATCTAGCAAAAATGAAGAGACAAAACCTATAGCAGATCCGCTGTAATATCCCCTGTTCTCTCTCACAGTCTCCCTATATGTTTCCTGCTCAAATAATACACATACAATGCGCAGCCGCAATACAATACCCTCATATAAGCGAGGGGTTGCCTTCTAGGGAAAAAAACCCTAAATTAAACATAACTTCTACCATCAGATCATCCGCCTAATGAACGGCCTAGATTGACTAGAAATTACTATACTTTTACAAGGCAATTTTACATTTATTTTTTTGCTTCGGGGGCGCTAGTCCCGAAACCCCCGCCGGGGGATCGTTGGCCCCTGGACCCCCCAGCCGGGGGGGTCGGCCCCCCCGGACCCCGCGGGGGGGACAAGTCCCCCCCGCACCCCCCCGCGTGCAAGGGTGTACAATTTTCCTAGGGTATACATCCAGCTAAAACAAGGATCTCTGAATCAGGAAGAAAATCAGGCTCCACACCCAGAAATCTCCCACTTGGAGACTGATTGTAGCAACTCCACCACTACTTCATTTTCTGGACAATGACTCCTCTTTGGACCTGGTTGTTCCTCATATTCATCATCATCCTTGAAGACCAATTGAAACTGAGCACATTTTCAGTTTTTCCCTGGTTACAACTTTTGTTAGCATATCTGCAAGATTCTGGCTAGTGTGTATCTTTTCCAGCTTCAACTCTCCATCTTCCAATACTGACCATATGAAATGGTACTTGAGATGTATGTGTTTAGTCCTGGAATGAAATGCTGAGTTCTTTGCAAGATGAATGGAACTTTGGCTATCACTGTATAACGTGCCCATATCATGCTTCTTACCCAATTCACCCATAAGCCTTTGTAACCAAATCATTTCTTTACTAGCCTCTGTAGTAGCAACATACTCTGCTTCTGTTGTTGAAAGTGCAACAACACTTTGGATTTTTGAAACCCAACTGACAGCTGTTCCACCTACAATAAATACATATCCTGTAGTGCTCCTCCTGTTATCTCTGTCACCTGCCATATCTGCATCAACATATCCCTGTAGAGCAATGTTTGAACCACCAAAGCATAATGTTTGATTTGTGGTACCTCTCAAATATCTGAGAATCCATTTTACTGCCATCCAATGTTCTTTTCCTAGATTATTCATGTACCTGCTTACAACTCCCACTGCATGTGCAATATCAGGCCTTGTGCAGACCATTGCATACATTAAGCTTCCAACTGCTGATGCATATGGAACTTTAGACATATAATCTATGTCTTCTTGGGTCTTTGGGCACATCTCCTTACTAAGTTTGAAATGGCTAGAAAAAGGTGTACTAACTGGTTTTGCATTGTGCATATTAAAACTTTTCAACACCTTTTCTATGTACTCATTCTGAGACAGTGTTAATTTGCGATTTTTCCTGTCTCTAGTTATCCTCATACCAAGGATTTGTTTTGCAGCTCCCAAATCCTTCATTGCAAATGAATTTTCCAATTTTCTTTTGAGCACATTTATTTCCTGCATGTTATATCCTGCAACAAGCATGTCATCTACATACAATAACAATATAATATAGCTGCCATCATTTTGCCTTTTTAGATAAACACAATGATCAGAGTGACATCTAGTGTAACCTTGTTCATACATAAACTTGTCAAATTTTAGATACCACTGCCTTGGAGCTTGTTTTAAGCCATACAAGCTCTTCTTTAACCTACACACCAATTTTTCTTTCCCTTTGACCTCATATCCTTCTGGTTGTTGCATGTATATCTCTTCCTCCAAATCTCCATAGAGAAATGTTGTCTTTACATCTAACTATTCAAGATGTAAATCTTCCGCTGCTACAAGACATAAGATAGTTCTGATTGAAGTCATCTTAACAACAGGAGAAAATATTTCATCAAAATCAATACCTTTCTTCTGTGCAAACCCCTTCACCACAAGTCTAGCTTTGTACCTCTATTTTCCTCCATATTCTTCCTTCAGCCTGTAAACCCATTTATTCTGCAATGTAGTTTTACCTACAGGCAACCTGACTAAGTCCCATGTTTGGTTATGCATTAAGGAGTCCATCTCTTCTTCCATGGCTAGCTCCCACTTCTTCCTACTTTCAACCTGCATTTCTTCTTCATAACATTCAGGTTCACTAGAATCAGTTAGCAATAAATAATATAATGAAGGAGAGTATCGTTCACGGGGTCTACTTATCCTGCTAGATCTTCTAACACCACTTTCAGGTGTTTGAGGTGCCTGTTGCAGTTGTGGTAGTTGTTGTTGCTGTGGTTGTTGATTATTATCATTTTCAGGCACCTTTACTTTTTCAGTTATCTCATCAAGAACCGCGTATTCCTTGCTTTCTTTTTCCTGTTTCTTTTCCTGCAACTGATTCTTATACAACACCTTTTCATTGAATATTACATCTCTACTCCTAATGATTTTGTGATTTTCATAATCATATAAGCAATAACCAAAATCATTAGCACCATATCCAATAAATGTACATTTCTTTGATATTTCCTCAAGCTTTGTTCTATTTTCTTTATTAATATGGACAAAGGCCTCACAACCAAATGGCTTTAAAAAGGAGTAGTTTACCTTTTTACCTGTCCATGCTTCCTCTGGAATACCACCATCCAAGGAACTTGAATGCCCTCTGTTTATTAGATAAACAACAGCATCTACAGCATCTGCCCAAAATTGTAAAGGCAATCCTGCATGCAATCTTATGCACCTTGCACGCTCCATGATTTTTCTGTTCATCCTTTCTGACACACCATTTTCTTGTGGTGTTCTTGGAACTATCTTCTCTCTACGAATTCCATGCTCTGAACAGTACATATCAAACTCTTTGCTACAATATTCACCTCCATTGTCTGATTTGAGACACTTTAACTTCTTTCCTGTCTCAATCTCAACCAAAGCTTTCCATTTCTTGAAAGTATCAAATACATCAGATTTATTTTGGATACAATAAATCCAAGTTTTTCTAGTTGCATCATCAATAAATGTAACATAATAGCGAGAGCCACTGAGAGATGATACCTGAGTAGGTCCCCATACATATGTATGCACAAGCTCCAATTTTTCACTCTTCTTTTCTTTCCCAACTCTGAGAAATCTGGCTCTCTTTTGTTTTCCATAAATGAAATTCTCACAAAAATCCAAATCAGCATTCTTTAAACCTAGCAACAAATTTCTTGAGTGAAGAATCTTTATCCCCTTCTCACTCATATGTCTGAGCCTATGATGCCATAATGTTGCATCTGCTCCTTTGGAAGTTAAAGCATTAGCAGAATTAGAAATACCATTGCATAAATACGATGTTCCAACCTTTTCACCTTCTGCTCTTACCAGGGCTCCTTTGGTGACCTTCCAAGCTTTATCTGTGAAAGTTGTCACACAATATTCACTGCCTAACTGCCCTGTTGAAATCAATTTTTTCTTTAGATCTGGAACATGCCTTACCTCCTTTAGTAGCGATTGGTTTCCATTTTGCTGTTTTACAAGAACCTTACCCATTCCAACAATTTTACAGGGTTTATCATCACCCAAACGAACTTGTCCAAAATCTCCATGAACATAGTCATGAAAATATTTCTTATCGGGTGTGGCATGGAATGAAGCCCCTGAATCTACAACCCAAGAATCAGTAACATTTTCGAAAGAAAGAATCAAAACATCTTGTAACACATCACCTGTCACATTTTCTTCATGATTATTTTCTTGCTGTGCATCTCCTTCTTTTCCCTTCCGAGATCTACAGTCTTTCTTTAGGTGTCCTTTCTTTCCGCATTTCTAGCACACTATCCCCGATCTGGACTTGGATCTTCCTTTCCTTGATTTACTGCGATATCCTGAGCTCTTCCCTCTTTCCATTCTTCTTCCCCTAGACTCTACACTCAAATAATTACCCGATGTCTCACCGAAGCTTTTCCGTCGCATTTCCTCGCTAAGGATAGCACCGACAACATCATCAAACTTTAAAGAATTAGATCCAGAGACAGAGTTACTAATGGCCATTACTAAACCATTCCAACTCTCTGGCAATGAGCACAAGAATAACAGAGCTCTAACTTCATCATCAAAGTTTACCCCTACAGAACTTAACTGACTGGTAACTGTATTAAAATCATTTAAATGGTCTGTAACAGATCCACCTTCCGACATCTTCATATTAAATAGTCGTTTCATAAGAAATACCTTGTTTGAGGCCGAGGGTTTTTCATATAGTTTCGCCAACGTCTGCATCAAACCCTTTGTTGTTGTTTCCTTTGAAATATTGAAGGCGACTGACGCCGCAAGACACAACCGTACTGTTCCGAGTGCCTTTCTATCGAGAATGTTCCATTCCGCGTCTGTCATGGCCGTCGGCTTCTTTGTTTTTCCGCTCAATGGTAGGTACAGATCTTTCTGATATAGATAATCTTCCATCTGCATCTTCCACAGCGGGAAGTTTTGGCCGTTAAATTTCTTGACCCTAAACTTACCATCTTCCGCCATTTCTCCCACTCGAACCAGGAACCCTTCTTTCCTGCGAGTTTATCAGCCAAATATACCTTCGGCTTTGATACCAGTTGTTAGAAAATTAAATATTACAGAGCAATGCAACACATAAAATATGCGGAAAATACAAGCACGCAAAACACATAAAACCAGAGAGACACAGATATACGTGGTTCACCCAGTTTGGGCTACGTCCACCCCGAACAGCCAGTCCTTCCTTTCTATTATCCATAAAAAATGAAGAGACAAAACCTACAGCAGATCTGCTGTAATATCCTCTGTTCTCTCTCACAATCTCCCTATCTGTTTCCCGCTCAGAGGATACACATACAATGCGCAGCCGCAATACAATACCCTCATATAAGCGAGTGGTTGCCTTCTAGGGAAAAAAACCCTAAACTAAACATAAATTCTACCGTCAGATCATCCTCCTAATGAACGACCCAGATTGATTAGAAATTACTATACTTTTACAAGGAAATTTTACATCTATTTTTTGGCTTCGGGGGTGCTGCCCCCGAAACCCCCATTGGGGGACCACTGGCCCTCGGACCCCACAAGGGGGACAAGTCCCCCCCGCACCCCCCCACGTGCAAGGGTGTACAATTTTCCTAGGGTATACATCCAGCTAAAACAAGGATCTCTGAATCAGGAACAAAATCAGGCTCCACACCCAACAATAACAAAGGTTTGACTTTGGTTATAATATCAATTTCCGACATAATATGATAATAAGATCCATATTATATTCCATACACCCGACTTTGGTTAATTAAATACGAAAGATAAATGTTAAAATAACCTTTGGAGCCACAACTTACCAACTTAACACTTATGCCATCGGATCCACACCTCCGTTAACCACCACGCAACTTCGAGTGTGAATGCCATCAGATCTCCAACACTTATGATCTGACAGAAATCACATTCAATCAACCCCCGAATTGTATTGCACAAAATTCACATGAAACAAATGGTTTTTAAATACCGCCTAGTATACGTGTCACTCCTTGGAGTGTATCGCGTGAATTTTCTCAATATCGTTTACCAGCTTAAACCTACACGAAAAAAATTCGTGGTTTTTCAAAAACCACCTCTGTGTTCATTACTCATGGTTCCATCGCATAATTTCACCACACTTCTTCTCTGCTCACTGTGATATTACTCACAGTTCCGCTGCACCACCATTTTCGATTCTGCCTTCAATTCTTCAAACCTACATCATCCAAATTTCATCACTGTTTATTCAGTAACCACTGAAACGCCATACATCTTCTGTCTGTGTGAATTGCACGTTTTAATTTTCACATTTCAACCCAGTTTCATGATTTCGAACAGGCCAGGGTTTCATCAAATCTTCAAACTCTCTCCTCTATGATTGAATCTCCCTTCCAGCATTGATCCAAATTTTCTTCGCATTCCAAGATCAAACCCTTAGCATACTCGATTTGAGGGATCACCCTTTTAATGGGTCACCATGGATCCATTCTTTGATCGATGGTAGCTCATTAATATTGATTCAAACCCAAGTTTTAATATCATTATCTCGAAATCGAATACTTAGTGTGTATTTTAATTTCCAATCTGCTGCATATAAACATGATGCCAAAATCCTCTGTTCTATATACACATCATACTTCTATTCATCAAAATATACACACTCAATTCAACACCGAATTTCTCTGTATATATAAAACTCAAATAATTACAAAGTATTTTTTCCTCTCTGGCCTGATATTCAATCAGTGGCCTTCTTCCTCTACAACCTCTAGGCTTCAAACCCTATCTCTCTCAAACCCTGAATCGCTCTCTATCTATTTTCTACTTCTTTTTATGCCTTTGAGGCTTACATTTTATACAAAAGGTTCTGAAACTATTTTTGGTTTCAGTTCCTCCATCTCCTCAACAAAATCCTAAATATCCTCTAACTCCTCATTTGCCTCAACTAACCCCTAAGGATCCTCTTTCATCAAAAAATCATGAAACCAATTATAATTTAGGATTTACATTAATTCCTAAATCTCTCAATCCCTATACACTCTCAACTATCCTAATTCTCTCATGTTCTCCAACATTCTAGAAAATTTACAAAATTTCTCACAATATTTAATTACTTCTCATTAAAATCACTCAAATCGTTACATAAGAAACCAACTCCTTGAAAACACAAAACCCCTAAGTCTAATCAAATATAAAGAAATTTTCTTGAGCCTAATGCCCATGCATCAAACTCCTAAGGTCAAAAATAAGCATGATCTCTTGATCATGTGCTTTTAATCTTTGCCTCCTGGATCCCATACTCTGTTTTGCTGCTGTCCAATAGTTTCATTATTCTTCAACTGCACTTTTCCAGGCTTCCATACTTTATTTTGCATCTTGCCACTAGCTATGCTTTCACATTCTATTCTGGTCTTCTCCTTGCTATAATTTCTTTGCTTTCTTACTGTTGTCTTTTTCTGAGACACCTTCATCATCAATCTTCTTATGCTTTCAATTTCTATGTCCAGTTTATCTTCTGTCTGGAAATTACTCTGCCTTTTGTTGCTGCTTTCAATTTTTGCTGCAAATATTTCTCTAAATACTATTGTTGTTGCTGCCTTTGTTACCTTTGTTGCTGCAGATGTTGCCCATATTGTTGCTTTTGTTCCTGCAGATGTTGCCTCCTCCCAAACTTCCTGAATATATCTTAAGATATCTCCCTCTGCAACATTCTTCTTCTGCTCACTACCTGCAAATTTACTTTCAAAAAATAAATTATCATTTGATTCTTTAACTGTAGTAACATACTCATTCATTCTTCTTTGTATACTAGTAAGCATAATCAAATTTTTTTTTTAACTGTAACGGGTATGATTTTTTATTGCTTTGGAGATAGATGGCTGGGCAAGAGCCTAAACAGCCATGGATACAGTTCTCTTTTTCCTCAAACTTGAGCTTGTATGAATTACAATTCTGCCAAGAAAAGCAAAAATGATATGATATTTCATCATTGATTTTGTGCTGTCCCTTCTGGAGAGTGCATCGTTTATTTTCCATGAGGTCAGCTTCGCTGTTCGAATTTCTTAGGATGTGGTAGAATTTGAAGGTGTCGAAGTCAAGGAGGATTCGCTTCAAGTGGCTGAGAATTTTGTTGATACTTGCATTGTTGAACTGTTCCTCAGTATTGAGATTTTTGATTAGGATTTCTGAATCTCCAAATTCTTGGAAATATTTGATGCCTCTTTCCTGCGCAATTTGGCAAGCTTTGAGAAGAGCGAGAACCTCTGCTTGATTGTTATTTTTCTGCCCTATGCCCCAGCAGAAGCAGTCTCTTCTTGTGCCATTCTAAGAGTATATTATACCCCCAGCTTCAGCTGCCCCAGGGTTCCCTTTAGAATCACCGTCAAAGAAGATCGTGGTTAGGTGTTGGTGCCTCCACCAATCTTGAAAGATACTATCAGAGTCACATTTTTTCCAGTCGGGTTGAGCAGAGGGGGGGACTAGCAGGAAGTTTCGAGGGAGAGGGGTAAGAGAATCCAGCCATCTCTTTTCTTCAGGGAGGAGGGAGAGGTCTTCTTTAAAGTAAGTTTGTTGGGCAGCTTCAAGGAGTAAATATTTTGCTTTAGTTGCAACTTTCAAGGGAGAACAAGAGATTTCTTTGAAAATATGATCATTCCAGGTCAGCCAGATTTGCCAACATACATATTTGGGTATAACGATCCATATTTTGTTCCAAAGGGATTTGGTGAGAATTTTGTGAGGATATCGGTTGCTCCAAGAGGCAAAAAGCTCAGCAACAGAGTCATAATCCGGAGGGGAAATCTGGAGATCCTAGAGAATGTAAGCCCAGACATATTTGGCAAAACAGCAGTCAATAAAGAGGTGCTTGGATGTTTCACTGCTGCTTCTGCAGAGGGCACATCTGTGCGGGCCTGCATAACCTCTCTTGGTAAAATTTTCTCCGGTTAAAGCTTTGTTATGCAGCAAAGTCCAGAAAAAGAAATTTATCTTGGGGAGGCCACCAGGATCCCAGACTTGTTTCCAAAAGCTGGGGGGATGGTTGCTGATTTTTGAAGTGTGGAGGGCGCTATATCCGGCAGCAGTAGTGTAACGGCCCGAGTGGCCCCAACCCCATGCATCTTTCATAGATCTGTGGACAAGAGCAGCCTCTTCTAGCATTTCTATCAGGCGCGTTTGTTGTTGCTGGAGTCGGACAGGAATGCCATGGAAGTCCCAACAACGCCAATTTCCATTGCTGTGCCATCGAGAGATATCATGGACGCTGTTTATGCCTGCACGCTGAAGCCAATCCTTAATGTCTACGATTTCCTCAGAATCCGATAAGGGAGCATGATCCATGATACAGTCATTCCATAGAGAGGTTTTCTTGCCATTACCAGGTACTCGATACACCTTCTGTCTAAAGAATTGGAGACTTTTCCTACATAAGTTCCAGGTTTGAGAGCATTTGACAGAGGAGCAGGCTTGCAGGTTTCGAAGAGATGTCCCATCTGCATACTTATGCGTGAGGGCTTGGCTGACCGGGTGCTTTGGTTCGTTGTGAAGTTTCCACATAATTTTTCCACCGAGTGCCATGTTGACCAACGCAGGGTCGTGAATCTAGAGGCCTCCCTCAGTGATATCTATTTTAACAATGTCCCAGTTGATCAGATGAATTTTGTCCTGGTTTCCTTCCCCCCCTTGCCAAAGGAAATCCCGCAGAAGTTTGTAAATTTGTTCCATCACATATTTTGGGGCGAGGAGGAAGGCAGCCTGATAGATAGGCAGCGCTGCTAGCAGAGTTTTGATAAGGATGAACTTTCCTCCTTTAGTTAACCAATAACCTCCCCACAATAAGATTTTTGATTTAATTTTGTTGATTATATCACTCCACAGGTCCCTTTTGTTGATACCATTTATGATGGGAAAACCCAGGTATTTGATCTTGTCCCATTTTGCATAAGCTTTGAAGCCCAGAGTCTTTGAAATGCTCAAGAGATCGTGTTGTTCCATATTCGAGGCGTAAATTTCACTTTTTATTTCATTAACTAAAGCTCCAGAAGCTCTGCAATAGCGTTTGAGGACAGAGTCGAAGGCCTCTGCAATTTTGAGGGAGGCACCTCCGAGAAGGATTGAGTCATCCGCAAATAAGGCATGGTTTATGGATTCAATGCCTTGGGAGATTTTAAGACCAGGAAGTGATCCAGCTTCTCTCTCAGCAATGAGCTTTCTGCTCAGAGATTCAGCGAGCAGGATGTACAGAAAGGGAGAGAGGGGACAACCCTGCCTAAAAGAAATCAGTGGGGCGCCCATTGACCAGAGGGGCAATCCAAGGATTTTCGACACAGGCTTTTATAAGATTCACAAACTGATTCAAGAACCCAAAGGAGCGTAAGAATTTGATGAGGAAGCTGTGTTTAATGCTATCAAAAGCATTCGCCATGTCAAGCTTTATCAACATTCCTTTTTCTTTATGCTGTTTGCTAGATTGAATTGTTTCCTGCACTTGGATGACATTATCCAGAATTTGTCTTCCTTCAACAAATCCTCCTTGGGAGGAGGAGATGAGCCTTTTAAGAAGAGGTTTTATTCTGTTTTCCAGCAACTTGGCCAAGATTTTGTAGGAGGCGTTACATAGAGATATGGGTCTGAACCTAGCAAAGGTTTCAGGATTTGCTTCTTTAGAAATTAGCGCGAGATAGGTGGAATTAGTTCCTCCCCCTATCTTGGCTTTCTTTTGGAATGCTCTTATCATTTTCTGAAGGTCATGTTTAATAATGTCCCAACAGCTCTTGAAGAAATGGATGGTGAACCCATCAGGTCCAGGGGCCTTATCGGATTCCATAGACTAAATAACCTTGATTATTTCTTCCTCTATGAAGGGTCTGTTAAGATGTTGGTTGTCCTCTGTGTTGATAAGGGGAGGAATGTTTGAGAGGAGGTCCGCTGTATCCTCCTCGCTGCCTTGGATCCCATCTGTGAAAAGCTTTTTGAAGTGGCTTTCTGCTGGCTCTTTTGTTTGAGCAAACCCTTTGCAGATCGTCCCTTCTTCTGTTGTGATTTCCGAAATATGGTTGCGGGAGATTCTAGCTCTGTATTGTTTGTGAAAGAAGGTAGTATTACGATCCCCAGCCTTCAACCATAGAATGCGCGATTTAATTCTCCAGTATTCTTCTTCCATTCTAAAGGAGCGGTAGGAAGAGCGTTGGGCTTCAACTTCTTTGCCAATCATCTCTAAGGTGATGTCCTTACTTTCCATTTCTACTTGCATGTCCTCCAGAGTCTGCACTGTATCTTTCCTGTGGCTAGATGGGTTAGGAACAAGAGTTTTTATCCATTCTTTCAAGGCTTGTTTTGCAGCCTTGAGCTTTTGCTCCCAAACATAACTTGGAGAGCCTGAGATTGGGATGGCCCATGCTTCTTTCACAGTTTCTATAAAACCGTCCCTGTCGATCCAGAGGGGGCTATAGCGGAAAGGAAGAGGACCCAAGTCTTCCTCATCCTCCAGGAGCAGTTGAATGGGTTTATGATCTGAAGTTAATTTGGGGAGAATTCTTGTTTTGATTATTTTTTTGTTCATCATCAGCGAGCTTTGAACTAGAAATCTATCCAAACGGGTAGAGATGTGATCCTCCCCTATCCTGTTATTTGTCCATGTATAGAGGCCCCTTGTTGGGCTGAAGTCAAGGAGATCCCATTGCTAGATGAGGTCTTCCACATAAGGCAGCAAATGGTCTCTATTGCTGTTTCCTCCTCTCTTTTCCTTGGGTTTCAATACTATGTTTAGATCGCCCGCAAGAATTATGTTATTGAGATTATGCTACTCTAAGAATGCTAGAAGGGAGCTTCAGCATTCTCTTTTTTCGGAGTAAAGGACTGGAACATAAAGATTGAATAGAGAGATAGACAACTTACTTGCACAATGACTTAATTCTGTGAAGATCCAGTGTTGGGTTTTGCAGGAATTGTTCAGTTGGAAGGTATCGTTTGCCCACATGGTTGCCAGCCCTCCTGAAGAGCCCCTTGCACTTACTGCTTTGCCTACTTTTTTCTTCCATTTTTCTTTGCTGATGTCGAGAAGGGCATGCCCTTCTATTTTTGTCTCTTGGAGCATGAGGATGGCTGGTGTTTCAATTTTTAGTAGGTCTTTAACTGCTTCTATTTTCATGTGGGACCCCAGACCTCTGCAATTCCAAGAGACTAATCGCATTATTTACCCTGATGGGGATGGGGTCCTCCCTTTGGAGGGCGGGTCCTTGTGTTTCTACTGATAGACATATCTATCGTGGTTTGGCTGCCTTGAGTTTTGAGTCTTTCAGCCTCCTCTTCCCTTGCTTCTTTGTGAGATTTTCTTCCAGCTCTTTTTGATGGACTCTCAAAGGTCTCTTCATCCGAGGAGCCTGAGCTATCTACCAGTTTTTTCTTTGTGAATTCCGCATAAGATGGGTTGGAGGGGCTTCCTTTAGAAGCCTCTGGTAGGCCTGGTTCTTCGTCCTCTTTGTTGGAGTTGGATGTTCCTTCATGATCTACATTTTCTGGAGTGGTCTCTAAGGGTTGGTTCTGCCTGCTTTCTGTTTCCTTTGAAGCTGGGCCCCTTTCCTCGATGGACTTGGAGTTGTTGTGGGTCGCATTCTGGTTACCTTTACCCCTGCCTCTCTTTTGCTGTGGTGCTTTCTGGACTAGGGTCCATTGCTCACCTTTATGCATCTCTGGTTGTTCCTCGGCCTTTTTCTTGTAGTATTTTGCAAAATAGCCATGTTTGTGGCAGTGTCTACATTTATAAGGGAGCTGTTCGTAATCCAATTCTTGAAGATGCATCCATCTGGCAGCCGTTAACTTGATTGCTTCTGGTAGCCCCTCCTCCAGATCGACTTCAACACAAATGCGGGCACACGAAAACTGGTCCTTTTTAGCTGCTTTGTCTATGTATTTTCCTAGAGCATTGCCGATTAGCTGCAAGGATTTGGTATTCCAGTAGTGAAGGGGGAGATGGGGTAAATGGACCCAGACTGGGACTGCTGAAGGAACATCCTGGGCAGGGTCAAAGTCGGGCGACCATTTGTTCAGGTATAATCCTTGGAGGCTCATAAAATATGGTCCATTCCTGAAAATTAAACTTCTATCCTCTGCACTTTCGAAGACGAAAACAAAGTAGCCCTTTCCCACAAAGTAGCTTTTGATGGCCTCTTTGGTTAACGGAACCTGGTTTCTCTGAACCCATTCTTCAACAGATCTTGGTGAAGTCTACAGGCCCGTAAACTGACCTATGAGGCCGCGCTCAGCTAGGTTCAATGCTGCTCTACACATTTCTTCTTCTGGGAGAGCAACAGTAGGGATGTTGTCCATTTTCTTCACGAATTTTTGTTGCGCAACTGGCGGGTTTCTCTTGTTACATGCAGCAATCATCGATTTAAATGCTGGGACCTCTGGAGGGAGAGGAGGGGTGGGCGGACCCCCGCTGGAATCCATGGCAGAACCGTTGGGGCAGATCTGCAGTGCGCAGTAGCCACAGAGGGCGCGCAGAGCAGAACAGTGGCGGATGACCTAGCTCATAGCAGAGGGAGCGCGCTTGTATTATATTTTTTTCGTAAGCATAATCAATTTTGACAAACTAGTATCTGCTCCTATTTCTTTCACAACTTCTCGAATTTTCACTTCATTGTTTGCAATTCCTTTCTCTGGCATAATTGTTTCCAGCAAGCATTTCAGCCATTTCCTTTGAACTTGTTTTATCTCAACCACATTATCAATATGTTGCAATTTAGTTTCAACAACTCCTTCTTCTTCTTATTTTTTGACAATATTCAGTAATTTTCCATCACCTCCTTGATTGATTCTGAAAATCAATCCAAATTCCTCAAACATTGTATCTTCATCCTTTATCAAAATACAATTCTGATTCTCCATCACTGTGGTAGTTATAAAATTCTGTCCTACAGTCTTCTCTTGGCTAATCAGACAAGCCAACTCTTCCTTGTCATCAATAATAACAAGTTCCTTCATATGAGGCATGACTATGTCACCTTCCTTGAAATTTATAATTTTCTTCTTCTGCAATAGTTCATCTTCATTCAAGACAACTCCAAAATATGGATTCCCTTCTGCAACACCTGTAAACACAGTCAAATTATTAATTTCAAAATTACAAGACCCAATGGTCTCATTTGATATTCGAATCACCAAATCTTCTTTTTGCAGTTCTAAGCCTCTTTCAAGACTCAGAAAATCTCCACTGTCTTTCTTCCCGGCTTCCAAGTTTAACTCCATTGTGCCAATCACCATGATAGAATGATGATCCTCCACTATGTTTTCAGCTAACATGGTTTCCTTTTCATTAAATTCTCTGAAATTTTTCATTTGTTGTCCTTCTTTGCCTGCATAATTAATACATGAATTATCAGTATTAAAAATACAATATTTCAATACCTCTTCCTCCTCTAGCAACATTTCAGTATGCTGCTTTGAGTTTTCATTTAACTCCTTTGTCAGCACATCAATATGCTGATCTAAATTCTTCATGAGACTGTCAGCTAGTCTCTCCTTCTTATCATCTGTTTCATGAATGTTTCTCTGCTCTGGTTCACAATAATGAACTTCTTTAATTTGATGAATCATTCTTACATCCTTATCCTCTGTCTCCTGATTGTCATTCATGAAAATTTTCCTGCCTTGCTTCTTCACTAATTTATCCTGTGTAGAGATCCTCTGTTTTTCCAACTCTCTTCTCTGAAGATCTAACTTTTTATTTAATTCAAAAATTTCAATTGGAGTAGAACTTGGAAACTTCACACAAATTTCCATACCTTCATTTTCTGTTGACCAATCATCAGACGGTCCTTCTTCTTTTGTTTCAATATTCTGCTAAATATTCTCATTAGACCCCTATGTCTTCATTTCTTTCTGAGATCTTGCTATCTCAGAATTGATCTGAACAAATTTCAGATTCAACTTCTTCTCCTTAACAAAATTCAAAGTTTTTTCATCATCCTATGATGTACCTGCAATCATACACAATTCGTTAGTTTTAAAAACACAAGACTTTTCAGTCTCATTTGCTTCTTCAAACATTTCTCCTTGAACAGATTTACATGTAGAATCCTCAAATTCCATCCTTGACTCAAAAATTCTAAGTTATTATTTCCATAAGGCAATCTCCTTCTACCTCCACATCATTTGTAATGGTTTCCAAATTACCTTCTTTCCCTTCAGTGGAAAGATCCATCCTCCTCTCTAGTTTTCCTCTTCTTGTAGCCATTCCTTTAGTACCTCCAGTTATACTTTCATCACTGCAATATCTCTTTTTCTATCCTCATCATTCATCTTACCTATGTAGAATTATTTAGAACCTCTTCTCTGATCTTCCATGATCATATTCTTCATGAGCTCCTCACTCACTATGAGTTTCACTAAGCCTCTGCAACAGCAAGTCCTCCCTGCTACCACTTACCTCATCAATCCCCTCTCTGGATTTGGTCTTTTGGCAAGCACTGGTTCTCTATCTCTGGAACCTCTTGAGCACTCTCATTCTGCTCTCTCTAGGCTTATATCCTCAACTCACCCTCTCTTGAGAACACTTCAGCTATTATCCCTATCCAACCTTTAGCTGGAATATTAGGTTCACTGCCATCATCATCAAAATCTTTGTCTTCATCTTGTCTGCAACCATAATTTTGCAATCACAATTTTCAAACCAGATTAAAATTATCTCACCTTCAAGATCTCTGCATGATCTTGTTCTCTTGATTCACTTGATCTGCAAGATCTCTTGATCTTGACGGCTACGTGTCACTCCTTGGAGTGTATCGCGTGAATTTTCTCAATACCATTTACCAACTTAAACCTATGCGAAAACCATTCGTGGTTTTTCAAAAACCACCTCCGCGTTCATTACTCATGGTTCCATCGCATAATTTCACCACACTTCTTCTCTGCTCACTATTATGTTACTCACAGTTCCGCTGCACCGCCATTTTCGATTTTTCCTTCAATTCTTCAGGCCCGCATCATCCAAATTTCATCACTGTTTATTCAGTAACCATTGAAACGCCATACATCTTCTGTCTGTGAAAATTTCATGTTGGAAGTTTCTCATTTCAACCCAATTTCATGATTTCTAACAGGCTAAGGTTTCATCAAATCTTCAAACTCTCTCTTCTGCGATGGAATCTCCCTTCCAGCATTGATCTAAAGTTTCTTCACATTCCAGGATTGAACCCTCAGCATACTCGATTTGAGGGATCACCCTTTTAATGGGTCACCATCGATCCATTCTGTGATTGATGGTAGCTCGTTATTATTGATTCAAACCCAATTTTGAATATCATTATCTCGAAATTGAAAACTCTATATGTATTTTAATTTCCAATCTCCTGCATATAAACATGATGTCAAAATCCTTTGTTCTATATACACATCATACTTATATTCATAAAAATAAACACACTCAATTCAACACCAAATTTCTCTGTATATATAAAACTAAAATAATTACAAAGTATTTCTTCCTCTCTGGCCTCATATTCAATTAGTGGCCTTCTTCCTCTACAGCCCGTAGGCTTGAAACCCTATCTCTCTCAAACCCTGTATCACTCTCTATCTATTTTCTACTGCTTTTTATGCCTTTGAGGCTTACATTTTATACAAAAGGTTCTAAAACTATTTTTGGTTTCAGTTCCTCCATCTCCTCAACAAAATCCTAAATATACTCTAACTCCTCATTTGCCTCAACTAACCCCTAAGGATCCTCTTTCATCACAAAATCATGAAACCAATTCTAATTTAGGATTTACATTAATTCCTAAATCTCTCAATCCCTGTACACTCTCAACTATCCTAATTCTCTCATGTTTTCCAACATTCGAGAACATTTACAAAATTCTCACAATATTTAATTAATTCTCATTAAAATCACTCAAATCATTACATAAGAAACCAACTCCCTTGAAAACACAAAACCCCTAAGTATAATAAAATACAAGGAATTTTCTTGAGCCTAATGCCCCTGCATCATGATGCCTTGGTCTTCTCTTGTCCTTCAGGTGAAAGAACTCTTGAAAAATCAAGTGATATTTGAATCTATGATTTTGAGACTCATAATCTTAAAAATAGTCTTCAAGGGATGATTTCTCTTAAAACCCTTCATTTCCCACAACCAAAAAGGTAGGCATGGTAGAGCGTTGGGAAATATGTGGCTGATGCACTGGTTGATCATTCCAGTGGTGAGACATGCCAGAGCATTCTCCAAGATGAAATATCTTAGGAGACTCTTTGATTCTGTCCAATCTGATCTCTTTTATCTCCCTATCAAGATATTGCATAGCTCTCATAACGATCTTTGCAAATTCCTTTCCTTCTTCATCACTTCTAGATTTAGGGGCTTTACCCTTGTCTTTATCATCATTCGTGTAATCAAATTTCTTCTGTCTCCTTTTGAGATACCTCTTCTCTCTCTCAGTAAGAGGCTCTTCTTCTTTTGAAGACATATTGGCTTCTTACAGGTTGTGCCAAGATGATTTCCCTGATTCCACTGTATTATCCCAATTAGGGAAATACAACAATATTAGACAATAATGCAGAGAAGTAACGTAGATCAGCTAAGTAAGAGTAGGAGGCCAATATGGAGGCTCATTATTTACATATACATCTGCAAAATATGTGAATAAGATAACCCAAGAGATGTACAACAAGAAATATAATACTTTTATGGAAGAAAATCCTCAACATGAGGTGCTGCAACCATGTATTAAGACTGAAAAGAGCTTGACAGCGTTATTTTATTAGCTGCAACTTCTGTAGGTTACACTTCAGATCTAGAGCAAATATGTGTACAAAAATTTAGATGTATACCAGATCTGTACACTAGATAGGCTCTTCTTCAATTTCCCCTTGGGGTTTTCAGCAAAACATGAAGTACAAGGAGTAGATCTGATATCTAATGATGCAGATCTATAGAAATATTCAGAAAAACATGAAGATTTAGATCTTATTTGATAAATGAAATATGATGGTCCCCTCCAAATTGATCTCAAATGAGAAGGGCAGATCCCCAACACGGAAAAACCACTCCTCCAAAAAGTGTGCCAAAAGACCCTGCAACAACACCCACACAAATAACAAAATTCTAGAAACAAGACTGCATTGTAGGCTCTAGAACATGTTTGGCCTGATGCCAAGATCTAAAAATGCAACTCCAATCATCCAATACTCTCTTGCCAATGGGATAGAAGACTTCCCCACTAAAAAGAGGCACTAGATCTGCCTAGATCTGAGTAGATCTAGCCTCCACTTGCTACAGCTTACAAAGAAAACCAAACCCTCAACAGGATCTGTGTTGTAGTTGGAAGAATAGCTTGGCCAAAAGCCTGATAGTGGACAAGAAATGAAAACTCTTCCAAGAGGCCTCTTAAGGAAAGAGGTGGGATTCCCGATCAGGAACACCCAGTGC
This sequence comes from Pinus albicaulis, assembly GCA_034641835.2. Lineage (NCBI taxonomy): Eukaryota > Viridiplantae > Streptophyta > Pinopsida > Pinales > Pinaceae > Pinus > Pinus albicaulis. The sequence goes on along the minus strand of CM076582.1, from coordinate 1,656,768,756 downwards.
TAAACATCACTATTCTATGCTAAACAGCAAGGAGAATAAGAAATGTCTAAATAGAAAAAATATTCAGAAATAACATAATCATCAACAACATTCTCATGCTGCTCTCCTCTTCCTTATATAAGTTTGAAAGCTTGCAAAACCCTAAACGATCTCAATGGAATAACTCCTTTCACGTGAAACACCTCCAATTAAAATTTTGTTGTGCCTTATTGATGGCCACTCCTCCAAGATAATGTTGTTGATTTGGTCATGGTTGAACCAATCAAAAGATTCAGCCCCTTTCACACCTAAGGGTGCTTATTTAAATAGCCCAGATTTAGCCTTGTTCACATGTGGCATTGATTTATTTGTTGTTTTAGGAGTTTTATCATCCTCCTTTACATTTGTATTCATGAAACAGAAAAATGAAACAAAAATGAATATTCCCATTAGCTTGGGCTAATTGGGAATATTACAATAGACTCCCTTATAAGGGTCATTTATAATGGTATCGAGTGCATCACCTTTGACTCCTATGACGTCGACCGTCATTACGTTTGTTCCAACCCATCCCACTGTCTGTGTGTCTTCATTTGCACTATCTATTAGTGTGGTTCAGTCATTTCCACCATCTTTTTTTATTCATCGATCGATTCCTATTGCTTCCACGATACCTGTTGGGCCTACCGTGAGTGGATCACAGCCTACTGTTTCTAGAATCCAACCTAATGGTAGTGCGTGTGTCTCTTCTAATCCAATTCTTGAAGGTTTGACATACGATTAGTACATGTTGGCCATTCGGCAATAGAATTACACCCCTTAGGGTTCTCAACAGTCACAAGCTCCTGTTAATCCTCCGCATCATTATGATGAGTATGAAAATCCCATCTATTTGTCTCTGATTAACACGAACCAATTCACGTACCTACTGGGACAACCCTATGGTTTGCAAGGCCAACCCTTTCAGGGGAAACCTTTGGTCCAAAAGGGACAACCCTATGGTCCACAGGGAAAACCTTATGGTCCACAAGGACAACCCTTTCAGGGACAACCTTTGGTCCAACAAGGATAACCCTACGGTCCTGTTGGTCAACCTTATGTTCAAAAAGGAGCATCTTATGTTCCCCAAGGGAAAATATATCCATCACGGGGAAAACAATTTGTGTAACAACACCAGCCTTACGTTCAACAAGGTCCCACTTTTGTACAACAAGGTCAACCCTCTACTGCTCAGCCAATTCAACCTGTTCTTCAGGGGCAACTTATCTCATCCCAACCATCAGGACAACATATTCCACAAGGGCAATCCGGTGGCTCTCAACATCTAGGCCAACCTACACCTCACGGACAGCCTGTCCAACCCCAACAGCCAAGCCAACCTGTACCCTAGGGGTAGCATGTTCAACCACAACATTCGGGTCAACCTGCACCCCAGGTGCAACCTGCACAGCCTCGGGGCACTGCTTACATTCTCCAAGGTCAATCTCAGGTAGTGTAAAGTGTGCCCCAGGGCACTGCTTACATTCCTCAATGTCAATCTCAGGTAGTGTATAATGCACCCCAGGGTACTGCTTATATTCCTCAAGGTCAATCTCAGGTAGTATATAATGCTCCTTAAGGCATTTATTACTTTCCACAACAAAATCCATATGTTTCTCATAAAATACCTCAGTGGTTCGCTCAAAATCAATATCCTCATCCTCAACTAGTGTATGGGAAGAATTATCAGGCTTATAACCCCTATGGAAAACATCCTCCAGGACAGAACATGTGGGGGCAGAATTTCTCCCAACCTAGTTGGAATCCCAATACTGTTCTTTATCAAAGACCTACAATTCCTTTCAATCTGAAATGTCCTATTCTCGCTAGGCTGGAGCTACTCGATGTGTCGAAGTTGACGAATGACCCTATCCTTCATAATCCATGATGGGCCGAGGTGATTCGACTGCTCTAGGGCACCCAAGGCACTTTGGATGTTCTTAAAGAACCATTCCCATCACAAAAAAATCAGATGGTGGAGCGACCTCAGTCCTCCACCCCATTTGGCTCTCAGGTTTTCATGATGAATGGTCCTCCACACATCTCTATTTCTACCTGATCCAAATTTTATACTGAACTACGTCAGGAAGTTGGTGTTATCACTGGAAAATCATACAAGAAAAGGTGACATTATGTAATGTTGCACAAAAGGATTTACAGGGCTGAGAGACGTCAGAGAATCTGAAATTATTTAAAAATATCTAAGGTCTAAGGAAAAATCAAATTGCATACAAGAAGGACTAGTCAAATGTGTCTTTGCGCGCAAAATTCTTCGATAAACACGCATTTGCGCACCTTTTTCCCCAAAAAGCGTGCAATCCTGGGAATGGCGGAAGTCGCTTTTCGGGACCAAAAGGCACACTCCAAGAAATTAATTCCACACTTGAAGTTGCCTAATGACAGCCACCCAAGCCTCCTTAGGACATCAAGGGAGCACACAATGGAATAAATGTGGCACACAATGGAATCACCCTCCTCTCTTGGGTCACTATCTACAATGTACCAAGAGAGGTAAGGAGGATTTGAATTCTCCTAAAATATGCCACCAAGAGATGAACAACAGGAGAGCACATTGTTATGCTGGCCAAAAATTTCCCCCAAGAAATACCAGTAGTGTGTGATCCAGAGTAGAGATAGAGGGGACTCAGTTGTTGGCCATCCAACAACTCCAGTCCACCATAGTAGAGAGAGGGAGACTTTGTGCCAAGGCAGCTCAGAAGTAAAGACATCCTTTCATCGAGACTTAGAACCACTAGTTCTAAGGCCCCCTTGGCAAGTGGGTTAAATTTTCATCCTCATTTCCTACCAAAACTCAATAATATGGGACGTAAGCACTGTCGTTTAGATTATTGAAGTTGTTTGACTCTATTTAGAGCTTTTGTGTTATTTTTTTTAGTTTTAGTTGAATTTTTATGTTTGAATATGCATGCTAATTCTCTATCTAGTATTTTTATGTTTGAGCATGTTCCACTAACTTGCTTGACACAATCTATTTTCTACTTGTGACCAATAACATAAGAGGGAAAACCACACCCCTTAATTCGGTATGATTTCATACATACGTGCACCAAACACACTAACATAGGATTGGCGACTCCACTAAATTTTATTTCCAAGTTTATTTGGTTGTGCCTTTTGCAGAGACCTCTGTCTTTGCTGTGGATTTGGGCTAGAATTGCCCCCTTTCTCTCCTTCACAGTCTAAGTTCATCCCATGTGAGAGACTGAAGCAGATGAGCTCCCGAAAAACTGTAGAAATTTGAATAACTGATATATTATTCACCGAGATTCTCTTGATCACACACTATTTTATCTTCATGCATAATACAGAATCTCTTCTACCATTGATCATCACATGCAGAAGTAAAATCAATTGCATGCACACATTAAAACCACAAACAATCACACATATGAACATAGTATTTAATGGGAAAGCTTAAAGCTGAAAACCCCAACTATCTTTATATTATATGTCATGGAGATAATGTAACAATCATAGTAAAAATCTCCTCACAAGCTCTCATGCACACCCTCAATTGCTACACACTATCAAGCTAGATCTAGCAAAACACATGCTCCAATATTTTGCCACTGGATAGCCAGCCTCTATTGCGTAATTAATGCTATGGGATGGCTTCATTAAATAGATAAACCACACCAGTTGAGCTGCACAATCCTCATGGGCTCCTCCAATCACTGGTTGTTGCAAATATGCAACAATATAGTCACAACTGATAGTTAACCTGCTCTTTCACCTATCTCTGCACTGGTCTCCACATATAGCTTGTCCATGCACTGAAGTTAAATGATGTATTCTTTAGTTGATTAATGAGTTTATAATTAGTGAATTAATTAATAATTAATTCACACCACTCTCACTAATTGTATCGATTAGTTAAACTAGATACAAATAGCTCAACTATGTTTAGATTAGTTAAACTGAACACAACTCCATTAACTTCCTCAATCAACTCCACCAAACACTGTCACATGAGTTCTAACTGGAGTATCCATGCAATAGCTCCACTTAACCCTCAGGAATAGCATAATTATTACAGCCGACCTCTGTGCCACATGCGCTAACATAAGCCAAGAGTGCTCGAGAATAAGATAATGTTTAGAGTCTAAATATTATTAAGAGCTAATAATATTCAACATATCTATTTTTAGACTAGCAATATAAAAATAGATTAACTAATATGTCTAAAAATAGAAGTCCATCTATTTTTTCCAACTTGACTTAACCTTCCATAAATAGCATCCTGCAACTCATAGAACATGATCCATATGTCTAAAAATTGACTTGCGCCAAAAATAACCTGCGGGCCCACTTAGTGAAGGTGACTCTTTTCACTAAGCTCATCATCTTATTGCAATCTCAACACTCCATCTAAAAAAGATAGGGATTATCTGCCACCCCGATCCTGCCCCTGTGGTATTCGAATTTGCTCCTAGTGAGCGCCTTTGTCAAGATATCAACATCCTGATCTTCTATAGGAATGTAAGAAAGTAACATGATCTTCCGCTTCACAGAATCTCTGATATGATGATATCGGATGTCAATGTGTTTAGATATATCATGAAATAATCAACTAACCAAGATTTTGATGCAACTCTGATTATCACAATATATCACAGTAGGATCTAAGTGTGAACCGAACAACCCAACCAGGATCTTCCTCATCCATATAGCCTCGCATCTTTGACCAAACTCTTGGATTCATGAGTCTCGAGGATCTGCTTCTGCTGTGCAAGAAAGCTGTTGTCGACCCTGATCTGCTGAAAATCCCTCCAGATGTGCTCTTTCTGTCCATTGGGCTCCCTGCCCAATCTGCATCCGTGAAGCCACATAGCTTCACCTCATCCGACTGTCTGTACCATAATCCATATCCTGATGTGCCTCTGAGATATGTGCCTCTGAGATATCTTAATACATGCTTGTCTACCTTCCAAAAGAGCTTGGTAGGCTTAACCATAGCTTTTGAAAGCTGGTTAACAGCATATCATATGTTGGGTCGTGTATTGATCAGATACATAAGCGACCCCACCAACTGTCGATAAATAGTGGCATCCAATACCTCCGCCGAAGTAGCATCCTCCTTATTCAAACCAACAGGAAGAGGAGTATCAACAGGCTTGCAGCCATGCATTTTGGACTTCTCCAATATCTCCCGGGCATACTTACCCTGAGAAACAAACAGTCCACCACTGAGCTTCCAAATTTCCAATCCCAGGAAATAATGAAGGGGGCCCAAGTCCTTCATCTCAAACTCCTTTGCAAGATCAGCCTTGCATGAGTGTATCAACAGTTCATCACCTGTCAAAATCAAATCATCTACATAAGGCGCAGCTGATCAACAACTTACCTCACCACAATGCGGTATAGGTTAGGATCACGCCTCACTCTCACTGGATCAAGAACAACGCTCTCTTGAGAACCGCACATGTGACTCACTACGAAGATCTCGAAAAACCTTCGAGTGGCTCTCTGTGCCACCTCCTTCTCAATCACCCCATTGGGAACGGTCTTCACATCCATCTGATCGGTGTGCCACCCCATCTGAGAAGGCAAAGAATCGTCCGTATGGAAGAATACCTTGCGACAGGTGCAAAGGTCTCCTCATAATCGATCCCCTCTATCTGTGAAAAGCCTCGGGCAACAAATCTTGCATTGTACTTCTCCACACTCCCGTCAGCTTCCTGCTTCACTTTGTAGATCCATCTCGAACCCACCACTGATTTCCCTTCTGGCCTTGGGACAATCTCCCATGCACTATTTATGACAATCGAATCATACTCTTCCACCATGGCATCTACCCATGCGGGATCCTCCACAGCTTCCTCGAAAGAGGATGGCTCTGTCATGATACACTTGCTCACAAGAGCCATGTATCCAATATACCGGTTAGGTGACTGTCTCTGTCTGCGCTGTGATGTAGGTGCTCCTACAACCTTCTCTGCATCTTGAGCCAGTCTCTCAGCCTATGTAGTGCGCTTCTGCCCTCTGATGGTTGGCGTTGCATGAGTGGTCTCTTCCACTCCATGAACCTCCTCTTGTGGCTAATCCACATCCTGAGGCTCATCCTTAGGAACTAATAGCCCCTCATCTGCATGCAAGTGTGGCTCCCTCTCAAGCGAACACTTCATGGCTTTCTCCTCCTGAAATTTGATATCCCCTCGCACAACAGTCTTGCGACTGTCTAGAAAATACACATGATAGTTGTGGGGCGTATCAGTGTACCCCACAAATATCCCAACCTCCGCAGTTGGCTCCAGCTTCTTCTTGGCATCCTTCGTCACATGAATGTAAACAGGTGAACCAAAAATCCTCAAATGGGAAATATTAGGCTGCTTACCAGAAAACGCCTCCTTGGGTGTACTCATGCCAAGTATCCTGTGAGGACAACGGTTCTGCATATATACTGCAGTATTGCATGCCTCCGCCCACAAGTGAATGGGTAGGCCTTGATCATGCAACATCTCTCGTGCAGCACCTACGATCGTTCTATTCTTCCGCTCAGCAACCCCATTCTGCTGTGGGTTATGAGGTGCTATGAGCTCTCTTCGAATTCCTTCTGCGCTGCAAAATTCCTTGAATTCGCCAGAGATGAATTCACCACCATTGTCGCTCTAAGGCCTTCACCTTCCATGATTCTTTCTCAACCATCATGAACTCATGAACTTTGAGTATGTCTCCTCTTCTTACTGATGAAGAAGATCCGGCCATATGAAAAATCATCAACAAATATCACATAATACCTGTGCTTTGCTGTCGAAGCAACAGAGAAAGGACCACACACGTCTGTGTGAACTCTTTCAAGGATCGTCGTGGCACGACTATCCTTCTCGTGAAAGGTGGCTTTCACATACTTCCCTAAAGTACACCCCTTGCACTGATCTGACTGCGCAAGGGTGCCCTTAGGAAGCCCAGTAGAAATCTGCTGCAGAATCTTCAAAGCTCCATGGTGAAGGTGGCCCAATCTCCCGTGCCACAACTCTCCATCCTCCCCGACTCCCACCACTCCTGCATGTACCTGCTACATTGTTGTTGACCATCTACTTGCAACTGATAAAGGTTCTTGACTCGAACCCCTATCTTCCGGGTTTCTCCAGTTGTCTTACTGCGCAGCAAAGCCTTTCCCTCTCTGAAGACAACATCGTACCCCTTGTCTTCTAACATCGCCTCAGAGATCAGATTCTTCTTCAATCTTGGAACTTGCATCACATCCTTCAATACGAAGGGTTTACCAGACTCCCTCTTAAAGGAAATGGTACCGATACCGGTCGCACTGTATCTACCATCATCGCCCATCTCGATGTGCACTCCAAGATCTTTCTCATCCAGATCAGAAAACAAATCTCGATCTCCTATCATGTGAAAAGACGCACCACTGTCCAAGAACTAAACTGAACCCATCACACTTGATACCAAGCATGCGATCAGCGAAAAATCCAACTCAAACTGCGAGGCTAAGGCCTCTCCCGCTGCAGATCCAGCAGCCTACTTATTTTTCTTCTTCAGCGGACAATTTGTGGCATAATGTCCGTGTTGGTGACAGTGAAAGCACTTCACCTTGGACATATCCTACTTCTTGCCTTTTGCAACGGATTGAGAAGATTTCTTGCTCTTCCCATTCTTTTATTTGGTAGCCAAAGCGCAATTCTCTTCATCAGAGTTCTTTGATGAAGATCTGTCCCTGGTACTTCACCTTATCTCCTCTTGCACAAGATCCGACCAAATTCGCTCCCATCCTGGCAATTTCTCCCGACCATTGACAGAGTCCTGATAGGAGTGCCAACTCTTCGGAAGCCCTAGGAGAGCCAAGCTCACTAAGTCCTCATCATCAAAAATCACCCCCACACTTCCCAGCTCATCCCTGCATTGGATGAACTTTGTGAGGTACTTGGGCATACTGTCGCCTTTCTCCATCTTTATGTTCCTGAGTTTATCCTTGAGCGCCAACTTCCTCTGGTCGCTCTTGCTTTGAAATAAATCTATCAAAGCTTTCCACATCAAGAATGGAGAAGCCTTACCATGAAGGTTGGATACTATGTGATCCTTCACACCTTCCAACAGAATCCTTCGACACTTTGTTGTCTTCTTTTGCCATGCGTCAAGTACGGCAGCATCACTAGAAGTAGGTTTTGGAATTTCTGCATCTATGAACTCCTTCAACCCATTGTCATCCAGCACCGCCTCCATTCTGTCCTTCCATGCAATATAATTCGAGCTGCCCTCAAGGGCATACTCCAATCGCAATCCGTTGAAAGACATCTCAACTTCGACACCAAGAAAACACTGCTGCAAATTCGAATTCCACCAGCACAAAACTCAACTACTTCAATGTTTTGCAATTTCTCCAATGATCAATATCGCTTTGATACCATGTAGAAATTTGAATAACTAATATATTATTCACTGAGATTCTCCTGATCACACACTATTTTAACTTCATGCATAATACAGAATCTCTTCTACCATTGATCATCACATGTAGAAATAAAATCAATTGCATGCACACATTAAAACCACAAACAATCACACATATGAACACAGTATTTAATGGGAAAGCTTAAAGCTGAAAACCCCAAATATCTTTATATTATATTTCATTAAGATCATGTAACAATCATAGTACAAAGCTCCTCACAAGCTCTCATGCACACCCTCAATTGCTACACACTATCAAGCTAAATCTAGCAAAACACATGCTCCAATATTTTGCCACTTGATAGCTAGCCTCTATTGCCTAATTAATGCTATGGGATGGCTTCATTAAATAGATAAACCACCCGTCTTAAACTGCGCAATCCTCATGGGCTACTCCACCTATCTGTGTGTTGAAAATAGCAACAGTATAGTCACAAATGATAGTTAACCTGCTGTTTCACCTATTTCTGCACTGGTATCCACTGAAACTGTCCATGCAGTGAAGTTAACTGATGCATTCTTTAGTTGATTAATGAGTTTATAATTAGTGAATTAATTAATAATTAATTCACACCACTCTCACTAAATGTATCAATTAGTTAAACTGAATAGAAATAGCTCAACTATGTTTAGATTAGTTAAACTGATTACAACTCCACTAACTTCCTCAATCAACTCCACCAAAATCTGTCACATGAGTTCTAACTGAAGTATCCATGCAATAGCTCCACATAACCCTTAGGAATAGTGTAATTCCTTCTGTCAGCTCCTGTGCCACATCTGTGCACTTAACTGAAGTGCTCCAAGAGAATAAGATAATGTTTATAGTCCAAATATTATTAAGAGCTAATAATATTCGACATATCTATTTTTAGACTGGCAATCTAAAAATAGATTCCGCCCAGTATGTCTAAAAATAGAATTACATCTATTTTTTCCGACTTGACCAACCATCCATAAATAGCATCCTACAACTCATAGAACATAATCCATATGTCTAAAAATAGACTTTGCGCCAAAAATAGCCTGCGAGCCCACTTAGTGAAGGCGATTCCTTTCCACTAAGCTCATCATCTTGTTGCAATCTCAACAAAAACTACTATGTAGGAAGTTTTTGTGCATTTCTCATAGATAGGAGCGCCCCAAGGCATGCGTTCAGAACTGACCCCTGCGTAGACATTGAGCCTATTTCACACTTTTGCGCACAAAAAAAAGAATGAGAATTTTTTCCAATAATTTCCTATTTTCCTGCTTGTAAAAGTGACTGGCAGCCCATAATACATTTTCCAGCACAGGTTGGGGTACCCTACATCTTCCTAAAACTCACTCATAGCTGCTTTTGGTAGGATTGGTGTTAGTTTTATTTCAAGTTGATTTTTGCAAAGTTAGACACATAGTTTAAGTAGGAGGAAAACTAAATTGCATTCTAAAAAATTTATGTTTTGCAAATTTAGGTACCAAAACACCTAGATAATCAGCCAAAGTAAGTGGCCCAAGTAAACACATACTTAGCTAGTTATTTTTCTAGTGTAAAAGTCATTAGTTTAGTTCAATCTTTGCACTAGGTTTTTGAGACCGGGATCGAATTGTCGATAGAAGAGCAAGTAATATTTGTTTCCTTTGCACCCTCGTGTGATCCTAGGCTAGAATATGATCACTCTCTATTCAAAAATCACCATCTCCCTATAGTTGATCACATAGATTAACTAGGAAAAATCGAAAGCGGCCCATATTCGCGCATGTTTTTATCTTGAGAAAAGAACAATAGAACATAGTTTAAATAGGGGATTTTGAAAAGGATCATTGCATATCCACACGTTCAAACTATGTGCTTGTTCACTTTTTTCTCACACACGTCCACACACTAAGCAAAGTAAATACACCTAAAACTAACTTAACAAAACTCACTAAATTCTCCCCACAGGGGCCACAAAATAATTTATAGTCTAAGTTAGGATCAATGGGGAAGGCATCCAATAAGCCACCTTGATCATTATTCATCTTGAAACATAGAATTTGATTGTTTAGGGAGCTTTCAAATCCACCTATCAGCCCACAGAAAATAAAACCCGAGCGTGGCAGTGTTACACGTTATTTTGTCACTGTGACATCTTCGGTGTTCATATTCATTTGATTAGGAGTAGTTAAAAGTGTGTCAGAAAATGACTGTACTGCCGCATATGCCATTTCAAAAGGACTCAAAGGCATCTCACCATTGAAAGAATCCAGTTATGATTCTAAAGGCACTACCCAAGTTTCATCGAATGGTATAGTGCTTGATGAAATCATATTGATGTTGGTAATGGTACATTGTACATTGGGTGGAGGCATAGAGAAATTTCCCATTAAAGTGGAGTCCTTTACTAAACCTACACCAACCTCTTCATATGAGATAGTCGATTTTCCAACATGTTGGATGTTGTATATAGAAGAAGGGTCGGATGAATAATATGACAACTGATCGATTTTTACAATCTTTCCTTTATGAGGAAACATGATTAACCAAAATACGGATGAAACGATAGCAAAAATGGCATAAGACCAACTATGACTGAAAATAAGGTTGTAATCCAGAGGGGCATTAACAACTTCCACATCTAGATTAATAGTTTTGCGTTCTACTTCTATAGGTAGATCTTGGAGTATTCTGAATGGATGAAATCCTCTTTCATCAAAGGCTTTAAGGATTTTTGGTGATTGGTTGAGTGTTGGAGAACCAAGATTTTTCCAACAGTTTAACAACATTATGCACGTGGATTCCCCCTAATCAATTACAGTACGAAAGATTCATCTGTTTTTTAACTAATACTGGTATCTGAAAAGCCATCTGATGAGGGAGTCTCGGTGCATGGGGTATGCCTTGGTCAAAAAACAAACAATATTGCAGAATATAGCGCAATGATTGAGTTATTATCTGATGCCATTTAATTTGGTATTTGACGTTTGATCATTAGGTTGGATTCAGAACTCATTGTATTACATTTAAATAGAGTATATGCAATTAAAAATCCAGTGTTATTGAGATTGTTTTTTAAGGTTCGTATCTTGGAACGACAATTTTATTACATCGAATATCAACATATTTCAATAAATTTAAACACGTTGGCCGATGCATTAGCTAATCATGTTCTAAATAGACATTTGAAACATTAACATAGTGAACCAAAACAACATTCGATACATATTGAACAAGATACTCAAAAAAAGTAGTAATATCATAGATAGGTTTGTTTTCAAAAAATATTACATCTTCTATGATCATAGGTTCAAACACCTTATGATCTAATAGATACTGATACAAAAAAAAAAATGTAAATCCACAATGATCATCCACTATCTGTGATGATGATCATGGTAATATATTATGGCACGCGCCACCTTGCGCAAGAATCTCTTAAACGGTCCTGAAACACCCATAACATGTCTTTGAAGCCTGAGAGGAATGTCATATGTCCCTGTCTCAGGAATGTCTATGGTTAACCTCTCTAGGTTGTGTTCCATATTGGCTAGGATCTCTGTTGCCTGATCCTGTGGGGGTGCTAAAGGTTGTGCTTGTCGCCTATCAAAGCGGTGGAGTGTAGCTGGTCGTCATGGACCAACATCTGCATTTAAATATTGTTATAATTATTGGACGATAAAAAACAAATAAAAATTAAATTAAAAACATCAAAATAGTTCGCTTACCTGATTCGTCGCACTATGCCCTTAGAGGCAAAGACATCTCAGGATCACCTCTGAAATCCATCCCTGCATAGGGGAAGTCTTCGATGGTGAATACTTGATTCCTTATCCACATAAAGTATGGCGGAGTGAATTGAACCACTGAACTGCCATCGCCACCATGGCGGGCCATTAATGCCACCCAACGTACCATCTAAGGTTCTCGAGGTTCCCCACGATCTACTGGAATCAGCTGAGGGGCAAGAAGTGGGATTCTCTCTAAAGCAAAAGAAATCAGAATGGCGCCATAACCAAATTTTTTCAACTTTGCATTTTTTGCTCTAGTTAATTGGCCTTTCATGTTGGCCAATACCCCTTCGCACTAGTTAAATATGGTCCCTCTGAAACACTCTACTGCAGTCTGCATTTGAGATTTAGTGGCTACATGTGGAGATGAACTCCCACACAATCTGGTTATTGTAAATGAAATAACTTTGATATCCAATCACAAGATGGTTTTAAGGTCTATGCAATTATCCTTTGGATCTGCCTCATCACTGCAATATTGTTGTTTGTAGCTGGCAACGGGTAGGCCTCTCTGTCTGGCCCCAAACAAGGATAGGTTTTCTCCTCTCTCGGACAATCCAGTGAGGAAATAGATATACTCGAGCTCAATTTCGAGCTGATGGTCACCAATGATGAAGCATTGGTCTTGAATTTCCCATGTATTTAATAGTCATGTCATCAACTCTACTTGTGCTTGCATACATTGGATAGCCCAAAACTTATATAAAACACAATTCTTTAGCACACGCATCATTGCAAGATCATTCATAGCTTCATTTTCTATAGCCTCATGTTCACGTTCTCTCCACTCTAACATGGTGGAATAGCCTACAAATCAACACATTTGAAAGTTAGAAGCCATTTGAGTGCAAAACTTGAAACATTTTTAAGAGAATTTATGACTTTTAAAATGGTCATGGAACCTCTGCATTTTTTATGAGGAGACAGCACGGACGTCCGCATGGGTTCTACACAAAAACAGTAGCAACCCAATAGTTTTCTAATTAAAAAATTATCAGGGTTCATAGTTACCACATGCATGACCTGCGGACCCCTAAGAGTGCATTTTTAAACACAAATTCATCCCAAAAAATGAAATTATGGCTAAAAAAGAAAAATGAAACAGATAGAAATTAAGAATGAGATGATGTGGATTAACTGGTTCTGACGATTCAAGGAATGGATGGTCAGTTCTCCCGATATCTGCTCCGGAACTTTTTTTCCAAAAGCTCTCAATCCGCTGTTCTGAAGTCAAAAGGTGAAAATTATTTTGTTTTAACTCCTTTTTATAGTTTTTGAATGAATGAAATACTATATTTTATATCTCTTTCACTTTAAAAGGCTATTTTTAAATATTTTTACTTCTTGGAAATAGTTATGTGTAATCTTTTGAGTTTTTGTGCATGTTGGATCGAGGGGTCTTGACCCAGGTTTGGAGGTTCGAGTTTTGCCAACAAACCCCTATACTACTTGCCCTTTCGGCAGTGACCAGCTTGCGCAGGCCAAAGTATCACCCGAAGTAGTATGGGTGGGCTCTGGAACCAAGTTTCTGCACCTAGGGAGAAGGTAGGTAAGTCAAGCAGAGCTGTGTTCGACCTTATAGTGACAAAATCTTATATCACGGAGCCTAGATCTACAGATTCCCTCCGCATCCACGTGCGCAACATCAATGATATTCATAGTAATCAACAGATCATGAACTCATATAACTATAACACAACTATTTATATGAAGTACAACAGAACAGACCCAGATCGCAACATAAACAAGTAACACAAGTATGTTCGCAGCTTAATTCAATCACACAACAGTATATAAATATCACATATTCACATCACAGTGATTTTGATAGATTCAGGTATTCAAAAATACTTCTGCATTCATTAATCCTTCAGTTCTACTTACAATACCCCAAAACCCAACCTGCGCACACAGCAACAAGGTTCGCACACAGCAAGACAGATAATCTCTGGGCACACATCAGCAGGAGTCCTTCCCAACAACCCTAACCATATCTATCAGTTCGCACTTAGCATCAATCCCTATTTTTTGTTCTACCTTTACAACTCAAAATATCCTTCTATTTATAACAATCTAGCCTAAACTTTGCTGTGGTCCGCAAACCGTGGTTTGCGGACTCTAGGTCTACCCTTTGACCCATTACAATGCTTTCGAGGCTTTGACCCACCCCAATGCCCCTGCGCTGGACCAAAATATGCCAAAATTATACAAAATACTTGAAATTGTCCCAGTTCGTAGCCATTGGAGGACCCTACTCCAACATTCCCCCAATGCAATCTTGTGACTCTTCCCGAGTCACTATAGTGGCGTGGTCTCCACCTGTGCGCATAGTGCATTGATGGCTACGATCAGCGGAGGAAACACCTCTTGACTATGAGTAGTAGCACTCTGCGTAAGGTCCACAAGATTTTGGGATGTTGGCCTTTGGTTGCCGCGGTGACACTGTCCAGTGTCTGGTTTAGTCGCTTGACCGCGCCATCTGCATCCTGTGAGATGGAGAGTTGTGGCAGCCCACGGCTTCAATCGTTCCTCGATGATGTGATTCTTGCACCGGAGTTTCTCAATCTCATCCTGGAGAGCGTTGTTGGTCCTCAAATTTGCTAAACGCTGGGCAGGCACCGAGGTGGCCAATGTAGCCTCGACCTGCTCGAAATCTTCTTCCTTGTGATGTAAGTACTGATTGATCTCTCAGAGGGCCATATTGAACTGGACCATGGTCCAAAGCTGCATGGCTGACTCTAGCAACTGGGTGCCCTAAGAAATCTACCCAGTGATAGTGTTCATAGCTTTGGCCACCAATGCAGCGTGTTGGGCTCGTACCTTCGGCGGCGTGGTAGGCTGAAATTGGGCCTGTAAGTCTAAGATTTGCTGCTCCAGCTGTGTCTTGATAACCTGCATTTATGTCCTAGACACTTTAAATATTGCAACCATTCTTTCCAATTTGGTCTGGGGTGTAGCTGTGGCCAGGATCCCATCTAAAACCTCTTTGCAGATCTAGTGGATTATTGTTTCAAGCTCCACCTACTGTGATACATTGAGGGACATTTCCGCGTTCTTTCGTGCGATGGTCCGCTTAGCTACATCGAGTTGTTGGTGTACTTTCTGGTCTCGACGGTGGATCTCTTGGAACACGGCGGTGTGGAGACACTGTAATGCCTTGTGGGGCAGCTGGGCCAGATCCAATTATATCCTTGTACCTTCTTGGAGTTGGATTCCTACAAGGGCAGCACTAGTCATAAAGTGGATACGACCTTCTCGCGTGGCTAGCATTGTGTTGCTGGTTGCCAAGGGAGCCTGTGTCGAAATTAGGCTGGTCTGCAGCGTATCTGTCTTCCACTAGAGGGCATGGAGCTCGATCTGAATGGTGTCAATGGCAGCCTTCTATTGTTCCTCTATGGCTACCCACCTATCATCTGTGGCTAGTGTAAGTGCATTCGTGATTTGCTCGAGGTCACCGTCAGTTACCGTGACCGTCGCATCATATTCCTGGCATTGGGTGCACTGCTTTTTTCGTGACCCTTTTGCAAGCTCATCTAGCCGCTTCGTACCCTGGAGGGAGTTGGAATCAATGTTACTCATCCCTTGCATGCTAAGGTCTCGCTGCGAACTAGCCTCGGTGTCCTTTTCGGCGATCGATGGCAGTGGTGAGTCCTTTTCTGTGGCGGCGTCCGAGCCCCTCTTGCTCAGTCCTGCAATCTCCGTAGGGTTGGTAGGGCAGTTCACTTTTGTCATGCGGGTCCCTTCACCAGGTATGATGCCAATCCTCCATGCAAGTATCCAGAGCGCAATTATCCTATCAATTTCTTCGTCCCCTGACCCAATCATCATGGTTTCCTCAAGTTTTGGCTCTATAGGTACCGAAGCTTTCGCGAAGTTAGTATCTGCCATTCTATCATGACAAGGGAATCCCAATTCTGGGGGACTATTGGCAGTGGGAGTAGTTCAATTCATCATGAACAGGATGCTACAGGCCCAGAGAACCGTGCAGCATAGAGAAAATACATACGGGTTACGGAAGTGATACAGAACCCTTGTCTAAACTATTCTTCCTACTTTATAATGCCTGCGGTCATCCAACGGTAGGGTAAATTTCACTTGGAACTTACCATCACATAAAAGGTAAAAAATCTCAAGTAATCTATACATTAATTTCCAGCTGCTCGCTCCATTCAATAGTAATGTTTCCTTTTTACCATATTTTACTGTTCCAACCGCCACTTTTTTCTCCTCATGTACGCTCAGCGTACCTGCTGCGTTTGGAATAAATGCCTGCGTCTCCTGCGCATCTGTCCTCAACATAGGCTCATTCCCTAGGGACTTCAAAACCAAAGACATGTCCCTTCGACATGCGTCATCCCAACATAATCGAACCCCCTTATTAAGCAATTTTCGTAGAGGTGCTATGATCCATGTGTATTCTCGAACAAACTTCCTTTAATAACCTGCGTGGCCAAGCAATGAATGCAGTGTTTTCTTGGTTGAAGGAGTTGCCAGATACATGATAACTCTGCTTCCTGGACTCACATTCCCAATCTTAGCCAATGTAGGGTGTGTTGTAATGCTACTCGTTCGCAGCTTGAGGGGTCTGGTAGCTGTGCGCATTTTTTCCAACTCTGAATCAGAAGCAGCTTGTGGATTTTCCTTACCTTCTTTAGGGATTAGACGGCAGTAGTTTACCATGCTTGCTACCTACGTTTCCAAAGTGGGCCCTTCAGGCGTGACATATAGGTGTGATTCGCCCCATGCTATAGTGTCAATGTTTTGCAGAGCTGCGTGGAGCACCTCCATGCCACCTACTAATCCAAATGTCCCCAGAAATTCATCCTTCAATGTTTCCCAGTGGCAGGTATGCTAGTGTAGTTCCGCATATAAATATCATGCAGTGGGAAGTGGTCCCAAGGCATGAATAAATAGATTAACCCATTCTTCTGTAGTCTTGTCACACCATTTCTCCATCCATGCGAATAGATACCTACGCGGGTCTTCGAAGCCAATGTGTGTTTGGATGCGCCTGTGATTTGGTTGTTTGAATCATAGGACCATCATATCCCGGCACTTTTCCTAGTCCTGGAAGGCTTCCTTATATGTGTCCCACCACCGCGCAGGTGTCTTACACATAGTGAGATTAAGGGCCCCTAGCCTTCGTCCTCTTGGGACCTCAACTTCAAATTCTTGCAAAAATAGGGTAGGTCTCTTACATCTGAGGAAATGTAGCAGAAGTCCCTCATGACCTGAAGGTATCACAGTGCAGAGACATCATGTAACCAATTTTTCCAGTTCTCCATCTCCCCCATCAGAGTCGAAGAAACACTCACTGTCCTTTTCCTAGCAGAGTACACCATCAGCTGTTGGGTTTATCCAACCCTCGTCCTGCACAGATAGCTTATAAATATGATCCACACCCTCTTCGTTGCGCACCGTCTCAGTGTATCATTCACCTTTCACAGGATCTAATGGCACTATCACCCTTGTACCATTATTCTCAAACACCATGCTTATCTTCTTCAAGTTAATGATACCTCCCATATCGATGGTCCAATCCAAGCCCAAGAGCATAAGATATGAGTCTGCCTCTTCTACGATCTCAATTACCTAAAATTATGCCTGGGCTTTTACTCCTGCGATAACCACCATGATTTTCGATAGTCTCCCCAAGGGTATAATATTTTGTTGATTAGCCATGTGCAGCTGGATAGTGGACCATTCCAACTTAGGATCTCTCATTCGTTACCAAGTATGTTTAAGTAATACATTCGCATATGATCCTAAGTCCAAAATAACCTGATCCATCTCATAATCACTGATCTGCACAGTCAACCACATCTCCCTCCCAGTGCATTTCTTATATCTATATAGTTTGTGCACATCCTTGATTTTCGGAGGTAGGCTAGGTTGTGCCGCGCAGCTATCTATCAATGCCTGAAGATTCTCTACAGTCGTTGGGTTGCGCAGTAGCTTCATACATGCCTGTAAAAATGGTTTGACCTCATCGTCTGCCTTAAATTTTGCAGGTGTCTGAGAAGTAGATGCCTCTACCTTAGAAAATTCTTTGTGAGATGCGATAAATGTTTCTTTTTCCTTGCTTAGGTCGAAACCTTGTTGTTTGATAACAACTTGCCAGATCAGGGATTCAGTTGCAGCCTTCTCCCCAGGTCCTTCGGTGGCCATTCCACTGTGCGTTATAACATTTACGCTCAGATCTTTGTCTCGTAGCTCAGCCTTAACCCTCTGCACATTCTGTGTAGGTGTTGGCTACTTTTCTTGCATTTTGGCTATCAGGATTGGATAGTCTTCGATCGCATGATCAAGCTATTTGTAGTACCAGCAGGAATGCCTCGTAGGATTCAGACAGTCTGTCGCAAAGTGCCCAAACTCTCCACAGTTATAATATATTAGCTGCCCTCGTCCCCGACTTGCGCTTCCGCCTCAGCCTCCCCCCCTGCCCCAGGATGGGGAGCCATCTATGCCTGCGGGGGACCTTGGCGATGCAGGGTCTGATTGTACCCTATATAAGTTTCCATGATCGATCATTAAATCATATGTCTTGAAGTTCTATTCATCATTTCCTACCAATCTACAGAACTTGCACCATTGTTGTTTTATCTCTGGGACATACGCAGCAAGGCAGGGGCAATGGTTTGTGTCATGCAGCCCTGCAACGTGGCAATCATCGTACCACAATGTTGGCCCACTTGGCCCTGCAATTTCTCTCGGGCACAACGGGCTAAGTCCCCCGACCTGCATATAGTCTGTTACACCATTTTTTGGTCATCTAACCCATTGGTATTAGATGGACCCAAGTACACCATGTAAGACCAATTTTACCCCAAGTATAATTGCATTCACTATGAAAATAACTTAGTAAAACCACCTTTATTAAGTTGTTTATGGTCTAAACAGGAAACCCCATGGGGAAATATTAAATAAATCCATATTTTTTTTATTTTCCTCAAGGAATAATTAGTTAAACAACAATTTAATTAATATTCCTGGTTATATTTAACCCAAAACAAGGAAATTAATTAGATAAATCATTATTTATCTTATTATTTTCTAAGAATAATTATTTAAACATTAATTAAATAATATTATTTTTTAAATATGACTAAATCTCCCTTAAATAATTAAATAAATCATTATTTATTTGATTATTACTCAACCATATCCTTAAAATGATAAATAAATCATTTATTTATTTATTATTACTTAACCACATCCTTAAAATGATAAATAAATCATTTATTTATTTATTATTACTTAATCACATCCTTAAAATGATAAATAAATCATTTATTTATTTATTATTACTTAATCACATCCTTAAAATGATAAATAAATCATTTATTTATTTATTATTTACAAATAAGAGGATTTGACTCAAGTCAAATTCCTTTTCCCTCCAACAAATATAATAAAATATTCCATAAAATTTGGATCTTGATTTGGTTAATAATATTTTAATTATGCACCAATATCTAGACTAACTCAATATTTTGTTATAAATAGAAGGGTTTTCCCATTCATTTGTCACCTTCTGTTGCCTAAAGATCACTTTGGATCTCAACTCTTGGTCTAACTATTGATCCACCATCATAGCCATATTTTTCCATTTTTTTCTGGGTTTTCTACACCATCAAGAGAGAGGAATTCTAAATCTAAAGTGCCGAGGACTTACAAGAACCCATCCCATTGAGGAGAACTAGGAACACCCTCTTGTGCTTTCCTCCCAGGTGCCATTAATACAAAATTCATTTGATATATTCTTGTCTTTTCTATTGGATACATGGAGTAAATCTTGTTTTTTCTACTGTTTAATGTCTTCTAATGCACATATCTAGATTTTTGCAGCATTTATCTTGATCACCTAACTGCAAATCTAAAGATATTAGCAGTCATTTCTCCTATTAGGGTTGTTTGTTATGCGCAGCTAAAGTGGTAATTTTTCATACGCTTGGAATTAGGATTCATACTAACAACTGGTGACTCCACACGGGTTTATGATTACGCCCGCTGTCGTTTTTCTGATCCTTGCATATCCAACTGCTTCAAACCCTAGGATTTCTCTTCAGCCCCTTGTTTTTGCTTTTCTTGATGTTTTTTTTTTTAACCTATAAAACCCCAAAACGATAAAAATTCTAACTTCCGTGTGTTTTTGAACCCATTGCGCAAGTGACAGACATCAACCGCAGCTGAGACGACAAATTTTTCTGAAATCTACCACCGAGAGTGCGGGAGGTGTAGGTCACACTTTTCAGCCCAAAACCTATGACCTGGACCCTCAGGATGCACTTTACAGCCCAAAAAGTGCGACCTCTGCTGAAAACAGGTCAAAAACTGCGACCTGGAATTTTTGCGGGAATTTTTCTGAATGTTTTATGAGTTTGTTTGAGCCTCTGTTCAGGGTTGTATGACCTCCGTCTCCAATCATTTTGGACCTGTACTTGTTATTTTTTACTCAACTAAGTGGTAACCTAGTCCCCTAGGGCTTCAGTACCCTCCACTTTTTGTGGAAGAGTTTTTGTTGTTGCAGGTTGTCTGAAATTTCAGAGTCTTCAACCATTTTTTCAGATCTGATACCTCACCTTCAGATCCACTTCAGATCAGATTGTTATCCATCCAAATCTCCTCATTTAGCTTTATCTGGGTTTTCCTTTAGGGTGCACTCTACTTCCCTCCTAGAGATAGCCTTTCGCCACCTCTTTTTACAGCAATTTTTCCTCTGATCTGTTGTTGTTTCTGCACCACTTTCCAACAAATTTTGTCCTTTAGATCCCTGTCCCTTCTAACCTTAGATATATTGGCTGTTTTAGTGTGTTTTTATTAGTTTTTTCACTCACTTATAGACTAGTTGTTGAGAGGCCCACCTCCTTTGGTTTATATTATTGCATTATTAGCTGCTTATTTTATGTTTTGCAGGCTTATATATTGTCATTTGTAGGTTATTTACAGCTATACAACACACTTTTTCTTTTTTCTTTACAAACTTCTGGGTTAAAAATTAAAATTTACACACTTCACACACACACCCTAAGTGAAAAGGGCTTGGTTAACACTGCTAAGCAAAGACTCTAAAACATGGAAATCAATTGATCCTACACCTCTATGCCCTTGTTTCGACATTGTAATCGGTTGAACTTTCACCTCCCTGCCCTTGTCGGTCTCTTTTTCCTTTGTGTTGTGTTTGTGTTATCATCATTGCTCAACCTCCCATGGGCTCTGATTTTCCTCAGGGGGGGCTAGCACCTCCTGCATTTTTTCCCCTCCTGGTAGAACGTTTTCAGGATACGGCATGCCTCCTCTTTTTTCCCAACCTCCTATTTACCACACTGTTACCCAACCTCTTCCGTCTGGTTCCCCTGATTACCAGATTCTCATGATGAAATCCCATCAACCTTCAACTGTAGAAATCAATCTTCAGACTCAGTCCTGTCATTACAAAAAGCCTCCCACTACGTCTATCTCTGAGCCGCCTCCTTCGGTTTCTACAGATCCTCTTTCGACACCTAAGGGTCCCTTGCAGATCCCTCAACCTAGGTCAGAGGTTCATACCAAGATCCCTAAGGGACCACTGTGTCGAAATTATGCTTCTGGAAAAGCCGCCCATTTTTATAGCATAGTCGATGATTTGGCACAATCCCCTATTGCCATCTCAATGTTGGAACTCCTCTAGTCATTCCCTTCACAATGAAAAGCTCTTCTATCTGCCGTGGATGTTATAGATCCTTCCGATGATCAATTGATTGTCTTTGATGTGGACCGATCTGAACATCCTCCTCTCCCTGCTTCCGTCGCTTTCCAAATCCCAGTCAAGATCCGGAATGCTAACATTTCTCAGTGCATTATTGATAAGGGGGCATCCACCTGCGTGATTTCCAATTCGATTTGGAAACAACTCGGATCTCCTGAGTTTCCTTCTTCCACGATCACTCTCCGAGCGTGGGATGGCCACGCCTCCAAGCCCATTGACTTATTTCGCAATTTTCCTATCACTCTTGCAGGCAAGACTGTTTTCGTTGACGTATAAGTCATAGACGCCCCCTTAGATTACAACATTCTATCGGGTTGTAGCTACACTTATGCGATGTCTGCTGTCCCTTCTGCGGTCCACCGCAAGATGTCATTCCCCCATAATGGAAATATAGTCACCATTGACCATTTGACGTATTATGAACCGAAGTCTCAAACCTCCCCTGAGTCCACTATCTCTTCGGTGGCCAATAAACAAATCGTCGACCCTTTGACCAGTGTCTCACCCGGCATCAACAAGGATTCTTCTTTGCCTTGTACATTCCCTAGTCTTCCTCTTCCCATCTCTGATCCCAGCTCATCGAATGTTTTTATGATTCAATCGTCTCTGGCTTCTCTCAAGTGGCCCGCCTCAGCTAGTTAACAGCCCCCTCGCCCTCCACAGCCGTCTCCTAGCCCTTCGATGCAGCCTTTTGGACCTCCTCCTCTTGGCCCTTCAGCTGGTACTCATGAGCCTCTTTATCCTCCTGGATCAGTTCCTCTAGGCCTTAAACATTTAGGAGCCATCCCACCAAGCCATTACCCCTTCGGTCAGATACCGTTCCTAGTCCCTCCACCAGGCATCTATATGGCACCTGTCATGGCCACCCTCTCTCTTCCTAACTTGACCATTGGGATTCTGGTTTGGTACCTTGATCCTCCATCCACTACCCCGCCAGGTCAACCTAAACCTTATATTTCTTTGACCCTAGTTCAACCGGTCCCCCTAACTTCTCTTGTTGTCACGGTGCTTCAGCCACCTCAACAGGAACCGCCTCCTATTGCGACTGCTATGGGGAAGAAGGGAAGAGATCGTAAAAGGGCCTCAAAGGAAAAACCTGACCTAACTGACCCTACACCTCCTCTGCCTCCAAAGCCCTACGCTTTGTGTGATGTCGTCGGTCATGCCACCCATACTTGTCCCGAGTTGCCCCACATCAAGCCCATGGTTAATGTCGCATTCCCTGAGTCTACGGTCCCTAAAACCTTTGCTTATTCATCGACCGCAACCAAGAACACCAATACTATTCACACCAAACACTCTTTTGCTTCGTGTGGTCTCCATGGCCATTACTCTCATAATTTTCCCTACCTTATGCATTACAGTGCCTCTTTAGAGGTAGTTCGGGAGTACGAGATTGAACAAAACCAATCTGCTTCTCCCGTACTTGCACAGTATGTTGTAGGCGAGACTGAGGATTTACCCACTCCTATTGACATTCCCCCCCTGATGTCGAAATGACGGAGCATGCGGCCACCATCCTCTACTTTTCATCATCCTTGAGACCCTCGACAGAAGCTCCCTCTGAATCTTCTCCTGTTGTTTCTCTTGACCTCCTTTCAGCAATCACCTCGGGCTCAACATTAGTGGATCCTTTATCTACTTCTTCTTACGTCATCCCCTGTGATGATGTGCATGTGAGCCTTTCTTCTCATAATGATGAGTCAGGTAGCTTTGCTGTGTCACGTGGTCTTTCTTCCTCCCATCATTCCACCTTCTTTTGCAATGACGACATCATGGAAGCCATGGCCACCCTTGACTTCATCCTTCCCACCTATAAACGAGAAGCCATCATCCGTACCTTTGGTGACTTATGCAGCCTGAGCTCAAGCTACGCTTCCGGTAGCTCCCACTCTTCCCCTCCCCGGCAACATGTGGGTAGTAGACATCCTACCCATATCACTCCCTTTCGCAGAGAGCATTCGATTTCTACTTTGCGCTCAGGTTGCCAGCATTTTTCCTTGTCCTGCCATTTATTGTCTTGTGGCACCTTTCAGAGGGACCCCCCGTCCACACCTTATATTGGTTTTTCCGATGGTGCAAGTCGCTACTCCCGAAATTTAGCCTCGCCAGGTTGGGCCATTTTTATCCCCTTGCATGCGCTTATTCTTTCGAACGATGTATGCATTGGTACTACTACCAAAAATCAGGTCGAATATGATGCAGTACTAGGTTTATTAGCCGATGTCCTTTCACATCGCATCCTCCATCTTCATGTTCATTTAGATTCCCTACTTCTTGTCATGCAATTGAATGGTGTCTATCGCGTGCATAATCCTATCCTTTTCGGAAGATATTTACGAGTGAAGCTTTTGATGTGTGAATTTTAAATCATTACTTTCAGTCATGTACCTAGAGCACAAAATCACTATGTAGATAGCATTGCAAACCATATTCTGGATTGGCATTTAACACACACATTTAACACAAGACACTAACATAAAAATATCAAAACGATGCATATCCATAGTATGTGTCGTATAAAATGTTTTAGAGTTCATCAACTCTGATACATATAACATGCCCATAGCATGTTACAAAAACTCAAAACTGGGGGCACCACCTGCCCCTACACACTAATCACTATCTGGAGGATCCCGATCCAATGGCTCTAACCCCACAGCTCGTAGATCATGCATACCCTGTCCGGCCATCGCCATGCGCCGCATGACCCCTCGCCATTCCGAGGGTAAACCAATACATGGCTCTATGTACTGGTCATCTAAGTCTTTCCATCCACGCTCTGAAACACTGGTCAGAAGCCTCTCACATCTATGACGGATGTCCTCCAGAAGGGCTGCTGCATCCTCATTTTGTTGTGCCCTTGATCCACTAAATCCTGCAGCCCCCGATACTGCAAGTCGTCCCATGTACCGACCGGTTTTACCAGTGCTGTATCTGCATACCAAAAGTAAAATAATCAGTGCCACATACAATATTCTAGAAACTTTACATGCACATAAAATATTATCAATTTTTCACTTACCATCGGGTCCCCATATACGACCAGGCGGAAGGTACAGATCTGGGTCCCCACAATAACTCATCCCACTATAGGGATAGTCGTCTATATATAGCGGCATCTAATCCCAATGAACAAAGAAATCAGGACAGAACACCTGTCCAACTTCTCCACCTCCTCCTCTACATAGTAGTTGCCCCCACCGGTGCATCCTAGGCTCTCTCGGACCCCCATCTTGGAGCTGTATGCGAGGTCGAAGTGTTGGGATCTTCTTAAAGAAGAAAGAGCACAAAAATTTACCATAGCCACAGTCATGGTTCACTTGCCGCTTACATAGCAACAACTATCGTTTCAATGATGATAGCATCATCGGGGCCCACCCATAGTAGGTCCCACTCAAAACACTCTCCACAAGCATCATTTCCCCCCCCCCATGATGTGATGCAGTGCCTGGTTTCCCAAGATCCACAGCATCGCTGCGGCCACAGCATGGGTATCTAACCTCTCCAAATCCCCGATGGGTATCTGAGTCCCCTTGACTTGGAGACCTGGCCGACAATGGTGCTCTACAAACTCTATGATATTCTACCCATGCAGTAATATTGGTTGAGTATTCCCTACCATCCCAAGTGGTGGGAGACCAATCAGGAAATATATATCCTGGACCTTCAACTTGATCCGGTGCCCCTGCACTATAAATACCTCCTGGTCCGAGTGCCAATAGCTGACAATCCGGGCCAATAAAGGCTCCCTAGCTCTCATCAAAGGGTTCTCCACAAACTTCAAAACCCCAAACCTCGCCAAAGCTCTGTGGGCACCTTGATCATCCCAGATTTTCGACTGTAATGCGCCGAGGTCTCTCTCTCTCTCTCCAGTTAATCTGTAATTCTACCATATCTGCACAAAAACATCATATTTGTCAGTATACAGATAGGAAAGATTTTTTCTCATCACAAAATCCTAGTGCCCAGCCCAAAAACACCACAGAAACACCCCTCCCTGACAGATCACACTTTTTAGGCCCAAACCTGGGACAGGTCGCAATTTTCTGGCAAAAACATGCTACCCAAGTTGCACTTTTTTCCCCAAAACGTGTGACCCGGCCGTGAGGAGGAGTAGGGGGTTGTTCCTGAGCCCTAGGGACCTAATCTGAAATTTTAATCTGCTAAAAAGAAAGAGTAGGGTTAGGCCTCTTACCTCCAACTGACAGATCTCGATTCGAACGTTCGGATTGTCCGCTATGATCGTCGCAAGATTTAGGGCCCTCTCTCCTCTCTACATTCACCACATCTCCACATGCAAATGAATGAATTTGGAGGGAAAATTCCTTATTAAAAGAGAAACCCCTGTCTTTTCTTTCACCTGCTACGACCCAACCGTAGCTTCGTTTACCAAACCATCCACACCATTGGAAAGCTCTCACTGAGCCCTCAAATGGGTATCTGTTAGTTTTTAGTGATTTGATACTTCACCGCGACACATTTTCCCAAGAAGCGCCACTTCACCCTTCCTCAAAATCGAATTTATTCACTTGCAACACTCATATTGGGGGCACCATGTTACCTCCATACTTTTCCATGCTCATGTCAACTTTCGTCATGAGTTACCATCTTGTACTCATGATTTTATGGTCCCCATTGGACCCTTTACATATGTGGCAGCACCATCGAGTCACCCTTGTTTAGAGCATCCGAGTTGAGTCATCATTGCTTTCATGGAGTCTATCCCGAGTCCCTTTGCATCCCGCTATAGTCCTCCACCCTTCATTTCTTGGTCCCTCTCTCGTGTCGCACATTATGGCCTTTAGTCCCACTATCCCCTATCCCTCATGATGATTTTTTAGTCGCTTCCAGGTCATTCATGCCCTTTATGCTCTAACAAGGGAAGTCGTCAGTTCGCTAATTAGTACCCCCCATTTCATCATCATCATTGGTGTCAGTCTGTCAGTTTCTCTACTATTGTCTCTCATGCCTTAGTTGAGGATCCCTTATTGCCTCACCTATGGCGGACCTCCTTCTATCGACATCAACTCATTCATTCTAGAAGACAGGTCTAGAGGGCGGTGTACCTTGGTTCTAGCTTCCACTCTTGTTTGGTGCCCCGGATCAGGCAAAGGGACTCCTTATTTCCCTTTGACTTGATTGGTTCTTAGCTCCAGCTCCCTTCAGCATGATCGAGATCTGTATACTTGATGGTTCAGTGTTGCAGTAGCTGATATCGGTGATTCCCAAGTGTGTGTGAGATGTCTCAACCCTCATGAGGGGATGGCCCTACAGGTAGCCCCCCACATACCTGGATGACTTCTTCACTTTAGCCTTCGATGCAGCTGCATAGATTTGATGATACCGACCTCAGTCGCTCGCAGTACCTTCTTGATTGCATATATCAGTCAGATTTTCAGAGCCCTTTCCTGTTTAAAGGGGCATCTGGGTTGTATTCGTATCTCATGTACTCAGATATTATTGCACAAAGTCCTGGTTGTTATCCCAGGCACAATATGTATGTGGGATTCATTGTCATGTTATTCATCTGGCTCATGTTTATGCCAACATGTGCTTTATTATTTCGTCCCGTGGTTTTCCGGACACCTTATTGTTTTTACTATTGCCTCGGCGGGCATAGGTATGCCTCCCCCGCCGCCTATATTAGGTACTCACTCATCAAAGAGACTTGTCGCACCTGTAAGTCTCACCTCCTCAGGGTCTAGTTCTTTCAGCACTTTGGTCTACCTTATACTCCTCTCTCTTTGAATTCCCCTCCAATGTCTAGTGATTGAGTTCTTACAATGTACTTCGGTCATATGATTAGCTCCTAACGCTCACACGCTGAGGGGAAATCTGTTACACCATTTTTGTGTCATCTAACCCATTGGTATTAGATGGACCCAAGTACACCATGTAAGACCAATTTTACCCCAAGTATAATTTCATTCACTATGAAAATAACTTAGTAAAACCACCTTTATTAAGTTGTTTATGGTTTAAACAGGAAACCCCATGGGGAAACATTAAATAAATCCATATTTGTTTGATCTTACTCAAGGAATAATTAGTTAAAAAGAAGTTTAATTAATATTCCTAGTTATATTTAACCCAAAACAAGGAAATTAATTAGATAAATCAGTATTTATCTTATTATTTTCTAAGAATAATTATTTAAACATTACTTAAATAATATTCTTTGTTAAATATGACTAAATCTCCCTTAAATAATTAAATTAATCATTATTTATTTGATTATTACTCAACCATATCCTTAAAATGATAAATAAATAATTTATTTATTTATTATTACTTAACCACATCCTTAAAATGATAAATAAATCATTTATTTATTTATTATTACTTAATCACATCCTTAAAATGATAAATAAATCATTTATTTATTTATTATTTACAAATAAAGGGATTTGACTCAAGTCAAATTCCTTTTCCCTCCAACAAAAATAATAAAATATTCCATAAAAGTTGGATCTTGATTTGGTTAATAATATTTTAATTATGCACCAATATCTAGACTAACTCAATATTTTGTTATAAATAGAAGGGTTTTTCCATTCATTTGTCACCTTTTGTTGCCTAAAGATCACTCTGGATCTCAACTCTTGGTTTGGCTATTGATCCACCATCATAGCCATATTTTTCCATTTTTGTCTGGGTTTTCTACACCATCAAGAGAGAGGAATTCTAAATCTGAAGTGCTGAGGACTTACAAGAACCCATCCCATTGAGGAGAACCAGGAACACCCTCTTGTGTTTTCCTCCTAGGTGCCATTAATACAAAATTCATTTGATATATTCTTATCTTGTCTATTGGATGCATGGAGTAAATCTTGTTTTTTCTACCGTTTAATGTCTGGTCATTACGTATCTAGATTTTTGCAAAGATTTATCTTGATCACCTAACTGCAGATCTGAAGATATTAGCAGTCATTTATGTTGTTAGGGATGTTTTTTATGCGCAGCTAAAGTGGTATTTTTTCGTATACTTGGAATTAAGATTCATACTAACATAGTCTGCTAATAGAGGACAGTTATCCTTGGTGTGACCATTCACTCTGCATCGTATGCACCACCTTTCAGGGCTAGCCTCTACTCCTCGCTCTTTTCGCAGGTTCTAGATCTCCACGTGCATTGCTTCTAGCTACCCTTGGATCTGTTGGACACCCAGCTGGGTCTCATCCCAAGGCGCGGCTTCTAACTTCATGGCACCCTCCAAGGCTTTCTCCTGTGATTCGAATGTTTGATGACCCATAGGTACGCGCAGGTGAGGCAGCAGCATAGAAATGAACCATTATGTATGATGTCTGTCATCATATTGAAATCCTCCTTCCCTGATCACCTTCTTCAGTCGTTGATCGGCCTCCCACACAGACTCAGAAGGCCCTTGCTTAAAATCTTTTAGATCAACCACTATTTGGGAGTAGGACTTAGGCTTCTTGAATTGTTGCTTCAGAGCGTTCTTAATCTCCTCAATGGTCGCGTTCGCATGCTAGCCGATGTATCCCATGTACCAGTCCAAAGATCTCCCTTCAAAGGCAAGGGATAGATGTGCCTGCCTCACCGCATCATTAGCTACATTCTGCGCAGTCCATACCGATCCTGTGACAAACCAAAACTGATCCATATCTTCATCCCCCACACCCTTAAAGGTCGGCAACTTCATGTGCGCAGCCATGTCGTCTTTCGACAGTGGCGAAGGTGTAGGAGAATTCTTACTCCTATGCTGGTTTGAAAGTGGTGTGCCGGGAGGACTCTGCGTAGCTGCTTCCCTTATCGAACTGTAGACAGATCTATCTCCTTCTTGGTTGGTTCGATAGTACTTGCCACTTCATGTTGTACTTCCGTCCAGATCAGGGGTCATTCATTCGATGTGGCTACACAAGATACTCTTTTCGCACAGTAATATCTTAATCAGCAATGGTAAGGTCTTCAGAAACTTGCCCCGATAACCTTTGAAGAATCTTCGCTTTGCTTCAGAGTAGGATACAAACTGATCGATGGCAAATTCTGTCATGAACCCCCCTAGCACACTGTCCACCCAGTGGTCCACCGTGCGAGTGATGGTGTTATCAGTCTTCTCTAATTGCTGGATCAATTCGGGGGTCCACTGCGTGACCTGTTCGTCCTTCCAACACTTTTGAAATTTGATCAAACTTGCAAGCCACTCCTAGAGCTCAATCACAATTGTTACAAATAATATCTCGTAGATCTCCATGAAAATATACTTGTTGTTTGAACCATTCATCAATTTCTTTGCTTTTAGGTTTCCAGTATGGCCTTGGCATTACCCGATGTAGAAATTTATATAACTGATATGTTATATGCCTAATATTCTCCTAATCACACACTATTTGAATTCATGCACAATACAGAATCTATTCCACCATTGATCATCATATGCGGAAATTAAATCAATTGCATGCACACATTAAAACCATAAAAATTCACACACATTAACACAATGATTTATGGGAAATATTAAGGCTAAAAACCCCCAAATATCTGTATAATATATTTCATAGATATCATGTAACAATCATAATACAAAGCTAATCACAAGCTCTCAGTATCTCCAATCGCTACACACTAGTCAAGTCCCGATCTAGCAAAACCATGCACCGATTCACTACCACCTACTAGCCTTCCTCTACTGCATAATACCTGTTGAATATGGGCTCTGAATGAGTTTGAATCCACCTGTATTTTACTACACAATCCTCATTGGCATCTCCATCAATGTGTGGTGCGAACTCATGCACCCGCATAGCTCACAACCGATGCTCTTCACACTGCTCTTTCACCTACCTCTCCACTGGTCTCCACTGAAACTGTCCATGCACTGTAGTTAAATGATGTATTCTTTAGTTGATTAATGATTTAATAATTAGTGAATTAATCAATAATTAATTCACACCACTCTCACTAGTGTATCAATCAGTTAGACTAGATACAACTAGCTCAACTATGTTTAACTCAGTTAAACTGAACACAACTCCACCAACTACTTCAATAACTCCACCAAACTCTGTCACATGAGTTATAACTAAAGTATCCATGCAATAGCTCCACTTAACCCTCGGGAATAGCATAATTCCTTCTGTCAGCTACTGTGCCACATCTGTGCACTTAACTGAAGTGCTGCAAGAGAATAAGATAGTGTTTAGAGTCCAAATATTATTAAGAGCTAATAATATTCGACATATGTAATTTTAGACTGGCAATCTAAAAATAGATTCCGCCCAATATGTCTAAAAATAGAAGTTCATCTATTTTTCCAACTTGACCAACCATCCACAAATA
Organism: Pinus albicaulis; assembly: GCA_034641835.2. Classification (NCBI taxonomy): domain Eukaryota; kingdom Viridiplantae; phylum Streptophyta; class Pinopsida; order Pinales; family Pinaceae; genus Pinus; species Pinus albicaulis. The sequence continues at coordinate 1,656,737,510 of CM076582.1, read as the reverse complement.
ACATCCTGCAACTCATAGAATATGATCGACATGTCTAAAAATAGACTTGCGCCAAAATTAGCCTGCGGGCCCACTTAGTGAAGGCGACTCTTTTCACTAAGCTCATCATCTTGTTGCAATATCAACACTCCCTCTCAACAAGATAGGGATTATCTGCCACCCCGATCCTGCCTCTATGGTATTTGAATTTTCTCCTGGTGAGCGCCTTCGTCAAGACATCAGCATCTTGATCCTCCATGGGAATGTAAGAAAGTAACATGATCTTCCGCTGCACACAATCTCTGATATGATGATACCGAATGTCAATGTGTTTAGATCTATCATTAAATACTAGATTAACTGAGAGTTTAATGCAACTCTGATTATCTCAATATATCACAGTAGGATCTAAGTGTGAACCGAACAACCCGACCAAGATCTTCCTCATCCATATAGCCTCGCATGCAGCCAAACTTGCTGCCATGTACTCGGCCTCCACTGAACTGAGTGCTACGGATCTCTTCTTCTTGCTGTACCAAGAAACTGCTGTCGACACGATACTGAAAATCCCTCCAGATGTGCTCTTTCTGTCTATTGGGCTCCCTGCCCAATCTGCATCCGTGAAGCCACACAACTTCACCTCATCCGACTGTCTGTACCAAATTCCATATCTTGATGTGCCTCTAAGATACCTCAGATAAATGCTTCCCTGCCTTCCTAAAGAGCTTGGTCGGCTTAACCATAGCTTGTAAAATCTGGTTAACAACGTAGCATATGTCAGGTTGTGTATTGAATAGATACATAAGTGACCCCACCAACTGTCGATAAACAGTGGCATCCACTACATCTGCCAATGTAGCATCATCTTTCCTCAAACCACCAGGAAGAGGATTATCAATAGGCTTGTATCCATGCATGTTGAACCTATCCAGTATCTCCTGGGCATACTTGCCTTGAGACACAAACAATCCATCACTGCGCTGCCAAATTTCCAATCCTAGGAAATAATGAAGGAGGCCCATGTCCTTCATCTCAAACTCTTTTGCAAGATCATCCTTGCATGAGAGTATCAACCGTTCATCACCGGTCAGAATCAAATCATATACATAAAGTAAAATGATTATAAACTTACCCTCAACCACTATCTGGTATAGGTTGGGATCCACCTCGCTCTTGGTAAAACCTAGTCCGGTAAAATAACTGTCGATCTGTGTGTACCAAGCACGAGGTGCTTGTTTCAGTCCATACAACACTCTTTTGAGCCTGCACACATGCGACTCACTGTTGAATATCTCGAAACCTTCGAGCTACTCTATGCACACCTCCTCCTCAATGACTCTATTTAGGAACACAGTCTTCACATCCATTTGATGAATGTGCCACCCCATCTGTGTTGAGAGAGCTAGGATGCTTCGTATGGAAGAATACCTTGCGACAGGTGCAAAGGTTTCCTCATAGTCGATCCCCTCAATCTGTGAGAAGCCCCAGGCAACAAATATTTCCTTGTACTTCTCGACGCTCCCGTCAGCTACTTGCTTCACTTTGTAGATCCATCTCAAACCTACCACTGATTTCCCTTCTAGCCTTGGGACAATCTCCCATGCACTGTTTCTGACAATCGAATCATACTCTTCCACCATGGCATCTACCCATGTAGGGTCCTCCACATCTTCCTGAAAGAGGATGGTTCTGTCACGATATAGTTGCTCATCAGAGCCATGTATCCAGTATATCGGTCAGGTGACTGTCTCTGTCTGCGCTATGATGTATGTGCTCCTACAATCTTCTCTGCATCCTGATTCAGTCACTCAGCTTCTGTAGTTCGCTTCCTCCCTCTGATGGTTGGCACTGCATGAGTGGTTTCTTCCATTCCATGAACCTCCTCTTGTGGCTGATCCACATCTAGAGACTCGTCCTTAGGAACTAATAGCTCCTCATCTACATTCAAGTGTGGCTCCCTCTCAAGTGAACACTTCATGGCTTTCTCCTCATGAAATTTGATATCCCGTCGCACAACAGTTTTCTGACTGTCTGGAAAATACACAAAATAGTTGTGGGGTGTTTCTGTGTACCCCACAAATATCCCAACCTCTTTGGTCAGCTCCAGCTTCTTCCTGGCATCCTTCGTCACATGAATGTAAACAGGTGAGCCAAAAATCTTCAAATGAGAAATATCGGGCCTCTTACCAGAAAACGCCTCCTCGGGTGTACTCATGCCAAGTATCCTGTGAGGAAAACAATTTTGCACATAAACCGCAGTATTGCATGCCTCAGCCCACAAGTGTATGGGTAGGCCCTGATCATACAACATCGCCCGTGCAACACCCAAGATCGGTCTGTTCTTTCGCTTCGTGACCCCATTCTGCTGTGGGTTATGAGGCGCTATGAACTCTCTTCGAATTCCTTCTGCGCTGCAAAAGTCCTTGAATTCACCAGAGATGAATTCACTACCATTGTCGCTCCTAAGAGCCTTCACCTTCTTCCCCGACTCTTTCTCCACTAGTGCGTTGAACTCACAGAACTTTGAGAATGTCTCTCTCTTCTTCTGCATGAAGAAGATCCAGCACTTACGAGAAAATTCATCAACAAATATCACATAATACCTGTGATTTTCTGTCGAAGCTGCTGAGAAATGTCCACACACGTCTGTGTGAATTCTCTCAAGGATCGTCGTGGCGTGACTATCCTTCTCGTTAAAGGTGTATTTCACAAATTTTCCCAAAGTACATCCCTTGCACTGATCTGACTGCACAAGTGTACCTTTGGGAAGCCCAGTAGAAATCTGCTGCAAAATTTTCAAAGCACCATGGTGAAGATGGCCCAATCTCCTGTGCCATAGCTCGCCCTCATCCCCGCTCACCACTCCTTCTGCCTTGCCTACCATTGCTGCGTAGCCATCTGCCTACAACTGATAAAGGTTCTTAACTTGAACCCCTATCCTCAAGGTTTCACTAGTTTCCTTACTGCGCAGAAAGCCTTGCCCTTGCTAAAGACAACATCATATCCCTTGTCTTCTAAAATGGCCACCAAGATCAGGTTCTTCTTCAATCCTAGAACATGCATGACATCCTTCAATATGAAAGGTTTACTAGACTCCCTCTCAAAGTAAATGGTCCTGATACTAGTCGCATTGTATCTACCATCATCGCCCATCTCAATGTGCACTCCAAGATCCTTCTCATCCAGATCACTGAGCAAATATTTGTCTCCGGTCATATGAAAAGATGCACCACTGTCAAGAAAACACACTGAACCCATCATACTTGATACCAAGCATGCGATCAGTGAAAAATATAGCTCAAACTTTAAGGCTAAGGCCTCTCCAGCTGCAGATCTAGCAGCCTGCTTATTTTTCTTCTTCTGTGGACAATTAGTGGCGTAATGTCCGTGTTGGTGACAATGAAAGCACTTCACCTTGGACATGTCCTACTTCTTGCCTTTCGCACCGGATTGAGAAGCATTCTTATTGCTCTTCCCCTTCCTTGCTTTGGCAGCCAAAGCACAATTTTCCTCATCTTCATTCTTCGATGAAGATCCATCCCTGGTACTCCGCCTTATCTCCTCTTGCACAAGATCCGACCAAAGTCGCTCCCATCCTGGAAATTTCTCCCGACCATTGACAGAGTCCTCATAGGAATTCCAACTCTTCAAAAGCCCAAGGAGAGCCAAGCTCACCAAGTCCTCTTCATCTACAGTAACCCCCACACTTCCCAGCTCATCCCTACACTGGACGAACTTTGTGAGGTACTTGGGTATACTCTCGCCCTTCTCCATTTTTATTTTCCTGAGCTTATCCTTGAGCGCCAACTTCCTCTGGTCGCTCTTGATTTGGAAAAAGTATGTCAAATCTTTCCACATCAAGAATGGAGTAGCTTTACCATGAAGGCTAGACACCATGTGATCCTTCAAACCTTCCAATATAATCCTTCGACATTTTTTTGTCTTCTTTTGCCATGCGTCAAGTGCGGCAGCATCGCTAGAAGTAGGTTTTGGAATTTCTACATCTATGAACTCCTTCAACCCATTATCCTCCAGCACTGCCTCCATCCTGTCCTTCCATGCAATATAATTCGATCTTCCCTCAAGGGCATACTCCAATCACAATCCATTGAAAGACATCTCAACTTCGACACCAAGAAAACACTACTGCAAATTCGAATTCCACCAGCATAAAACTCAACTGCTTCAATGCTTTTGCAATTGCTCCGATGATCAACTATCGCTCTAATACCATGTAGAAATTTATATAACTGATATGTTATATGCCTAAGATTCTCCTGATCACACACTATTTGACTTCATGCACAATACAGAATCTATTCCACCATTGATCATCGTATGTGGAAATTAAATCAATTGCATGCACACATTAAAACCATAAAAATTCACACACATTAACACAGTGATTTAATGGGAAAGCTTAAAGCTGAAAACCCCCAACTATCTGTGTAATATATGTCATAGAGATCATGTAAAAATCATAATACAAAGCTAATCACAAGCTCAGTATCTCCAATCGCTACACACTAATCAAGTCCTGATCTAGCAAATCCATGCACCGATCCTCTGCCACCTGCTAGCCTGCCTCTACTGCGCAATCCCTGCTGAATATGGGCTCTGAATGAGTTCGAATCCACCTGGCTTGCATTGTGAAATCCTCATTTGCATCTCCATCAATGTGTGGTGCAAACTCATGCACCAGTATAGTCACAACTGATAGTCACACTGCTCTTTCACCTATCTCTCCACTGGTCTCCACTGAGACTGTCCATGCACTGTAGTTAACTGATGTATTCTTCAGTTGATTAATGATTTAATAATTAGTGAATTAATTAATAATTAATTCACACCACTCTCACTAGTGTATCAATCAGTTAGACTAGATACAACTAGCTCAACTATGTTTAACTCAGTTAAACTGAACACAACTCCACCAACTACCTCAATAACTCCACCAAACTCTATCACATGAGTTCTAACTGAATTCTCCATGCAATAGCTCCACTTAACCCTTGGGAATAGCGTAATTCCTTCTGTCAGCTCCTGTGCCACATCTGTGCACTTAACTGAAGTGCTCCAAGAGAATAAGATAATGTTTATAGTCCAAATATTATTAAGAGCTAATAATATTTGACATATCTATTTTTAGACTAGAAATCTAAAAATAGATTCCACCCAATATGTCTAAAAATAGAAGTCCATCTATTTTTCCAACTTGACCAACCATCCACAAATAGCATCCTGCAACTCATAGAATATGATCGACATGTCTAAAAATAGACTGTGCGCCAAAAATAGCCTGTCGACCCACTTAGTGAAGGCGACTTATTTCCACTAAGCTCATCATCTTGTTGCAATATCAACACCCGATCCCTCTCTCAAAGTGCTCCCGGTCCCAGCAACAGAACCATTTGTTGGCTTGAGGGGTCCTGACCTAGGTTCGAAGGTTTGAGGTTTGCTAACAAACCCCTGTACTACTGGCCCTTTTGGCAGTGACCAGCTTGTGCAGGCCAAAGGATCACCCGAAGTAGTATGGATGGGTGTTGGAACCAGGTTTCCGCACCCAGAGAGAGGGTAGGTAAGTCAAGCAGAGCTGCGTTCAACCTTATAGTGACCAGATCTTATATCACAGAGCCTAGATCTACAAATTCCCTTCACATCCACGTGCGCAACAACAATGATATTCATAGTAATCAACGGATCATGAACTCATATAACTATAACGCAACTATTTATATGAATTGCAACAGAACATACCCAGATCGCAGCATAAACAAGTAACACAAGTATGTTCACAACTTAATTCAATCATACAGCAGTATATAAATATCACATATTCACATCACATTAATTTCAATAGATTCAAATATTCAACAATACTTCTGCATTCATTAATCCTTCAGTTCTACTTACAATACCCCAAAACCCAACCTGCACACACAGTAGCAGGATTCGCACACAGCAGGACAGAGAATCTCCGTGCACATAGCAGCAGGAGTCCTTCCCAACAACCCTAACCATATCTATCAGTTCGCACTTAGCATCAATCCCTATTCATTTTTCTGCCTTTACAACTTGAAATATCCTTCTATTTATAACAATCTAGCCTAAACTTTCTTGTGATCCACAAACCATGGTTTGTGAACTCTAGGCCTACCCTTTGACCCATTACAATGCTTTCGGGGCTTTGACCCACCCCAAAGCCCCTGTGCCGGACCAAAATATGCCAAAATTATAAAAAATACTCGAAATTGTCCCAGTTCGAAGCCGTTGGAGGACCTCACTCCAACAGTGCAGGATACAAGATTTTTTGGTGAAAAGAATGATTTTTACATTGAGTATACTTTTATCACTTTTTCGGGCTCTTGAAAATTACGAAAAATTGAAACCTTGGAGTTCTCTTTTAAGCCCTTTTCAGACTCTCTAGATATGAAAATATCGTCGAGTACTTGACTATTTGAACTCGTTAAAGTAAATGAACAATCGTCCCTTCAGTCTAAGTTTGCCCCTTTTCAGGACTAAAATGGACTAATTACAAAAAAGGTATACGTTGACTAATCATGGTCAATAGAGTTCTCTCCTGTATTATTTTATCCTTTTTTAGGCTCGAGAGACTAAGTTTATGAAAAAGAACAGTCATGGAGTTTTCTTATGTTTTTCTTTTGACTCCCTAAAATTGAAAAACGCAGAGTTTTCATTATATTGGACTCGTTAAAATTTAAACGGTAAAGGATATGTCGATTAAAAATACGACCGAACCACTCCTTCTTCGGGTTCAATTTTAATACTAAGATGGACTAATCCGAAGGATGAGCTTACACAAACAAGAAAATTTTATCCTCCTAAATCTTGTCAAAAATAAAGAGGTACTTGCCAGTAATGGTGGGGGCAAAAGAGAGAAAAAGAATCCAGTTGTCACCCTTGTTTAGAAAGCAGCATGCCACTCTTGAACACGACACTTTTTCACACTTGTACATGGGTTTAGAAATCCTTTGTCTAACAGTTAATCAAACCACATTGAAATTATTCAGCTATTTTTTGGGTATCATCTTTAGGTCAAATGTTGCCAAACCATCTACAGTGTCGTTATGTGTTCAAGAGAGAGTTCAAAATAAACCATTCATTCCAAACATTTGTCTCCATTCACGTTGACCATCCCTGAGTCAATCCTTGCAAATATTTCATCAAAACTTGATCTAATGGTTTCGTGTCTTAGGCTTTCCTACGATGAATCACTTTCTATCGACGTCAGCTCATCATCTAGAAATTTGATCTATAATCCAATTAGTACCTTGGGATCTGAATGCCCTAATGGAAGGTTGCTCGCCTTCGACAATAGGTTACGTCATTGGCCTTTGATCGAATGATTCTATGACTGTTCGACTACAAATAATTCATTCACACTTCACAGATTTTACTGGAGTACTTTGAGAACCATTGTCATTATTGGTGGTTTCTCTCACACTTGTTAATTGTTCACATCATTGATTGGTAATCAATTGGTTTCTACCATGTTCGACTTCGACACAATCAATCACATGGATAGAATTTTACTAGTTCGGGAAGCGGAAATCAAGACCCTGGATATAGTTTCCACCATCTAGGCTACGAGGAGTTTTATTATTCATGATAAAATAGACTACTTATGACAGGTGGTTGCGCCTATACTGTGTCTACTTTTGATGCAATATTAAAATCATATCTATACCAGAAAATTTAGTTAGTTTTGATATGAGTATGGGAATGTCTACCTCAGCGATGATATATACATATATATGTTTGCATTGAATGATTTTACGAGTTTTCGATCGGTGTCCCCAATCCAATCCTCAGAATGATAAAGCACTTCACTCTTTAGAACAACCTCACACTTCGTACTTTAGGGGGAAATCTATTACATGTTATTTTGTCACCGTTATATTTGACTATCTATATAGGTCTATCACTACCTATATTGTGCTCCCTTAGAAGTCAGAAACCCTAATGTTCCTAAACCAATTCTTGGAATTGGAGAAAAGCCCATTAAAACCCTTAAAATTCTACCTCCGCACTTTTTCTAGACTTTTCTTGCGGGTTCACAAATACTTGGTCTATAAACTATGGAAGCCCCTACACTTTTTGCTACTAAAACCTATGGGCCCTCGTAAAAATTAAAATAAAGGAAAAAAGTAAATTCTAGAAGCCCAGCTGGTCAAATATTCTCCCAACTGGAAGCTTCTAGAGGTGCGATCAGTTCAAGCTTTATCCCTCCACTCATGGAGCTTATCCCTTGGTCCATGGAGCTCAAATCCCTTCATGAGAGGAATCCATCCACCTCTTCATGGAACTAAAAATAAATCCATTTGCTTATAAATTTAGCTTATGTTTCAGTCTCAAGGGTAGCTGGTATATGGTAGTTTCTCAAGAAATTCCCAAGAGAGCATACTTTCTACACTAGTTGTTGTTTTCATAAGAATGATCACACCCTTATGTCCATAAATCCTTGCTAGTATTCAGAGAGGAAGGCTTGTCAAACTGAAGGAGGAACGATTGTTCAAGACCCCAGGAGAAATCTATATGACATCAAGGCATCAGGTTGTAAGATTATTCTTTTCATTAAAGATAATACATATGGATCTCTTTTTCTCATTGAGTTTTTCTTGTGATTATTTAATAACATAAATACATAGATTCCTTGATCACTAAGTAGGATTATATTTTCTTGATTATAATATATTGAAGATGCTTTGATTCTTTTGTCTTTTCTTTGATTGCAAGTTCTACTTAATGGAGAAGCCTCTTTGGAGTGACTAGATAAAAGACTGCATCAAACATTGGATTTCAAGGTAGGGGCATGTCCTCTCTCTTTGCTTAAAATAATTATGAATTGCAATTAGTCTAGAGAAAAAGGTTTCCAAATGGATGTTTGTTTCTATTTATTCATTGAATACTAGGGAGATCGCTCTTCTCTACAAGAGGGATTAATCTGCATAACAGGCAGAGACCCGATTCAGAGGGGGTGAGGCTTAGATGCAGTGCATGTGGTTTCAGTTGGGGCTACCTGATCCGGTTTATACTTGGTACTTTGAGCTAAAATACCAAGAAGCCCAAGACTCTAACACTCACATGCGATGGTGGTGCTTAGTGGCTAAAATTAGGGCATCCTTTCCCTATAGGTGAAAATGTAGGCAAGCACTAGATCCTCTACCCTTACCTTGGTGGATTTTCTTCGGTTGAATGGGGGCGTCACCAGCTCTTATGGGACGTTGTGCCAGCATTCGCAAGATATCTTCTCAAGGCCCAGTTACATTTGAGTGTGTGAGGATGATTAGGTCTTCTTGGGTTTGAGTATCATATGCAAACAAACAAAAAACATATTTTTTGATTGACTAATCACATAGGATTAATTTAAAGGGAAAATTTATTTTATTCTTGCGCTTTTTTATTTATGTGATCTGAATTTTTCTTTGATCATAATCTCTATCCTCTCAAATATTTCCAAAACCATACCTAGTCGATGCCAGGACGGACCCAACGGGACCTCGTCGATCTAGATGTCTTTTGGACCTCCCCCCATTACTGGGAGGGGTTCCAGGTCTTTCGCCATTTATGCGTCAAAGATGGAACACTACCACCATTATTGGTTCACCCTTTATTGGGGAATATTTAGTTTGGAACCCTAGTCGGTCTCCCAATGCCACACCGGTGAACACCCCCACAGGGTCACCGCACACCACTACTCCCATAACCCCTAGCGGGCAGAGGAGTACTACCCATTTGGGAAGCTAGTTGAACACACAGTAGGGTACGTCACAAACAAACCCTATTCCTAACCAGAACATTGTGTTTTCAGAAGTTGCAATGGCTACGACCTCACAGTCACCTCTTCTAGCTTCGTTAAATCTACCAGATTTAACCAAGTTAAAAAACGAACCCATTGCACACAACCCCATATGGCCTCCCATTCCCACGAAACTTCCTTCGAACATTCCAAAGTTCAAAGGAAAGCAATCGGAAGACCCCAAAAATCATGTTATGACTTTCCACCTATGGTGTTCATCAAACAACATCGTTCATGATACCATTCGACTAAGACTGTTTCAACGCACTCTAATCGAAGTAGCAGCGAAATGGTATGTGGAGCAACCCTATGCTACACATGGAACCTATAGCACCCTCGCCACTGCGTTCCTGACCTATTTTCAGCTACCCATCCACCACGATTCCAAAATGGAGTTACCGACCCACTTTAGGCAAACCCCCACCATCCATATCTTGGACCATCTCCATGAATGGCGGTAGCATCGTAGTTTGTGCAAATCCAAACTCGGCAATCGAGTTCTCTTAGACCTGTTCCTGAAAAATCTCACCGCGGAGATTTCGAAGGATGTGGTGCAGAAAAAGCCCATATCCAAAGAGGATGCCATTATTAAGGCCGAATATCCCAAGCTGATCTATACGCAGTCAGGGTATATTTACAATATCCTGTCAAATGCCCTGCGCCTGCAAACTTACAAAGAATTTCCAGGTGCGTTGAACTTTGCAGACGATTTAATTGGGTCATTGAAAAAAATTTACCCAATCAGCATTGTTCAAAACCCTAGTTACACATATGATTATACCCAAAACGTACCACAACCTGGCTACCAAATTCATTACATGCCTCCGCAAATTTTGACTACTAGGGCGTCATTGTATCACCATCAGCACGAAGGACCCTATCCTCTGGCTTAGGGGATCCAATATGCAGATATACATGCTGACAGAAGAGCTCCCCCCCAACAACCATTCCCAAACATGGAACCGCATTACGCATAGTCCCCAGCACAAGACCCGCCCATGTAGAATAATGCACAGGTAAACTTTGTAAAATCCTCCCAAAACCAACCACGCCAACAGTATAACCAGAAGAACTACCCTCCTAACGTGGTTAAGAAAAAATAGAAAAACAAGCCTAAAGGAAATCCTGATAGGGGGGCAACAATCAGCAACTCCCTTCGCGATCTTAGGCTAGAGGAAACTCCAACCGAAATCAAAACCAAGAGTCAAGCAACTCCCAAAGGTAGACAAAAAGGCCACCTCTTCGAACAAACCACTCTTGTTCTATCTGTGGTGAGTGAGGCCACTACACTCACCACTGTCCCAACCTCCCTGAGTTGAAGAAGCTACAGAGTAACCATGGACAAGTGGGATCTTCCCAGCAGACAACAGTCATGCAAGAACCTTCCCCCCATCAAGGGACAGTTAGCACGCAGCAACAAACTCCTGACGACCCTGGAAATAACAACCATGAAATCTACATGACTAGTAAAGAAATGTTTTTTCAAACATGAAATCGAAATTACGACAACCCACCAGACACCAACGCGTTAGGGGCTAGTATCAGTGGACCAACAACACCTTTGACCATATCAAAGATGCCTATTGAACCTTTGCCAAAGATGGCTAAGGGGCCAACTAGGTGAGTAGGAAACTATTACAAAGCAACCCATAACTATAGCATTATGGATGATCTAGCTCAATCTCCCACTGCTATGTCAGCTTTGGAGGTATTATAGTCATGCCCAAAATAGCGGAAAGCCTTACTTTCCGCATTCGGCACCATCGACCCTGTCAATTCGCGCCTAATGGATTTTGATTTAGATAAATCCACCCCTAAGCTTCCTTCAATGGTCAGTCCAAAATATTACCATTCACAGATGTATCATTGATGAAGGTGCATCCACATGCATCATGTTAAAAAACGTTTGACAGAAGTTAGGTTCTCCCGAGCTAAAGCCATCAGTCATCATGCTTAGAGAATATGATGGTCATCCTTCGGCCCCCGTTAGCCTCTACCAAAATGTCCCAGTTTTTTTAGCTGGAAACACAGTCCTTAGAGACATTGAAGTCTTGGACACCCAGTTGGACTACAATATACTCCTTATTCAGAGTTATATGTATGCCATTTCAGCCATCGCCTCCTCTGTCTTCTGAACTATGATGTTCCCCCACGAGGACTGCATCATTACTGTCGACCATTTGATGCATAGAGAAAAGCGGCCCCTAACAAATACTGATGTCATTGTAACCTACTTATATACATCTGCGGACATGCTTTCACATTGCCAATAATATGGCCCTGACCAATTCAAACCATTTTCCATCCTAGGGTCATTTCTAGGAGATCCACCTGTCATACCTGAGTCATCACCTGATGTCACAGGGGCTCCGATGTGCATGATGTCAACATCAAGAGCTGAAGCTAGTCAGGACATGGACACGAGTAGTAATGACATTGATTCCTTGTCCACGACAACCTCTTTAGCTTACGCCACTTCCCAAACCCCTTTCCTCTACCCCCCAGATGGTTTCGTATCCCAGCAAGTTTTGACAACAAGGGTGTTACCAAACATATCTTTTGAAATACCAGTTTGGTACCTCATTCCCCCTACTGGGACTGGAGCCACACACATCAGTTCCACAGGTCTAAAGCCCCTCAATCCTGAGGACACCCCACCCATTCAGGAAACTATCGTAAACATCCCTGCAAAGGAAATTCCCATTATAAAACTGATTATTACAGTTAATAAAACCGAGAGAGGAAAGAGGGTGGAGACTCCCACCATGCAATAGGAATCACCAAGTTGCACCATATGTGACATGGTAGGTCACCCTACCCACATCTTCCCAGAGCTGGATGAATTAAAACAACTCCTTAGCTCTAAGGTAGACATCACAACACCACGTTCTTGAAAAAAGGAACCTGCCACCAAAGGTAAAGGCAAAGCATTGTGTACCAATCAAGCATGTGTTATCTACAGCAATTATGGGCACTCTACCCATCATTGCCTAGAAATCCCGCAATATAGGGGTGCCTTACAAGCCATCGAACGATCCTATCAGGAGGATCCCTCTACCCATTCATCTGGAGATGAACCTCGCACCATCCTGTACCTGCAGGAGGAACGACATTCACCCAGAAAAACTCCCATTCATATTTCCCCCTCCTATTATACGCTGCATGCCGTGCGATGAACGTGGTCACTTCATCGAAGAATGCGCAGCCCTGGAAATCATCCATAGGTGGTATCCTATAGAACGGGTTTATTACATTGGTTTGTGGGTAGTGCAATTCACATGTCCTTTATGTGCCAACAACCACATTTTGGAAAATTGCCACTATATCCCCCAATTCCTATTAGCACTGGCTAGTTTGCGCTTGGCCATAGTCTTCCTCTCCCAAGAATATGGCACAGACTTGAAATCCATGAACAGCTCGACAACCCAAGAAGATGTGACGAGAATATCCATCCTCTTCCTATTAGCTGAAAAGAGACCAATCAGGGAACCCTTAGTTTCCCCCAACCGCTCTCTATAGAGAATACCAACATGTGCTTTATGTAAAATGCCCAATCATGTGGTTTCCACTTGCCCTTATTTAGCAGCGTTACGATGCTGGTACCTCGCCATACCACAAACTGAACACGATGGGACCCCCACATTGATCAGGAGTTCATAATTTTTTTTCAAAATTGAAAGTGCTCAAAATTGTGTCGAACCTGAGCAAACACGTATATCTCATCTTTCTAATTTCAACACCGTAACTGGTTCAAAAAACCGATGTCGTATGAGGGAGATATCACATTCTGATCGATTTCCCAAACATCTAATTTGTGACAGGATTGACTGAGATGCCCAGTCAGCATGCAGGTGCACAGTCAGCAAAAGAAGAATATTCCTAAGAATATTATATTTTCTCAAACTAGACAGAGGATGCCATTTGTTGCATTGTGATTGGATGGTGGAATTGTACATTTGTTTTCTGAGCCAATGGATGGGTGACACGTGGCCAACCTAGAGGGCACCACATGTCCCCTGTATCGTTTAGTAAAATTTTATGAGGTCTCAGGATTTCGACCCCGCAACCTCCGGCTTGTGCATAGAGCATTCCACCATCTGCGTTGTGCGTTGAGTATTAAAAACTATAGGAATCCACATCTATTTAAGTTTTAAAATGTTCGCACATGGGGTGGGGACCGTCGGCGGTCGGCACCAATGGTGGTCACATGTTACCATTACCACAAATTTAATGGCGACGACTAACCATCTGAAGTCTCCACAACGTTTAACTCCAACATTATCACATGCCACCTTCGCAATTAAGTTTATCTAGCAATTACGGTTTCAGAACTCCAGCTCCAAGAAAATTTCCACTCGGAGGTTCCGCTCCATTTAAATGTGACCGCGCGGTTCAAGGGTTGGCATGTGTCTGCCCCCTCCCCTTATCCTTAAAATTAAATGCTGCAGTTGGGAACTTGCAGAGATGAAGTGTGCCACTAAAAATTTCAAATTTTTGGCAATTTTAACTACAGATAAGTGCAGTTGTCCAAGTTTAGTGGAGGATTTCTTGGGGATATTGGGAAAAAGGCTAGGAGGGTCAATTTTCAACTAATTTTGGTGAAACAAGGGTCTACCTTGACTAATTAGAGCATTCTGGAGCAATTGGTGCAGAGAAAACAACCATTGGAGGCTTGTAAACGCATGTATTTGCAAAATTTTGAGCATAATGAAAGATGGACATGCAATTGGGAGTTGGACCAGCAGATATAGCCCAGGAGGGGTGAACTGCTTCATCATGCTTGTTGTGTAAATGTTGTGTGTGGTTTTATTTCTCTGTTATACCATTAGGGGAATTTTGAGGTCTAAAATGGGCCTCCTAAAAATGTACCAGAACATTTAGTTAGTTTTGATCTGAGTATGGGAATGTCTACCTCAGCGATGATATATACATATATATGTTTGCATTGAATGATTTTACAGATTTTCGATCGGTGTCCCCAATCCAATCCTCAAAATGATAAAGCACTTCACTCTTTAGAACAACCTCACACTTCGTACTTTAGGGGGCAATCTGTTACATGTTATTTTGTCACCATGACATTTGAATATCCATATAGGTATATCACTACCCATATTGTGCTCCCTTAGAATTCAAAAACCCTAATGTTCCTAAAACAAGTCTTGGAATTGGAGAAAAGCTCATTAAAACCCTTAAAATTCTACCTCCACACTTTTTTTAGCCTTTTCCTGTGGGTTCGCGGATACTTGGTCTATAAACTATGGAAACCCCCGCACTTTTTGCTACTAAAACCTACAGACCCCTGTAAAAATTAAAATAAAGGAAAAAAGTAAATTCTAGAAGCCCAGCTGGTCGAATATTCTCCCAAATGGAAGCTTCTAGAGGCGCTATCAGTTTGAGTTTTATCCCTCCACTCATGGAGCTTATCCCTTGGTCCATGGAGCTCAAATCCCTTCATGAGAGGAATCCATCTCCCCCTTCATGGAACTAAAACTAACTCCATTTGCCTATAAATTGAGCTTATGTTTCAATCTCAAGGGTAGCTGGTATATGGTAGTTGCTGAAGAAATTCCCAAGAGAGCATACTTTCTACACTAGTTGTTGTTTGCATAAGAATGATCACACCCTTATGTCCATAACTCCATGCTAGTAGGAAGGCTTGTCAAACCAAAGGAGGAACGTTTGTTCAAGACCCCAGGAGAAATCTATATGACATCAAGGCATCAGGTTGTAAGATTACTCTTTTCATTAAAGATAATACATATCGATCTCTTTTTCTCATTGAGTTGTTCTTATGCTTATTGAATAACATCAATACATAGATTTCTTGATCACTAAGTTGGATTATATTTTCTTGATTATTATATATTTCAGATGCTTTGATTCTTTTGTCTTGTCTTTGATTGCAAGTTCTACTTACTGGATAAGCCTCTTTGGAGCGACTAGATAAAAGACTGCATAAAATGTTGGATTTCAAGGTAGGGGCATGTCCTCTCTCTTTGCCTAAAATAATTCTAAATTGCAATTAGTCTAGATAAAAAGTTTTCCAAATGGATGTTTGTTTCTAGCTATTCATTGAATACTAGGGAGATCGCTCTTGTCTACAAGAGGGATTAATCCGCATAATAGGCAGAGACCCAATTCAGAGGGGGTTAGGCTTAGATGCAGTGCATGCAGTATCAGTTGGGGCTACCTGATCCGGTTTATACTCGGTACTGTTAGCTGAACTACCAAGAAGCCCAAGACTCGAACACTCACATGCAATGGTGGTGCTTAGTGGTCAACATTAGGGCATCCTTTCCCTATAGGTGACAGTGCAGGCAAGCACTAGATCCTCTACCCTTACCTTGGTGGATTTTCTTCGGTTGACTGGGGGCATCGCCAGCTCTTATGGGACGTTGTGCCAGCATTCACAAGTATCTTCTCAAGGCCCAGTTACATTTGAGTGTGTGAGGATGATTAGGTCTTCTTGGGTTTGAGTATCATATGCAAACAAAAAAAAAACCATATTTTTTTATTGACTAATCACATAGAATTAATTTAAAGGGAAAATTTATTTTATTCTTGCACTTTTTTATTTATGAGATCCAAATTTTTCTTTGATCATAATCTCTATCCTCTCAAATATTTCCAAAGCCATACCTAGTCGATGCCAGGACAGACCCAATGGGACCTTGTCGATCTAGATGTCTTTTGGACCTCCCCCCATTACTGGGAGGGGTTCTAGGTCTTTTTCCATTTAGATGTCAAAGACAGAACACTTCCACCATAATTGGTTCATCCTTTATTGGGGAATATTTAGTTGGGAACCCTAGTCGGTCTCCCAATGCCATATCGGTGAACACTCCCTCAAGGTCACCGCACACCACTCCTCCCACAACCCCTAGCGGGCAGAGGAGTGCTACCCATTCAGGAAGCCAATTGAACACACATCAGGGTACGTCACATACAAACCCTATTCCTAACTATAACATTTTTTTTTCACAATTCGCAATGGATACGACCTCACAGTCACCTTTTCTAGCTTCTTTAAATCTACCAGATTTAACCAAGTTAAAAAACGAACCCCTTGCACACAACCCCATATGGCCTCCCATTCCCACAAAACTCCCTTCAAACATTCCAAATTTCAAAGGAAAGCAAGTGGAATACCCCAGAAATCATGTTATGACTTTCCACCTATGGTGTTCATCAAACAACATCGTTTATGATACCATTCGACTAAGACTTTTTCAACGCACTCTAACCGGAGTAGCAGCAAAATGGTATGTCGAGCAACCCTATGCTACACATGGAACCTTTAGCACCCTCGCCACTGTGCTCCTGACCTATTTTCAGTTACCCATCTACCACGATTCCAAAATGGAGTTACTGACCCACTTTAGGCAAACTCTCGTCGGCCATATCTCGGACCATATCCACGAATGGCGGCAGCGTCGTAGTTTGTGAAAATCCAAACTTGACAATCGAGTTCTCTTAGAACTATTCCTAAAAACTCTCACCGGACATATTTCAAAGGATGTGGTGTAGAAAAATCCCATATCCAAAGAGGACGCCATTATTAAGGCCCAACAACCCAATATGATCTATACGCAGCCAGGGTATATTTACAATATCCTGTCAAACGCCTTGTGCCTGCAAACTTACAAAGAATTTTGAGGTGCGTTGAACTCTGTAGATGATTTAATTGGGTCATTGAAACAAATTTACCCAAGAAGCAGTGTTCAAAACCCTGGTTACACATATGATTCTACCCAGAACATACCACAACTCGGCTACCAAAGTCATTACATGCCTCTGCAAATTTTGACTAGTAGGGCGTCGTGGTATCACCATCAACACGGAGGACCCTATCCTCTGGCTCAAGGGACCCAATATGCAAATCGAAATGTTGACATAAGAGCTCCCCCCCAATAGCCATTCCCAAACATGGAACCGCATTACGCATAGTCCCCAGCACAGGACCCACCCATGCAGAATAATGCACAAGTAAACTTTGTAAAATCCTCCCAAAACCAACCACGCCAACCATATAACTAGGAGAACTACCCTCCTAACGTGGTTAACAAAAAATGGAAAAAAAATCCTAAAGGAAATCCTAGACAGGGGGGAAACAATCAGCAACTCCCTTCGTGATCTCAGGCTAGAGGAAACTCCAACCGAAATCAAAACCAGGAGCCAAGCAACTCCCAAAGGTACAACAAAAGGCCACCTCTTCGAACAAACCACTCTTGTTCTATCTGTGGTGAGTGAGGCCACTACACTTAACACGTGTCCCAACCTCCCTGAGTTGAAGAAGCTACAGAGTAACCATGGACGAGGGAGATCTTCCCAGCATATAGCAGTCATGCAGGAACCTTTCCCCCATCAAGAGACATTTAGCACACAGAAACAAACTCCCGATGACCTTGGAAATAAGAGCCATGAAATCTACATGACTGGCAAAGAAATTTTTTCAAACATGAAATCGAAATTACGACACCCCACCAAACACCAACACATTGGGGGCTAGTACTAGTGCACCAACATCACCTTTGACCATATCAAAGATGCCTATTGAACCTTTGCCAAAGATGGCTAAGGGGCCAACTAGGCGGGAAAGAAACTATTACAAATCAACCCATAACTATAGCATTGTGGATGATCTAGCTCAATCTCCCACCGCTATGTCAGCTTTGGAGGTATTACAGTCATGCCCAAAACAACGGAAAGCCTTACTTTCTGCATTCGGTGCCATTGACCCTACCGATTCCTGCCTAATGGCTTTTGATTTAGATAAATCCATCCCTAGGCTTCCTTCAATGGTCGCCTTCCAGATACCAGTGTCGGTCCATAACATTACCATTCACCGATGTATCATTGATGAAGGTGCATCCACATGCATCGTGTCAAATAATTTTTGACAGAAGTTAGGGTCTCCGGAGCTAAAGCCATCAGTCATCACGCTTAGAGAATATGATGGTCGTCCTTCGGCCCCCGTCAGCCTCTACCAAAATGTCTCGGTTTGTTTAGCTAGAAAGATAGTCCTTAGAGACATTGAAGTCTTGGACACCCATTTGGACTACAATATACTCATTGGTCCGAGTTATATGTATGCCATTTCAGCCATCGCCTCCTCCATCTTCCGAACTATGATGTTCCCCCATGAGGATTTAGGTGTCGCTTTTCGCTATGTGTCAATTGGTCGACAGTAACGATGTCATTGTGACCTACTTAGATACATCTGCGGACATGCTCTCACGATGCCAAGAATATGGCCCCGACCAATTCAAACCATCGTCCATCCTAGGGTCACTCCTAGGAGATCCACCTGTCATACCTGAGTCATCACCTAATGTCACAGGGGCTCCAGTGTGCATGATGTCAACATCAAGAGCTGAATCTAGTTAGGACACAGACACGATCAGCAATGACGTCGAGTCCTCGGCCACGGCAGCCTATCTAGCCTATGCCACTTCCCAAAGCCCTTTCCTCTACCCCCCAGATGGTTTCGTATCCCAGCATGTTTTGACAATAGGGGTGTTACCAAACATACATTTTGAAATACTAGTTTGGTACCTCATTCCCCCTACTGGGATGGGAGCCACACACATCAGTTCCACAGGGCTAAATCCCTCAGTCCTGAGGAGGCCCCACCCATTCAGGAAATTATCATAAACATCCCTGCAAAGGAAATTCCCATTGTAAAACCGATGATTATGGTTAAGAAAACCGAGAGAGGAAATAGGGTGGAGGCTCCCACCATGCAACAAGAATCACCAAGTTCCACCATATGTGATGTGGTAGGTCACCCTACCCACATCTTCCCAGAGTTGGACGAATTAAAACTTCTCCATAGCTCTGAGGCAGACATCACGACACCATGTTCTGAAAAAAGGAACCTGCCACCAAAGGTAAAGGAAAAGCATTGCATACCAATCAGGCATAAGCTATCTGATGCAATTATGGACACCCTACCCGTCATTGCCTAGAAATCCCGCGATATAGGGATGCCTTACAAGCCATCGAACGATCCTATCAGGAGGATCCCTCTACTCAGTCATCTCGAGATGAATCTCGCACCATCCTGTACCTACGGGAGGAACGACAGTCACCCAGAAAAACTCCCATTCATATTTCCCCCTCCTATCATACGTTGCATGTTGTGTGATGAACGTGGTCACTTCATCGAAGAATGTGCAACCCTGGAAATCATCCACAAGTGGTATCCTATAGAACGGTTTTATTACATTGGTTTGTGGGCATCGCAATTCACATGTCCTTTATGTGCCAAAAACCACATTTTGGAAAATTGGCACTATATCCCTCGATTCTGATTAGCACTGGCTAGTTTTTGCTTAGCCATAATCCGCCTCTCCCAAGAAGATGGCACAGACGCGAAAGCCATGAACAGCTCGAGAACCCAAGAATATGTGACGAGAAGATCCATCCTCTTCCTGTTAGTTGAAAAGAGACCAATCAGGGAAACCTTAGTTTCCCCCAATCGCTCTCTACAGAGAAGACAAACATGTGCTTTATGTAATATTCCAAATCATGTGGTTGCCACTTGCCCTTATTTAGCAACGTTACGACGCTGGTACCCTGCCAGACCACAAATTGAACATGACGAGACCCCCACATTGATTAGGAGCTCATAGTTTTTTCTCAAAATTGAAAGTGCTCAAAAATGTGTCGAACCTAAGCGATTGCGTAGATCTCATCTTTCTGATTCCAGCACCACAAATGGTTCAAAAAACCGATGTCGTATGAGGGAGATATCACATTCTAATCGATTTCCCAAACATCTAAATTTGTGACAGGTTTGACTAGGATGCCTAGTCAGCATGCAGGTGCACAGTCAACAAAATAATAATATTCCTAAGAATATTCTATTTTCTCAAACTATTCATAGGATCTCATTTGTCATGTTGTGATTGGATGGTGGAATTGTACGTTTTTTTTCTGAGCTAATTGTAAGTGAATTTAGTTACAATTCATGCTTCTAATTCACTAAATTCACTTACACTTCATGGATAAAATCCTCAATACTTAAGAAAAATATGGAGACAAGTATGCACATGTTTATTAACTGAAAAGACACTTAGCACAACAAACTAATACAGTCCTTTCAGATCAGGTTGGCATCAGAGCTAGAGTTCATTATTTGGTGTTTTTGTGTACAAATATTTGCTTAACTATTTGCAAGTTTTCACATGCTTACTAGGTTCAAGCTCAAGAGAGGAGAAGGAAAATTTGTGGAAGCAAGATGGTCTCAAAGTGAGCCACAGCAAAGGAGAGAAATATTTCCACAATCTCCACCACCTATTTCACCTCCTAAGGAAGTAGAAGTAGCATTAAGCATGCCTTCAGAGGAATTATAAATCCATGAAGAAGTGGATCCCAAAGAGGAAGAAATAGTGTTCAAGAAAACATTCCTTGACATGATTGAGATGGTTAGAATCCTTTAACAAGAAAGGAATGAGAAACTAGAAGGATAAGGATCCAAACTTCACAAGGAAGGATAGGGATCATCAAGAGGTCATAATGATGAATATAAGTCAAATAAGGGCAATGGAGTAAATGGATGTTGTGTAAAGTCACCATCCTCGCCCTCATCATCACCATCCTCTACTTCATCTTCAGTACATCAGCCACACAAGTCAAAGAACACTGGTAAAAGTCCTTTTCTAAAACTTGATGTTAAGTTTGAATTTCCAATGTTTAATGGTGAAGTCAATGCAGAAAATCTTGATAATTGGATAAGGCAATTGGAGGTCTATTTTAGAATCTAGAACCTTCAAGATGATGATACAGAAATCCAGTTTTCTTCATTGAGAATGGAGGGTGTAGCACTTGTTTGGCAAAGGAGGATATCAAGAAGCATGGTAATATTATCCTATCATGGATTGATTTCATTACTGCAATAAAACAACATTTTTATCCATTAGCTCATATGTGTAAAGCCATAATGAACTGGAAAAACTTTAGACAATTGAAAGGACAAAATGTGCAAGAATAAACCCAAGAATTTGGGAGAAGAGCTCTCTTATTAGGGTACATTTACAGAGCCAAGATACTTTGCTCAAGTACATAGGAGGCTTACATAGCTACCTAAAACATATTATCCTCATGTTTAACCCTAAAATTCTAAATGAAGTATGTGTTCAGGCCACACATCTAGAAGCTAGAGGGAAAAAAATTTCTGATGAGGGTAGGAACAAACCTTTTAAGGGTAAAAACAAAGAGAAGACCTCAAAAGGTAAAGGCAAAAATAATGCATCTATCAAGAAAGAGGGAGAAAAATTGGTTTGTAAACATTGTTCAAGAGAAGGTCATAATGAAAATCAATGTTGGAAATTACACCCTAAAAAGAGGCCCAAACATCTGAACAACAAAGGGAAACAAAAAACTGTAGCTACAACTGAACATGATTTACGAGAGGATTCAGGTGATGAATCTAAAATTACAGTCATGGGATTAAGGAACATGAAGGGGAAAGAAAATGAAACTAAACCCGGTACTAGTACATCAAACTATCACATACAAGCTCCAAATGAAGAAGAGATAATTGAACTATTTCATGTGAGGGTCATATCCAAACATACGAAAATTGACACATTCTTTGATAGTGGGTCACAAGAAAACTTAATATTTGAATACTTGGTCAAGAAAATTAATCTTTATACCATTCCACATCCAAAACCATATCCACTTGGTTGGATTTGTAAGGATACAAATTTACAGGTTTCAAAGAAGTGTATATTGCGGTTTGCAATAACTGCACATTTTGTTGACACAGTTCAATTAGATGTGGTTTCGCTTGACATAAAAGGTATTGTGTTGGGCAGTCCTTACTTGTATGATAGGAAAGCTATCTTCATTTCCATGAGAAAAAATATCATTTATTCAAACACTACTACATTTGGCAGAAATTCCGACACCTGTTTCCGACGCTTTTGACCAAATGTCGGAAATTTTCCCAAATTTTTTCCATCCCGCCCGAAACCGTCGCTATACCGACGTCTATAGAAAAGTGTTGCAATACCGACACTTAAAAAAGTGTCGCAATTGCGACGTTTAAAGGAAGACGTCGCAATTGCGACACCATGGCCCAAAGCGTCGCTATTGAGACGACTCTAAACGTCGCAACTGCGACACAATGTCTAGGTGTCGCCATTGCGACGTTTGGAGGCACCATCCTAATAGCGACGCCTTTTCCACCGTCGGTATAGCGAAAGTTATTTTCGCGCTACATAAAAATACCAAACTTATATGGGCCCTACATAAAAATTCGAAACTTATATGCGCGCTACATAAAAATGTTTCGTATTTGTCGCAATAGCTACGTTTGATATCACGCGCGCATTCGCCCTCTGCTCTTGCAGAACAGCATTTTCCCTCAGCATTCGCGCTTAGCTCTTGCATAACAGCATTTTCCCTCAGCATTCGCCCTCAGCGTTCGCCCTCAGCTCTTGCAGAACAGCATTCACCCTCAGCTCTTGCAAAATGGTAATTTCTTACCGCAGGCCCTTCCTCCTATAGTAGGGTTGACTCTATTTGGGTTTTTTGGTCAATTCCATTGGATTGTGTTAGGCTGTAGGGTTCTCTGTAGATGTCAAGAGTCAAGATTCAATACCCTCTATTATCTTCATCACCCAATACAAGATTTAAATTTTTCCCAAAGAAACGCTTTTTAATTTGGCAGCCATTATTTCTCCCTGCTTTAAAAACCCTACATTTAAATGAAAACAAGCATTGCATTTCAACTACAAAAATCTATTAGTGTTCAAATGTCCATGTGTGCTACATTAACGTCTGATATCACGCGCGCATTCAGCATTCGCCCGCCATTCGCCCTCAGCCTGGGTGTAACGCATTCGCCGCGCCCGCCCCGAGCTCGCGGGTAACGCATTCGCTCCTCGAGCTCTTGCGTAACAAAGATTCGCCCGGATTCGTCGCCTCTTTTCAACAAGATTCGCCCCGCATTCGCCCTCGCCTCTTAACAGCCTTTCCTCAAGATTCGCCCTCAACTTTTCGCTCTCAAACTCTTGCGGGGTAACAACATTCGCCCTCGCGTTCGCTTCTCTCGCCCCGTAACAACATTCACCTCGGCCTCAGAACGCGCTACATAAAAATGTTTCGTATTTGTCGCAATAGCTACGTTTGATATCACGCGTGCATTCGCTCTCTGCTCTTGCAGAACAGCATTTGCCCTCAGCATTCGCGCTCAGCTCTTACAGAACAGCATTTGCCCTCAGCATTCGCCCTCAGTGTTCGCCCTCAGCTCTTGCAGAACAGCATTCGCCCTCAGCTCTTGCAAAATGGTAAGTTCTTACTGCAGGCCCTTCCTCCTATAGTAGGGTTGACTCTATTTGGGTTTTTTTGGTCGATTCCATTGGATTGTGTTAGGCTGTAGGGTTCTCTCTAGATGTCAAGAATCAAGATTCAATACCCTCTATTATCTTCATCACCCAATACAAGATTTAAATTTTTCCCAAAGAAACGATTATTAATTTGGCAGCCATTATTTCTCCTTGCTTTAAAAACCCTACATTTAAATGAAAACAAGCATTGCATTTCAACTACAAAAATCTATTAGTGTTCAAATGTACATGTGTGCTACATTAACATCTGATATCACGCGTGCATTCACCCTCCGCTCTTGCATAACAGCATTCACCCTCAGCATTCGCCCTGAGCTCTTGCAGAACAGCATTCGCCCTCAGCATTCGCCCTGAGCTCTTGCAGAACAACATTCGCCCTGGATTCGCCCTCAGCTCTTTCAGAACAGCATTCGCCCTGCATTCGCCCTCAGCTCTTGCAGAACAGCCTTTGCCCTCAGCATTCGCCCTCAACGTTCGCCCTCAGCTCTTGCAGAACAACATTCGCCCTCAGCGTTCGCCCTCAGCTCTTGCAGAACAACATTCGCCCTCAGCTCTTGCAAAATGGTAAGTTCTTACTGTAGGCCCTTCCTCCTATAGTAGGGTTGACTCTATTTGGGTTTTTTGGTCAATTCTATTGGATTGTGTTAGGCTGTATGGTTCTCTCTAGATGTCAAGAATCAAGATTCAATACCCTCTATTATCTTCATCACCCAATACAAGATTTAAATTTTTCCCAAAGAAACGCTTATTAATTTGGCAGCCATTATTTCTTCCTGCTTTAAAAACCCTACATTTAAATGAAAACAAGCATTGCATTTCAACTACAAAAATCTATTAGCGTTCAAATGTACATGTGTGCATCACTTGTGTAGGGTATTCCTTTTCCACTTTCACATTATCCAAGAATGTGTGCGGTATAGTTCATATTTTTTGTGATTTAGATTGTCTTGAAAAAGGAAAGGTAAATTATTTCCCATGGAAAAGAAGGTTTTCCCTTTTTATAGGTTGTTTGGACTTACGTGGAAAAATTTATGGTATGCCTTTCATATTATGTAGTTTAAATTTGAATTAACAGATTATTCTACATCAAAATATAATTACCTATGTGATGTCCTTCATCACTAATTAAAATTATAGGGTTTCAATTTCCTAGACTCTAACTCATCTGATGCTAAATTCTAGGTTCTCATTGGTGGATCACTCTTCCATTGATTTCCTTTCCCTCTGGATCTTGTCATACTTTAAAAGCCATCAATGATACATATATTATTTCAGGTATCCCAAAAGGCTTTATAGTAGAACATATTGTGAAGTTTTTTTGACACTTGAGGATTCTTTTTAGAACTGCAACGTGGTCTAGGCTATCGAGTTATATATCAAGCAACTTGTCCTTAATAACCACACTATGAGGTAGGTTCAACCAGTTTGAACTTGTTGGGACATAGCATATGAAGTTGTGTGATGAGTCCATATCACGGGTCTATTATGGTGAAAAAAGTGAAGACATGTAATGATAGTTATTATGTTAACATTACTAGAAACATTTTCGAAATTATCCATGCTATCAAGATGTCAAAATTCCACGCATTAGGTGTCAATACTCGTAGCTAATAGATAATAATAATAATATAAAAAAATCACAACTTTATTCTTGAAATATGATTGTTACACATTGGTAACCTAGTTCATGAGTTACTATCACCCAAAGATTGCAAAACAAACTTAAAATATAAATTAAACCAACATGAGAATCAAACTAAGGGTTTCTCGACAAAATCATGCCATAACCTGGCATTTTGAAACCCAAATTTGAATCCATCATAAGTAATACAATGCAAACTCAGATGGATTTTCAATGCATGTTTGCATGCTACACTTATTCTCTGTCTAGATATCATTTTTTAAATGGAACCATTAGTCAAGCCCACAGTCCTTTTTATGTGAAACATTTCAGCTCTATTTGAGCTCTTTTTTGCTCCACCACCTCCATAAACTAGTGTTACACGGGGTCTCGCCCCCCCACCTAGGGGTCTAGATTCCTCGCCCCCTCGCGCTCCGGGGTCTTGGGGACTTCTAGGGGATGTTTCCCTCACGCCCCCTCACGTCCCCTCACCGCCCCTTTTAGTTTATGGTTTCGTGTTAAAAGTTGAATTGCCACTTAGCATATTTGAGAATCCAAGTGATTCTGATTCAGATGGTGACATGGTTGATCTTGATATATTCGTGAAGAAGTTGGATGCAGAGACTAGTGGGGCATTAACTTGAGCATTTATGCTCATTTATCATTATGATGATATCATTTGATATTCATATGTTATGTTTTATGTTTTATGTTTCAGACATAACTTATTTGCGTTTAAGTTTTATGTTTCAGAATTGAGTTGTAAACTTCGGTTTAAACTCTATTTTGAATCTTGATATAATATGTCATATGATATCTTAAACTTTATTTTCATTGTACATTGTTAGTAGTTACATTAATGATTATATAGTTACAAACTTACAAACTTACATGCATGATTGTATGATGTATGTTTTAAATTTTAACTTTTAAATTTGTTTCAATTATATGATTCATCATTCATCGATTTGTAATTTTATCATTTATGATTTATCTTTCATGATGCAAGTGTATGATGACTGTATATACACTCCTTGCAAAAATATAGTTACATTTTAAATATTAAATTTTATAATTTTTATGACCCCGACGTCCCCCCACGTTTCCTGAAAATTGGTAGGGAGCTTTTGCATAGGCCGCTCCCGCGCTCCCTCGTCCCCTCGCTCCCACCTCCGGGGGACTTGGTGGAACATTGCCATAAACATATGCAAACATATATCATGATCTTGGAATTCCATTACATATGTATGTGCCAATGTTCCATAATCATGCCCCATCATCAATTTAAGAAATTTCCATTGAATATCAAATTATGGAGGGGGGGAACTTTTTGCTGCAACATTTGGCTCAAAATCGGGGACCATCTCCATATGAGGTGAATGAGAACTATAGATATTTGAAGAAGTAGATTAGTGCCTTTTCCTCTGGCCATGGAGTCATATACAGTCATCCATCACAAAAAATTTGTCTTTGTTCATTCTCACCTTGAAAGTTGCAAAAATTCATGCCCTAATTGAAACGACACTAAATTTGAAAGATATAATAAAAATGCAAGTTAGAAGTGCCCTATTAATACAAAGGGAAAACCTTCCTACCTACCCTAATTGAGATAAATTTTGATTGAATAGGAAACATGATATTTCCTATGGAGTTGATCCAACAACTTGTTAAATGTATGGGACTAAATCATGCATTTGATTTCGAGGGAAACATGCGCATGAAGAGAAAAAGTGCAGAATTAATGGAAAATCCATACATGCCACTTATAAAAACTACACCGAAAGGTCAAAAAATACTTAAGACCTTAACTTAATTTGAATCCAAAAATGACAAAACGGGATTAGTGAAAACACGAGAGTGGTGTGGGTGAACAACATAAATAAAAAGTGAAGATACCTTTCCCCAAGATGCCTTTGTCACCTTTGTATGAAAACATGTTTTCCTTTCCCTTTATACATGCAAGTGAATGCATTATAGGTATGGTGTTTTCCCAGAATAGGAGAAGCCTACTTAAATATATCATTTGTGGATTGAATGTTTGGGTGCCTTAATGTGCGATGACATGTTTCCAGGACTGAATTCAATGCAAGGCATATTTGAAACTCTAACTCTGTCTTCCGGTGTCTTATTAGAAATTATTTCAGTTTTCATTTTGTGTTTTCAAGTTAGATATTGTTTTCAAGTTTTTACATTTATAATTTTATTGCAATGTGTCAGACTGATCAGAGCAGTGCAGGAACAACCCCGAGACGGGATGATCGCGGAAAGAGGCCAGCGGAAGAACATGTAAAGTGCCAGCATTGCTCTATCTTTAGGTATTTTAGTTATTTACATAATTGAAATAATATTAATTTTGTTCAAATATGCAGACACCTAGCCATGGTACGCTTGATGATTCCCTCTTTGAGGAAGAGCTTTTTTCATCTCTATCTCCAGTGTTGTTGTTGCAAAAAAAGGCACGAGATGCAACGTCGGAATTTAATGCTTTGATAGATGCGCCTCAAACACCTGAAACAGAAGAGAGGATACAACATCTTATGAGGCGGCTAAATAGATATCAGGTAATACTAGCACAACCACATTAGTAAAAACTAATGTGGTTGATATACGCCGATAGGCGTATATAAAATAAATTTACAACCACATTTACCAATGTGGTTGATATAGGCCGATAGGCCTATATCCACTACCCATCACATTAATTTATATATCAATAAATAAATATTATATATAATAAATTTATTATATTAACTTGAAATATATATATTATATATTAATAAGAATATTAATATATTAAATATATTAATTATGATTAAAATCACAAAATATTTTATATATATTAATAATATTATAATAAGTATTAATAATATATATTAAAATTATTTATTAATATATTAAAAATATTAAGTATAAACATACTATAAATTAACTTGAAATATATATAATATATATTAATATAAAAATAATATTAATAATATATAATAATTTAATATTTATTTATATATTAATATCATAGATGGTTATATTATTAATAAACCAAAAAACTAATAATATATTAATAATATATATTATATCATAGTTGTTTATATAATTAATAATATTATAATATTACTAATAATCATTATTAATAAATATTTGAATATTTATTTATCATGATTATTAGTAATATTATAATATTATTAATATTACTAAATAAATATTATAATATTATAATATTATTTATATATATTATTAATAATATATATAAATAATATTATAATATTAGTAATAATCATTATTAATAAATATTTTAATATTTATTAATAATACATATTAATAATATTATAATATTACTAATAATCATTATTAATAAATATTTTAATATTTATTTATAATGATTATTGATAATATTATAATATTATTAATATATACAAAAATATTTTATATATATTATTAATATTATAATAAGTATTAATAATATATATTAAAAATATTTATTAATATATTAATAATATTAACTATATACATATTATAAATTAACTTGAAATATATATAATATTTATTAATATAAAAATAATATATTATTACCAAAAGAATTTCTACTAATTTATAAAAATAATATAAAAATATATAATATTTTAATATTTTTTTATATATTAATATCATAGATGGCTAAAACTAATGTGGTTGATATATGTCGATAGGCATATATAAAATAGATTTACAACCACATTACCAGTGTGGTTGATATACACCAATAGGCCTATATCCACTACCCATCACATTAATTTATATATCAATAAATAAATATTATATATAATAATTTTATTATATTAACTTGAAATATATATATATATGATATATTAATAAGAATATCAATATATTAAATATATTAATTATGATTAAAATCACAAAAATATTATATATATATTAATAATATTATAATAAGTATTAATAATATATATTAAAAATATTTATTAATATATTAAAAATATTAACTATATACATACTATAAATAAACTTGAAATATATATAAAATATATTAATATAAAAATAATATTAATAATATATAATAATTTAATATTTATTTATATATTAATATCATAGATGGTTATATTATTAATAAACCAAAAGAATTAATAATATATTAATAATATATATTATATCATAGTTGGTTATATTATTAATAATATATATTAATAATATTATAATATTACTAATAATCATTATTTATAAATATTTGAATATTTATTTATAATGATTATTAGTAATATTATAATATTATTAATATTACTAAATAAATATTAAAATATTATAATATTATTAATAATATTATAATATTAATAATAAACATTATTAATAAATATTTGAATATTTATTAATAATATATATTAATAATATTATAATATTACTAATAATCATTATTAATAAATATTTGAATATTTATTTAAAATGATTATTAGTAATATTATAATATTATTAATATTAACCAAAGGTTTAAATATTATAAATCATAGGAATTGGTGAACCCAAGGGATAAATATTATAAACATAAGGGATCAATATTAAAAACACAAGAGATTAATAAACCGTAAGAATTGATATTTTAAACTAAAAAACCTAATAAATTAATAATCCATAAGAATCAGTATTTTAAACATAAGATATTAATAAACCAACAAGATTATTAACATTATAAATCAAAAGAACTAATAGACCCAAGAGTTTAATGTTATAAAGCAGAGGAATCAGCGAACCCAAGGGATAAATATCATAAACCTAATGGATGAATATTATAAACAAAAAAGATTAATAAACCCTAAGAATTAATATTTTAAACTAAAAAATCTAAGAAATTAACAAACCCTCAGAATTAGTATTTTAAACTCAAGAGAGTAATAAACCAAGGGAATTGATTTAAATATTGAGACAATTGTTGTCACAATGCGACGTTCGACCAACTATGACCATGGTTGGCCATGGGTGATATTCATATTGAGACAATGTTTGTCAGAATGTGACATTTGATGGTGGATGACATAAATCCAAGGGTTTAATATTATAAACCAAAAGAATTGATGAACCCAAGGGAAAACCATTACCCAACAAATTATAAACCAAAAGAATTGGTGAACCCAAGGGAATTGATTTAAACATTGAGACAATTGTTTTCACAATGCGACGTTCAACCAACTAGGACCATGGTTGGCCATGGGTGATATTCATATTGAGACAATGTTTGTCAGAATGTGACATTTGATCCTAGATGACATAAACCCAAGGGTTTAATATTATAAACCAAAACAATTGGTGAACCCAAGGGAAAACCATTACCCAACAAATTATAAACCAAAGGAATTGGTGAACCCAAGGGAATTGATTTAAACATTGAGACAATTGTTGTCAGAATGCGACGTTCGACCAACTATGACCATGGTTGGCCATGGGTGATTTTCATATTGAGACAATGTTTGTCAGAATGTGACATTTGAACATGGATGACATTGATTGACTATTTATATTATAAACCAAAAGAAGTAATAAACCCAAGGGTTTAATATTATAAACCAAAGGAATTGGTGAACCCAAGGGAAAACCATTACCCAACAAATTATAAACCAAAGGAATTGGTGAACCCAAGGGAATTTATTTAAACATTGAGATAATTGTTGTCAGAATGCGACGTTCGACCAACTATGACCATGGTTGGCCATGGGTGATTTTCATATTGAGACAATGTTTTTCAGAATGTGACATTTGATCATGGATGACATTGATCGATTATTTATATTATAAACCAAAAGAACTAATAAACCCAAGGGTTTAATATTATAAACCAAAGGAATTGGTGAACCCAAGGGAAATCCATTACCGAACAAATTATAAACCAAAGGAATTGGTGAACCCAAGGGAATTCATTTAAACATTGAGACAATTGTTGTCATTATTCATATTATAAACCTAAAGAACTAATAAACCCAAGGGTTTAATATTATAAACCAAAAGAATTGGTGAACCCAAGGGAAAACCATTACCCAACAAATTATAAACGAAAGGAATTGGTGAACCCAAGGGAATTGATTTAAACATGGATGACATTGATTGATTATTTATATTATAAACCAAAAGAACTAATAAACACAAGGGTTTAATATTATAAACCAAAGGAGTTGGTGAACCCAAGGGAAAACCATTACCCAACAAATTATAAACCAAAGGAATTGGTGAACCCAAGGGAATTGATTTAAACATTGAGGCAATTGTTGTCACAATGCGACGTTTGACAAACTATGACCATGGTTGGCCATGGGTGATTTTCATATTGAGACAATGTTTGTCAGAATGTGACATTTGATCATGGATGACATTGATCGATTATTTATATTATAAACCAAAAGAACTAATAAACCCAAAGGTTTAATATTATAAACCAAAGGAATTGCTGAACCCAAGGGAAAACCATTACCCAACAAATTATAAACCAAAGGAATTGGTGAACCCAAGGGAATTCATTTAAACATTGAGACAATTGTTGTCACAATGCGACGTTGGACCAAGTATGACCATGGTTGGCCATGGCTGATTTCATATTTAGACAATTTGATGATGGATGACATTGATCGATTATTCATATTATAAACCAAAAGAACTAATAAACCCAAGGGTTTAATATTATAAACCAAAGGAATTGGTGAACCCAAGGGAATTGATTTAAACATTGAGACGATTGTTGTCACAATGCGACGTTGGACCAACTATGACCATGGTTGGCCATGGGTGATTTTCATATTGAGACAATATTTGTCAGAATGTGACATTTGATCATGGATGACATTGATCGATTATTCATATTATAAACCAAAAGAACCAATAAACCCAAGGGTTTAATATTATAAACCAAAGGAATTGGTGAACCCAAGGGGATTGATTTAAACATTGAGACAATTGTTCTCACAATGCGACATTTGATCATGGATGACATTGATCGATTATTCATATTATAAACCAAAAGAACTAATAACCCCAAGGGTTTAATATTATAAACCAAAGGAATTTGTGAACCCAAGGGAATTGATTTAAATATTGAGACAATTGTTGTCACAATGCGACGTTCGACCAACTATGACCATGGTTGGCCAAGGGTGATATTCATATTGAGACAATGATTTTCAGAATGTTTCATTTGATCGTGGATGACATAAACACAAGGGTTTAATATTATAAACAAAAATAATTGGTGAACCCAAGGGAAACCATTACCCAACAAATTATAAACCAAAGGAATTGGTGAACCCAAGGGAATTGATTTAAACATTGAGACAATTGTTGTCAGAATGTGACATTCGACCAACTATGACCATGGTTGGCCATGGGTGATTTTCATATTGAGACAATGTTTGTTAGAATGTGACATTTGATCATGGATGACATTGATCGACTATTTATATTATAAACCAAAAGAAGTAATAAAACCAAGGGTTTAATATTATAAACCAAAGGAATTGGTGAACCCAAGGGAAAAACATTACCCAACAAATTATAAACCAAAGGAATTGGTGAACCCAAGGGAATTGATTTAAACATTGAGACAATTGTTGTCAGAATGCGACGTTCGACCAACTATGACCATGGTTCGCCATGGGTGATTTTCATATTGAGACAATGTTTGTCAGAATGTGACATTTGATCATGGATAACATTGATCGATTATTTATATTATAAACCAAAAGAACTAATAAACCCAAGGGTTTAATATTAGAAACCAAAGGAGTTGGTGAACCCAAGGAAAAACCATTACCCAACAAATTATAAACCAAAGGAATTTGTGAACCCAAGGGAATTCATTTAAACATGGATGACATTGATCGATTATTTATATTATAAACCAAAAGAACTAATAAACACAAGGATTTAATATTAATAATATTAAAAATAATATTCTTATTCTTATTCAAATTAATTAATATTAATAATAAAACTTATTTATTTATTAATATTAGTATATTCCTACATATTAATTATTTAATATCAAATACTAATGCAAATTATTATTAGTATAATAATAATTTGCATTATAGTAGTTAATGTATTATTATTATTAACTTTAATATTAATATTGATAATATTAATTAATACTAATATCAATAACAATTAATTAATATTAAGAGTGACATTAATATTAATATTTGTTAATAGTGGGTAGCATTAATTTTAATCCTAATATCAAAATATATTATATGCCTTTGTAAATTTTTAATAATATTATGATTAATAATTTTAATTATTAAATAAGGTTGATTATAGCTTAAAAAAATAAAATAAAATAAAAAATGCACTCTTAAGTTTGTGAAAAGTATAGATAAACTTACAAAACCTCTATAAATCAAATTGCCATTATTCTATTTATTCCAAAGATAATTGCTACTAATCAAATATCCATGAAATTTGTACAAGTCAATATCTAATATCTAGATATTATATTGATTCCTTATCTATATTTTTTATTTTTGAAATCAATATTTAATGGTGTTTGGAAATGATTAAATTTATTTGATATTACTCATTGAACTTTCTACATATTATACATATAGTTTATAAATAAAATATAATTTTATAATAAAAATAAAAAATTATATATGAAAAATAAAAAGTCATTAATTTATTTTTTTCTCATAAAAAATTAAATAATTTAAAATTTTATGTATTTAAAATAAAAATAGAAAAAATATTTAAATAAACCTAAGTGTATTTTAAAAAAAAAAACAAATATACCTTCTTATTTTTTATATTATATTTTTATTTATATAGAGATCTTTATTAATATTTTCATTTTTTTTTAAGTGTAGATATTAAATTTATTAGAATCTCAAATTTATTAGAATCATTGAGAGTAAAAAAAATAAATAAAAAAACACATTATATTAACAAATTAAAATTATCCTATAATTAATTTGATTATTTCATTTTTTATATTTAATTAAACTACAATATCAAAAATAAATATAAAATTTGAAAATAAATTTGAATAAATTACAATTATGTGAATATTAAAATTAATAAATTGAAACACCATAATAGTAAATCAAAATTATTTTAGTAATATATTTTTATTATTTATTTTAATATTTAATTAATTAAAGTTTCAAAATAAATATAAAACATAAACATATTAAAACTATTTTAATAATATATTTTATAAACATCTTTTTAATTTGATACACAATTTCATAATTGAAAAAAGTATATAGATATTAAAATAAATGAATTAGACCATCAAAACATAAGACTTAACGTTAAGCTTAGTTTTAAGTGATAATTAGTTTGAGTGTAAAATTTGAACTTACATATTTTAGTTTATATGTAGAATTTTATATTTATAAATTAAAAGTAAAATAATTTATTTATTTATAATTTTAAATGCAGTTAGCAATGAATTATATTAAAAATAATAAAAAATAAATTATATATACAAATAAATAATATATATTTATATATAAATATATGTGAAGAAATATTTTTGCACAATTGGTTGAGATTAGTTACGGTGTCAAATCTTTGTTATCGGGTTAAATCTCTTCTACTTCTCAACGACCTTGAAATTAAGGACTCAGATCTTTAAGTTTAAATTAATATTCTTGATTTTTCTCTTTAATATAAAAAACATATAAATAAATATTTTTATATAAATAAAAAATATATAGTGTATAGGAAGCATATATGTAAAAACCAATCTTAAAACCATTATAAATACATATTTACTATAGCATATACGGAATTAGAGTCAATCTAATGGAGAAGATAACACCATTTTATCCCCCATTGCCATATTAATGTGTGTATTAAGAGGATTTGGCACGTCAAATTTAGGGTTTTGAATTGAAAGGCACTTTGTAGATTTCTAGAGTTTGTTCACCTCTAATTTCCTGACAAATTCCAGGCCTGTGCGCACAAGAAGGAAACCACGTTAAAAACAATTCTGTCTTAAAAATTATTTTACCATCTTTACAAATTCTAGAGGCACAATAAAAACTAATGTGATTGAAAAACAATCACCAAATAATAAAAAGTAAGAGTACTGCATGTGAAGATACATTATTCTCTTCTTCTAATTAGGCAGAAAACCGAAACATACAAATCTTGTAACATAAAATTGTTAAAAATAACGTTACAATGGGAACTATGTGAATGTAACCTATATTCTTGTAACGTATTTTGATGGGAATATAAAAATACATTATTCTCTTCTTCTAATTAGGCGGAAAAACCGAAACATACAATCTTGTAACATAAAATTGTTAAAAATAACGTTACAATGGGAACTATGTGAATGTAACCTATATTCTTGTAACGTATTTTGATGGGAATATAAAAATTTTAATAATATAAGAAATCGAAACAATAAACAAGTTATCAATAACGCGATTGTAGCATTTGCAAGTGCGAAGACAACTATAAATACTTGTTGAAAAGATAGTTCTATTTAACCTTTGTAATTTCTTTTCATGCAAAGACCAAACAAAACCCAATCCTAATAACATATATCCAGGACACACTTTAACGGAAACATCAGTAGTACCGCTCAGTATTGATCAAAACCCAGAAGAAACCGCTCATTTTAGCAAAACCTCAGGAATAAAACTCCCATCCATACAAATATTCAAACAGATACCACTCATTGTCAGAAAACCACCTATCCATACCTGTCAAAGCTGCGTATTTCACAAAATAACAGCCGTCGACAGCTAACAAATAAAAACTGAGAGAGGCGGCGGTGATCGGCACAGTTTCTTGGAAACGTCTCTCCATCAAAAAAATTGGGCAGAAAAATCTACTAGAAACATCGCATTCTACAAAATAACAGTTATCGAGGCTAAATTTTAATTTCACAGAAAATCCCCATCACTAAAAATTCCTAAACAGGGAAATCTAGTAGAAACGTTGAATTTTCCAAAATAGTAGCTATCGAACCAAATCTTTAAGAAAAATGGCGCTGTTTAACATAAACATTCCTGTGTAAGGAATTTTAAGCAGAGCGATCATGTAGAAACGTTGGATTTCACACAAGAAGAGCTATCAAGGCTAATATTTAGGAGAAACGATGCAGCTTTAGGGAAACACCTCTCTGCTTATAAGCTTAAAACAGCTATCAAGGCCAATATTTAGGAGAAACGACAGCTTTAGGTAAACATCTCTCTGCATAAAAGCTTAAACAGAAAAATCTAATAAGAACGTTGCATTTCATAAGATAACAGCTATCGAGGCTAAACTTAAGAGAAGTCTGTCAGTTTTATGGAACCAAAAAAAAATATACTATCAGTCAGACTCTTTAGGTAAAGATATCCAGTAGAAACATTACATTTGACAAAATAATACCTATCAAAGGTTAACCTTAAAATTTAAGGGAAACGCCGTAGTTTCATGTAAAATCTCTCGATATAAGTTGAAGCACGGATATCAAGTAGAATGATTACATTTGACAAAATAACAGTTAAAGAGGTTTAAAGGTAAGAAAAATGGTGCATTTGGGCAAGAAATTTTCATATAAATGTGAAATTCAAATTTCAAATCATCATAAATCAATAAAAATAAATAAAAAACCCACCTCATCGAACTCTAGACAAGGCACCCACTTGTTCCTCAACAAGTACTCAACCTCCTTCAGCAGCTGCTCCTGGGACAGGCGAGGGAGGTAGGACAGAGTTTCAAACTTGGCGTTCCCGTATGGAGGCCACACCTGCAGCAATTATATTCATTAACCAACGCCATTTCTCAGCTATTAAATCGATTCATTCATCAAATTTCTAATTGAATTTCACACACCCACCTGCATGCATCGCACTCGCCCACCGTTGCTCGTTGTCTTTTGCTCCCATTCAGCCCCAGCGTTGCTCATCTTGAAGCTGGAGGGAAATTGCGCCGTGGACTTGAGCCCCGTGAACGCCGACACCACGTTGCTGCTACTGCTGCTCCTATTGCCATTGCTGGTCTTGAGGGGCGCGGCTACTGTTGCCACTGCAGTGGCGGAGGACATGATCGCAGAGGCCATTGTATTTTTGAGCTCTGAATCCAAGCCAGATCCGTGGAATGTATATATAGAAACTGTGTCCCAACCCAATTGATATATAGTATGATGCCTCTCCTTAAACCTACGTGACTTCCATCGATCCGAAGGTGAAGACTGTGAACCGATAAGCCCTCCGCGCACCTACGCCGTTGGAGTCGAGAAGTGACTGGTACTGCGAGCGTTTCCTTCACGCATGCGTTAAGTTTGAACCATCACGCATAACGGCCCCAGCTACGCGGCGTTACGGCCACGTTGCGGCGCGGCTACCGGCCATGGCCACACTACGCCTCCAATTCCACTTTGCTGCCACTATGCCTCGTGTCAAAGGCACAGCGACACATTGCAGAACGGTGAGAAGGTTCAATGTTTCAGTTTTATTTTACTGGTTAATCTTGATACGTGGCTATTAATAAATGGTATAGTAAATTTTTAATCAAGATTTGTAAAAAATTAATTTAAGTACGGTTTAAACATGTGATTTAGATATGCAAGGAAGTTAGTGGGGTAGATTTGATCCATTGATTGAGTGGATATTTTTTTTGTTTTGCATGAGATGAATTGTGATAGTTTGATTTTTAATTTTTACATTGACTAAACTAACAAAAATTTCTTTTGTATGTAGCGTTTTATGGCACTTGCTGAACCCGGTGTTGGTGGTAGTGGGACACAAGGGCAAGAGATTTCCTAGAAACCCTTTCGTACACCTTCTACTCCTTTAGGTGCCAGCCAAGAAACACACCCTGCCCAAGCAGACACCCAACCAACCACTGAACGTGTTGGCAGTGATGAGGCTGATATGGCCAACTACATTATTGCGTTTCTTGGAGCTACATGTGTAAGCTCCACAGGGACCATTAATGGCACGTTGTTGGTGAACGATGAAGGTTTCCCTATAAAGCACGTACAACTCCCAGGTAAATTTTAATATTTTAACTATTTCATGTACTCTATCTAAAACATATTTATCATGATTTTTATTTTTAAATTAATGATAATATATTTTTTTTTGTGTAGGAAACAATGAGTTCTACAGGTTTTTGGAGAGCCATGCGTTGGTAATTTTTGGCCCAACCATACGCACAGGGTGGAATTCCCAGAATTCCAACCTGAAAAAAGAACTTCTAGATTATCTAGAAGCCCTTTTTGGGGTTGGCACATTTGACAGAACAACGGTGGCTCGGGTAGCCGGAAAATATTTGAAATATACCAGGGACACCTATAGGATGCAATTGAAATTTAACCCTAGATACGAGCGTCCTCTCACATTTCCAGAGAGTGAGTGGAGAGCACTCATCCATGACGGAAAAGAGAAAAGGGCAAAGAAAGAAGGAAAAATGCCAACTGGACCCACAAGGTAAATTACAACTTTAATTCAATAGCTTTAATTTTCTCTATGTCTAAAATAAAAGTGTGCTACATCATATATGACTTCAATCTTTTGATGCTAGGTTGCCTGACACCTCAAAGGCAACCAAAGTTAGGATTGAAAAAAAAGCCATCACAAGCTAGGCCAGGGCGGTTACTTGAAATTAGCCGCAAGAATTGTAATTAAGTAGCTAAACATCTTATAATTAATTGTATCGCCTTCCAACGTTTTTGTAATCCTATCAAATATGATGAAAAATACACAATCATATGTAATGTAGGGTGATGAATTTGGAACAGAAACTACAGAGGAAGATAAAAATATCGCTTTCCATTTCGGCTATCAAGCCGTAGTTGAATGTCGCAGAAGCTTGGGGCAGGTCCCAAGATCTAGAATGCCTGATAAGGTAAAACATTAACCTTTCAATATGTTTATTTTCGTCCATAAATTTAATATCTAACAACTTTGTTTAAATCAGGGGAGAAACACTACCGACGAGGCAAATAACCCAGTTTTAGATCCAGATGTAGATGATCCTCATGTGCAACCTGATCATTGTAGTGGGGACCAGGCCGACAATGCTACTATCAGTGAGGGCCGTGACGGTAATTAATTTCCACATATAATTTTTTCTAATTATACCTTGATGCTTGTCCTTATAACGTTTTTTGTTTAAATGACAGAGAATGTTTCCCTTGAGGATCTTACCACCAGAGAGGAAGACAGGGCAATAGTACCAATGACGACAACTGGTGCACCAGGTAAATAATCTCATTGCAATTTTTTGTATTAATATTACCGAACTAGTTCAATGATATTTAAAAACTGACAATTAAAATTTAATATTATCTGTTTTTGTAGGTGATGCCCCGTCACTGGATGAGACCAGACATCGTGACTACGCAACTAGGTCATCA